>CM044399.1:1200000-1825000 GCA_024322285.1 Musa beccarii
TCTCCATCAACCTAATCATCACTAGATAAAAGAAGTGGCCGAGTGTCATGCGAGGAGGGAAGGGGCAATCGATCTGAAGCCACCTTGCCGCCGGCGCACCCGAAGCCGCCGATCTCGCCGTGCTCGTCGTCGTACTCGCGGGCGTCGTACTCGGCGTCCTCGAGGGGGAGCTGGACCTGGGCGAGCATGAGGTAGTTGGGCTCGTTGTCGGAGGTGTGGGTGCCGAGGATCATCTTCTGCACGGAGTAGTCCTTCCCGGCTGGTTCGTCACGGTCAGGGAGCCACTGCACGGTGAGTGAGGGCCATTCGAGGGCGTGGGTGATCACCAGGTCGTACAGGAAAGGGGTATTCTTCTTCCATATCTTGTACTCCTCGTTGACGAGCCGCTCCTCCATCTCCCCCCGGAACTCCTCCTCGTCCTTCGCCATCCCTTCCTTCCCCTCCCTCCCCCCCTACTTCTGGCTGAGAGCGGAGCTCTGAGCTCCCTCAAGCTTCGATTTTGGCGGGAAAGATACGAGAAATTTGGCCGTAGAGTAGGGTTTGGAGAAGAGAAAGGAGCAGCAGCAAAGGAAATCGAGAAGAGTTAACCGGACGCCTCGCGAGGCGAGGGGGGAAGAAATGTCTCGATTAGGGTTTTTTTTCGTTTCTAATTTATAAAAGTAAAGGGGCCTTTATGCAAATATTTCCCTCTCTTTTGGTCCCGAGAACGATGTGTCGGGTCGGATCCACGTAGGATCTAACTCCGAATCCGATAAATGCATGCGGTCAATTAGGATTGGCTATCGGATACAAAGGGAGACACACCCGATCCAATAACGTCCTGTGATGCCCCATTAGGATAAGGCAAACAATTACACTATTAAATCCTATAATCACATTTGTTTACATGGATATGAATTCAAATGAATAAATGTGAAATTTACATATAAATTGAACATTGACAACACAAAGATTTGAGTATCAAATACCTGCTGTGAAATTTAGAACAACTCATAAAATTTGATCTTGGTGAGCACCACCATCAGAACACTGCTAGATT
The DNA here is from genome assembly GCA_024322285.1 of Musa beccarii. Classification (NCBI taxonomy): domain Eukaryota; kingdom Viridiplantae; phylum Streptophyta; class Magnoliopsida; order Zingiberales; family Musaceae; genus Musa; species Musa beccarii. Next base: position 1,201,040 of record CM044399.1, read on the forward strand.
ACCTTAAACACTAAATGCTAATCCAGACAGCTTGCAGAAAATTATGAGAGAAGAACATGTCATAGAGAGAGAGAGGAGGAGTCTTTGTCACATCCAAGAGAAAGTGCTTCTCTTACAAATTATTGACTCGATAAAAGTTGAGAGTAGCTTCACAGAGATGTTCAAATATAACAGAGATGAATGGATGTTCTTCCACTGTGAATGGACCACAACAATGGACTGCAATTGAGAATAAAATCACATGACAAGAAGATGTGATTTCATGTATTACATCTTCCAGAAGGCCAATCTGATTTAAGCTTGCCGTCTTTTTACCTAGTAAACCTCGACGTGCCATTGCTTGTTCTTCTTCAGCTGAGAGAGCTTGGTGTCCCAACTCTCTCCTCTCTCCTCAGCAACTCTCTTCAGTGTATCTTGAATTCCGGGCATCATCCCTTTCAAACCACAAAAGTAGATGTGGGCACCTCCATCTAAAAGCTTGAAGATTTCATCACTATACTCCTCGATCTTGTCCTGGACATACATCTTTCCCCCATTCTTGTTCTTCTGCTCTCTGCTAAGGGCCTTGTCATACCTAACAATTTCATGGACTGCTGGTTAAGCCAAAAACAGGAGAACTCGAGTAGTTCGAGATGACGAGAACATATAAAGGATGATCCAAGCACCTAAAGTTATCAGGATAGTCTTTGAGGTAGCCAGTAAATTCATCATCATAGAGAAGGCTGTCGGAGTTTGCAACCCCCAAGAAGAGCCATGCAAGGCCACCAAATTTGTAAGTGGGTACAGCTTCCATGAACATGCGGCGAAGGTATCCACGGAAAGGAGCAACCCCAGTCCCTGTTGCAATCATGATGTGAGTGGCATTTGGATCCTCCTCTGGTAGCAGCATGATTTTTCCTGAGGGTCCTGCAATTGAATGTAAAATTGTATTAAATAAGCAGTAAGGTTATATATTTTTCTAACAAAAGAACAACCCTTAGTCAATGGTACAAGGCACCACAGGTCTGCTGTTGCAGAACCCACAGGCAAGAGGCTATATGATCCAATTAAGTGCATATCAATAATGATGCTATTAGTTTAACATGATAAGATTCATTAATAAAGAACCACAGATGTTAACAAAAGAGAGGATGTGGCATATAACTGATCATAGGAGAGTCAAAAACTGCTAGTTGTATAATTTACAATTTTTAACCTTGTTGAGGAAAGGGAATAGGTTCAAAACATGAGAAATTTGTAATGCATTAACAGTTCACTTTCACAAGATTACGGCCGAGCAAAGATACCTGTGAGCAGAATCTTGTCTCCTGGCTTCGAGTCACAGAGAAAATTGCTGCAGACACCCTTCTTTGATGGGTCCTCCTTCCCAGTCTCAGCATCATAATAAGCAGCACGACGGACACATAGACTAGCTGTCTTGCCATCAAACGAATCCCCATACCTAGTCGATGCAATTGAGTAGAGACGGACATTGTGGGGACTCCCAGGTTTCTTTGGGTTCTCACCCTGCAGATATATATTGATCAAATTGAAGAACGTATATGTCTTTAACACAAAGTGGCTAATGCTTCAACTCCATTAATAGAAGTGAACAGCAAGTGGTGAACAGTAGATATTTGTAAAATGAAGTTTCCTTGCATTCTAAATTTGTCTGTTGGAAATAACCAAAATTTTCTTATTCAAGGACCCCATTGGCTGCATCTCATACTTTACAGGCATTAAGAACCTAAAAATTCGTTCATACATAACTCATGGAATCGTAATACATTAATTAATAGATTAACACATAGAAAGGAGTAGCAAGGTTGCAATTGAATATCAAAGTTCAAAGGATAGAAATAGACCATAGAAATGAGAAAATGGACAAGCACATGACTATATAAGCAAAATCAATGGCAGGGGGAAAGGCCAATCGGATATTACGACCATAGTCAGGAGGAAAATGTAGGAACAAAGAACATACTAAATTAGAACTTGAATTTGGATATGTCTAAAAAACAGCAGAAAATTTTCTAAATTTATAAGCCTTATTGTTTATATACAGTTTCATGAATTTTTTAGCATCAAGAATAGCACTTACAGGAGGAATAACACCATAACTTTGCCCTTCCCAGTAAGGCACATTGCCTCCATGATCAATTACAATATGGCATGTCTCACCAGGGGCATTTGGGCCCACGAGCCTCTCAACCGAGACAATTGTTGCAGTATAGGGTTCCTTGGGCTTGTACAAATTAAGAGGGGGTTCTTTGGCATTCTCGAGTTCCAAAGGCTGAACTGGAATTTTACTTCGGACGGTTTGTTGGACAGACATAGATACCGCCTTGCACTGGTACTTTGTTGATGAAAGTCTGCTTTTCCACTTCACAGATGACAAGGGAATCCATAACTTGTTGTCGAAGCCAAGATTATTGTTAATCTGATAGAACAAAACAAGCCAGTGTTACTGTCAAAACAAAATTATACGAAAGCAGCAATAATGCCATATAAAAGTTTAATGTGAATATACCATAAACTCTGTATCAATACATTTTACAGTAGAGTTCCATGTAAAATTGACAACATAAAAACTGTATCCCCAGAAAGAAAAGGAAGAAGTAAACAATCAAGGATGTCTACAAAATACAGCATAACTGATCTGAAGATTAGGATGGCAAAATATAACTGAGATTCTGAAGGTCCAAAAGCCCAATGAACTATTTAAGGTAACAGCAGTTGACAAATTATTTCTTAAAGAGAAAAGGCAACATCAGCAATAGCACCGACTTGCATCAGAATGTGCATGGATAGATAGTATTATCAATAGAGCAAAAAAGACCAAGGCACGAGACTGACCGTCCCTCTTGCACATCAAAAAGCTCATGTCATCCTCCAAAATTTCCATCCATGGAAGTAGTTTAATGTTAAGTATCTACTTCAATGTAAGCTTAATGTCATTGTAACAAATTGACTTAAGCCCTTCTGCATATTAGAAAGAACTTCAAATAAAAAGAGGCCAAAGAAGAGAAATACTTGAGACACAACTTTTCTTTTTGTTTTATGTTTCATTCGGGAAATTACTGTACACTTGTAAAGTTCTTGCAAAATGCAAATCCTACTTTGTTCAGGGTAGAAAAACAAACACAAGCTGAAAATGTCATACAACTCCAGCCTTTAGATTGTCAAAAAAACAAATAAATAAAGTGCGTATTTATTTGTCTTATCTTGTTAAGTAAAAAATTCTTCGCATTAGCATATGGAATATGTAAAGATCATGTTTCACGAACAAACCCAACTTTTTGCCATTATTTGTGGACTCATTGTGAGCCATTCAATGTCTCCATTTCCAGCTTAATGTGAAGTGCATTAGCCATTTGGTACTAATTCGATGGTCCTCGACACAACTTTTACAATTCACTGTAAGCATTACAAAGATACTCGAAATTGGGCTGTAGATAACAATTAATAAAATGCATGCCACAATTTAGTGACACAAGTTGGTTATGCCTATCCCCATATAAAAATTTCTTGTAGCTTTCAATTGAGTGACAAAATTTAGAATGAATAAAACGAATGATAAGATGGCACAACAAAGCTTCAACATGTAATTGAAGTCCTATAAAACTAAGGGGTGACAATTTTTAACAACCATGACGATCTAGAAAATTGCTGGTTTTTCTCAATAAGGACTTAAACCACAGAAAGGCTCCAGCTTGGTGACAAGTTCTCACATCACAATCTATTTTAGGTCGCATGAGCAGATCAAGCAACTGACAGACTTAAGTTCACCACCTCTTATGTTGTCCGTGTCTAGTGATCCTAGCTACTGAGACATTCCAAACAAGCAAATGGCATAGCCTAGCAATCCGGGTTCCAAAATAACAAATGGCTGGTGCTCATCCGCACTACAAACACTCTTTTGATTGCGAATAAGCAATCAGAGAACAAAAGGCAGCTCCTAAGGAAACATACAATCTCCTCAAATTGTCACCTTGAATCTGGTCTTCCCCAGCGACGCGTCCGCTGCGACTGACGGAGAGACGGATGCCTGACAAACAGACAAACCATAAATCACCACATCAAATCCGTACGCGAAGAAACAACCGAAAATTTCAAGAAAACGACAAAAAGATCAAGAATTTGGCCGAGAGGAGAAGACGGAAGAGATCACGTACCAGAGATCCTAAAGAGTGCGCCATGGTCGCTAGATCTATAGGTTTCCTCTCCCTTTTATAGGGTTTCCGATCGGTAGAGAGAGAGAGCAAGAGAGCGCCCTTAGCGACGAGGAAGGGGCGAGCCGCGACCGCAGCCGCCGCTCGATTTGGCTACGTCTGGTTTCCCCCCCTCCCGTAGGGTGATGCATTTACGAGAGTGCCCTCATCGGTAATGTCCATCAGACCAATTTGCCCTCTCACGAACGCCATATTTACAAAACGGTTGTCCACACTCAAACCAGCACAGCCGTCCGATCTCCGCATCGACGGCTCACAAGCATTCCCCTCAAAAGAGTAGAATCGTAATCACGCAATGTTGTCGGTTTGCATATACGCCCTTCGCATCCTCTGTAGTCCCTCCGCCCACATTTCTCTGCCACAAGTCAACTCAATCTCAATCTATGAACAAAAAAGTTGGATTGCTTTACACGAGCAAAATAAGAGGAAGAAAAGGCCTAGTTGTCACCTTCCATCCCCATCAAAAGGCCGCAGCTCCATTGTTGACCATGAAAGAGCCTGAAGAAAGATGAAGCATTTGGGTGAGAAGTTTGGAACTTCAAATAGTCTGAACATAGAATTGCTTTAAATGAGATGAACAGTAAGACAAGGAAGCAGATTCTTCACAAAATTACCAGAAAGATGCATTAATCTGCACACTGGTCCACGATGTTGATGCAGAAGCACACAGAGTAAATCCTCTGGAATTCCAGAATGCTACTCTATTTGATCTTGCAATGGCTTTCATCACTAAAGGAAACATAGAATGTTGTGGATTCAGAGCAAGCAAGCTCTGAATCCATTACCTCAAATGCAGAGGAACTGCCACACTTGACCGCAGAAGCAGAGATGAAGAAGATGATCCATCACGTTCTCACCTCCATCTAGAGCAAGCTTTGGTTCATGTTTACTGACTTCAGGTTGCTGATCAACCCCATAAGCTTAAGCGCCTTCAAATCTTGCAGAATTCAGACCAAAAATTTGGCTACCAGAGAGGTTTGACATGAACATAAAAGGCCAGCAGATGAGTAGGAAATGGACCTCATTCTCTGGTTTCTCAAAAACAAGACAATGTTCAAGAATTATCGATTCAGAGAGAGAGAAATCCAACAATATCACAAACAAAAAAAAAATGGCATACGAATCAGCACCTTCGTAAAAATTGAAGTAGCAAGGGGAGGCCGATTACATGACATGCTGAAGTTGCTTGATTGACTCGACTTCCTCAGCGTCTGCTAGGGTTCCGAATTGGCGAGAGACCTTGGCGTACGGCGCTCTGACGGCCTCCGTCGTCACCAAATTTACCCTCGCATAAACGGCGCCCTTGCTCGCCTCAACAGTGAACGAACGAAGAATGGCATCCTTCGTCGCTCACCAGAAAGTAGCAGATCAACCCCTCTCGCTCCTCCAACCGGCGATCTCAACACGTTTTGCGCGATGACGTCGCTCCGTCCTCTCACCCCTCTTCGACGATTCGATGCAAAGATCTTTATCTTTCTCCGGCACTCCGTCGGAAACCAACGAAACCACGGCAATCCTGCAACCAAATCGCATCGCACTCCGGCATCCCCGATCACATAGATCGATAGATTAATGACCTCATCCAGTTTCACCGGTGGGCACTCTCGTAATTTAAAGTGCACTACGTAAATAAAAGGCGCAGTGGCATTTTCGTAATTGAACGCAGCCGCAGCGGGGGCGCGGGTCGTCGTGCTGCGCGTGCCTGCACCTGCGCCTGCGGCCGCGGACGCTGCCGGCGAACAGCGCGGCTTTTGAGGCCGGCAGCAGCTGGAGGGATGCCGAGATCATCGAGGGGCGGCGTCATGATTAGGCTGATCGTGCTTCGAGGATGCGTCTGTTTACAGAGCCATGGACGAACCGTGACGACTGCGCGGAAGACTGGTCGTGGAAGGAGGAGAGTGCTGCTTCCATGAAGACGTACGCCTCCTCCTCCATTTCCGTCTCACTGCCTCAGCATGAACTTTTGCAGCATTGCTTCCCCCGTCACACAGAGAGAGAGAGAGAGAGACGTCTCCGCCGTGGAGTTGCGTCTTCCTCGAGGCATCGGTCAGGGAAGGGGAAGCTTCACAGTCGCAGGGTCCCACCGGAGACTGGATCATGAGTGGTCATGGCGCGGGCGCCTACCGTGGGACCCACTTCGTACGCACCCGACTCGGCTACGACGATGGCGTATGGCGCTCGGGATACGTCACGCATACGGTTGCCTCTCCCACTCACTTGTCGCTTACCCGAAACGCGACCTATCTTGTGGTTGGGTGACATCATGGCCCTACATGTGGGTCCCTCTCCCACGTGGCATGAGTCCCAACCCATCGTGGCACGCTGGATGTTTCCACTAGAATTCTACAGAACCTTTTGCACCAGATCCGAATCCCGTGGGCCCCTGGTCGTACCCGCACCGAAGTTCGACGTACGTATTATTCCAGCGCATCTTTTACGCGTGCGCGACCGCCGATGCGCGCAGCGACGAGACGCCGTCCTTGATGGCCTGTGGTGCTCGTCGTGTAGCTCAGCAACGCGAGCTCGCCGACGACGACGACGAGGAGCAGACCGAAGCCCTGCCATGGCCACGTCGCAGGCCACATCCCGGCCGTTAATGTTGGCAGATGGGACGCCCTTCCTCCATGGCGTCACAGCTGCTTCGCTTCGTCGTCCGCGCGAAGTGGGGGGCCTTACCGCTGCCGCTGCCGCTGCTGTTCTGCTCCAGAAGCAAAACAGAGGTGAAGCCATTGCAGGCTCACATGGCAGCTTTGATTCGATGTGTTCATATCATAAATGGTCTGCAACCCTTTTCCCCCCACCTCTTTACTCCTCCAAAAAGATGATGTATGCTTACTGTTGGATATCCAAGCTGCGAAGTTGCATTTGACAGAGCAACTGTTCAAGAACTGAGCGAGGAGATGTCAGCATGCACAGTGAAAGGATTGGAATCACTGTTGACAGCATTGCGAGGCAAGACCGGAAACAACAACAGGGATGAAGCATAAGCACAACACATCCATAGGATCACACAACTCTAGCAAAAGTTTGGATGTTCCATAATAGCTTTTTTGGAAGCCACAACTCTAGCAAAAGGGATGTTTTCTTAAGCTCCATCCAGTACTAGATAGATTAGGGTTCTGAGAAGCTTTCAAACAAAAGACCAGTTCACAAACATGAAAGCCAGACAATGGGGTGAATCCTCTTCGTTCGAGACCTTCCATGCTACAGCCTGTTCGTACGACACCGGCCTCCCCATGCTCGACATGCAGATGCCGGCAGGAAGATAAGCATGGCCCTACAGTTTGCATAGGGATGCACAGGTTTCAGTAAGCTTCAGATCAATCTGAACAAAACATGAAGCCTCGCTGGTTTACTCACCTGCTGCATGATCTTTGGGAACTCCGAGCAGAGCACCTTCCTCGCACCATCGTCGAGTATCTTTTCGAGTGTGATGTCTTGAAGAGCAATCAAGGTGGTTTCTAGCATATCCAGACCAGCTTGATTGGAGAAGGTGAACACGGGTGAAGCCTGCAGAGAACGAGCACATGAATCTTGCTACCTTGAGAGATCGTCTGTGGCCGGTTGCGTAAAGAGCGAAAGCAAATTGCTGCTAGGAATTACAATAAGCAGAAACTTCCACACTATCACTTGCCTTTAAAGAACAACACATGATTGAATCGGAATGGTGCCAAAGCAGTTTCAGCAATGAATCGCTAGCTTGCGAGTCTACCCGAAAGAGGTCTATTCCGGTATGAGCCCTGAAGTCGATGAAGATGATTCATTAGGACAGATAACAGTGACAGAAACTTGTATTATGGATTGAAACATACAGTTCATGCACAAATTGGTATATCAATTTTCATCGCAGAGAAAGTAGTATTTATGTGATCATCAAGGAGCCTAAGTAGCCCTACAGTGCAACACATAATTCCCATTCCACTAGAACTTTAAGTTGATGATTCATGTAAGCTGGTGGGTCATAAAATGCAGAACCGCATGCAAGTACACGGTGAGACTACCTGTAGCTCCGAGAAACCCATCGTGCCAGAGTGTGAGCTTCAGGAGAACCAGGTGGATGCTTGACTCCGATCTGACATCCGGGTCGAGGTGCAATTGCCATAGCAACTCTCTGCACCGAAGCAACCACGCTTCTAACGTATTGCCGGGCCATTGCTGCCACATTATCTCGGAGGTGATTCTCATATGTGAACTGGAAAGCTATCGTCAGGACTGATCGCAGGTTGTACGCATTTGACGCCGTCTCTTTAACGGAGCAAACTGTGGCACCAGATCCAATCTCCAGCGTGGAGGCCAAATCAAGAGTTCGTGTTGCAGTAGAAGAATCCTGCATCATCGTACATGCTGGAGTTAAAATTCAGAGAATCATGGGTATCTTAGAACACACCAATTGCAGTAGCTTTTTAGAAAATGCTCGTGTGTGAAGTCACCCAACTGTTTTAGGATCCAGCGGAATAACACGGAAACCAGATGGTAGCAAAGGAACATCATCAGCAAAAGATTCATCAATGGGTGCAAAGACAAGCTGAGCACAGGAACCAATTGCATTCTCATCAACTCCACTGCAAAGCTGCCATCATGTAGATGAAGACGAAAAGATCATTCGGCAAAAACATACTGAATACTCAGGATTTGAGATGTAATGCAACTTCTACAAGACAGACAAACCTGCAACAAGTACATATCCCTCGGTAAAATGACATCATCTTGGTTAAAACCATGACCCTCAAGCCTGATCACCTCCAAGAACTGCAATCGAGGGCGTTAGCATGATACATCATCAGTAGCAAATGCCAGGAAGAAGTACAAGAAATGTTCTTGGCATTGAAAGGCAAATTACCTCTTCATGCTCCACAGTATGCGCGAGAGGAAGTATCATCTGGCTGCCCAAGAAGCCACTACTTGCCCTAACACCGGGAACCGCATATGGGCTAGCTCTCAATGAGGCGGCAGAGTACGCATCTACACCACAATCAGCCCATTCTGAACGATGCTCCCTCAGAAACCGGACCAGGATAGCAGGTGGCACATTCTACATAACACAACCCAGTTCGCTAGGATCAATTTTGTTCTGAACTAGAAAGCACAGGTTACAGAAGACATTCCTGCAGTGATAGGAGGGCGCACTACTTAAGGGTAAAATGTCAGACCTGCAGCAGCATTGATGCTTTAGCACATAGAACACCGACTCCAAGGGTTGAAAACATGGCTGAAGAGTTCACATGTGAACCAAGAAGTTTGTTCGGGGAAGAATTTACAGCAATTGTCACATCATCAACACCATCGCTACCCAGTAAAGACCAACCATCATCAGCAAATCCATTTACAGCATCATTGAAACCTCTGCAATGTGCCCAGAGCACTTGCCGTTAAATATATAAAGCTACTGTTAGAAAAGAAATTTCAGGTAAACATGGCAACTTATTAGCCAATAACCTGCTCAATCTTTGACTGAAAGTCCTCAAAACAGCAGGTTGTCGACCCCCACCGTATGGAACTTCACCGCTGGTCTCCTGAGCAATTTGTTTTAGGTGGCGGAGTGCCTGGAGAAAAAGTCAAAAGCATGACTACTGGTGTAAGATAAGCAAAATGTTTAGTGAACAAGCAATAAAGCTTACGGCAATTGTCATTTTCTGTGCCAGAATTTTTGGTGATTCATATAAGGGCCTAAGAACCTCAGGTACACTCCACGCCTGAAGGATCAAAAGATATATCATCAGTAAAAGATGGTTGTACTCCTCAATAAGAGTATAAGATGGATCACTCACATCTAAATCAACATGGTCGACAATGTGGATCATTGAACCGCCACCCTCGCATGGTCGGATTAGGTAACCACTGGAAAGAACTTCAGCTCTTACAAAATTTGGAGCAGGTGGGCCAGCAGGGCCACCAGTTGCAGGAGTCAACGATCTCTCACAAATCTAAAAGAAAAGTGTCATGTTGAAGTGTGTTCAATCATTCAAAAATAGGAAAAAAAATATCAATTTCATGACAAAAGTTCAGACACAACTCATACCACAAGACTTCCATCTTCAAGACCAGTAGTATATCTCAGTGTCCAAAAGTCGCGTGCTGCTGCCAGAGTAGTAGGCGCATATGTCTGATGGCAAGAGATTAAACGAGAAGGTCAACTTAAAGGAAAGAAGGAAAAAGATCAATGGCTTTTTCGAACTTCATATAGACAATAGACCAGGAAAACAAGACCGAACCTGCATGTATATAAGTTCAATATTCCCTCCATTACCAGTGGGGATTACAGTAACCACATCAAGGCAACGACAATCACGATACCAAGATGGACGATCCTTAAGAATCTCGGCAACCTAATAACCCGAACAAACCATGAAATACACAACTAGGAAAAGGAAGTAGCAGCAACGAGAATTCAGTAAGCAATGGCAAACCTTTGTGGGCTCTAGACTCACAAGGCCACAAGCTCGAGCTGCTACCCCACTAACATTGTGAGAAACAGCAATGATTCCAATGGAATCCGGACCAGGCTGGAAAGGAAAATGAGAAATAAGTTTGCATCACACAATCTGTATAACATAAATTGACACAAGCTAAAATCAGCCCAATAATAAGAGTCTAATGAAGCATCACCTTCATCCCAACCATCTGAACCCAATCGACAGCAGTTCCAGTAGCTTTTGACAGGAACTCTGCCAAGGTCTCCTCAGCAATTGCAAGAAGGCTGCATGAACCAAAAGAGAGAAGAATCATTAGCAGAAGACACATGATAAAAGCAATCTGGATTAGCGAAGTCATGCCCAGTAATTTTGATTACCCAGCTGGGTTATTAGCATCTCTTTGTGAATGCTGAGGTGTTGGGTTTTGTTGATGGTGGTGCTGACCACTTGTGACTACAGACTCGCAGCTGGTGTCAGTGGTGGCTACTGATGTCTGAATGTTCATTTACAAAAGAGTAAGATCCCAACAAATATTGTAACATATGAAAGAATCTAAAGGAGCTTCTGAGTCGAACACGGAAAAAGAAATATAAATTCATATCCATAACATTCCTCTCATAATGAAAGAATTATGAGTGAATTAGGAAAATTCATGCATAACTCAAGACTTGGTTGGTCCATGTTAAATCCAGCAATGGATGACAACCAAATGGAGAGTTTGCAGTTCAAGCAAGAGAACGCAGAGCGTTGGACCAAGAAAATGACATAGATTAAACTAATTTATTTTAACCATTGAAAAACCAAGCACATGAGAAATAAAATGCGAGAACTGTTCCATCAACATACTAATATATTGTAGAAGGTGAACATGCATGCTTACGTTATGCAGTTGCTGGCGCATGTAGCCATTCTCATAAACAAGTTGTGACACCTGCTTCTGCAACCGGTCATTTTCCTCCATCAACAGCTTGTTCATGGCAGTCAGCTTGCGGTTAACAGTTTGGAGTCGAGAGGCTTCCTTTCTCTGCTTCTCGCGACATCTACAATGAAAAAATAAGGGAAAGCAGTGAGATGTTGAGCACCCAAAAGTAACATTCAACAGAAGGCAAGTACAATATTATTACAATTCCAATCGATATGCTATTCAGTACTCCTTTTTTTTTTTTTGTAAGGAATACACTTCAAAGTAACTACAGAATCCAAGCCACTTGTCCTTTATCAGAAAAACTAGCAATGACAAAGGATCAAAATACTAAGAATCTGATCGCATAAGATTAATTTGTAGGAAATTTGTAGAACAAATTAACTACTTTCTCCATTGATGCAGTGTCAAATCATTTACAGATTGGGAGAACCAAAAAATCCACCAAAGTTCAACAGCTTCAATTTGACAAGCATTTACCATTGTGTATTAACAACCACCCCTAAACCAAAACCATGTATACCAAATTAAAACTAGTCAAGCAAAATAGAAATATTCATAACCAAAAACTCAGAACAACAACAACAGAAGACTCTGTGTCCCGAAACAGATCGAGCAACATGTCCATAACATTCTGAACACAAATCATTAACATAAACAGGATCCCGAGAAATATACTAAGCTGATGGGTCTGCTTTTTGGCCTAAAAAGTCCATCATTGGGCAACCGGCTTCAATAACCTCAGAGTCCTACAAAGGATCATTGGCATCTTGCAAAACATTCACAAATATTATGGATTCAACTTAAAAAGTACCAAATTAAAAACACACTATTTGAGAACAAGAGAAGGAATATGGTGAGCTGTCTCTCTCAATGAAGGATTATGGACACTTGCATTTGGTAATGTAGGACTGAACTCAAGAACATCCATGAGAAGCAGCAAAGGAAAGGTAAAAATACCAAAATAGAAAGATTCAAAGCCACCTCTGACTCAAAAGATCACATCTTTATACAACCACCTCTTGAAACCCTAACTATAGAAGGAAAAAGAAGGAAAAGAAACCAATAATCTCAAACTCCCCGACAGTTTCGCGACGAGTTCAGCCCAAAATCCAGGTCAGGCTGATGAAGAGTTGGAAATAACAATACCAAGACACATTTGAGTGCCCAAAGGGATCAGATCCAACTCTAGGAGTAGGAAGAAAACGGTGATCGACCAAAAAAAAAGACTTTTTTTTGTCCCAGCAACCTCACGATTCCACCAACTTGCGGTGTTCCATCGATTCTTTACCTTCTGTTCTGGAACCAGACCTTGATCTGCTTGGGCTCGATGTTGGAGAGGATGGGACACTCCCGTATAAGCTGCTGCCGCTTCAGGGAGCTCGGCTTGGGGCACTCGCTGTAGACCCTCTCGAGCGCCTCCACCTGCTCCGGCGTGTACCTCACGTACTTACCCGACTCCATCGCCAAGGCACTTGCCAGCTGGCCCTTCCCCGTCTCCTTTCCGCTCACAACCATGGCCATCTCGCCCCCCTCTAAAAACCCACCCAAAAATCCAATCTTTCCCCAGTCGACACGATCGCCCACCCTCAGCGACCCCCCACCACCACCCACTTCTTCCGGCTCCTCGGCAACAGGAGACACATCACCGCCGCTCAGGAGCGGTCCGCTGCCGCGGAGAGGGATCGCCTCTTCCCCTGCTCCCCCGAGGCGGCCATTACTACGCAAGGCGAAAAGGAGGCCTTTTGCTTTAGGAATGCGTAGGATTTTGCTTCGCTCGGCTTTGTTTCGGCCTTTTTATGTCCACTGGCGGTGACGGTGGCTTTTGTTTACTGCCGAACGCCACCAACTTCGCCCGGGCCGAATCAGCACGGAGAACTTTCCCGGGTGACGTTACCCACGCAGCCGCGAGCCCCACCACAAGCTCACGGGAGACAAACGCACCCTCAAAACTTGCTCCGGTCAATCGGCCATGCCGCCGACTATGCTTCGAAGTGCGGTCGAGCGGCGGTGTGTTGCTTTTGATGCGGTCCTCCGCCTCGCAAACGACCGCTTTTGAGCTTAATGGGGGGAGGGGGTTGATAAAGCGTGCGGGGTTTTCTATTCTTTTGAAGGAAACGTCGTGGGAGGTGAAGAATTGTTTATGGTGTTGCGGTCTGGTAGCTGCCAATGCATGCTGCTGCTGCCGCTGCCACTGCGGTGGCCACTGCCGCTGCAGCTGTCACAGTGCAAGGCCAAAACAAAACGCAACAGATAAAGTGCTTTCTCTCCCTTCAATGCTCTGTGTTTTGAGAGTGAGAGAGAGAGAGAGAGAGAGAGAGACAATGATCCCATGTTGGTGTGTGGGAACAGTATGATGCATACCGCATCATGTCTTTCTCTCTCTTCATCGTTTCCTTCCTACTTCAAGCCCTGCATTGATGCACTCATCTCTCTCTCTCTATCTCTATCTCTCTTCCTGTGTAAGAAGACGGACTCACTGTTGGTTTATGCGAGCAGTCGTCGTGAGTCGTTCTTTTGCTCCCTAATAAACCAAATCAAAATTACGTTTATGATAACATTTCTACACTGTTTTCTTTCTTAGAAACAAGAGGGAGAGAGGAGAGAGGAGAGAGGAGAGAGGAGAGAGGAGGGAGGAGACCGTCAGTGTTGCAGGAATACATCGCTGCCAATCTGAAAGAAACACACATAGCCAGTGATAATAAAGCCTGAGCCAATTGTTTTGCTGTTCGCTAGATCATTATATGATCTCAAACAACAAAATGCTCGGAAATCTTTTTTTCTCTCTTTTCTTTGTTGGTGTTCTCCCTCTCACTGTTCCCCCAAAAGCGAACGGAGCATGTATGCCTTCTCTTCTTTGTATCGGTGGCAGCAGCGGGGACTCCTTCTGATTGCTTTGTGCGTGTTGCGTCGCTGCACCGCCATGGGCGGAGGGGCGGTGCGGCCATTACTGCCGTGTGTTTGAACAGGGAGACAAAGATGGAGTTAAATGTGCCGGCACCAAATCTGGGACGAAAGATCTAATCCAACTTCCTCCCATTTAATTCTGCTTCCCATTTACTCTCAGCTCGCTCTCTCCGTGGATCTCTTGCATTGCGATCATCCACATAGCAAACATGTTGGTGCCGCTGTTCTGATGCTACAAATCATCCCCACTTCCCATCACAGTGTTTCAGCAGATGCCGCAAGATCCAAGCACCTGCTTGTTCCTCATTTGTGAATGACAATGAGAGAAGATGATGCATTGACTGGACCAACACAAAGTGGACCTTCGTTCCATGTTCTTGTCACTGTCTCAAAAGTCAACAAGGATTCTTGCTGCTGGATCTCAATGATGCAGATCACTCTCCATGGTCTGTTCAGCACAAGACTGGCTTGACAATGCCTCTCATTATGCGATGCAAAGTTTGCTGGGAAAATGCCATGAACACACATCATGAGAATTAGAGAATAATTTTCCTTTCCATTCACTTGTTTGATGGAGACACACCAAACAGGGAGCATCTGGTGACCACACACCACACATGGAACTGAATCTTGAGTTGATGCAGGTGGTGGTGAGGCCTCCTCCTCCTCCTCCTCCTCCTCCTCCTCCTCAGAGGCTTGAAAAGGCAATGAGAAGCTCCATTATTGCTTCACTTTCTGCATGAACTGGCTTGCCACTGCACCTCCCTGTTGTGGCAAATAGCAGTTGGAGTCACAGTCATCCATGTTCCAAGTGCAGCCACCATCAGAGACTACATTTCAGATTGAACTTGTTGTACAATGAGCTGTTAAATGTTTCTGGTCTGGTGAATCTTGCAGGAATGCAGTAAACAACAGATGTGATTTGAAAGGTGCTTTAAACTGGTTTTGAAGACCTACCAAAATCCATGACCACTGATGCAGAGGTAGTAGCTCTTCCTGCTATGCCACTGGCATGACTGGTGGATCCTTGGATAAGTTAATTAATCATGTAGGGCAGGATGAATTGGTGGAATAGTTGGACCCAGGGTTAGGGGACAATGCATGATGCAGCTCTTTTTCTAGGCTCTCAGCATTTTCCTGGGTCAAAATGGCTCCTGCTCTTTCACTAACCTGTGTCAAGCTGCAATGCTCAATCTCTTTGCTTGGGCAACCATTCATGTTGACTGAACCAGTTAGCTCCAATTGTGTTTTATCTTTGACTTGGGGGGCCATAAAACTTGGTCAGTGCATTCACAAAGTCAAAATGACATGAACCACCAATCAAGCTTGGCACATCATCTGCTCTTTAACCCTGACTGGAGGAAATCAGAAATATGTTGCAGCCAGGCTCTGGAAATTGAAAGAGGGGGAGCAAATTTGAGGTGAGTGGGTGGTGGAGTGTCAAAACCTTGGAACCCTAGAGGCTTAGGGTGGTCAAAGCTACTTTTTGTGGCATGAGGTACAGCAGCACCAACCATCACCTTGTCATTTCTTTTTCCAATCCTCCTCTTTCTTCTTCTTGTTCTTCTCCTTTTGCTTGGGTGACAGCAGAGAGTGCTGCTGGCCACGCCCTCCCTTCACTCCAAAGCTTGTCATTAGCTTTATTCAGAAGAGAAGGGGAAATGTGTGAAAAGGCTGCCGGGGAGCGAAAGCACTGGCCTTTTAGTTTTCCTAAGGTTGGCATGCACACAAGCAGAGAGCATCCCGAGCACAGCGAGGGGACAGGCGCTCCACCCAACTCTCTCTCTCTACAACATCAGCTAGCAAAGAAGCATGACAACAAGAAGAGGAACAATTAATGGGTGATGATGGAGGGGGGAGTCAGTGGCCACAGGGTACTCGCACAGGGTGTCTTCCTGTCTCCTCTGTGGCATGATGAGGAGTCGTGCGTGCCACTTTTCTCATGCCTTCTCGCCCTTGTCTGCTCCCCCCACCTTGCTTTTCCTTCACAAAAAGGAGAGAAGGGAGTGCAGATAAGGTGGCCCTGCCTGCCTGGGTAGTGCATCCGAGGCATGCTCCCAAATTAACGAGCGTGGAGGTCCAGGGGCTCGATCCCCAGTAAGCTTTCATGGCCCCGCAACCTTTTGGCGAGGGTGGAGGCCGTGGTAGTGGTGGTGGTGGACGGCTACTGCCGGGCGCGGCGCGCGCGTGTTCTTCGGCATGCACGCCTGCCTTTGCGTGCCTCCCACACCACTTTGTCCAAGCTATGCGTTTCTCCAGGGATGTAGCTGCACGTACCTCACAGGGTGGTGGTGGTGATGTTTCCGGTCACTCGGTGGCTGGTGAAGAAGATACACAGGGCTGGATCAGCGAGGGAAGGCGTGGATCGATCGAGCTTGCACGGAACATGATTAGAGTTCATCGCAGGCAGCGTCTCATGATCGGAGATCCAACGGTTCTCCTCATCTCCTTTGATCATGCGGACTGCATTAGATTTATATGATCAATCAGCCACTGTCCCCTTGACGCCGCCGCGAGGTTTCATATGCCCTGCAGCATCATAACAATTACATGCCATCATCATTTCTGTCTAATGTGCATGTGACATCGACGAGACCACGCAGCATTCATGAAATTTCTGTAGATATTTATCACAAGCATAAATATAAATGAATCTGGTGTTTTACCTGATCGATGACAGAAGCCGAAAGATTAAGGTTATGTTCTATCTTTTCACCACGTGAGAACCTAAGAGAACACCCGAGGAAATCCGAGCTTAACCTCCGAGAGATCTCTCACAACATCAACAAACTCTTCTAATAACATTACCGATCGCTAAGGACTACGGTTTAAATTGCGAAAAGAATCGAGAAGTTTGCTTCTACAACCAGGCTTTTGGTTATTCCAGCAAACTCTGTACACAGCATCTGTTCTTCCCAAGAACCAGCAATACGGTCATTCATTGCCCGCTGGTGGCTTATCAGGCTCTGCTCTGTTGCTAGAGAGCTTAGTATTTTCTGTGCTAGCAGAACGCTCATCAGAAGCTGGAACATCATCCTGTTGGTTTCCTTTGGAATCGTTCTGTTGATCTGCTTCGGACTTGGAATTAAGAAACCTACCTCCGCATCCTCTGGCCCTTCTCAAAGCATGCAGATGACGGGATTCATGTAGATACGGCTGTGTAGTGGTAATGCTAAATATGTTACAAAATAAATCCACAGTTCAAGGTGAAAGAAACACAACGCAAGCAAGAAACAGTATTATCTTAATCATACATGAAATATGATTCGGTCATAATGAAAAGGTGAGAACAGTAATACAATCTGATCCATAGATATTTTAACAAGCAACAAAATGACACGTCAAAATAGTCTGAAATCTTCTATTCCCAAGAGCTATGACGAATCTATCACAAGGATACGGAAATGGGTGTTCCAATTTGATTTCATAGACCAACTAATGGAGAGCATACAAGCAATACCTTAAGACACATGTTCTGTTCGGTAAATAGCCACATTACATATACCATATGCACTAGTAATATGTGGGTCACCTGGAGAACTGGACAACATATGACATAAGCAGCTGCACGAAGTCAAGCATGTGATTGCATATGGTCAAATAATGATTAAAAGAAATGTTGTATGTACATAATATTTTTATTTAAATTCATATGTTATTTGGATTCTATACACATAATAGTTATATGCATAAATTATTTTTTATTCAACTACATATTTTCTGACATTTTTTGGATTTTTATCTCTCTGCTTGACTGACTCCTTAACAGTCTGAACCTATGGCATACATTCGCAACTTCTACAAGATTGTGCATGTCATAGTTCTAGGATCCATACATTGTTTTGGATAAGTTCTTTCAATGGCTGCGATTCTTTATTATAGTTGACTAGTTGTGATTCTTAATTATAGTTGATGCATTGTTAACTTCTCATGAAATGTGGTCAGATTTCTTGAACCATATATCATTAGTTATTTTTGTTCTATTTGGTTTTAATATATTTTTAAAATGATTAAGGTCAATTTTATCCCTTATGGTTTTGGTCATGGACCTCTTAAGTCTTTAGGGTTTACTCGTGTCTAAACTAATTCTTACATTTTAAAAAACATAGCATATAAGTCCTCTGAGTTAACGGACGTTAGAGTCTACTTATGTGACATGCTAACTCACAATAAACTATTAATATAATGACGTGTAATTTAAGTTTTAAAAAACTGATAATAAGCCATGCTCTCGTTCTCGAGAAGGGGGATAGCTCGTCGTTGAGGCTGTCATTACAGCAAGAGGACACGTTCAAGCGCTGCTCTCTGGGGAACCACCCCGCTGCACTCTTGAAGCTCGGGCTCCGCAATCAGCGAGCACCCCTACGAGTCGGGCGCCAAGAACGAGAGGCGCTTCTTAGCAGAGTCGCCCCGATCCCGATCTGAAGTCCCCAAATGCTGCCTCGGCGTACTTTGTGATCGCACCAGCACCTTTGCAAACTCCGTCGCTGCCATGTAGTTCGGCACTACAACCCCCAATGGCGTGGGGTGGAACTACCGTGATGATGACGACAACATCACCGCATGGTGGTGGTAGTTCGGCGTCTAGACGGTGGAAAGACTCCGATCCTCTTGGCCACAGCGGGGGCTGGCGGAACGGACTTGCAGAGGTCGCGTCTTGGAGGGCGAGGGAGTGGCAGGCAAATAGGCTTGGTAGTTGTGGAGGTGGGTGTAATGAAGGGGGGAGGGGTGCTCTCCGATGAGCTACGACGGCATCTAGCGACGGGGATTGGCGGGGGCAGAGTAAGAGAAAGGTCGAGCAGTGTCGATCTCCAAGGTCTTGATAGGATCCCGATAGTCGGTGGAGGCTCTCGCCCTGCTACTAACTCTGTTAACGAAAGAGGACCTTGACACGATCCAACGATCCATCCACCGTTGCAGCCTCTTCTCTTCCACCGATGCCACCTCGCCATCCACTTCTTCGTCGAGCAAGAGCAAGGGGTTCCGGTCCGATCTCCAGAGCTTTCCAATGGGCCAAAGACTCAATGTCAGTCACATTACAAAGGAAACCAGGGGAAGCAAGCGGTGTTCCTACGATATGATGGGGTAGGAAGAAACCAGCCTTTTTGAGCTTACTTAATGAGAGAAGGCGTAGGAGAGCGCTCTCTCTCATTTGATAGCAGCCTCCTTCCGAACCTGCAACATCGCTTGGATCTCCTCCATTGTCCTCGCGTGGTCGTCCCAATCATCTGCGAAGCTTCTCCTATCCCTCGACTGTTCATTCCACCAAATAAGAAAGACACACACAACAAGGAAGACAAAGAAAGCTTGGGTTTTGACAGGGCCATGTTAGTTACCATGGATCTCCTCTCCTCGAGCTCCTGGAGGTACTTTGACTCCCGGAAAGAGGTGTCGCAGCTGAAGGACATATTGCTACCTCGGGAAATCGTTGCTAACGACTTCTGCACCAGCCGCATGCGTTGGTCTCTCACCCTCGTCTGCACTCTCACCAATGCTTGCATGCATCGCAACATCATGTTGGCTTGCTTCCGGACGTTGTGCCCCCACACCAATGCCTAAAGCTTCACTAGCCCCTTCAAAGCCTGTAGCGCTCTCCTCGCCTTCCACCGCACACCCAAACCCAAGCCTACGTTAGAGCCATCCTTTGACTCCAAAAGAAAGGGAGAGGGAGAAAAGTGTGAGAAGTCGTATACCAAGTAACCTCGAAAGGCAGTTTGGATGACGATGGCGACGTAATGCTCCTTGACGAAGCTAGCAGAAGGCCTAGTGAGGCAAACCACCTCCGCAGTCGCCTTCGCCATCGCCACCTCCATCGTCGTCGCCGAGGCCACGGCCAGAGCAATGGCATGCCTCTGCTCCGACATGATCGCCAGCAATGGAGGCGCCCTCGCTTACGGCACTTGTTGTTGCTGCTCCTATGCCAACGACTTGCGAAATATCCATCTCCTCTTCTCCCTCTTGTGCTACGAGGTCACCGAAGAGAACAAGAAAGATGACATCTAATATCAGACTTTTTTAAAACTTAAATTACACATGTCATTATATTAATGGTTTATTGTGAATCAGTATACCACGTAAGCAGATTCTAACATCTGTTAACTCGGACTTGACGGGAAGGACTTATATGCTACGTTTTTGAAAATATAGAGGTTATTTTAGACACGAGTAAACCATAAGGGCTTAAGAAGTCTATGACCAAAACCACATGGGCTAAAATGGACCTTAACCCTTTTTAAAATTATTCTAAAATAGTACTAGAACCTACATATACATCCACTAGTGTACCCACAAAACACGTGCACTATGCAATAGACGAGCTGCTTGGATAATGCTTCTGCTTTATAAACCTATAGTTTTCATAGACCAACCTACAGTACTCTGAACTTAGCATAGACACACAAGTTAAAACCATCCACACAAGCCTACATAATCATTACCTTGGATTTTCTGTCCAAATAAACAGTTATAAAAATTATATTATCATTAGAAAGATCAACTCCAACAGCAGGAAATGCAAATTCAAGAGCATTGAGGGGTGAAAAGTAGGAGGTCGTAGGTCACTGTACTATCACAACCAACAATCCTGACAAATGAAAATTAATATAAGAATTCTATCTAGTAGTCCTGAAAAGCATGTCATTCACTGAATCCCCACCCCAAAACGGTGACATGTGATGCATGAGACAAAAGCACAGGGTAGGGAGTCCAAGAATCAATGATTTCAACAAATACCAAAATATTTAGCCTGACACTGGGACAAACGTCAGGAGAACTAACAGATAGACTAGAGAGCTGTAGACATGAGTAATAACAAATTAAACCAATATAATTGCAGAGACACATATACACTTACAGATTGTTCAAACGGCAGATACATTAAGTAGCTTAAGCAAAGACCTAGTGAATCTAATGAAGCAGGTGGCCATAAGTACTGAAATATTTTCTTCACACCCTGTTTGGTACAAACTAAATTTTTTATGAATAGGAAATACGATTCTTATTTGTGGAATCACTTCTGTATAATGGGACAACAACACCTCCACCAACAAGCCATAATAGGATAAGTGACATAATTCAGTTCAGTAGGATGGAACTTAATTGATTCATTACTGCTTAAAAACAAATCACGTGATTTGGAGTCAAATTTGGATGAAACTCATTTACTTATATTTTACAGAACAAGGTAGTTGTACACCCTTTTTTTCGTGTGACACAGCATATTTCTTCTCTGCATAGCAAAATATATCAGTGGGTCAGTCGATATCGAGTTAAAGTGTGTTATGATAGAGGGACGTAACAGCTTATTCAAACCCAACTTGGCCAAATAGTAAGATAAGATTTCATGTCCTGTATGCGATCCATGGTGAATTGGTCAAAGTTGGTTTGAACCAACAAAATCAAAGTCAAGTTTTATTTTATATCCAAATAAGGGTATTACAAAAAAGAATAACTGGAACCATTTTTGTTTCCTTCTCAAACATCGCAACTTAAAAAAATAAATTCATTTTGAAGTATTTAAAAAATAACTTCTAATTTAGCTAAATTCAATTCTAATTAACTGAAATTAATTCATCATCAGAAATAAATTCCGATTATATAATTCAGTACAATACCATATGAAGGTAATTAATTACAAAAGGTGTGTCAGACTCAATGAATCATTGAAAGAAGTATCAAGAATGACAACCCACACAGGATTTCTGATTTGTGTCCCGGTTATTGTATTAAAATATAGATCAAGCTGGGCGCGTAGCATCAGATGTTATGATTATTTATGCCCCCCATTTGAGACATGAAGTCAAGCTCTAGCAAAAACCCACCCAGCTATATGGAGATCTTATGATGGTTCACCCTATAAAAACTAATAGTTAACAATTTAACCAAGAAGCCCAAGTTTAACTATGACAACAGGATATACAGATAACCACATCAAGAGGCAAAACCATCTAATTGATCATTAGAATAACTGCAAAAAAACACAATTCTATTGCCAGCTAATGCTTCCTCTAGCCTACTAGGAAAAAAGATCGCTAGCGTTGAACAGTGACCTATTACCTAGCAAGAATTAATATCTTTAGTAGAGACATACCTTACGAACTTTAGCCAATTTATTTTTTGATTCAGCTTTTGCTCGAGACTGTCGACGCCTTAAGATACCATGATATTGTTTTGCATTGACATAAACAGGTTCTTCAATTGCATCAGTCGGCAATGGCACTCCGGGATGATTGACTCCAATCAGTTGTGGATGTATCTAAGACACATTGGCAGTGGTTAACGAGGCAAAAGAACTTATAGTTGATAAACACCACACCATCCTGAAATGAAGATGTAGGTACAAATTCGCTCCTTGCAAGCAGTATTTGATTTTTCAGATTCCTAACTACATTAAGCACATATGCCTGTGCCAGTTGAAACGTACCACATGTTGCCCACCGTAAGCTGCAAACACACCACCATAGTAAGGATCAACAAATGGGTAAGCTGCCGGAGCCTGTCACAAAGAGTATTTTCATACAATTAGCCAAGTCAGTTCAAACACATTTTCCTTAATTAATTCACAATGTTTTCTATTATCAGTAAGGCATCCAATCAAAGAAAATTAATGAAATAGACATAAAAAAATGGTTGATAAAACAATTCACTAGGGAAGGTAAACTCAAATCCTTGTCTACCACTCTGCCTAACCCACTGTCATATAGCACCACTTATTGCTAACTTAGTGGTCGAGGAAAACTGTTTCAAGACACCAGTAATAGGTACACAGCTAACAGTGTTTGCAGTGAAACGGCTCCAACATAATAAAAGCTATTTTCCTGCCTATCGCCTCAGGAGATGTATGTACATGTTCTCACCAATAAGAGGTACCTCACCAAGAAGACTAAACAGCTTCCAAATGTGGAACTTAAAAGTGCAAGCTATGCCTTATACTTTGTTTACTTTTACCAATATGCAAAATCATTATAGATAAAAGTTCCTATAACGAGCTAGAATCAGTAACCTTATATATACACAAAAAGAATGCAAGAATGAGGTCAAAAGTCATTGCCTGCAAAGTTTTGGCTTATGCTTCAGGACTATATGTAAAACCAAAGTAAAAGGCAGCTTTCTCTAAAAATACAGATGGAACCAATATGGTAGTTATCTAAAACTGTATAAGAAACAGAAGCAAAAGCAAGAATAGTTTCATAAAACTCATGTCAATCCTTTTGACAAAGGTAAGAAGAACAGGTTCTTCGTGGCATATAGCCATATGCAAAATAATGTACAAATCTAATGTATTTACATAAGTTAACAGCTTGAAGGACAGTACCACAGTCTGTACTACGTCAAAATGACTAGTGGGCACCAAGTACCCAGGCAAATGTGTTGCCACACCAGAATGCAAGCTGGCAGTTGCAGAAGGTTGATGTTGATTCTCAGATTGTACCTGGTCCTGCTGTTCATCAGTTTCACTGTTATCTGGAAGTCACAAGGACCACATGACAAATAAGCTTTAAGGCAAACTTCCAAAAGATCTACCTAAACATATCGCACGCCAAATTGGACTTCCTTTTTAGATGCAAAATTTTCAACCTGATAATGACATCTTACCATTGCAACTTGTGTATCTGAATCTCAGACAAAATCACCTGATCAATTAGTCATGTCGGTTGGCAACCAAACAGCAATATGCCTAATTATTACAAGAAAAAGAAAAGGCAAGTACAAGATTTTCCAAGAAATTTATATAAGACAAGGTAGGACACCCCTTCATGTATGGTGTCTAGATAAAATATTTCACTGGTTATGATATGTAACAAAAATTCTAAAAGTCAACGGAAGTCTCATGACCGTATTCGATGATTAAGTACTAATTTAGTCATGATTGTCTAACTGCCTAAAACTTGCCAAATTTACGATCTTGAACACATTATTAGCACAATATATAAGTTATAACAGTAGAAATATGACCGCTAGGTTCCTAACATACAAGATAGCAGAAAGAAATTATTGGAAGTAATATTTACCAGATAAGCTTTGAACCGAAGTAGTCATGACAATTGGAACTAAAAGCAGCAGAATTCAGACCCAATCTTGAAAGAGGGCTAATAAAGCATGCTCCTGACACCAACCACAACTATTTAACCTGTCCAAACAGAGCTTCACTTGCAGTTTCCCAACAGAGAGCGAAACTTTCACTTCTATAAGCAGTATAACCTCAAAGACTTCAATCCTGAAATTGCAACCACAAATAAGCGATAATAATTGACAAATATCTGACAAGCAATAGCTAAAGCAAAACAAATAATAGTTTTAACCATAATTACCATGTAGTTTTAACCATAATTACCATGTGGGTGGTATTATTAGTTACTCGTATTGTAAGTATTAATAAAGCAATTGATCTTCAAGAGGAGGGAGAAAAGAGATGAGCAAGGGAGTCTAAGGAATCCAAAAATTAGAATTTTCACAATATGCAAAGATATAGAGGAGAAATATATCCAAAAGATCGAAGATGAGAATTTTCAACCAACACGCATGTTCATATATCCAAAAGATCGAAGATGAGAATTAAAATAATTTCAATGATAAATTTGATTATGTGACCTCTTCATTCGCAAAGATGTAATAGCAGAATTGAGTTCGCTACTAGCAGAACAGGTAAGGAAAATAATTCAGAGAAAAAGATTATCCAGTCGATGGAAAAACTAAACCAGCAGCATCATTCTGTTTCCACATACTATAATATAGTCTTCACCATAATTATTTCACAAACATACTAACAGGCCTCATGAAAATGACTAAAAGTTGACATCTCAAGCAACCAATGTAGATGTAAGAAGCTAAGAAGATATTGTCTTGATTGCACAAAGAAATGAGAATTCTGTATAGATACAATGAGAACTGGAACAGCAGAGCAACTAAAATTTAACTGTCTAAAGAAGATGACATGGTTAATGAAGAATGGAGGACATTACAAATTGATGTTCAGTTATCAAGACATTATGACAATGATAAGAAAGCAACCACCATTTGGATCTTGCAAAGAAAAAGATTCTGAACAAACAATGTACTAGAACTAGGTTTCCTATTATAAATCACTTCAAAATCCAGTAGACATTGTGATTTTAGAACCAGTTTCGAATATCACCTCAGCTCTTTTTACTAAATTAATTTGTGGAGGACCACAGTAGTTATGTTATGGGCTGTTATAGAGAGTTGAACATGAAATTTTTCGAACCCTTTGGATTACAAATACAGTCACATGGAAGTGGAAGATGAGTTGATCAGTGGTTACAATTATTCTAACAGTCTAATTGATATGGAATAGTGACCATAGAGTACCTTTATAATCATAATCCCTCTTATGGAAAATATAACTTTCAGGACAAAAGAACCTTTATTATCCCTCTTGAGAAAGCTTTGATCACAATCAAGATGTTCATAGTAAAAGTACTTCAGCTCCTTAAGGAAAGGGAGTCTCTGCTGAGGCAGTCATAAACATCTTATAAGGCTATTATTGTTTCCCCTTTGATTTCGCTATCTAGCCCGTATATAATAAGTCTACTCGTGAACATCAGTATTTTTTTTAGTAGCTGTTGGTTACTTAAACTTGCATATGGTTTATTTTGGTTTCTTTTCACAATGGATACCTAAGCTCCTCTTTTGCTAAATATTGTTTCCATTTTCTACTTATATATCCCTATCTTCTTATTATCCGTGTTTTTTGCAGTGATAACCAGTCCACTGTAGGCTACCATTTAACTTAAGCAACGTCAGCTCAAGACTTGAACACTTCTTTTTCCTCCCTAAGTAGAAGTTAGCAAGTAATTATTAACCAATAGTAGGTGCCCGCTTTGTGATAGAGAGATCATACACAATCTTAACTGATGTTATAGAAAAGCAAATTCACTAAAGAAACTGTACAAATATTACATAAAACCACCAAGTACTGTAACTGAACAAATAAAATTTTCACATATTTATACCATGTATAAAATGACACTGACATATCCAACTTATTAACACAATCTACACATTTTGTAGACAAATTGAATATAACCAGAACCTCCCTACAATTCAACATATAGCAGGGAACAAGCACTAATTTGTTAATATAATTACAAAATTCCAAGCCACAGGAATTTGTATGCCTTAATTTAAAAAAATCCAAATTGAAATCTACAGGCAAGGTCAATAACTCTTTGCCAATAAGATTGCAGATCAAAGAATATATCCAACCAAGTTAAGAGAACCATGCAGTTAGTGTATCATAAGTAGTATGGGATTCGAAAAAAAACACATATCTTGTCCTCATCAATTTGAAGATATATGTGAGTACATTCTCTGAAGCTTGCCCTCATCGATTTCCTGATTGAGACACTTCACTTTCCAACTCTACTCGGCTATGCCCCACTCAGTCTCACGGGCTTCTACCATTCAGGGATCAATTTACATGCATTATGCAATTTATCTGTTATAGAGAATTTCAATAGAAACGCCATGGGAATATAATAAGCCAACACAACGCATCTAGCGCTGTTCACAAAAATACTCAGAAATCCGTTTCTACCACTACATGAAATCGAGTCAAAGCTATTCTTGATGTATTATATACAGCAGCATCACATTATGACCAAATATTTGTGACTTACCCTTCCAATGCAACGACAAGAAACCCTAATCCATGTGTAACACAAAGGGGAGATACTTCCTAATCGAGAATCCGCATAATAATCCGGAAACCAATCTCAAACCCGCGTCCTCCACCAGAAAACCCTAGGGATAATTCAGAAGCAACAACACGGAGATTAGGATTTCCCGGACGACCGTCATGGATGAAATCGACCCTATCGAATCAACAAAAATTGCGACAAAATCTAATAGCTTCCCGCATAAGCGCCGAAAATCAAGATCGGGAAAGTGATTAAGTGAATCGCAATCCGTAGAACAACGAATTCTTAAGGGATTGCTTCGTCGGTTGCGTACCTCAAACGTTTCTCGCGTCGCGCGCTTGCGTCGGGTGCGTTTGATGGCTTCGAAATGGATTCCCTCCTCTCTCTCTCTCTCTCTCTCTCTCTCTCTCTCCCTCTATCGCTCAGCGAAGTACGCCGTCTCTCGCCATTTTATCCGCCTCGATTTGGTGGTATAAACTATAGAGAAATAAAGAAAAAATAAATATTTTATCTCCATATGAAATAATAATATCTTATTTTTCAGAAAATATTTTATTCACCCGTCAACGGATGCCCGACAGATTCACCTGCCATCTGTGCTGAAGCACACATAAGGGCTCCACCTGTAAAGACAAGGTAAACGTCGAGTACATCATAAGTTGGTAGCTGAAACGAAGTTCCTTCTAGGTTCCCCGAAGCGGAAGCAGCAGAATCACCTCCAAGAATAGTTCAATCAAGAACGTCTGTTTCGTGCATATCTACCGTACGATGAGAACGTCTGATGACCTTTCTGGAGAAGGAACGGTCCGATGGAACCGTTTCACATGGAACTCTTGGAAAGGATCCTCCAATCGTAGGCGTGCGGTAAGGGGAGCGCGCCGCGTCCACTGAACTGGAGTCGTCGACGCGGGCATGGCGGGCAGCAAGGGAGTGGTGAGGGATGCGCCGAGAACGCCGACCGCGGGCAGCTGTTGTGTCGCAAGATGGGCGTCCGATCTCGCGGGCAATAGCACAATCAACGGTCCGGAAACGATATGGCTCGAACAGTTTGGCCACTTGGGTCGCGGTTCGCTCCGATTAGGTCGGGTTCGGATCTAACAACACACCAATTGGGTCGGGTTCGGATCTAACAACACAAAAATAACCTTCTTGATTCTATGACGCTCTAATTGTATGGTGAATTCCCAAAAAAAAAAAAAATCTCTATTTTTTCTTAGATTTTTTCATGAAATTATCTCGTTTTTTAAATTTAATAGCAGTCGTTTTTTAAATTTAATAGCAGTCTTTTTTTTCTCGATTACACCACTCATTTAAAAAAATAAATATTTTTATAAATTTATTTATTTTTAAAATAACTAAAATATTATTCTCTATTTTCTCCTCCTCTTATTCTTCACTAGCAATTGTCTCACCTCTATCCTACCAAGGCCGTTGTAAAAAAGAAATTAGATATATTATAAATAGTAAAATATTACTTTATTATTCTTTTAAAAAATTATGAATAATAAGAAGAGGCTCTAAACAATAAGTTTCATTTTTTTGTGTTATTACTTAGAACACCCCATCATTTATTTATTTATTTTTCTTTTCTTTTCTTCTAGATCAATCAATGGGATGAACTGGTTTGATTATAATATTTTCAATAATAGTAGGAAAACACTATAACACATTACCAAAACACTGGATAGTCACCAGATATTCCATGTATTAAATAAAAAATAGAGTTAGAGAATTCTGCAAATGGGATATTTTTTTGGAAAAACGCCAAAAAAATATGTTTTTTTTCTTAAAATTTACCATCCCAAGGCATTATTGACCAAAAAGTGATTTTTAAATTCTAAAAATTAGTCGTAAACAAAAATCTATATACATTAGCTCCAATGTGATATCTACACATTCTCGAATGGTATTGACGCCTGAGATGAGGACTGTGATGAAGACATTGTGTAGTCTTTGGTGCGTGTTCTTGCGTTGCTTCAGCAATGCATGCCGAGTCTTCAAAATTCTACAGCACCGTAAGCTTCGACGATGTATGTGAGTTTTCACTCGAGGAATGTGTCCATTCACAGTGGTCGTAATCAAATGATTGCATGAGACAGAGTGCATTTACTTTTAACAAGAACCTAATGTCCTTCTTCCTACCACTCTCACAGTGGTTTCCCTGTCCAGGTTTATGCCTTCCACTTCTGGAAATAGTTTCTTGCAGCGGACCTGAGCAAAGTACTCGTCGTGCTTCGCCCCCAGCAAGCTTTTCTTCTTGCTTAGTCGTAGACGAAGGGTGCGGCGTGTGTGAATCATTCTGAAGAGGAAGAGAAGCCTTTCTCTTTTTTGAGGGGGGCTCATGCATCTGTGTCCTTCCTCATGCAGCACTGTAGTACACTGCGCCGCCACCCTATGCTTCTCTCTCTAGTCTGTTCTCATCTCTGATGTCTCCGTCACATCAACCGTATCCTGTAATCCTCCTTCAAATCCCAACCTATCATTCCATAATACAATCATTACTCCTCTCTCCCTTTCTGTCTCTTGCATTGCCATCTTCATCCTTTCTGTGGAGCTGCACGCATCGATTACATTGCTTGTCATGCAAATAACCAAGCATCAGCAGGAGTTCGAGTCACCTTCTCACAGCTACGCTGGCTAATTCTGTCGCAAAGAACAGTCGAGAGCAAAGGCTCTACCGCTGTACTGGCCACCTTTTTGGGCCTTCTCTCTCACCGACGGTGAGGCTAAACCCTGGCATGGCAGGAAGAGAGATAAGAACGAGAAGTCGTGAGGGGGTATAAGAAACGGCTGTCGTGAGGCGAAAGCAACACTGCTTTTGAGGGGGGAGGGGAGCGAGAATGAGGAGCGCAGGTAAGTGCGAGGCGGAGCGCGGCGGGGAGGGGAAGGCGGAGCGGGAGAGGGAGAAGACGAAGCTGAGGGAGAGACGGCGGAGGTCCATCACGTCCAAGATCTTCGAGGGGCTCCGGAAGCACGGCGGGTACGACCTCCCCGCCCGCGCCGACATCAACGACGTCCTCCGCGCCCTTGCCCGCGAGGCCGGCTGGGTCGTCGAGCCCGACGGCACCACCTACCGCGCCGGCCAAAGTGTAAGCGCACGATGCTAGCTGCAGCACTGCGTCGTTCTCTGTGTACGAGCACCGAGATCTTCCACTCGTTGTTCTGTGGATTCGTGTTGGATTACTCGGAACACATGGAGTTCAACGTATCAACAGTACGTGAGCATCAACACAAACAGGTTTCTCTTATACGAACGCCTTCTCTTTCTTGCAGGTGTCACCGGTCTGGACAACCATCAATGCCCGAGGGAGGAGCATCGGCTGCAAAGGAGGAGGAGGAGGAGTCGAGAGCTCCGTGGCCACCTCCTCGCGGCCGCCACCCGCGCCGGCCGCCCCCCGTGCCATGTCCCTGTCTCCACTGGGGCCGTACGTGGCCTTCGGCGGGGCGCGCTTCCCGGGCCTGTGCGTCGGGGCCGCAGGAGGCGTGGCCGCCGCAGCGGCAGCCGCTGACGCATGGCCGCCGGAGGGGTGGTCGTGGGGCCAGGCGTCACAGCTGGGCGCGCCGCAGCAGAACGTATGATGGGATGTGGCCGGCCGGTGATCCGCAGAACGCGACAGCTTCCCTCGACCTTCTCTTTTGTTTAGCTCAGTGGCTCTCCTCACACGCTCTCCGTGTTTTGTTTTTGTTTTGAATTGCAAAAGTGTTTCGGGTTCCAAAAGCAAAGTGCGTTTTGTCTCCTAGTATGACTACTTCTGGTGGAACCTTTTCTCAATGGAATCATTTCTACAGGATTTTGTGGTAAATTCAAATTGACATACACCAAAATATTTAACCTTATATTATTATTATATTGTTATATCTTTTTATTAGTAAATTGAGGGACTAAATGTGTACCATCATTAGTAAATTAATATATATAACTTATGTATATATATAACTTAAGCCCATGTATGCCAAGGTTTGGATTTATGGGGATATATATGATAAAATTAATTATAAAGGATAAATAATGGAGATCAAGGGATATAAATGGAAATTGGCTTCTCCACGGAATGGTATATAAGCGGCTCTTGGGCATTCGGCCGCTTCCTTCGGCCTAAAACCCTAATCATCGAACTGGTGCGCCGCCGGGAGCCCCTCGATCCATTCTTTCCTTTGGTCTTTCCTGATCTAATCGCTTCTGACATTCTGCAGCGTTGGTCGGTAGCGTCTCGGTCCCTTTCGTTCGATCCCAGCGAATACAATGGCCGCGTAAGTATTCTGTTCCATCTGACATTGCTTTGAACTGATCTTGCTTTCTTTCTTATATATGCTGTCTTTATTCGTCTGATGCAACTGCAACATCGAGTTTCTTATGGTGAATTTAGTGTATAGGTTGTGAGGAAGGCATCAAAATCTTTTTTTTTTGTCGGTTTTTTTCTTCTTCTTTCGTTTCTTTTGCTGTTCCCGATGATCATTTTGTATTTCGGGGCTTGGATTTCTCGAATCCGTGCCTTGTACATGCATATGATTCTCGTTTTGTAGTAAATTTTGCACAAACGATTCTCTGCATGAACTGTTTTTGTGATTGGATTGGTCATTTTTGACAGCCTACTCTTACACTTAAATCGTTTAAATATTTGAAGGATCTGTGGACAAGGATCGTGATAAATTTAGGGGTTGAACATGTTTCTGGTCTGTAATTTATGAACCTTTCAGGTCTATTAGGTCAAGAATACAAAAAGTCTTTATCTTTTCTTTCATCTCGTTCAAAACAACTCAAAAGGTTCACGTTTTTTGGCATTCTGTAGTATGATACTTTGGTAGTCATTACACAACAATATTGGATCACGAAACAACACATATCATGTTGCCGGCATAATAGTGGTAATTCCCACCTAGTAGTATGTAGTGCTTTATGGAATCATTATGTGTTGTTTACTTTTTTTTATGCTTGCAACCTATCTTTAACCGGTGTGATGTGTGTAAAAGTTTGCAATTTTGTATGTACCTACCGAACCATGTTGTTGTTGATCGTACGTTTGTTGTATCTAATCGTTGTTATTAGGAATGACCGACTTTTTTCTCTCTCTGTATTCAATGTCTGGCAGGGAAGACATTGCTGCCGAATCATCTGCTCCTGTGCTTGGAGAACCCATGGATTTGATGACTGCTCTGCAACTGGTGATGAAGAAATCACTGGCTCATGATGGGCTTGTCCGTGGTCTTCATGAAGGTGCAAAGGCAATCGAGAAGCACGCGGCACAGCTCTGCATTCTGGCTGAGGATTGCAACCAGGCTGACTATGTCAAGCTGGTTAAGGCACTTTGTGCTGATCACAACGTTCACTTGGTCACTGTGCCTAGTGCTAAAACTCTTGGCGAGTGGGCTGGGGTGAGTTCATTCCTATCATCTATCTGCTTTCATTAATGCTTTTTCTGTAATTTAACTCAATTTCCACTTGAAAAGCCAAAATTTTATGGCCTAAAACCTTGTGGACCAGTGCCCCAATGTGTAGATAAGCACCAATGTCCACCACTGTTTTCTATAGATAAAACTTGCTTTAGTTACTGGATCAGGAGAATCTATCACAGTATATATGCATTGCAAATTTATTGGTGGATTCTTATTCTTGTTTCTACCATGCTGTTATTGATTTTATCATCCATAACTTGATATTGGATGTCATGCAGCTGTGTAAGATTGACTCAGAGGGAAAGGCAAGGAAAGTGGTGGGCTGTTCATGCGTCGTCGTTAAGGTAATTGAAGTGTAGTAATAAGATCTTATAATCTTAATTACTGTAAGTTGACATGCACGATTAAATGTTCTGTCAAATGACATTTGCAGGATTATGGTGAGGAGTCAGAGGGCCTTCACATAGTTCAGGAGTATGTGAAGTCACACTGAGAGGCATCAGCAGTTTTATCTCTAGTCTACGGTTCCTTAGATGTCATGAGCACTTGCGGTGTCGAGAAACATTCAACATTTGAAGTTTTGTAGTTGATTGGAATTGATGGTTATTCCCTTGTGAACCTCGCGATTGGTTCGTCATGACAGTGTTGGCTTAATCACTTTTTTCCCCTAATTTTCATGAGAATTTTAATTTCTTGGGAGTAGAGGGATGATGATGTTTGCAATTTCTTTGACCTCCATGGTCAAATATGTGAAATCTTGCTAGGTTTTAGGGTTCCTTCTTGTTGCCTGTGATCAGCAATTGATTCAGTGTCCATGATGGTTGCAAGAGTCATAAACATATTCCAAACACCATGATCTCAGTTTTCAGGATGAACAAGTGACTTGGGCAAAAGCTTGAGATGGGATTCTGCACAAGAAGAAAGCATATGATGTGTCGACAGTGCCTACTGAAATAGAAATCGGACATGGAAGGATACAACAATGTCACACAATTAAGAAGAAGGATGACAAGAAGCATCAGCGAGCAACATCTGCTTCTGTTTTGTGATGACAGCCTGCAACTTGTGAATCATCCCAGCTTCACTCTTCTGCTGGTCGCTGACAGAATCCTCGTGGGCACTGCACAGCGGCATCTTCTTCCAAATGCTGCTCCATCGACTCCTTCCTCGACCTAACTTGTTGATTTCTTGCTTCATGGTTGTGCATGCCTTTTCGAGCTCGGAGACTCTCATCCTCATGTAATCCATGCCCTCCTTCAGATCCTTGTTCTCCCTGACAGCCGTCGGTGTGCACCCTCCAGCTTCACCCGAACAAGCAATTCCACTCCTCAGCGGCCGCGAGCCATCGAGGTTGTCGGACACCAGCAAACATCCGGCAACCGACGTCCGAAGCTGAAGCTGCTCGAAGAACAGGACCTGAACCACGACTCGCAGAGGGAGCCTCTCGTTCTGCGCAGCATGAGTGCAAGCTTCCAGCGACAGCTTCTGGCAGTCCATCAGCCGGCACAGCTGCTCCCTCTGGGTTTCCGAGAGCCAAGGGTGTGCCTGCATCAGGATCAAGCTCTGGGCATCAGCAATTGCCTGGTAGCGAGAAGCTTCATTTATCAGTGTCTCGTAGTTGGACGTCTACCTTCAGGTATATGTCAATGGCATGGTACAGACCGTCGTCGAGCGGCCGGGCGTAATCAGGCACGGCGGCAGCCAACATTTGGAACTTTGGCAGCTTTAAGTTCGTGTCCGGAGCAACCTCCGCTAGATAACCATCGATTAGCTTGGCAACGGTGGCTATCGGCATCGAAGAAGACGGGGAGCCAATCGACTGCTCATTATTGACCGAACCAGGAGAGGCACCACCCGCAGCTTGATTCATGGCTAAGAAGTGATCAAGCATTCTTTTGACACAATCGACATCGTAGAGCGCCTCCATGGAGTATGCAAAGGTTGGGAAAAGTAGATCTTCCAGGTCGGCCTGGTCTAGCTGCATTCCGATCCTTCTCTCCAAGTTAGAGATGCAGGATGGGCGAGCTTGCAGAATCATGGCAGTGCGAAGCAAACCGAGCAGGATCTTGGTTGAGGCTACACCCTTTTGGAGAGGCAACAAGCTATCGATCTCTTCGACAAGATGCCGCTGCTCTTCTTCAGAAGGTGCAGCCACAAAAGTTGCTTGTGCCAGATTCTGGTGCCTGTTCAGCCCGGGAAGATACCGTTTGGCGTAGAAGGTCAGAGAACCTGCAATTGTTTCTTGTCTGATGCCCCGAGATTTCATCAGAGAGATCAGCCTTTTGTACAAGGGAAAAGTCAAGGAGGAGACATCCTCGTACCACCAATCCGAACGACAGTTCGTCGGCCTAGCTCCCGTGCTTATCCCGTTCCACAACACACTCCCGCCGGGGCTTTGCATCGCACAGCGCTCCATCATCGGCCAGCCGAACAGATTTGGATCTGTACCAGCTTTGACGGCCAAGGAATCGATGCATCTCTTGCTAAGCTGAAGGTTTTCGGCATGAGGGAGGAAATCACTGCATGTTTGGAGTGCCTTCATCGAATCTTTCCAGCTGCGAACGACAACCTGGTTGAAGAAGATTTCTGTCTGAGCAATCAAGTTGCCTTCTGCCATCTCTTCTGTCATTTGAAGGTGCTCCGAAGCATAGCGCAGGCGCACAACGTTCGATGAATCGAGCTCCAACTTCACACCGTAGCAGAACCTGACGACAAGTTCAAATGCTTGTGCCCCCCCGGGAAGATCATGCAACTTTATTACGGTTGCTTCTTCTTTGTCAGAGTTCTCCTTGATTTGTTTTTCCAAAAGACCACTCTTTGATAGCAAAGGAAACTGCAAGAAAGAATTGCAAATATAATTCTTGATAGCAGCATTCAACTTCAGCTTTGAAGCACAATGGCTCTCACAAAGGTCAGTTTTAACAAATAAAAATTGAACATCGAAACACCGATACGTGCCAGATGAAGCTTAATTTTCTAAGTTAATATCCTCACCTTATGGAGGTGGAACATCATGTCTCCAACTTCGACGGTGAGATCGCTCGGAAGGCCAGTCGTACAGAACCTGAAAAAGTTTAAAATCAGTGATCTGCACCAAAGATTTCAGGAATCACCAAACTAGGGCTTTTAAAATGCAATGGTCGCAAGCAAAACTAGCAATAAATCCTTGTCATGCTTTGATCAGGTGTTCATAGGTTAAAAAGGCAAAGCATTGTAATTGTAATTACAGGAGTCTGGAAAGAAGTGTGTAAATATTATGAAATCTCAGAGTAAAGGAATTCACAAGAAATGCAATTTTGCAAGTCATAATAGGATCAAGGGCATATATCAAGAGCGTGTCCGATCACTTGAGAAGAGAGAGAAAAAAAAAAAAAACTCTTATTTTTCACTTGCATAAACTTTCTATCTCCTCAAGCAGGTTTGATCACTTAAATCCTCCATGGTTGTTCTTGAAATTTTACTGAACATAACTGAACAATCCTGAGTATATCACTAAAGCACCGCAAAGTTTACATTAAAATTTCCGCAAGCATAATAAGCCTCCCCAACGCAAGATCACGGAGCGGTATCTTGGCACATCCGATGGCACAAACAAAGAAAATAGAGGTACATGGGCAAATAAATGGATAAATAGAAAATAATACATATATGCTGAATCCTTTAATTCTCAATGATTCTAGTCAACAAAGAGAGAAGAACGGTAGCAAGAATTGTCATTATTCACCAAATGATTCACAGTACTGCATTTTCTATAATATCGGAGTCAACAAATAATCTCAAGAATTATGCGTCGTTCACCCATCATGATCAACAAGATAGGAACAGGATTGGAATTTATGGCGAAACAGAAAGTGCAAACTTCACAAGTCAAAAGGAATTTGCAGAAAAATCACTCAGATGTTTGATTCCCATAACGAAGATATGACTTTTTCGAGCGACAAAAGCCAATATATTCTACACAAGAACCATATCGCTAAATACTTCCTTTTTAATGGAAAACAAGATAATATTCCCAAAACATGACATTTTTTAGAATGTAAATCTCATATTTGGTATCGTCTTGAGTATTGACGACAACAAAAAATTTCAAGAAGAAAGCCAAATACTAGATGATGAAATTCAAACAAGAACAAACTTTGACAGATTTTTTCAGCTTATCTCAGAACAAGAACTGAATAAAACATACAAACAAAATCTCCAAACCTACTACAAGAACACCATGCACCATACCAGGATTGCCCTTGTTGCCGGAAGGCATCAGGTTTCGATCCCAGCTTCATGCATGCCATCTTGAATGAATCTAGGAAAGATGTGATTAAAGAATCTCAAACAAGGTCCTGCAAAAACCCAGAGTCACAAAACCCACCACTCTGTGGTCCTTGATCATCACCCTACAATGCTCATGTAGATAAATGCTCTCTTCCCCATGAACTGGTTTATCTTGTGCAATGCCACCAAGTGAAGGCCCAAAGTAGGAACCATAGATTGCAGAAGGGTCCTCTATCTCATAAGCACAGCCCTAGCAACCATGTAGTGTCAGCCAAAGGTTGCACATCTATGGAGAATCCAAGCATCAAGGAACAACCATCTGTAGAAGCATTAAGAAAGCCACCATTGACTCACAAGAGCCCCTAGAGAACCAAATTCCAAGATCCAAACTTCAGGAGACCCCCATCTGTAGAAGCATCAAGAAACCCAGGGTTGAATCACAAAAACCACCCCAAAACCCTTAACCAACCAGATCCAAAATCCAAACTCTAGACAGCTCCCATCTGTGAAAGCATCAAACAACCCACCATTGAATCACATAGGAAGTGTTGAACAACCCCAAGATCTGCAACAGAAGTCCAAGAACAAAGAAATGTTCTTTCAGAACTTGGTCAGCCTCAACAAATTCCAACCCCAAACAAACCCTTTACCAGTTCAATTCAACCCAGCCAAACATACTGGATAGAGACCCAGAGGAGGGGCAGAGTTGCTGTCCTCTCCTGTCCTTTACACTCACAACATTTTCTTTGCACCCCTAATTAATGCTCTTGCAGACTTGGAGGGGACCAACTCAGTGCATAATTCATCTGCCCAAAGTGATGACAAAAAGATGAAACAGAAGAAATCAAGTGCTCTACAGAGCAATTTGAACAAAAAAGACCAGTCTCAAAAAATAGTGTGGATACTGGCCCCTCCCTCTTCACCCTTCTCAGACATACAAGCAATTACCTCTACAACTCTTTACCCCTCAAAGCAGACAGATTCCCTGAATGGTGTAGCTGAACTTACCCAACTGAGCACTTCAAGAATTCACTGAGGAAGGCAGTTCAACACCTTTTCTTCTAGCAATCCTTTCTTCTTCAATGTTAGAGCTGCCACCCATGTGGACAATGAAACCACCATGACAACACAAGAAGAGAGTAAAAACAAGTCCTGGTCACTGTTTTGATGATACTGTTGATGTCAAACCAAACAAGTGGCAACTGTGGCCATGAGATGTGTGAGATTTCTTATTGGAGTCAAGATTTTGAAGCTCTATGGATTAAAAATGATGATGATGAGTCAGTCAACCCTTTGCAGACACTGCTTTTTTATGTTGTCAAGTCAAACTTCAAAAGGTCAACATGCTGTTTGCATTACATTGCACCACAATGTTTGGTCCTGAATGCAGTCTTCAACATGTAGATATAAATTTGCATTTCTGACTTCCAATTTTTGTGAAAATTAATCCACATATAATACATGTAAACAAGAAATGGAGTACAAAGACCAAATCATCAACAGCCAGCAGATGGAATCCCAATTATAAGCACCTTGCCAATAATTGTACAAGGATGCTGAGATAGTAGTCACAATCACATGAACCTAAAACCTACATGCCATCATCATGAAGCTTACCCACCATGTTTTTTGTTCTGATCACTGTTGCAGCATCCACCATTAAAGATCAATCATGAGACAACCCAGCAATCCAACCTCTTTCAGACATTCCTCTTCTTTTACCCCCACTCAGTACATGCCCTGGTTTTCCTCTGGCCATTGATTTCCAGTACTGTCATGTGTTCAGGGGACCAGCTGTTTCTCACACAGATGAAACAGTAGCATGACAGGTTGAGACTTCAATGACAGTTTGTCTTTGCACAATTTAACACAGATCTGAGGAGCTGAAAGCAGACAAATTCATCATCATTGATGTTCCTGTTGGTACAAAAATCCCAATTGGTGACCTTCATGAATCATGTGCTTTTCTTACTGCCCTGTGTTCTCTCTGACCATCATCTGCAGGTACCAGATCAAAACATGAAGCTGAGATGACTGCTGAGTGCAGGAAGAAGGCAGGCAAAAAAATAATCTAGTTTATGTCATGTGATTCTTTTTTATGTGCCTCACATTATATATTGTGATGTTTATACAGTTTTATGAGTATGCTATTATATTTCTTATATTAAAACAAAACAGTATATTTAGAAACATGGCAAAATTCTCCAGTGGAAGTTGTGAGCACATACATTTATATATAATATCAATTAGTCTAGCGGATAAAAACCTTGACGACGAAATGAAAATAAAAGCATATATGAGAATTAGTGATTCGTAGACTTAGTTGTGATTTTTCAAACTCAATTATATTATTCATACATTATCTTTGATATAATCATGACGAGATTTAGGATATGATTAAAATTCATAACACTCCACATCACTTGTTGTTACATGATTAAAACCATGTCTTAATCCATTTATTCTCACATATACACATAGATGAATAAAGGAAGTCACATTCAAGATTTC
Organism: Musa beccarii; assembly: GCA_024322285.1. Classification (NCBI taxonomy): domain Eukaryota; kingdom Viridiplantae; phylum Streptophyta; class Magnoliopsida; order Zingiberales; family Musaceae; genus Musa; species Musa beccarii. Next base: position 1,240,326 of record CM044399.1, read on the forward strand.
ATATTTCTTAAGGGAAAAGTGGAATAAAAAATTCGACAAAATTCTTCGTTTATTGGACTGGTGGGCCATAATTAGAGCCCAATCCCATCTGAACCGAACCCAAATCAATGAGAATTGACTTGGCCCAGGCGTCGACCCGGTCCGGTTCAACGTTTTGCCCTCTCTCGACCCGGCCCATCTACATTGGTTACGGTGACCCGAGATTTGTCCGTTCCTTCCTTTGGACCGAATGTAGTAATATTGTTTTGTTGGAAAAATATTAAATGAAATAATATCAATCAATGATTATAAATAAAATCCGAAACTATATATATATAATGATATTTTTCGTACCAAAAAAAAAGAAGAAAAAGGAAATCTGTATTGTGTTGTGATGCACTTAATTATGGGGACGAGTAATATAAATAGAGAGGGCGTGAAAGCTTATCGGCTCCAACTCCACCTTATTAGGGCTTCCTTCCATCGAGCCCCTTCTCCCGTCTCCTTCCTCGATCACAGCCTCGTCGCTGCGACCTCGCCTCCTCACCGTGTCGACGGGAGAAGCCGCCTCCTCCCGTGGCCTCATCTCCGACGCCGTCGCCGTACTGCTCCACCCCCCGGGGCTCCTCGGGACCTCCTTCTCGGTCGGACTTCCATCTTCTCCTATTTCCTCGACGTCGAGTCCTGGGTCGCTTCTGGTTGTCCTCCTCCGTCCTGGAGCGGAATCCCCACGCGCTCGCCGCTGATCTTTGAAAAGCAGGCGCTCTGGACGAGAAAGACCTAAGCTAGCTCTACCCACTTGTTTGATGAAATGCCTTCTTCACCATGCACGTTCTGATTCGTTGGTACGGACTCCATTTAGGTCCTGTCGTTGACACGTGATATCTGGTTATTGATCGTCTTTTGGAAGATTCGTTCTGAGAGATCTACTGAATATTCATGCATGCTCTTTCTTGTATGATTTGATTTTGTGCTAAACTGATGTCTAGGTGAATGCTTGTTGTGATGATCCTTTAGTTTGCTCGAGTTTATTATTTGGATTTAAATTTGTTTGAAAATGATGCACCGAACATTTGATGTGTGGGTTGTTCCTATTCGAGTCCAATCTAAAATCTGTTCTGTAGCCTGATCTGATAACCCAATGGATTAACTGTAAGCCGATGCATATTTAGTGACATTACAATCTGGAGTTTCAATTTGGATGCACTGTCCAACTCCAGGTGTCACCCATGTCATAGGATTGGTTCATCACCTGGGTTTGCTTAGGAAACTTGAAAACCATTATTAATGAAGGATTTCAAATAAGCTAATGTTTAATGGTTATACAACTGATTAACTTCAACAAAAAATAACAATTAAGTGTCCTTTAATATGCTGTTTGGTGCAAAGTGTCTTTTGTATCCTTAACAGATTAGTTTGATTTTTTAGTTCTAGTTTTGTTCATTTTGACTGTGCAAGGTTATTAAGTTGTTCTGCTATTCTCTATGGATTTGATCATATAGTCTATTTATGCCAGAGGAAGATGGCCTCCATATATTTTCCGCTTTGATAGGATGGATCCTGAAGGGAAGAAGTTTGGAAGAGGTAAAGTTGTTTTGTACTAAAAGAAATGATGAGTCATTTTACTTTCACATAGTTTTCATTTTTTATATCAAAACTAGCAACATGGCTATTGTTGTAATGTGCTATGTTTCCTTCAGCATGATCGTACATTCATCTTTCAACTTGGTTAAATAATAAATAATTGCAGCGGGAAGGTGATTCAACAGATGTTGTCGTATAGTTAGGTTGGTTTATGTTAGAGATTAAGGATCTATCACATATGTACAAGTGAAAGTCATTCCGCTACATCAATCCTAGATCTGATCATTCCTGCACCAGGCTTGTAAATGAGGTTGTCTTTTTTTTTTCTTTTTCAAACACTTAAAAAATGACCTGGATGAGCCTTTTTTCCTTTCTATTACATTACTTTTGGACCTGCTTTTGGATCAAACAAGTCATTAGCTTCCTTTTGATTTGTTTGATATTTCTGAATCAATCGACAAGGCAGTCCAAAGCTGAACCATGCTGAGATAAGCATGCTTTTTATCAGATCTTACCATAGAGAGAAAAAAAGAGTATGAAATGCTAAAGATGATGCTGGATGAATGTTGTATATAATTTAAAAAGAACAATTAAGCTTAGACCTATTTTCTTTTCAAATTTGTTGCTACTTCACAGGGAATCTGTAATACTTGAGTTTGAGTCAGCTATAGATTCATCATTTCTTGATTTCTTTGTACCTTCAAATGTTGAAGTACGGCGTTTAACTTTTGCTTATTCAGTAGTTTCCATCCTCCTTGTGTTAAAATTATTTGTAATCCCTGAAAACTGTTAATGAATCTCATCAACGTTTTATTCTTTTTTATTTGCATTTGATGTGTCCTTATTCGAGAGTCAACTGCATGCTGCATCTTCTTTCTTAGAGAAAATTTTCAAGCACCTTTCATGAATGGCCTGTCATCTTCTTGCACGATGTGCTCCATAGGGAGCTTTGTGCCATGGGCATTTAATTTCTGAGGTTCTGAACACATATTAATAGGAAATGGTTCTTGTTGTCATTAAACGGTGGAGATGAATAAAGGTGATTGATGCATTAATTCCAATTTTCTTTGATTTACTGTTGGTGTCTGAGAAGCTATGCAGGGCACCTATGGCATTGTGCAATGTGAAAGGTGTGGGATATATATACTTGAAGGGAGTGTTTTTTCTTGCTAACCTTGATATGAACTTGATAGAAAAAATCATTGGCATTTTCTAAAGAGGATATAAAAAGATGAGTTATGTGTTGTTGGTAAGAGGCCATTGTTTGCTATAATAAGTGGTTGTTTACGCACATGGGCCATTTTCTAGGCAGTAAGCAAAACCTTAGGAAACTTAAGCTACGGACCACCATATACTCACATGCCATACGTATTTGATTTATGGATATATGACTTTAAGAGGTTATTCAGACTGTGATATATCTTCCAATTGCTTTTGGACCTTAATATTCCTCTTACATGAAAGGAACGGTCAAATGAAAACTTACAGATATATGAAAACTTGATGTCATATATATATATAATGTGTTTATACCTATATGTATGTATGTGTGTGTGTGTATACAAGCTAACACAAACAATGTTAGAGACTTGAAGTGATTTATGTTAAGTCAGAATTCACCAAGGCCAAAATCTAGAACTGTATATCTTGTCACTGATTGAACTTTGGGTTAACCACAAAAAACTGTGGACCAGACACAAACATATTAGTGATCATTTGAATTTTCTAGCATTACGTATAATGTTCCACACATTAAGATGATGCTCTGTGTTTTCAACTCTGCTATATGATTGTTCGGCAATGATGTTGACACATTTTCTATAATATATGAGTCGAGCATGATTGACTGTTGTATAATGATTGGTCCAATCATTATTTCAAGCTTAGAAGCAGATCTAGCTCTTTCTCTGACTATGATTTCAAATCGAGCAAAGCATCAAGCTGAAGTTGGTTCTTCTGATAGCAACTTGAGTGAATTGTGTTTGGAACATCAACTTTGTTAGTATAGCCATCTTTATTTGGAAGAGTTGCACTGAAGTTACTGGGGTTTTGTAATGATGTATCATGTAATAGGTTATCAGAGTCACTGATTCTTCTCCCCTGCTTGCCTATAGTTTAGGCTTGGGTATTGTAGAGTTGACAATTCAGTTTGGGGAAATTTATATATCCTCTTGTCATCATCGTAGGAAGGATTTGAAAAAAAAAAAAAAAAAAAGAGGTTGGGGAAAAGTCATGGGATTGAGTTTAAAATTGCTTGACCTGTGTGGATCTATGTTGTCACTATGTTGTTTTTCAGATGTATGACTTGCTTTTACCTTTGAAGCTATAGTTCTGAAGGAGCAGTTCTTGATTGAATTTGCAGGTCCTAGGGAGCTTACTGGTGCCGTTGATTTAATAAACCACTACAAGCTGTTGACACATCATGACTTTTTTTGCAAAAGAAATTTGCCCTTGTCAATCTTGGATACGCATTATCTTCACAATGTCGTTGGAGAGACAGAAATACGGAAAGGAGAAGGGATGGAGCTGGATCAACTCTTTCACAACGCTCCATACTTGAGAGAGTCGACAGCACACATACAACCATTTGATTTGGAGATCCTAGGGCAAGCTTTTCTGCTGCGAGATACAGCACCTATTGATTTGCCTTCTGTACAAACTCTGTGATCCCATTTGGTTTCATAAATTTAAGTTACTGGCTATAGAAAAAGTTTTTGTTTTGGGTGATGTTCAACAGGCGGCAAAAGGAACACCTACGATTTCTTCAAAATCAAAAGGAGATTTGAAAGACAAGGATAGGAAGCACAAGAAGCACAAAGACAAAGATAAGAACAAGGACAAGGACAAGGAGCATAGGAAGCACAAACATCGTCACAAAGATCGAAGCAAGGATAAAGACAAAGATAAAGAAAAAAAGAAGGATAAAGGTGGACATCACGATTCAGGAGGTGACCACCTGAAACATCACGAGGTTCCGTTCTGTTCCTATCGTATCTTTTTCTTCTAGCATTATGCTTTCTTGTTTTTTATCTCTTTCTTCATTGATATTTGGTAATAGAAACGGAAGCATGAGGGAAACGAAGATTCCACAGACACTCACAAGCACAAGAAAAGCAAGGTAAAGTAGATTGCATTCCCATTTGAGTAATTTTGGTTTCCTTTACATGTTGTCCATTTTGGACAAGGGACGTCAATTTATGAAATTTCAGCACAAGAACTCTGAGGTCGTTGCGGTGGGTGGAAAGATGTTGCAAGCTGATAAAGGCCGATAAAAATTATTTCTTTCTTTGCCTAACCATCAGGCATTCTTCTAGTGAAGGTTTCCTTAAAGACCATGTTTTGGAACCAAAATCTTGTGAGGTATGCCTGCTCTTACTATATTTTAAAAAAGAATTTTTAAAAGAGGATAAATTCTTGATCTGATTCAATGATGATGCCATAAATTGGATGTAGAGGAACTCCTAGGAATTGCATCTTTTTTCCCTCTGAATTAGCATATAAGCCGAGCATAAGCTACGAACGAACATTTTACTAAGTATGATGCATATATGTTAATCACCATCAAACTCCCAAGTTTTTGAGTAAGGATGATGATTTTGATGTTGCTTCTGTGTATCTTGATGTAGCACTATTAGGATGATTTGCTTGAACGATCCATGACTCAGATTGGAATATAATTGCTACACAAGCCATAATGTCCCAAGCCATAAAACAAATAGTTGTGCAGGTATTTTGTGTAATGACATGCTTTAGCATTTAGGGCGTCTACATGGAGGAAAGAGTTTGCTTGCTTCTACATTTATATGAACCATTATGCATATCAACATTTGTTCTTTGCATCGAAATCAAATCTCGTAGATTGATACTGCTGCTTGTGTTCGAACCCTGCAGATTACCTTCCTACGATGACCGACCCCCTTCGTGGCAAGATTGGTCTTCATTCTTTATATCTAACCATTCTCTTTAGATTATTGAAACATGTAACCTAATAACAGTCAGATTACTATGCCCCCACATATACACAGTCGCATGTATTGTAATTTGAAGTTGCAGAGTAGCCGAATGTGATTGCAATGTTCATCATCCAACAACTGTGATTTTTGTTGGTAAGAAAACCAAGCACCGGATTCAATCTTACATAATAGAAGATTCATTTGGTGTTTGTTAGGTTGGATTTGTCACCTAATAAAAGAAACAAGGGTGCATGTATATTATGCTGGCAAATTAAGCACCTGCGTAAGGTGCTATTGCTTTTAGCTTGCTTGTTTTCCAAAAAAAAAAAAACTCAGGTCAGGTAAGATATAGTTCGAATGGAATGGTTTTGGGATAAAACCATTGAAGTATCCAGGTTTTGTCGATTAATCTGCATGTTAAATGTTGATTAATCTTGCTAGTCTTGAACTTGGTAAAAATGAAATGGTCGAATAATTAAAAAAAAAATACCATGCACCGATCCATTTTTTGGTTATTGGATTCATAATAATAATAATAATAAAAAGGTTATGAACATTGAATGTTGCCTTTACCATGCACCTACCGTTTGCAAAGAGAATTCCAGTAGGTTTGAGGATACACAACCATACCAACTCATTCACAAAGGCATCGAGTTTAGTTTACCAGGAGGACAACTCTTCCCCCACCCACCATTTATTTAACCCTCTAACCCTTCATCACCAAATCAAACACCATATTCTCAGAATCATCATGTACAAGGGATCATGAGAACCAAAGGTTTTATTGATAAATTCACGACCACCAAGTTCATCCAGATTCGTACTTTACTGTACTGTGTATAAGGTCATAGTTTTAGACCTAGTTCTCATCAGCTCCGATCGTGCCGATTTAACTCTTGTCAGATCCGCTGGTCTCCTCCTGTGACTTCCACATGATGTCCTTCAGGGACGTCGATAGGCTTTTGTAGAACTACAAAAAGAAAATGATGAATCGAGTCGATACTCGCGATGGAAACATTCAAAATCATGTGCTTACCTTGTGAAATTCTAGTGTGTCTCCCTTGGATTTGCGAAGCTCTACCACATGCAGCGAGGGTGCCACTTCAAAAACCTTCGAAAGAGAAGCAGGGACTTTTAGTCTCCGAATATAAGAAAACTTTTCGTCAAATGATACTTTACCTCGCTTGCAATGGCTAAGTGCCCCTTCCTTCCAGATTTTTCCCCTTGTAGTTTTAGCTGAGGTGTGTTCAGAACAACCTCGATCAGAGTGATAAATGTGGAAGACCATAGAGTATAAACACTCCAGCAGCCATAATTTAAGACCGACATGGCACATAGGTTCACATCAACAGTTCTTCGATGGGATTTGTTTTTCCAAATAAGAAAAAGCTCACAAATTAGAGAACATAAGAGCGAGTGAGTCGTGAGGAGCCGACCTTGTAGTTCTGTTTTCTTGCTTCGAAACCCAGAGGTTTAGCTGCTTCTTCGATCTTAGAAAGAATCTCGTTCGCCGGGAGTTTCGACGTAAACCTTGTTTCCCGCTTGACCAGGCCCTGAAACCAATTAGAGAGTCATATTTTATCTTGCGGATGATTGATGCCCGGCAAATACCAAATATAGACATGAATGATGCTGCAAGAAAAATAAGAGAAATAAGGAAAGCAGAGACAGAAGCAAGACAATGTTTGCCACTTGATTTGTACAACCCCCCTGACCATAGGTTGCGGAGCAATTGGCATCACACAGACAGAATCAGGAAAACAATACAATCCTCGGTGTAAAATATGGAAAGGGAGGGTATTCAGGTCCATCGATCAAGTAGCCAAACGACAGACCGGTGCGTTCTTTTCACTTGAGCAATTCTCAAGTTTTACTGACCAAATCAGAATGTCGATGCAATGAACAAAGATGAAGATTTAGAAAGGCAAATCACCATTTGCTTCTCAAAAAGGGTGCCAAGATTGAGACCCTGAGATGTGGAGATGAGATCAAAAGCATTCATCGGAACCGGCTTTTCATCTCGTCTCTCGACGACAAGATTTGTTGCATCCTGCACGATGAAGAGGGTGATAAACTTAAAACCATGCACCGATACATGCTTAGAACTTGTTCAAGCAGTCGACGACGAATGAAATTTACCCCCGACTCACTGAAGATCGCATCGACATCATCAAGGTTGACCTCTGCTGTTTCAAAGTGTGGTGGCTGATACCCCTTCTTAAACCATTCATTCTCGATGATTTCTGGAATCGTGATGCGCTGCAAGGGAGTTGCATCATACGAGGACTATTCATTTGGTCATCATTATTTTGATAGCCGAACATGTTTTGAAGGGAGAAACAACTAACGGTTTGGGGTTTAGGATCTAAAATTCTCTTGATAAGTTTCTTCGCACTCGTAGAGAACCAAGACGGACAAGAGAAATCTGCTTTGAAGATCTGTGACGGCATCCAGAAACATCAGCAACAAATTTGCAATGGAAGCCCTACATGATTAATCACCATCTAAAAAGAATACTTCTGCACAAGAAATCACCTTTTTATACAATGACATTAGATTGGAATCTTCAAAAGGCAAATAACCTGCCATAAGGACAAAAAGGATCACACCACATGACCATATATCCGACTTGGCCCCATCATAACCTTTGTCTTTCACCACCTAAGGAGAATATATACGAAGTGAAGGAGATAAAGAATCTAGGGAACCGAAAGAATCGACTCCAACTCAATCGCAAAAGTTACCTCAGGAGCAACATAATTTGGAGTACCACATGTTGTGTAAAGTAAGCCATCCTCCTGCAATGAAAAGCTAGCCAGGTTCAAGAGAACGATGAATCCATCTGTTTTAAAAATAATGTACCCATGTCGTTTGTCGCCTATATTTCAGCTATTTATATGAATACTGAAATGACGGACAGAGATACAACGGCGCAATAAATAAAAAAAATCTCGAAAAGGGCCATAACGAAGCGAATGTGGAACGACGACGAGAATAAAAACACACTAATTCATTTTAATCACTCCTTGTGTTGCTTTCAAAATGCGTAATCTATGTCGACACCGAAGTCGTAAAAACTTACACGAACTTGTTGAGGTAATGCACTGAGCCCGAAATCTGAGATCTTAAGAACACCGTTGGAGTCCAACAACAGATTCTCGGGCTGTTACCAATTCCAGGTCACAGAAACAGAGTGAGTGATGGAATCAACATATTCTAGTAATGCAAGGGGACAAGACATAAATCCATTCTCGACCTTCAGATCTCGATGGAAGACACCTCTACTATGACAGTAATCTACGGCGTCGATCAGCTGCTGAAAGTACTTTCTAGCTTCATCCTCCTTCAATTTTCCGTTACGAGCCTACATCAGGAATCTTAGAACATTAGCAGCAACACACAAGGAATCATGAGCAACTGTCTATAATTTTTTCTTTTAGCAGAACAGGAAACCATGCCAAGAACATCCTATCTTACAATTCTGTCAAAGAGTTCACCCCCAGTTATAAATTCCAAAACCATGTATATCTTCGTCTTGCTGGCCATGACCTATGACAAAAGGTTTGAGCAGTTGCATCTTAGCTCTTCAATCAGAAGATTAGTGGACATCATTGAATGCTTAATGCCAGAGATGATGCATGCTACCAGAGGCAAGGCAAAAAGGAAACCGGAAAATGAAAATGTTGCAGAACATGATCCAGCTGAAGAAACTTAGAAATAGCAAATGCCGGAAGTTTATTCTCTAAGAAAGCAGATCTAAGAATCTAGGAAAACAATAGCAGAAATATGTTGACAGCAGTCAGAAAGACCTCAAATTTCAGTAGCTAGTTCGCTACATGGATCATGGACAGCTGAATTCACACAAATGCAAACAAGAACTAGGGCTTGTACCTCACCTCATACATCCGTACCACGTTCGGATGTCTAACCAGTTTCATGGTTGAGATTTCCCGTTTTATCTGCAGCATACGAGTCGAGATAACACGATGAATCAAGAAACTCATCCCAAAAGCCTAAAAAGAAGCCACAATACAGAGCACGATGAGAATGCTAAGAGCAAGAAATGGCCTTCGTTGATGGCTGCCGAAACCTGGAAATGTGCCATGGCGGCTCCGTCCATTACGATCCATTGGCAGTAGACAAGCACCTCAACCTTACCGTGCGGAACTTGATCGCATGAACAATATTGTTCATGCTTTGCTGATCGATTCCCTCTTTCGCTCCTGTTTCTAGGGTTAAAAACGAGACCGAGGATGGACGCCGAGTTGCAGACGAATCCAAACATTTCACGAACTCTTTCCAAACGAAGGAAAACCTACGATGATGCTGCACGAACCCTCGATCTCCGCACATCCAAAAGAGACGGGAAGCAAGAAGCCGAGACTAAATCGAGAAAACCCCGTGCATCTTTCCTCACCTGGCCGACCATCTTATGCCGCAGGATCTTGTCTTTGTCGAAGATCTTGATGGCCACGTTCTCCCCGGTCTCGAGGTTCTTCGCGAACTTCACCTTGGCGAAGGTGCCCTCCCCGAGCGTCCGGCCGAGCTCGTACTTCCCCACCCTCGTACGCCCCACGGCGGCCATCCCTTCCCTCCCTCCCTCCCTCCCAAAGCCCAACGACAAGCAAACGAGAACAGATCAGCCCTCCTCGCGCCACCTCAATGTCTCTTCTTGGGGCAGGGCGGCTGCCATTCCCGCGAGTCCACCGCGTTCATGGCCGCGACCACAGATTTCGAGGGGACCGGCCTCGGGCGGTGGAGAGGCCGAAGGGAGAGGCGTATCACGTCCGTACTCTCTCTCTCTCTCTCTCTCTCTCTTACCTGTCCCCGTCGCGCTTTAATTCATCTTCTCGTGTTTGGTGTTTTCCCGGAGACAGCAAATCCGCTACCTCCGTCATTACAGCAATCTAAACACCAATATTTTTTTTATAGCTTTTATTTTTGTTGATATATCTAACAATTAATTTTAATTAAAAATTGACTATCCCTAATTAATTAAATTATGATCACATAATAACCAAAATAAATAAATTTAATCATGACAATAAGCCCTACTCTCCATTAACAATAAAATCAAATACACCTCTTTTTTTTATCATTTATACAATATTTTCTTTTGTATTTATTGGTCTAATTGAGTCATCATACATAGGTACTCATATTTCACTCTCTTTTAATCATAATTATAGGAATTTTTTTTACTTAATCATCATCATTATCATCAAGTTCACCATGTCCAAAGTAAACAATGACCATGGTTTGTCTTATCTTGGAAAACATGATTAACATAGCCCCCATACTAATGATTTACTACTTGCACTTATCTCCACCACCAAAAGTACAAAGTAGAATGATGATGCAAGAGCATGATGATCTCCACTCATTTTAGTTCCTCTGATCAAGATTATACCTATGAATGATGATCTTGGTGAACATGGTAGTGTAGTCATCACCCTCATCTACATGTTCACCATGTTAAAGGTAACAATGGCCATCATTGTCTTGGTACTTAACACTAATCTCTCCACCACTAAAGGTTAACAATCATTAGATGAATTTTATGCTTTGGTAAAAAGATTAGGAGGGATTGCAGATGCCATGGCTTGGGTGGTGGTATGGTATACTTGCAAGAGTCCAAGGGCATTGTAGGGCTATCAATGGCTCCAATATAGGTGGTAGGATGACATAAACTATCATGTTGAGACCAGGACTATGAACCTACTTTTAATTTGTGGAATTCAATGACCATGATAGAATGTTATTTTAGAGCTAATAATTCAGTGTAGAATAATGTGTGGTGTGATGCTCTCTTTCTCCTGTGGGGATGATGGAATTTTGTATTGCATTATTAGTAAACACCTCCCCATCAGTAGACACCTTCCCTGAATGAAAGCTTGTGAGGCAGGTGCCATGCAAGAGTCATGGTAAGACCAATCAATGGGATAAAAGGTGGTGCAAACCCTAAATTGTAAGACTCCATGGTTGATGTCATTTGAATGAATCATCTTGTCTAATGTGTGGAATTAAGATAGGCACCCTCCCAAAATAATAATAATTAACTTGTTATGTCTACTTCAATTTGATTTGTCACAAGTTGAGAAATTGGAATGCAATTGATGAATGTGAAGGGAGTTTAGACATAATATAGTACATCATTTATTGCATTAGTATTGACCTAAATTATCTTTAGAGTCATCACACTAATCAATTTGCCTTTTTTTTTTTGCTTTTCTACAATTCAATGCTATCATTTCTAATTAATATAATGTAATTGATAAATGTGAAAAGGAGTTTAGACATCATTTAATGCACTAGTATTGATTTAAATTATCTTTAGAGTCAATCCAATGCATTAGTACTTATGCAATCTTATAAAGTTGGTGATCTTTCATTCACCCTACTAAAATTAACATTTAATGTCATTCAAATTATTATGTATATCCCTCTTAGATTAGTGATTTTAAAAATTATATAAAAAATCAAATAATTGATGAAAGAGGTAAATGATATTTTAAGTTTCTAAAAATTTTAATCCTATCCGGTAGCATTGAATGATATCAAATATTTAATTATTTGAATGTATATGTATAACCCCCTTTACTAATCATGTCATTGAAGCTAACCTAACTCGAGTAAATGAAAAGATAACGTTATCTCTTGGATTAAAAATTATTCTAATATATCAACATGAATCCCTAGGTGCACATGTTTCATTTTAATAAGTAGTCCCTATCATGATCTTAAGTGCCCATTAAAATTGAATGAAGTATATAATATAGCAAATCATAACCCTAACCACATGTTTGATGATTCTTCACGTCTATGCCCATCCTATTCTAACTACAAGCCTTCAACAATAACAATACCAATAATAATAATAATAATAATAGTAATAACAATATATGCTGACTTAAATCGGATTCAACTTTTTTTTTTTAGTGTATTATGGATGGAGATTTGAAGTCAACGCGTGCGTCACCTTACATTGGGTGCTCCATGCGCATCCAATGTCAACGCATTTTGACGTTTCTTTGTAAGTCTTGTCCAGTCTTGCAACGTGGGGGCAGCTTATCGGCTCACCCATGGGGCCCATCTTCCTTTACTCCAATTATTTCTCCTCTTTTATCTTTTACCAATAATATATAATATTTATCAATGAAATGTCATTTTCCTTCGAATCAAGATGATGGACCGAGAGAAAACAGCCCGGTCCAATTTCAAATAGGGTAATTAAAACCTCTCAATTTGGGCCGAATCCAGAATAGCTCGGTCCAATTTCAAATAGAAGAATAGCCCATTTAAATCCACTCAAATTTGGGCCGATTAAAACGTGTTGGAGTATAGCCCAATTAAAACACTCTCAGTTGGGCCCAATTAAAACGGTTTAACGTAAATAGCCCGGTCTAATGTCGAATAGAAAATGAGCCCAATTCAAACGGGTTAGCGTATTCCGGATTCGGTCGAACCGGAATGAAATGTGACATCGCGTCAAACCGGGTCACGAGAACCGAGCTATCTATATAATGGCGAAGCGGTCGAGCGATGGGGCGAGGAGGGAAAGCGAGCATGGCGACGCTGGTGGCCGGCTCTTACGAGAAGTTTATTTGGGGGTTCGCCTTCAAGCCGGAAACCCTAACCCTAAAACCCCTCTTCTCCTACCCCTCCCACATCGGCCCCATCAAGGCCGTCGCGACCGCCGGCACCGTCGCCGCGTCCGGCGGGTCCGACGACGCCATCAAGCTCTACGACCTCGCCGCCGCCGCCGAGGTCGGCACCCTCCTCGACCACAGCGGTGCCGTCACCGCCCTCGCTTTCTACGCCCCGGCTTCCTTCCCCGGCGGCCTCCCCCGCAACCTCCTCTCCGCCTCCGACGATGGCGCTGTTTGCATCTACGACGCCGACCCCTTCGTCCACCTCAAGACCGTTCCCACGCACCGCAAGGGCGTAGCCGACCTCGCCGTCCACCCCACCGGCCGCGCCGCGCTGACGGTCGGCCGCGACGCCTGCCTCGCGCTGATCAATCTGGTCAGGGGCCGGCGGAGCTTCTCGTGCCGGCTCGACCGCGAGGCCTCCATCGTGAGGTATGGGTGCGGCGACGGGGGGAGGTTCTTCATGGTGGCAGACGAGAGGATTACGGTGCATGATTCCGAGGATGCGAGGTTGATTCAGGAGATGGACGGGCAGAAGAGGGTCCTCTGCGTCGCCCCTTCTGAGGTATCGTCTCTACTTATGAGGAAAAAGAGCTTTTTTTTCGTATTCTTTGTTCGTATTCTAAGTAAAGTACGGTAAGCTAAACGAATGTGATCTGAACAAAAAGTGTTAGTTGTTCTTCAAGGATTTTGCTTGGTACAGAAAGTAATTTGAAGTAATAAATAATGGAAGGATGGACTGCATAGAAATCTTGAATTATAAACATCTGTTTTCCATTTTGTTATGTTCTTTACTAGTTCTAAGAGTTGGGGGCTACTTCCAGAGAGATTCCTTGCGCTCCCAATTAGTATTTGGCGTTTGATTCATGTTGGACATCAGTGTTTGCTGAATCGTTGAGTACATGTTAGCATTTGAAAATACTTGACACGGGAGTGCCTAATTTGCTACAATCTGTTCATGTTGATCTTGCTAATGCTCTGGTATATTTTCAATCCACAATGCTGCCTCAAAGTCCTCAACTTAGCCCATTCAAATATGACAGCTCATGAGCATATTTTCTACAGCTCATGAGCATATGTTAAAGCTGTTTCAATATACTTTTCTTCATGACTAAGAAACACATTAATGTAGTTGGTTAACACTTATTCTCGAAATTTTCTATGCACGAAGGGTTGCTTCATGCACAACTATTTATTTTGATGTTTTAGGGGTAGAAGGGTTTTTAGAAACTGAAGATATTAGACGAAGCACTCTTTGAGCTCTTTCAAAACTCTGTATCTCTTGGATTCGTCCTTTAGTGGTGAATCCTTTTGTACTGTTTTGTATCCTCGTTTATTTTTCCTTGGGTAGTGAAATTTTTTGTATCCCTATGTGATTTTAAACCTGGTGGTGAATTGTTTTTACGATTATGTTAAAGTATTTTCGTGAGATTGTTTTTTTTTTTCTGCCCGAAAGAACTTATTCCAGCAAATACTGTTATACTCTTGATTTTTCTCTCAAAATCCATTCCGTATCGCCCTCGTATCAATACTAAATAAGAATTTATTGTGAAACACAAAGTTGGTGTTTTCAAAAGCTAGCTTATACTTTGATTGACTGCCGTCTATTTCAAAAGAAGGGCATGGGAGCTAAATTAAGCTATAGAACTCACAAGAACATTGGATTGAGTTTTAAAGAAACATGAATTTGAATGCTGGTCTGTTACTGATTTGAATAACTTGTACCAGTATATTGGGTGGCATAATGACTTGTGCAGCCTGGTATCACTGAAACAAGAATAATTATGATTGATAGAACTGTACAGAACTATTTGTACCATCACCGGTACTTGATCCGATGGAAATAATCTGTTTGTATTTATTGATTATCTTTATTCTTTTAAATTCTAGTACAAATATGAAATCTAGAGACTGGCCTTTCTTTTTTTTTAATCTTGTTTGTTTTCTTAATCGTATATCCTTTGATCTTCTTATGTCATCATGTAAAACTTGTGAAACCTGTTTAGCAACCAATTTGTACAAGATAGTCCTTGTTCTTTAGGAAAACTTTTCACTGTTATACTTCAATTCAAACACTTTGATGCTTCCTTCTATTTCTTTGCTATTTGAATCCAAAAACACTTTAAGAAAAAAGAAAGGCTGATCTGGGGTATGAAAGCACTGAGTCTTCCATTGTGATCTTTCCCACGCTCTATCAATATCCGTTAAATGGCTGCTTGATGTTTTACATATCGGTATGATGTCATGATATTTCCTACACTGCTTAAAATGTTTCAGAATGGGGTTTTGTTTACCGGTGGAGAGGACCGCAGCATCACTGCCTGGGATACAACATCCGGGAAAGTTGCTTATAGCATCGAGGATGCACATTCAACACGTGTAAAAGGACTTGTTATTTTCAAGAATGGAAACGATGCAGAAAGTTCGGAAGCATCCAATTTTATTGTTTCTGCCTCGTCTGATGGTGTCATACGAGTATGGGATGCCCGCATGACTGCCAAAGAGAAACCAAATCCATTGGCTGAGACCAACACAAAATCCAGACTAACTTGTCTGGCTGGATCATTTAGAAAATGTGAGTGCTAGGAGCTTTTGTCTTTTCATATTCGTTTTTGTTCTCTTGTTGGCACTAGACCTCACTAGAAAATTCGATACAAGCATTCATTCGATTCATGTTATTAACTCGGTGCCTTGAAGTTTTGATTTGCTGTGTGCTAATTAACTATCACAACCATAATGACATTATGTTGCGTCTTACATCTTTTGTAAGCGCATTAGGACTGAAGGGTGCAAGAAATTATTGCTGATTTGAACTTTATAAATGGTTGGAGGAGTTCCTATTTAGTGATTCTTTTGCTATTTCTCTTGATTGCTATATTTTTTAGTACACGGCTCGATTCTTTTCCGAGAGGCAATTTCTATATTGGATACTTTCTAACTGTTTAAATCAGCTTCAACATGTGGATTCTTAAAATATTTATTGTTGTTGTTTCAGGACTGTGACTTTGGACTGGTACTCTGGGTAATGGAAATTTTGATCCACTGTTCTTGCTTCCGGTTAGGGTTAGGTACAACATTTTGTTTGTATAGCGACTCTACAGGCGAAAAATTTTCTCCTAGAAACAAATCATTATCTGATACACCAGGCAATGAGATGCAAGGATGCCTGCTGAGTTCTGCTGTCTAGAATGAATTATTCAACCTACTTTGCTAATAGCATTTATGTTGAAGTTAAAGAAGTTCTTATTTATTTGCATCTGACAATGATCTTGATTTGCATGGTTTGTTTGCCAGTTTGTACATTTAGATTGCTATTTCTATTCCAACGATTACCCAACTGCTGGGTTAGTGCTTCGATCTCCAAAATCTTCACCATCAATCATCAAGGGAGCGATTCTCCAAGATCAGATTGAACTTTTCTCCACTGACAACAATTTTTATTCATGAGCAAACCATATAATAGTTTTGAGTGAAGGTATTACCATCCCAACAGGATGTTTGCATCTACAACTACCAAGCAGCACTCTTCAATCCATTGGAAAGATGTCATGAAGACCGACACAAAAATTGAGATAAGGAAATTTTGCCTATAGATCATCTTGGTGGAGGAGGTGGCGGCACTGCATTGCGGTGGAGGTCAATAAATGAGGAGGCAGTAAGGTGATGACAAAGGTGCAAAAAGGAGGATGAAGCAGATAAAGAGAGAGAGGAAGAGAGAAATATCATCTGCTTTTATGTTGAACACATTTTATAGCATAAATTAGAGCAATGGAATATTCAAGAATTAGTCCATCAACTATCATTTACACAAACAGAGAGTAGATATCTCGTTTCAGGTTATATTGATGAGCATTATGACTGGTGGGCTGTAATTTGTAGGTATGTTTGAAATGAGCAGTATGCTTTCAATTCAAATGATTGGTAAAAATGGGGAAAACTCTTCTATCAATTCTCACAGAATCAACAGAAGGAGAAGACGACAAGTCACCAGCACCAATATGCATCCGAATGTGTGAGCTAAATTCAACACTTCAAAAGTTTTTTAAGATCCACAAGGTAGAATACACTAGTTATCATCGTATTGTCACCAAAGGTCATCGCGCATCCGCAATAACTTCATTCAACGAACTGTTCGTCGCAATTGCATGCTTGTACAGATCCTTTGCAACATGTTTTACCTTTGTTTTGATGTGTTTTGCTTATAAAAATATAAGCAACGATAGTTCGCAATACTGCAATACGACCGTTTATCGTATCGGACAAAACTGCCCCAAAATGGTTTCATTTTCGTATGTCACAACCTGTTTTCTGCAGACCGCTACTGCCCACAAAACGTTAGTCATCTCAGCCCCCTGGAACCCCCCGGGTGGCACCATGAGGGATGGGGCTTCGGGGTAGTATCAGGCGTTGAACAACCTTCACAAGATTGCACATTAACTTGACGGAAACTTGCCTTCGCGTCCAACACTCGGGGAGCAGTTGTTTGCGGACTTATAGCTGTTCGTTGACCTTTCTAAAGTCTTTATTTTCCTCCATCCCTCTTTTCTCTCATGTACTCCAAGTGCTCGCTGAATTGCTTGTATAGCTTCCCTCCTCGCGAAACGTCGGGACTTGTCCGTCGCTCATTTTCAAACTAATCAACTTTTTATTTTACAGGTCTTTCGGGACCTATATGAGGTTGCAATTGGGCTGACCTTTTGAAGATGCATATGTGGCAAGGGCACTTCAAAACTTAGACAATCCCAGCTAAGTCTGATCAAAGGTGGCGCAAGAGCGCTTCACAACTTAGGTAACTGTAGCTAAGACCGTGGCTTTACCACAAGGGTGCCTCACGATTTACGCAATTCTAGCTAAGTTCATGACAATATGGCAAAAAAATTGGACTCACAACTTAAATTAAAAGAGATAAATAGGGTATCTTAGAGAAAACATATTGGTAACTCAGCTTTGCCATTGCTTCATGTTTTGCTCCTAACAAATTATTGTCAAATCTTCCAATCAAAGAATGTCCAACGATGTCATACATGTTAGCATAATTGTAAGTACCACATTTGAAAATGTGCAAAAGACAATGCATGTTAAAGAATAAACAGTCATATGACTTGACCACATATCTTTTACTGGATGTCTCAAGACTTGATTAGATTAAGCAGGTCTAACTTAAAGGACAGGTTTATGCGTATTGTGAAACCATGATATAACTAACATAGTGCAGTTTATAAGGTTAAGGTAAAGAATGGCATTATATGCTACGGAAAAAAAAAATCACATTATAAGCTAACAATACAAGCAAACAGAAGGGAAGAAGTAAAATTCAAACACAAAAAACCATGGTAGTAACTTTTCCAGTACTGGCTACTACTCGAAAAGATCATAGTGTGAGAGTTACATCTCTATCATTTACTTCATAAGAAAGTTTAAGGTTACAAAGAATAAAAACACGACAGTTGAAGAGGGAGATTTAACAAAAACGATGCTTAATTTATACAACTAAAAGCCGATCTTTAAGCAGGACAAGCATTTCAAAGATTGGTTGCCAGTTCAATTCTCATACAAATAAAATTTTAAGATGATTTTTATAACAAGGCTATGTATCATTCTTAAATGCTTAGATTTCACAAAGAGTTGATAGCCTTTCTCTTCAAAAGTCACATGATTTCAACATTAACTCTCCTTACTTCATGTGTTTCCGATGTGCACATAACCTATAGTTACCATACAGAGGATGCACCCTTCCTTTCCCTTCTCAAAACCAACAATTCAATGAATTCTGTGGTTTGTAATTAATGATAGTTATCATAAACTAATCCAAATATCAGTTAACAGTTTACAAGCCAAACACTTCTAAAAGTAAAATAAAAAGAACATTTTTGAAACAAAGAGCAACACCATCACGTTGACAACACAACTAAGAGGCAAGTGACCAAAGAAGCATTTTCCCAAACACTTGGAAGACGAGACTAACAGTGAAAATTAGCCCTCGAACCTCCGGAAATATGATCAATTAGCATACATCTACTTTGTTTTAATTAGTCATATACACGTCCCAGAATCTTGATGTTACCCATTTGGAGACCCCGACGCGCCTCCAAATCTGAACCTCAGGTCAATGCGACACCATGGCACGAAAACCAGAAATCCTAACAACTACGGCAGCAACGGTGACAACACTCAGAACCAAACGATGAAAACTAGTAGCACAAACAAACCTGCAGACAATTTAGAAGAGAAGGATGCGGTCATTTTCTCCAGCAGGGGAAGCGACACGGAGAACGAGGAGGCAATGAGCCTCTCTTTCCTGTAACACGCAAAGACATCACAATTAGTACATAGAACACACGGCATAAACAGGACTAGGGTTTCTCACATCCTCCACCACCACTGCCGCCGTTGCCGTTGCCGTCGCCGCCGCAGGACGCTGTTGGGGTCGTAAACGAGCGACCTTTTTCTTTTTTGGAGAATAAGTGGGTGTGGTGGTATTTGCTGATCGGGTACGGATCCGACTTTGACACGAATAGCACCCGATAACAGCGATATCGGATTTGAATCCGACCAAAGCCGGAAAATAATAAATTAAATAGATATAGTCATTATATTTATGTTAGCGTGAAATTTATGCGTCAAGATTCGTGATGTATATCAACTCCATGAGAATTCGAATTATTATTCGTAAACTATGTAAAATCCCCAATTATTATCCGATTTTATGGAGAACTAATTTACGATCATTTATGCAGTTTCCAAAGCAGATTAGCTAAAATTTGTGGTCAAAATATTTAAAAAAGGAAAAAAGAAAAAGCATTTCGTAAAAATCGCGGTGCAGATCGTGACCACCCAAATCGCGAAACGTGTCCCCATCCGACGAACCAGAAATAGACAAGTGTCACGCATGGAAGCTAGTAATTAACCCACACCGAGCCTACGTGGCATTGATGTGCGCCAAAGCACCTCTTTTCATCCGTCAATCCACGTGCTCATCTTCCCACCTGCTTCAGATCGCTCTTCCCGATCGCATCATCCCTTCCGGTGGCCTCTTTCTTCTCCGGCAATCATTCCTCGATCCCATCAAACACACATCTCGGTGCGATAGCAGCCGTCCGAATCTCGTATTTTCGATGGTTAGCATTCTCGGCACGTACCGGTCCGATCATCAAGCGACAGTCAAGCATCTTGTATCGGAATCAGGACTCAAGATCGACGACTCCTCCGACGCAAACAATTTTCTTTATCATTGATAGTATTATTATAGTCATGCGAGAGGGAGAGAGAATCCTTGGCGACTCCCAACGAGGATGGGTTTAATCTTGTTTAAGCTCCCACAAACATGAGGGTGGATTGGCCGTACGTGTTAGGACTATAGGCGTAGGGACTTGGGAGAAATAAACAACGTAGAAAGTAGCTGATCGACTCGAGCTGCATGACACCTCTCCATGGCATTAGGTTTTAGGCCTGCTCATGCTCATGCACATGCACGAAGCTCCCCAAGTTTTGTGTGCCATGACGAGCTTGATGTCTTGATTTGATGGACGGGGAGTACCTGTGAGAAATAATGAGCGTTACCGTCCTCTGGAAGTGTGCTTCCATGGCCTGGAGATCTGCCCTCACTGCAAACAGTGTAGCATTTACTTCTCTCTCTCTCTCTCTCTCCATGAGTAACAGATGAGCAGCGCTGCATTTGAATGATTTGATCACAATGCGGAAGAAAACAAATCTCACAGTTGTGTTGAGTTGGATGGATAGAGTTTTCAGCTTCTGAAGGTAGTAGAAGAGTATGAATACGTGGATGAAACACGGAGATCATGGACTGGAAGTACAGTCGGATGCAGTTGTCGCAAGCTCGAGGATAACAGTTGCTTGCAGTCCTGGCTGCCATGCACATACACACACCACTGGTGCCCTGAAGAGAACCATGTTGTGGGACTTCATAGAGAGCTGGGGGGGACAATGGCACGCACAGTACAGCAGCAGAAGGGCCAAGGAGCTGCAGTTGCTGCATTGCCAATGGCACAAGTGCTCATGATTAAAGATGGGGGAGACGAAGAAACACACAGTGCCTCCTCTCTCTCTCTCTCGGATCTCTATCACTGCACAGGAGTGATCCTACCGCCTACAGTTCTCTGCAGTGCATGCCTGACCACCACACTCGACCATTAGGCATCTCATGGTTCTCTGTCACAAAAATCTTGATCCAATAGCTGCTGAAAGACCTACAGTTGTGCTGTACTTACAATTATAATCTTCAAGTATCATAGTACACCTAACATGTCATTTGAGTGACAATTCCAATGTTCTAAAGATGCCAAGTAAGTTTTGTTAGAGGCAACATGCAATGTTCTTAGTGAGGCCTTTTTTGGTCAAGTTGTGTTCTACAATAATAATCCTTGCATCTCTCTATTCTTTCCTTTATAGTGAAGCCACGTAGTATATGTGAACCACAAATAATATGTTCATCACTATCCAGAATTGTGTTGCATAATTCTATTCAATACATATATCTCATCATTCCTTTGGTGTGACTCAGCAGACAACCCACCATTGCTATGATCATTTACTCACCCTTGCAACTCATTATCTTGAATCTTTGTATCACTAATTTGGCATAAAACATATATTTTTGCTACCTTTAAATTCCAAATTTTTATTTAGCTCTATTAAATCTCAGTTCATCCCAAACACTAGACATGCATGGGATATGTGCTATTATGGGTTAAGATGAACCAAAGATCAACAGGTTGATGACATACACCATGCAACATGAAACACCACTTCCACTAATGAAAGATCAACAAGTTGATGACAGACAAGGATTAGGTAATCTAACCATAGATATTAAAATACTTTGACTTGTAAGATCTTGTAGATTGGTGTGGATAAACAATCTCTTGGCCTAACTCATATGCACAGAGGAAAAATCAAAGAGAATCTTATGAGGAACAACAAAATTTATTACTCAAAACTGTGGAATTAATCAACATGATTTACAAGTACTTCAAAAGCATGTTTCTCTTTTACAATAATATAATATATAGCTGTCCTCATCAACTATAAATGATTATTACTTGAAAGATGTGTCCTAACATCCTCCATATGTCATCCTAAAAACATCAATATCACTCATATTTTCTTAGTTTCTATTCCAAAAGGAGTAGCAGCATCAATGCCTTTATCCTTGTTTTCTCTTTAGTTTCTTGATGAAAATTAAATGTCCCATCATGCAAGAACCTAATTCTTCCTATGATCTACTTGTTGTACTTGGAGATTCTCAGTGTGGTACACAAACTACATGAGAATTGGATACTTAGAAGATCAAAGAGATGCATTCAATTAAAAAAGAAGAAAGCATTTCTTGCAAGAGAATATGCACTTGCATTACTATCCAACTCTCTCTGTCTCTCTCTCTATATATATACATATATATATATATATAGAGAGAGAGAGAGAGAGAAGGTGCATGATTACAAAAATGAAGCACAAATTAATCAATGATGTGATAATCCTGTAATGCACCATAATTATGATGTTTAGGGATAATTAGACATCACAGAAAGACCTGGTTTGCACACTCCTATTGACTCATTCCTGAACAGATAAGCAACATATGTGGCATCATTATTGTGTGTGCAGATTCTAATCTCCACTTGTTGCATTGTTAATCAAATGTTACCTTTGGTCAGCTCAGCAAGAAAACACTACATTAATTGAGCTCCCCCTTCTCTAATTTTCTCATTAATTATTTCTTAATTAAACTTATCCCACCTCTTCTTGCCTGCTAGACACTGAACAGGCTTATAATAATCTCCAAAAGGCTACTTTTGCTTCTTACCATCGCAACTACCGATCCTGTGAATGGACCAGACTGTGGGTCCCCTTGACGTCGGGCGCTGTCCTCCGGTGAAGAAAGAGAGGAGAAGGATAGTACCGTCAAAAAGTTAAACCCCCGTTACTGTACGAGCTATTACACGGTGGTGAAACAGCAGTACGATCCGATAGGATGATGCCACGTGTGGGAGATCTAAAGATCCTGGCGACGTTTCGAGACGTCGTTGGGTGAAGTTGTGCGTTTGGTGTTGGAGAAGGACATGGAAAAGCGGCGAGGAGTAGGATAGAACGGTGATTAGGTGGGGGAGAAGGGGTAAATGGGAAGGGGCAGTCGGGTGTATAAAACGGAGAGAGGAAGAGGACGGCGGTGTGTCTGACCTTTCCCGATAAGCTCGGCCATTGCTCGAATGGGAACACCTAGGGTTTCGATCCACGAGCCCTCTCGCCAATTCCTTTGCTCCCCCCCATCTTTTTCTCGGACGGGTTAAACTAGGATTTCTCCCTGAGAGAAATATTTAATCTCCAATCTGCTGCTTTTGCCACAGGATCCTCCTCCTCTTGGTGCTACGACCGCTTTTGCTTCTGTTCTTTCACCGTCACCGTCGCTCTCATCGTGGGCCGACGAGACGGGAGGAGAGGAAGAGATCAAGGTCCGGTTTGGCGGCATCGGTGAGGATTTTGCTTTGGTTTCATTCGGAAGAGAGTGGAGTGGGAGGACGGGAGGGCAGGCATTTGTGGAAGGAGCAGTGTGGCGCTTCGATCTCGACGAGAATTGGAGGAATGCAGGTCGATCCGGGCTGGTCCTCTTTGAATCTGGAGTAAAGGAGCGTCTTTGCGGGTGGGTTTCTTTGGTTCTCGAAGATTGAGTGGGCAGATCTGAGAGGTTTCGGGACGTGGAGGCATCAAATCGACTCAAGGTGAGGTTTCGTCGGAGAAAGGCGGGTTTTTAATGTGCTACATCCATGATCAGTCGCTCAGATTTTGGTCGTTTTGTTTTCCGAACGCGCTTTCGTTTGTTTCTTCGCCTGGCGTTTGCTTCGCTCGCTGCTCTTTTCCACTGTCTTCTTCCTTATCTCGTTTGGTTTCGTCTTTAAAGCTGCTGCTAGGATTAAAGGTGCCGCTGCCTTTTTGTTTCGTGTTTTTATGACTACGCTCTCAAAACCCGTCAGAATTTGGCGTCTGATACTGCCCTCATTGCAGACGTTGCTGCGGTACGTAGCTGCTGCTTTCAGATGTCAGTGCTGATTTCTGGCGACCTGACGAGCTAGCGCGAGCAGCAGGAAGAAAGAAAGAGAGAGATAAGGAAGCCTAGTCCGGCTCTCGTCGCTGCTGCCCGAAAAAGCAAAGGCTACTGGCTGACTTGTCCGGCCACTAACGCAGTCTAAAGGTCTCGCCTTGCCGCTTCGTCTCTTTGTTTCTCCGTCTCCTATCCTTCCCGGAGTGCTGCGACCGTGAACTCGTCATCAATGCTAAAGGGCAGTCTTACGCGGTTTCTCAGAAACCCTAAGCCCCAGACCTGACATAGTTCCTCTCAGTCGCGCCCGCCACCGCCACCACCACCCCTTCCCGGAAAGGCGAACGATCGGGAGGTGGAGATACGAAAGGAGTGGGCGATAAGGCGATAAAAATCCGATATTATGCCCCGCCCAGGAGAGGCATGAGAACAAGATGGAATTGGAGGAGAGCAACCACGCTTCGAAGCGCTTCCGGGTGGTGGGCAACGGCAGTCAGACGGCCAAGATAGGGCGTAAGGAGCACCGGGAGGATGACGAGGAGGGCAGAGAGAGAAAGGGCGGAGGAGGAGATGACGCCAGGGGCACCGCTCCCTGGGAGCATCACCTGTCGTCAAGGATCTTCCGCGTCTCACGTGCCTCCGGCGGCAAGGACCGGCACAGCAAGGTGTACACTGCGAGGGGCCTCCGCGACCGGAGGGTCCGCCTCTCCGTCTCCACGGCCATCCAGTTCTATGACCTCCAGGACCGCCTTGGCTATGACCAGCCAAGCAAGGCCATCGAGTGGCTCATCAAAGCTGCTGCTGCGGCTATTAACGGGCTCCCTCCTCTCGACGGCTTCCCCAAGCCGCCATATCCTAACAGGGTTGAGACGATGAAGGCCAATCCAGAGACTGAGTCGAGCTACAATCAGCAGCAGCAGCAGCAACATATGTCGACCAAGTCCGGCTGCAGTAGCACCTCGGAAACCAGCAAAGGCTCAGTTTTGTCGCTCTCACGGTCGGAGAGCCGCATCAAGGCCAGAGAACGAGCACGAGAACGAGCGGCAAAGGATAAGTCGAAGGATAGGGACGACGGTGGCCATAATGTGGTCTCCCATCTCCAGAACCTGAACCACAGCCTGAACCCTCAGACCTCTTTCACGGAGCTTCTCACTGGAAGCGGCGGCGGCGGCGTCAGCAACAATGCCAATGCAACCACTGTTGCTGCACGCGAGGAGAACACTGGCCGCAATTGCATTCAGAAGCAGATCCCCACGGCGGACTACTTCGTCCAAGCTGGTCTCTTTACACAGCCGCAAGAGAGTCACCAGCATCCGCCGACTTTTTCCTCACAATCCCACTTTGGAAACAGCTCTCCGATGGGAATGCTGCCATTCAACATTGCAGCCACCGGCGACCATTCGGAGATGCAGCAATTATTCTTGCAGGACAATCTCTTCCCCATCCCGGCAGTGGCAGCGACAGGGGACTACAATCTCAGCTTCCCAATTTCTTCGGGCATTGCAGGTTTCAGTAGGGGGACCCTTCAGTCCAATTCACCAGCTCAGCTGCCTCAGCAGCACCACCACAACCACAGCCACCTACCGAGGCTCTCTTCTACGGTTGACGGATCGAACCTGCAGTTCTTCGGTGCTGCCGCTGGTTCGGCTACAGCCGCCGCCGGCACAGAGAATCAGTATCCGGCGGTGTGCGATGGCCGCCTGCAGCTCTTCTACGGAGGGGATGGCTATCGGCATTCAGACCTGAAGGGGAAAGGGAAGAGCTGAAATCACCAGAAAAATGCTGCATTTTTGTGCATACTCCATCGCTGGTAAGCTGTTCTTCCCGCTGCTTTCCTCGCCGTCAGCAAGATTACATTTTGATCTTCAAGTTCAATGCAACTATGTCTAATTTTTCTCAAAACCCTTTTGGTATTCTGTGTTCTATTCTCATCCGGTCCTTCACGGAGATCCAATGAGGTAGACTCGAGGTTTCCTGTCGTAGTTGGAGAGAGGCCTGTGGTGCCTCCACGTTGTGTCGGATTCACCGAGTGTCAAAAGCTCAGGAGTAACCGAGTCTGAACCCCGTTAAACGGGCATCTTGTGGCCGCCGGCCGGTCACATAACATCAACTGTAGCCTGTCACCTGTACTTGCTGTTTCTTCCTTGGAGCCTGTAAACCGGAATCAAAAGTCGGTATCGAAGGAGCATCATCGTAGCCAGCTTTTAGGAAGCTGTACGCCACATGAATGCATTCTCCCAGTAGACGGCCTCGAGATTACTAGCTGCATTCATGCCACCAGAATGACAAGAATCTCAGGCTTTGACATGGCTGGTTAACTCATTAGAACTTTGTGGAACAATTATACTGCAATTCTATGTAAAACAGAAACAACAGAAGTTTCCTTAGGTTTCCAAGTGCGATAAGTTTGGACTCCAAATGCAACCAGGAGAAAGCTGGTGACAGTAGCTCTGGACAGTGATCTCTGTTGACTCCAAAGAGTTATTAGAATCTGGATGTGTCTGAGCCTAGGTTTTCTTTATCTTCACTTGGTAGTTCTTTTTTTATGATCATAATACATTTTGTTGCCAATTTCCTATCACATGGTAGCAATTCATTTTCAGTAGTTAGAGTTGAATCTACAATGTTCTTGTGCTGTAAACCTTGAGAGCAAGAACTACAGATGGTGTGTCTAAAGGTAGACCTTCATGAGAGTACAACAGCAAATCATGAGAATACAGGCACAAAAACCAAACAGTAAGAAAATAGTTCTCCTAGAGAGAAATAATTTGAAAAATTGAAACAACATAAAAAATGGAGAATGTTTTGTTAGAAAATGCTGAAGTATATAATATTGTCGAAAACTTTCCTTGTCTCATGTACTTTTGTAACTTCCTTCATTTTGATTGCCTTGCTAAGATATCATATGCCAACTTGCTAGCTCCTCCTTTGTTGAAGCACATAATATGTTGAAAGTAAATAGAAAAGGTTCGAAGACAGCACGAGGAGGATCGCATCCGAGGTGATTAGGGTTGCGATGCAGGGCTGGACTTTGCATGACTCAGGGTAGGATTGATCAAGCTGAGGAAATGAACTTTGAGATAAAACCCTGCAAATAAATGACTTAGTATCAGAACTTAATCTGAGGTCAAAATAGGCAAATATAGAGATTTTATAGTGTAAGGGCACAATAATTAAGGAAATGAATGTTTTTATTTGAAGAGAAAGCTCCTTTTTATAATATAAGGTTTTCGTAATCACTTAGTATCGGTGACGGGGTTCTTGCATGGGTTCAATGAGATGATTGATCCATCACTATGTGGGCAGGGATCAAGAAGTTTTTGTGGCACCCTTCATGGATAGGACTGTGTAGTTGGTGGTTTAAATTGTTTTTTGTTTGTGTAGGCAATTGTCATTTCAAGATTGCATCATTTTGTTCACCAAAGCAGTCTGCTGATGATGGATAATTTCTTATATGCTAATGCATCAGCACTATGTTTAGTATCATGACTTCAAAGTCTGTGGCTGGAGATTTCCACCTGGTTTCCCAGTCTCCTCTTACACCCCTCTTCCCGACCCTTGGTCGTGCCGAAAACTGAGATTGGCACTTCTCTATTGGTTTCTGCTTCCACTTTACAATGGCTTTGAGTGCTATTGTTGATCAATTGTTGCATCAGATAGATAGCACATAGCCTACAAAGTGACAGACTTCTTATGTTATTGAGCAAAGCTGCTTCCTGCTATTCAGAATCTATTTCAGATGCCAAAGATCACATATTCTGCTGTTTTACTTCTTATCTATGCTCAGCTCTTAATGGCAATTACATACTTCAAGTGACAAAAAATTAATCTTCCAGTAGTCACTTTTTTCTGAACTTGAGAGTATTGTTCATGGTGACATATCAAACTTGTGTTTCAAGTCACATGAAGTTGCATTGTTCATTGTAACTCTGCTAATCATACACTTCCCAAATGATCACTACTAACTTCAAAGAGTTGGCTGATGCAGGGATTAAAGAAGGACTACAAATGATGGCAAACCCGCAGCTTTCCTGGTTAGCTCCCGCAACACAAGATTGTTTTTGGGTGATGTCCGTGGCGCCAACTGTTGTCACCACCAGCATTATTTAGTTCTTTGTGCTCTTGAGTTGGTTGATATATGATGTATCAGACCTTGCCTCTTTCTATGGTTGGAGGCACAAATCCTTCCCGTTGTAATGGTGGCGAACAGGCCATCCATCCTGTATCGCTTCCTTAGTCGATACGACATCGCGTATGAAGACGAAGACCGCGTGCGGCAACTGGTTGATGTATTGCGGATTAGACTCTGATCTATTGAGTGAAATAAGATGTGCAAATTTTACTTCATCCATGAACTACTACTACTACTACTACAAGAAACCTTCATTTCTCTTTCAAAGATAAACCAGACAGCAGAGCCAATTCCCATCTAACATCCACATCAACATTGTTGAACCTGACATACACCTTCATAAACAGTCTCATAAAAGAGCTTGAATGCATTGTTTCCTCAGTCTTAATAGGCAAATGAAGCATATCCAAGCAAAATAGCATTCCAGACAGGAATGATTTAGAAATATGAGAGGTTTGATCATTCCATACAATGCATCAGTGAACATTGCAGATGTCACCAAGAATATAATACATACAGCACTCTGGATGATTATAACCTGGAATTGCAACCAGAGTGGAATTACAACAAATCCATTTTTGGATGTTACAATCGACCATACGGCATCTGAGGAATTTACAGGCTAAGGTGAAGATTTACACATGACGATAATAAGTGTCTCAACTAATCTTGTAATATTACTCATGGAACAAGCTTAGATGAGAAGAACGTTCTCTGTATCACTTGATGAAGGCATCTTGCGTTCCAGCTCAACATTTGTGGCATACGGTCATTGGATTAGGAGGTGAGTTGAGAAGTTACCCTCGTAGGAAGAGCCCAAACTCGAGACCCATTGTTGTCGTCGCCTTTAGTGTATCTTAATTCCCATCGTCTTCGAGACATCATTATCCATTAAGCCTGAAAATTCCACAGAAGGATAGGTCACCATTCATGTTTGCCATAAAGTTAAAATTCTCAAGTATTATAATCGAAACTATGTAAACAATTTGAATCTGTGTAGCTATGAAGAAGTAAACAATTTAGAACATTAGGTACATACAGAACGAAGATACCATCGATAAGTGATAACCACAACCTCTTATTTTGATCAATACTATTTGTCTGTATTTGATGCGAGCAAATATGCCAATTGATGATTTCTTATGTGTAATCAAGACAATCCAATGATACAGCGACTAGAAATGAACCTCATACATTATTCTTATAAGCCTCTGGTTATCGAGGTATCGAATCGGACGATCTTGCTTCATGAAACATATGCGACGAATGCGTTTCACAACGAACAACTAACATCGATGGAAAATGAGATGCTTTTACAAAAAGAAATTAACGAATTGAATTGGACGATCTTTATGAAACATAACTAGTGGTTGTGTTTCACAATGAACAACAAACATCGATGGAAAAATGGTGTGCTTTAACAAGAAAAGTTGAAGATTTATCGCCTGCTATACATACGTGTCACTACGGTCCAAACTCAACTTTCCATGTGTTTCAATCACATAGCAATGACAATTAGGTTATGCAATGTTGTCACTTGTGATCTAACATTCTTTCTTAGGTAGCTTGTAACTTTAGGTTCCCCCAAACAATAAGCAGATGCAGAATCTAATTGCATTCCTTGAGCAAGATTTGATTTTTACCTCTAAAGGTTCGATTTTGTGATGGTTTCTTCAAGCTCAGAAGGAATTCATCTCAAGGCTGTAAGTCCTCCTCTTCATCAGCATCGTAGCCGCCGTCCGGTATGGTTCTTCGAATGCATCCGAGACCCAGCAGCCATTCGAGAACCCAAAGGATCCACCAGCGCCGCCGACTGCCTCCCTCGGCCGCTCCTCACTTGGTCTGATAGCCAACAAAGTCGCGCCCTTCAACACCATCCCGCCGGGCAGCTCCAGCTGGTGGGCGTACCACAGGCGCATGCTTAGCGCCGGCAAAAGGGTCCGTTGTGAGCTCCCCGAAGCCGTCGCCGGCTTCGTCCGTAGTTCTTGTAGCTGCCGCCGGTCCATTGTCAGCACCCCCTGCCCATCGGCATCCGTAAGATCCAAGCTCTCTAGTGTCTCGTGGTTGGCCACGATCGGATGGAGAAGGTAATGCCGCGCCGAAGCGGCGATCAGTGAGCTGATGGTCCACACCACCCTGCGCTTCAAGCTCCCATCGGTGTAGAAGGAGTCCGGGATGCTCCCGCAGTCATCACCACCACGAGCGTCCTGGAAACTAGGATTTGGGTCAGGGTCTGGCGATTCGGGGGGCATCGAAGACGAGGAGACCGCCGAGGAGGCGCCGAGGATGACGCAGCTATCGAGGGTGGACCCGAAGTCCGCCCTCCACTTCAAGAGGACGCCGCCGTCGACACCAAGCTCGCCGTCGGGGAGCTCGATGCGGAGGCGTCGGACTTCCTTAAAGTTCTTCAAGACCTCCATCGGGGAATGGTGAGAGGCCTCGGACGGGGACGCCGAGGCGGACTTCCCGGCGGCAGCGGAGACGGCGGTGGCATCCGTGCAGGAGGAGGCGGAGAGGATTTGGCCGAGGGCCTGGAGGGGCTTGACGAGGCCGCCGAGGACGAGGCGGGCGAGGTGGGAGAAGACGCCGCGGGGTTTGTCGGACACGGCGCCGCCGGCCACGCCACGGGACGAGGACGGGTCGTCGGAAATGACGCAGTCGACGCGGACGACGACGTCGTCGACGAGGAGGGCGAGGGCGTGGAAGCGTCGCGAGACGACGCAGCACCGCCCCAGGGCCTTGACATCGCCGATTCGGTTGAAGATCACAAGCAGCACCGCGTCCGGCAACCGGTCGAAGTGGTCAATCCCTTCCTCCTCCTTCGCTGCCACCTCCACCGCCGGCGCCCGACAGAGCGTCCGAAACCCCTCGAAATCCGCCTCCCCCAGGCCACCGGAGGACGACATCGGATCACAAAAATCCGACAGAAATGTATCAACAACAAACACGCCAAAATCCACAGGATCAGACCGAAAACCCAGTCAAGACGCAATCTTGGAGTCGTTCGCACCGATTGCAGAAGAACTCGAGCACGAATTTTGGAGCGCGATGGGAGCGAGAAGGAAGCTTTTGGTTCCCCCGTCGCTGCTACGCTACAAAGCACACTAAATAGAAGAGGATAAGAAGAGACCTCCACTTCACCTAATTCCAAATATTCTAATATCTAATCTTTTATTATATATATATATAATATATTAGCGCAAGAAATGGCATAGAAATGTTCTAAAAATTATTTTAATAATAATAAAAACAAAGTTCAAATTACTTTAAAAAAAATAGGAGTCAGGAATGGGTGGTAAGAACAGTTCAATTGCTTCCCTTCCTCTCTCCAACACACTAATTATTTATTTGATTCATCTGTCTCACAAGACCTCGTCATTGTGTTTGGAGTGTGAAACAGTCTTCCTTCTCCGAGATAATCCAGTGCTTAATAATTCTTCTGTGAGATAATTTTGGATTATTATCTGGTTTTACTCAAAACATGTCAATTTTGATGATGTCGGGATGTTTGCGTTGACCACACTTGGTCAACTTCGTATGCGACATTGGAGCACACGCAAGTTGACCGCCTACTTCCACAGCATTCAATCCCATTCACAAGCCATTTATGGCAAGTTCCGAAGTCAAAATCCTAATAGGAGGTTTATATACATGATTATTTGATACATTTCTAAAAAAATTCTCTCGTAAATTTCAAATATATAAAAAATTATAATTCTTTAGATATATTTATAATAAAAATCGCTGATGACAAATTATTGTGATGCTTCCTCACCAATCATGGTGTAGAGTTCTCCAGCCAAGACAGCACTAGAAAAAGGGGCTTTGCTGACAAGAGGAGGACCTTGGAATGGGGCAGTGATGACGAAGATGGATCATCAAACTCCTCAATAATTGGGCTTCACCTCTCCTCTGAGATCATTTCATCCTATCCGATGGAGCATGAAGAAGGCAGCCATTGTCCTGCTCATGGAGTTACTGTTCTTGCTGCAGCGGACTCTGCTGCCGAAGCTGATGCTGAGAACATATGCGTTCTTCTTCGGTAGATTTAGATAGGAGGAGAGAAGAGACGATGAAATTTTTTGGGGTTTATTTGTTCGATAAATATTTATATGGGTTTATTTGTTTGATAAATATTATTATAGTGTATATTATTATTATTATTATTAGTAGTAGTAGTAGTTGTTGTAGTAGCAGCGGTCGTAATTTGTCTTGGAATCACGAAACGAGAGGAGTGAGGGAGGAGGAAGCGGCGGCGGCTGTCAATGTCGATGTAGATTCCCTTCGCCGTCGCATGGGATCGAATTCTCCACCTCCAGGTTGGTGATTGTCCCCTTCTTCTTCTTCCACGCCGTTGTTAGCCCGAGATTGATTCCGCGCTCCTTCGATCGGGATGACGCGGAACCCGTGTATATTTAAGCCCTCGTGTTCGTGGCCTTGTTAGGGTTTGAAATGGTTGATTTGCTCCCGATTGTTACAAGGGTTTGATTGTGGTTTCCTTGCAATTGGATTTGCCCTTCTCGATTCAAGAGCCGCGGCGATCTTGTTCTTCCTAAGCAAAATTGGTTCTTTGGGTTGTCGCCGTGCTGACCCATCGGCCACGGCATAAGGTTGCTCAACACCTGTTCACCTAATGATGTTGGAAGATGGTTCCTCCGAAAAATGGATGGAAAATTTTGGCTTGACATGCCTTGTTTCTTTGTATCCATTATATACGACTTTGATCTGATAGTTCTTCTTGCTGTATTTACTGCTTATGGTTTGTGCACTTCTATTTTCCTATTTCAGTTATCTGTGGTCTCGGAGTTCTTTATTTCACCATGAAATTTTGCTTAGAATTTAATAGGCTTTGCAGTTGAGGTCAGTTTTGTGGCTGATCGATCTGTGCCAGTGACACAATGAAGCTGCAAGCATGATTGAACATTTTGCACTAGTACTTATGGGTTATTTTAATCATAGCTAAACCTTTTTTGTGATATGCTAGATTGTCATAGAACCGGTAGCAACACATTGTACCAGCAAGTGGATTTTGTGATGCGTGAATCATGGTTTTTTGAATTTAGTGATAAAATTCTCAATCACTTGCAAGATCTTTGCAAGCTTGAATTACTGGGAAGTGCTTCAGCAGTTCAAGCAACAATTATGTGGCTATATACACTTGACTGAGGATGAGAGTTAGAGGACCTAACGATTCACTTCAACGGTTGAGCTGTGAGTCTGCATATCATATTATGTGGTAATTTGGCACAAATGATCGTTTTCTCTCTCAAGAAACAGAATTTTGGAGCAATTGTCTAGTTGACACCATTAGTTTTCTGTGCAAACTTAGTTGAAGCACATGCAAGACTTGGTCTGCGACAAGTCCAGATCAGTGGCAGTCTTTGTTTATCCAATATTGAGCCTACCGCTACAGGTCCATTGGGTGTCCTTTGAACTGGAATCCTAGTATTTCAGCCAGATGATCAGAATTCTCTTTCTTGATTCTGGATGTATACATATTATAAGAATCCTAAAATGTTGAGTCACCCTTGCTTGAACGATCAAGTGTGTTTGATCTTGACAAGAATTTTGAAGTGTTTGTGCTTTTTAGCTTGCTTGATGCCGAATTGGATCCTGTCCTGTGCATGGTTTCTGAACTCCTAGGGGAAGTTCTTTTTTTGGTGCCAGTGTCATGTTTTTCTTGTTACGCCTTGGGCATCTTTGCTCAACATATCTCGTGTCTTCGAAGTTTCTGTGCTTCTTTGGTTGCTTGATGCCATAGCTGGAAGCCTTTACATGGTTTGGAAACTTGTGACAGGTTCTTTAGGTGCTCGTGGCATGGAATTTTCGTTATATTCTCCGTATCTTTCCTTATGTATTCTATGGCTTTCGTAAAGATAATGGCTGAAATCTGACAGATATATTTTAGTAGATTTAGTTAAAAGTATTTCCAGGGTTAAAGATCCTATTTGTTGAAGATCAAATACAGAGCAAACACTAGATCAACCTCAATCAAGTTTTCTGTTAGAAAATGTTACCAAGCTTGGGTAGGTATGAGTGTTATGATGTCAATTTCCCTTTGACTTAAAACTTTGGTCAGCAAGCTGCTAATCATGCTGCTTGAAACTACAGTGCCACCTAATACTCGATCAGTTGCAGTTAAATGTTTTTAGTTTCATTTGCACTTGGTAGGGTTATGACTCGAAGATATCCATTGAGTCTTTGTTTTTGCAGTTCATCTATTTCATAAAAGATGTCTGCCCCAGCATTTTTATCCGTTAGGCCACAGATCTTCGGATTCAGCTCGATTCTGTTTTGTGGATTGTGTCTCAACTCTATGAGGTTCTAACTGGAATTGATCTCTACATTCAGTTTTGTTTTTTATGGGAGTTAAGTGTTGCAAATGGTTTGTGTCTGTGCAGGTACTTGACCTCCGAAACCATGGGAAGGAGCTGTGAGTTCATCTGGTCGTGCACCATTTAAGCCACCATCCCCCGGCAGTACCGGTGATGTTGTGGAATCATCTTCTCTCTCTTTATTCTTCGAGATTGCTGGGATACGATTCATCACCTGTTATTCCATCTCAGTTTCTTTATCATTCTGGATTGTTATATGGCGAGCTAGCGGGTATCCGAACAAGGCCTAGAAAACATCGACAATTGCGCCCTGGCGAAGTTCCTCCCCCTTCTGGGCAGCATTTCCTCGAGGGACCAAAAGCTTCTTGTGGACGATGTCAAGGGATCGAGTTGGATCGATGCCAAATTCATCAAAGTCAAGCATATGGAAGTCGTGATAATATTCACTCGAGTCATCAAGAACGGTCCGATTCTTATCATTAACGGGCAGCAGCTGTGTTGTTTGTTCCCATCTTTCTTGTATGAGATGTGAGACTACATTTTGGTGAGTTCTGTAACTCCAGTTTGTGTGTTTGTCTGCCAAGTCTGTAGATGATGATCATGTCTGGAGGATTTTTTCACAGACTAAATGCAATGGTGTTGGTTTGGATCAGAATTGGACTTCAGCATCTTTTGTTTGCTCCAGCAATTATAATGGAAAGACATGAATCAGTTTGTTTATTGGCAGAAATTAACAGAGTCAATTGGCACTTTTTATTGAGCTGATATCATCCAATGCCGGACTCGCTGTACACTGTGGAAGCTCGACTTGCTCACTGAAACGAAGCTAAGTTGCCATCTCAAAGAAGAACACAATGCTTGCTAGGGCTTGATGGAGTACGAGTGTTGCGGTCTGTGGCCGTAAGGAGAGAGAGCGTGTTCTCTGGACTTCCTCTTTTGAAGGAACCGCTGCAGCGATCGCTTCATCGAGAGCTCGGGGTTGATGAGCAGCCGCTCCACGGGACGAGGCGGCAGGGATGACTCTATCGGTTGCCGGTGTGCTTGGGTCTTCTTCTTCATGTGGCCATCCATCTCCCGCTTGGCCATGGCGATGATTGCTCTCGCCTGCAGTTTGCGCACGCGAATCTAAAGCTCGAATACGGGCAGAAAGACGAGCTCGGCAAGAGGAACCAGCGTGAGAGGCAACAAACCTGGATCTCTGTCACATCGCCGGCACAGATTCGACCGTCGTACAACAAGGTAATCTGCTGCGGCCGCCGCTGCTGCTGCTGCTGGTATTCTCCTGAGCTTTCGAACGATCTCGCCACCCTGCACACATCGTAGCAGCACAGAGATTAAAACCCACGCACACCCGAACATATGTCGAACACATCAAGAACACCGGACACACCACCTGCTGTTACAGCTGGCTGTGCTGGGCTCGTCGTCATCGCCGCCGCCACTGCTGCCGCTGCCGAGGCGAAGTCGGAGGTCCACCATCTCCATTGCTCTCTCGAACAGCGAGTCGGATCGCAGGTGTGTCCGATGACCAGAGCGCGAGCGGTGGAGTCGTGGAGCGAGAGGAGGAGGAGGAGGAGGAGGGAGGAGGCCTTTATATTCTCGCCATGGGGACGAGACAGAGACGTATGAAGAGGAGAGCCGGCCGAGTTGGGCGCGGCCAAACAGCGCGTGGAACATGCGTTCCCTTCGCGCCCACGCTTCCTCCGTCGGCAGCGCCGCTCGTGCTCAACGACAAACACCCCTTTTTAGCCTTTTTCCTCCCCCTTCTCGCCTTTCCCTTCGACCATGAGAGCTCCACCACATGTTTCGGGTGCTTGGTGTCCTGCGTGGGGATGAGAAGTACGCGTTGCATGGGCCATGCATCCGCCCGCTGTGCCGCATCGCATCACGTCCGCCCGTCCAAGGCAACGTTGATCACGACGATGATGATGGCACCCGTCAGCCTCGCAGCCACTCGGTGGCGGAGACCACCGCGACGACGGCGACAACCATGTGTCGAAATGCCACCGTTATCTCAGCGTCAATTCCGCGGCTTATCTCTGCCATCCACACCCTCATGCCATTTACGGTGATTAGAAATTGACGAAAAATGCATGTCAGCATCAACACATGCAAGCATAAATCTAAAAGCACGCATGAAGAAAACGTTGTGGCAAATTTATGCACCGTCATTCGTGGCGAGTAGAGCGACCACAACATGGTTGCATGTTTTGCTCGTGTTAGAAGTCGTCTTGGTAGTTGGGACATGTCCAAACTTTTCCATGGCCTCAGAGTTCACAATGGAAGCTGTGGGGTTGAGTGGCCGAATTCAAATTCTACTTTCATTAGTATTAAAGATTAACTACGATAATAATAAAAAAAAAATAAATTACAGGAGTCAAGTCCGTTGAAAGTTCATGAGTTTGTCAGAAGTCCGAAGGATCGTCGGAAGTACTATTGGAACTGACCGAGAATAGATCGGGGACTTACTGAATGTTTCAGAAGTTCGTTGGAAGGTTCGTCGAAGGTTCATTGAGTTCACTGAGAAAATTCGAAAGCTTACCAAATGATTCATCGGAATTCACCATAAAGTCTAGGAGCCTGTTGGGAGTCCATCGAAAGATATCTGAGAGTGTGTCGAAAGTCCGTCGGAAGTTCATCAAAAGCTCGTCGAAAAAAGACTCGACATCACTGGATCATAATTTACTTAGAAATATATCTCAATTTTATAGTTAACATATAATTAGGGTTATAATTATGTGATAATCCTAATTAACCCTTATAGGAGCCAATTAGATCTCAATTGGACTGAATTAAGCCAAATTCAAGGCTCATTCAATAGTGTTGAATCATGTCTGGCAATGGCACCACCCTGGAAACAGGTTCTCAGGTGGCTTGAGCGGTGGTATTACCCTAGGTCAGTAGTGGTACCACTGACAGTTATTACCTGTCAATGGTGGCACCGCTTGACAAGCAGTGGTACTATCCCTCCATAGAGTTTGAGAACCCTGTGAAGCGGTAGTATCACTAGACTGGGCAATGGTACCGCCTAGTACACTGATAGAGCAGGGTCAATTGACGATGGTATTGTCAATACCCGAAAAACTAGGATGTGACTCTTTTTTGCTCCAATTCTGAAATCAATTGAGTCTATAAATACCTTTTAGTTCTCAGCTGGCTAAGCACAATTGAGAAGTGATAAAAATAGAATTAAAACTTTAGCAAATTTGTATTCGAAAGCTTCAAGTGTTCACCTCCTAAAGTCTCATTCGTAAAAGTTCTATAAGAGAGTATGAACGACTTGTAAAAGTCTATAAAAGGAGTGCCCATTCAAGAAGAATTGATAGTGAAAGTTCGGAATTTCATCGGATGAGGTTTTAGAAGTGGATGTAGGTCATTTGATTGAACCACTATATATCGCTGTGTACTTCTCTTATTGTATGAGTTTTAAATTAAAGCATTTTAATCTTTACTTAACTGCAATCTCTCGACACCTCCTCTCTACTTTCTTTCATATTTGCTTAAAACTCTTTTCGAAATTGTTTTAAAATTACGATTTTTATCTGCTGCACTAATTCACCACATCTTAGCGCTGCTCTAGATCTTAACATTATCAATATCACTAATAAATTCTAAGCAACCGACACAAATCATGATAATCATTGATCGAATTTAAAAAAAATCCCTCTTTTTTTAGCTTTTCCCAACATGTTTTTATTTTTAAAAAATATTTTTAGTCTTTTTGAACATGCTTAGTTTTTATTTTTATTTTTTTGACATTTCCACCAACACTTAGTGTTCTTGACACTTTCGTTAAAACATTATAATTTTTTTTTAAAAATATTTTATAAATAAAATAAAATTTAATAAAAAATAATTATAAAATAAAAATAAATATTCTAAATAGGTATCCTTATTGGTTTGGTCACAAGAACATGTGCACTTCTTTGTCAATTACAATGTTTTTGAATAGGCTATAAGTCTCTTAAAATATACTTTTAATTGAAGAATTATCGATCCAAATCAATTGACCGATCGACTTACCCTATAGATCAATCCATTAAAAAAAAACAGAGTTACTATTACATCTTGTTTATTCTAGAAAATATATTAAAAATAAATATTGATTTAGAAATATAAAAAAATAAAAAAATAGTTCTTCTCAAGAATTAGCCCATTATGATTTATTGATTTAAAAAAAATATATTAAAATAGATAACAACATTTTGGGCTGCTTTTTATATATGTATGTATATATTATATATATATATATATATATATATATATATATATATATATATATATATATATATATATATATATTATATATATGGGCTTACGTGGGCTGCTATAAGTGGGCCTTTATTTATTATTGGATCGATGAAGAAGGGCGTGACGGGTCCGGGTCGGGTTTACATGTAACCCGATCTGTTATTGGTCGACTGAGCTCGACTTGTTTAAATGGTTTCAGATCGGTTGATTAGATCGAGTCACTCGTAGACTGGTTGGTGCATGAGTCACAACTCAAGTCACGGCACCTTTGTCACGACTCTCGTTACTCCCAACTTTCACGACGACCCGATACAGTCAAACCCGTCGGTTCGAAAGGATAATATTCGACCCGTTATCTGAATGATCCAAAATTATTTAGACATGTAAAAAATCCGATCCAATAGCAACCCCGAAACCGTCTCAACCTTCTCCAACCAACTGACGCCGGACCTACCTGTGCCTATGAAGTCTCAAAGCTGATAGCACTAATAGACTCGGGATCCTTTCCAGTCCCCGCAGTTCCAGATCTTGGATCCATCCCTATGATCAGCCGTTCGTTCAAGTTCTCTAAATTATGACCATCCAATTATGAGGCTCTTGTCAAGATTCGTGCAGGGAAGGTGGGTGAGATTGATACATGGGCGGTTCAGAGGACATGCGAATTGGATGGGATCCCGAACCCAAAACCAGCATCCGACGACCCCGTCTCTCCCGTCGGTGTTTCGGTCGCCGGTTCAGTATAAGAACAGGCGACGCTCCTCCAATCCGATCTCCCCCGAGTCTGCTTAGGGGACAGCAGCGGCACCGCAGACGACGGCGCTCCTCTCGGCTTCCCCGAATCGGTTCGCAGAGGCTCCGCGCGGAACTCTTTCCAGGATCTCTTCCAGGTGCGGTTCTAACTGTCCTTTTCCAGATTTCTTGCGATTCTATGTAGCCTTCTCCGGATTCTCGCATCGGTGTTTCGCTGATGGGCTTTGTTCTTTACGGTGTCAAATATGAATTCCGGATCGGCTTTTTTTCCCCCCTTTTCTTGTTCTTCCTATGTAAGATGAGAACCTTGCGAGGCTTCTTCCTTTTGTTACTTTTTTGGGATCTAAAGAGCCTTTGTCGTGCTCTTGTGCGTCTTTTCAGAAGGAAGGGAAGCATTTTGCTGGTTAGATCCGATGAAGGAGCCTCCAATTTCTTTAATGCGCGGCCTCGTAGTGGGAATCTGATCACGAATGCGGTTGCAGTTGGGTATCGATTCGCCTTAACTTGCCCCTTTAGGATGTCCTGCATGTATCTTCTCTTGTCCTGCACAGACGAAAGCTGATGCGGCTACAAGTTCCACTGTCTCCAAACCTCGGTAAGTCGCAGTTCTTTCTACTAAACACTTGAGCCTCTCTGGAGAAATAAATTTGGTGCTCTTCTACTGTACATCTACTGTTGCATCTGCATACATGTCTGATATCAAGCTTCTTTTTCAATACATTATTTTCTGTTAGAGTAAAAGAAAATAAAAAAAATTTCAATGATGAAATCTAATCAAATAATATATGATTAAAATTGAAAACTGCTCAGAAGGATCCTCATTCTTTTAGTTCATCATGGTTTCAAACTTTCAAACATGTATTCTATCATTATGGCATTGCACTTTCATTCTAATCAAATACAGTATTCTATCATCATGGCATTGCACTTTTTGCTCATCATGGTTTCAAACATGTCGCACCTCAGATGCATTTGGGAACAACTTTTGCTTATGTTCTGCACTTGTACTGGTGAGCTAAATATTTCACTACTCACCTGCCATGTTGTTTGGGTCATAGTAGCTCCACCATTCTTTTCTCCTGCTGTGGCGTTTCCAGGTCTTTGACTTCAAGGTTCTGACTTTGCTTTTGTATTATAAATTTTAGTCATGAACTTGAAGAAGAGATGGACCAGGATCCTCGAGTTTGTGTCATGGGAGAAGATGTAGGACCATTATGAAGAAGAGATGGACCATTATGGTGGCTCATGCAAGGTGTCCAAAGGGTTGGCTGCAAAATATGGAGATCTGAGGGTTCTTGATACCCCAATCGCAGAGAACTCCTTCACAGGCAAGGGCATTGGAGCTGCAATGACAGGCTCAAGACCTGTTGTTGAAGGAATGAATATGGGCTTCATACCGTTGGCTTATAACCAGATATCAATCAATCGTGGCATGCTTCATTACACTTCTGGTGGCCAATTCAAAGTCCAAATAGTAATCAGAGGGCCTGGAGGTGTTGGGTGGCAACTCGGTGCAGAACATTAACAGCGCTTGGAGTCATACTTCCAGTCAATTCCTGGCCTACAAATGGTTGCCTGCTCGACACCTTATAATGCCAAGGGGCTTATGAAAGCGGCAATAAGGAGTGAGAATCCCGTGGTGCCGTTCGAGCATGTGCTGCTATATAATTTGAAGGAGAGGATCCCCGATGATGAGTAAGCGCTTTGTCTGGAGGAGGCAGAGATGGTGCGGCCGGGAGAGCATGTCACAATCCTCACATATTCACGCATGAGGTATCATGTGATGCAGGCCACAAAGACACTGGTGAACAAAGGCTATGATCCAGAAGTCATTGACATCAGGTCACTGAAGCCATTTGATCTTTATAACATTGGAAAATCTGCGAAGAAGACCCATCGCGTGCTGATTGTAGAGGAGTGCGTGAGGACTGGTGGAATAGGTGCAAGTCTTAGGGCGGCCATAATCGACAATTTCTGGGACTACCTGGATGCTCCAATTATGTGCTTGTCTTCACAGGATGTGCCGATACCTAATGCAGGGACTTTGGAGGGGTGGACTGTGGCTCAGCCAGTACAGATTGTGGCTGCAGTCGAGCAACTCTGCCAATAAAGGGTGATCTTAACAGCTAGTGCTTTTGCATGGTCTGAGCATGACTCCAGCTTATTACCAAAACTAAGGTTTGATCTACTATATTATTAATTTTTGTTTTAGCAAAACCTTATGTTTTCTTTGTTAAGATTGTGCTGACATTGGCTTGAAATAATGGTTTCTAGTTTGTAGTGGCAACTTTAGGTCTGATTCACTATCTTAAACTAACAAGAGATTTGTGATTTTGTCTTTAATTACGACTGTCAATTTTTTCATGGTAGGATCCACTGCAAGTGTTTCTGAGAAGCAGAGCTTATTTTCTTGCAGTGTTTCTTCGTATCCTATTCCTTCTTCCAGATTCACATTCAAGAAAGTTGACATTCTCCAGGTATGAATTGTTTGTCTAGAAGTTTTAATTGACTTCTTTGATGAATTATAGAATCTGAATCGTAATGCCATGAGCTCAAATATCTTAGCAAAGTTTTTCTTCAACTCTAGTAGGACTATTTACTTCTTTCCATCAGGTGCCATGTTCTTGAGGATTTCTCATGCCGAGAGTTGGCTCCATGGTACTACAAAATACAAATAGTTAATATGCTTAATAAAGTGCTTTAGTCTGTTAATGCAATTTTCTTGTTCAACAACTATTTCCCCATCAAGTAGTATATATCTTGAATTACTGATTTTTTTAAAAAAAATTAAATAATTTCATTTTGGGAGAATTGAAATGCCCGGTATGTACAATAGTCCCTCGGATGCTTTCCTCATCTTTGGAGGGATCGCTTCAAACTACAATCTCACAGTATACTTTAGTTGTGTGCGGGCTTGATCCCCTTACGGTCATAGATCAAACACAAATTTTATACCAAATCAAACCAGTTCTCTGTAAAAGTTTTAGAAAGAAAAAAGAAAACCGGAATGAAGTATTGGCATTAGCGCAACTTCTACGGTGACACAGTTCAACTTGTGGCTTCTTTCTTGATGATGTTCATATTTGTCAAGAATGGTGATGGAGATGAATACATCGAGAAAGACAAACACCGAACCAGTGACAACAGTTTTTGAGTCCTCATGAAAATTGAGTCTCTTTTAATTCAATTGTTTGTTGTGATTCAAACAAGGCATCATCCTGGTCCAAAGATCAATCAGGATGATGTTTCATGGCCTTGTGGACATGATTGCAGTGTCCAACGTTGTCTGAAATGTATCACCTATTCGCTAGTAGAATGCACAGTTAACTATAGCATAAGAATTAGTTTGTAGGAATGTACCAAGGACACTGACTCGAAGTTTAGTAGTAACCAACCTACACGTACTGTTAGCTGCAGCTGAGGATTATTTTGGGGGCACAACAAAATCTGGAACTCTGAGTAAACCGGATTAAGTGATAGCGGGTAAGATTTTCTCAAATTGTATGAGGTCATATCCAAATAGAAGATTAGAAAATTGTGCACGTCAAGATGTGTAGCTTCTGCTTTTAGATAACTTGAAAGGAATGAGTATCGCAGCATTGATAGCAGATAAGATTTTCTTAAAACTATATGAGGAAATCCTCCGCTATCATTAGGAACTACACAGATTCATGTCATGGGCTTCAATGACAACAGATTACATCTTTTCTGAGGGGTTATGGTGAGATCAAATCAGCATGATGAGATAGAATAGTGA
Source organism: Musa beccarii (assembly GCA_024322285.1). NCBI lineage: Eukaryota > Viridiplantae > Streptophyta > Magnoliopsida > Zingiberales > Musaceae > Musa > Musa beccarii. The sequence goes on from CM044399.1 coordinate 1,283,769, forward strand.
TAAGGTCCACATTAATCTTCACCGGTGCGAGCTCCTTCGAGTCTCTAGAAATTATCCACTCTAGGATGGGCTCGGAGCCCGCACAGCGTTGCCCGTGCATTCCGGGATGGACGTGAAAAAATGTTCCTATGGGAGAGGAGTCACCTTTGACTGTTCATTAGGCATCGATATGAGACCACATGGCAACTCGTACAAGGAGATTGAAGCAAGTGGGGTGTGATGAGGGTTCATAATTGCATCAAGGGTTCAATGATTAAAACCCAATCATTTACCAGACAAGGCATGGGGTGGAGGCTACTGTTTGCTAAAAGGACTATGACTTTAGGGGTGCAGGCACTTTAAAATAAAAGATCAGGCACTTTAAAATAAAAGAAAACTTTTTAGTACTTAAAAAAGAGATTTTTTAATATTAGATATATATTTAAGAGCTAAGCTTCATTTTAATCTATGTGATCTTCATCATTAATTACTTAAGTTATTATGATTTACTCGTATTTAAAATAATTCATATATTTTTTAAAATATAATATATAAGTCTTTCTAGTCAAGTTTAAGTTAACAGACATTATAGTCTAAATCATCAATATAATGATACATATAATTTAAGTTTTAAAAAAAGAGTCCATTTTAGTCTTTGTGATTTTGATCATAGCCCATTTAAGCTCTTATGATTTTGTTTGTATCTAAAATAGTCCTTACATTTTTAAAAACATAACATATAAGCTCTTTTCATCATGTTTGAGTTGACATATGTTATAATTTGCTTACGTATTAATAATAAATTATTAATACAATGTTATGTGTAATTTAAGTTAAAAAAAAGATTTGTCTTGTTGAAGAAAAGGAAGTGACAGAGGTCGTAGCGATGAACGAAGGCGAAGAGACAGAGATAAAAAAGATCGGAGGCGAATTGTGAGGGAAGGTTGGACCACTATATCGTTGGCGCAATGTGTGGGGGCACATGAGAAGATAAAGTGGGAGGCGATGGGGACGAAGACGCTTAGGAGAAGGAAGAGGGACCAGGAGACCATTGCATGCATAGCGTTGAATTGATCGATGCACATCCATTTGAGGTAAGATCGGAAGTTCCTAAGCTTATTGTCAGCGCGGGAGAGGCCACGTGCGTATGACGCCCCGTTAGGCAATAGTGGCTCGATGCTGCTATTGGTGGTCACTTCCACGATGATGCCTCCTTCCATCATTGATAGTGATCTCGATTTTTTAAATTTATTTTACATGTATTATTATATTAATGATTTATTGTAAGTCAGTATATTATGCAAGCAGACTCTAACGTTTGTTAACTCAGACTTGATAGTAAGAGCCTATATACTATATTTATGAAAATATATAAACTATTTTAGAAACGAGCAAAATAATAAGGGTTTAAGTGGTCCATAATCAAAATCACAAGGGTTAAAATGATCAATATATTAATAATTTATTTTGAGTTAGCATACCATGAAAGCAAACTCGAATGTCTATTAATTCAGACTTAGCATAAGGGACTTATATGTTATGTTTTTTAAAATATACGAATTATTTTAGACACGAGTAAATCGTAGAAACTAAAGTGATTCATGGCCAAAATAACATGGGTTAAAATTGATCTTTAAACAGGAAGAGACGAGTGAAGATTGCATTACAGGTTACTTTACTGGGATGACCACAAGATGAATCATAATATCAAAAGAGTTGGAGATCAATTTGACTGTAGACTTGTGGAACAGCAGTGATGTGTACTTGTTACCAAACCGTATTTGATTCATCAAACACAATCATTTCATTTTAGCTTGACATCGAAACTAGTTGATAATTTTAGTTGAATAATCCTTTCTTTTTAGAAGATTTTTTTTTTTTTTGGCCAAAGATTTCATTCGTGTGAGTATATATATATATATATATTCGATTAATTTTTTGATTAGATGAAAACTTAAATCAAAAAGCTCAATCAATTAAGAGAGAAGCCAACAATAGACATTGAATACTATGAAATGACCCATCTAGTTAGTCCGGTGATGTATATCCAGTTTAGGGTTCATTATTTCCATGAGTTAAACAGTTTGAATCCTCGCCGGACGTCGTAGGTGTCGGCGGTTTTCCGTTCGTTTTCGGTGACGAGTTACTAACCCCTTTGGGTCGATGATGTGATGGTCCAGTGGGAGCTGTCCAAGTCCCATCCGCACGGAACGCCAGTCTGCCAGTGTCGCTGCTGCCGCTGCGGCGGCGGCTGCGGCTGCCATCTTTTTCTGCCTGTTACTGCTAGTTCCGAATCCCTTCCCTTTATGGGCGACGCTGAGGTGGTCCGATCACCTCAAGCGAGCAACACTGGGGTGCGTGTAAAGGTGTCAGCCGCCACCCACCCAAAGATCGAGAGATGAAGAGGTTGGAGATTTTGTACGACGAGAGAATCCGTCCGTCGACAGTGCCCCTTTAGGTATCTCATTCCTTCTCTCCTTTTCCCGTCGACAAGCCAATTCCTCCCATGTCCAAGTCCTGGTGCTGTAGGCAAAGCGATAAAGCCATCGCGAGACCCATCTCTTTCTCTCTTTCTCTCTGTCGTGGAGGGCCACGAGGAACCGACAGAAGGAGAAGCGGGGGGTTGTGGTGTGTACCTTCTTCCTCTCCAGACATGAAATATTTCCAGTAGCCTTTCGTGTAACGTATCCGAGAAGGCCTACCGTGATGAGACCAACTGCAAAGGACTTGGGTGGGCAATTCATGCACCTACCTGCAACGGGGCAGCCAAGTTGGGGGGGCCTTGCAGCAGCAATAAGGCCAACCCGTCGTCTGGATATGGACATGACGATTGGCCACGGTCTGTATGACTCGGGAAAGTGGAGGAACATGATACGTAACAGCAGCCCTACGTCACATCCACCACCACCACCACCACCAAATTACAAAGCTGCCGAAACAGGAGCGGAGCAGCGATTTCCCCCATCAAAGAAGAAGAAGAAGACGAAGAAGAAGAAAACAACAGACAATTGAACCAACCCAACGGTGGTTGATAGACGATTCAGAAAGACCGATGAAGCCGCAATCAGGGGAGGGGGAAGAGTGAGAAATTTAGCCGAGGCAGAGACGACTTCCTTCCTTCCTGCCTAGAACTAAAGCCTTAAGGAGAGATCAAGCTTGGACTTGTCCTCGCCGGTGCAAGCAGTCGCTGCTTGTGCATCCACAGCACCAGGAACAACATCTGGTGGACGGGAACCCCTCTGCCAATTCAGGAGATCGATAGTCTCGTTGAATCCTGCGCAGTTGCCGCTCATCGTCCCCGGGAACGCATGGTCGTGGAGGCCGGTGGCCAAGCGAGGAACCCCGTGGGAACCGAAGCTCTGTTGGAGGAGTTCGCCTCCGCCTCCGCCTCCGCCGCCGCCGGATGAGGGGTGCTCCATGCGGGCTTCGGGTTTGCATGAGTGTGAAGTGATGGGGAAGGGATACACGCTCAAGCGGTGGACAGGGACGGCGGCGGCGGCGGCGGCGGCGGCGGGTGGGAGGTAAAGGTAGGAGGAGCTCCAGCTGACGCTTCTCTCCTTCTTGTGAGCATTCTGGTGGCCTCCAAGAGCCTGCGACTTGAGGAACTTCTTGTTGCAGAAGAGGCAGGGGAAGAGCCTGGCGTCCCTTTCGTCGTCGCGGCCGGAGGCCGGTGCCAAGGTGAGAGAGAGATCGACGTCGACATCGACATCGACATCGACGCTGGGCGGCGACTGTGTCGGAGGAGACTCCATCTGATTTCTGATTTCTTCTACCAACTCATGAGAAGACGATACCGCACAGCGGCGTGCCCCCCCTTCTAAAATGCTGCAGTATCTTGTCAACAACATCAACTGTCTTTGGATGAGACCATCGAATTAGCCGCGGCCAAACACATGCAGGCTCTGAAGGCTTAAAAAGAGCCCAAAGATACAAATGAACAGGTGAATAGAAAAGCACCACACCATTTTGAAGTGACGGGCAATCCGTAGATCCATTGGCTTCCCCCTCTCGTTGGATACTGGAAATATCACCAGATACTATGGCAACACAAAAAAAACAGACTTGACCTTTGGAGTTTGCAATCAACCATTAATGCAAACTTAATGCCGCAAGAATGGGAGAAAATTCGCCCATCCATCGCAGCTCCTCGTGGAAAAAGGGGACAAGGATGATTGATTGAGATCAGCTACTGTTTTATCATGATTTCACAAACTTGAGTGTTTGAGGAATTTGATCGCCCTTCTCAATTATTTTGCCTTCTTAAACTCAGTCACAGAAACATTCTCAATTATTTTTATTAATTTTAGATAATATAATCGTTCTCATCATTTATTTTTTTATTTATTATGATTTAAATATTTCGATTTCTCATTCATTACGAATTAATCACTATTTTTAAATTTTTATTTATCATTATTAAAATTTTTAATTATGATCCAAACATTATAAAACTTGAATTAATTCTAGAACATTATGAATTTGATGATAATGAATATTTTTGATGGGAAAATATCTATATAAAGTGAGAATTTTGATCCCTTGGTTCATTTCTTTTTCAAGTCTTTAAGATTTTTCTGAGTCGAGAAGAGTCAAAATATTAAAAAAAATCATTGAAGAAATTTCTCAATAATAATAATCGGAGATACGTAATTTCGCTTTCATATTTAGTTACCTGTGTTTCTATTATAGTGATTTAGAAAGACATTAATTTTCTTACAAAAACAACAATAAGAGGCAGGCAACACCAAACCCCTGTGCTGCACACCTTTTGTATCGATCAAATTTGGTTGATACTTTGATCTGCATACGAAACACACTACGGCCGCCGCCTGAGCCGAAAGCGTGTCCAATAATTCAGGAGGACCAAAGGTGGTCCTGCCTTCGAGTAACAAAACCATCGGACATGTCCCATGCAGATGTTGCATGCTCTCACGGCATCACAGGTTCTTCGAAAACAACCCTTATGGTTTTGGGTAGACCATCAATTGGGCACCGCTGTTCATTCAGGTTGACCGAATCAGACCAACTTGATTCATCCCTACTTACCAACTTGCAAATGCCACACAGCAAGCCTACGGGAGACCCCCCTGCATATTTCCCCCCTTTTTTGCTGTTTCTTTAGGTTCCAACTTGGAACCGATCATCAAATATCGCCGATGAGACGATCATTATTTTTAATTAATTATTTTACATAAAATGTGATTTTCTTTTCCATACTAATTATAAAAAAAACCATAATAATTCAGTTTTATCGAATCAAATTGACCATAAAAAATGACGTTATCCGACTGCTTTGTATCGATCACGAGTAAACCTCAAATGAGAACGAGAGATGGAGTCTCAATTAGTTATCAAACCATCGAGAGTCTCGAGTATTAGAAAAAAAATATATAATTAAAAATAGTGTAAATAATTTTATCATAATTTATTTTTTTCAATAATATCTTTCCTAATATCAAATTCGTCCAAAAGAATGCCTCTAAATCTGCTGCGGCTCCTACTAGCTAACCACAAGAGAAAACATGTTGGCAACAGATAGATAGATCCCTTCTAAGGACTCGCAAAAATGGGAAGAAGAATGAGGGCAACTAGTAAAGAAGACAAGGCAAGTGGGGGAACACCATTGATTCCACAGGACCACAGAAAACCAGCAAATTCAAATAATAAGAATACAAGTAGAATGAGAGTTGGAGATACCTACAAACGTCACAGGAATGATGTGGATTTGATGCCACCACATCAGTGGAGGTCAACCTCAACAGGTGTTTCGACCTCGAGATAATGACGCTAGTTGGACAGACCATGTGGAAGAGATGGAGTTTAAGAATCAGAATCAAGAGGTAATTTAAAGGCATGCAATTGAGTCAACAACGATCCAAGTAGACCACTGTGTTAATGTGTGCTCCGATTCACGGTGGAAACGGTAGCCTCCCAAAGCTACCAACTGGAAGACTAAACTAATTTTACTGCGAAAAGAAGACTAAAACAGCTTGGAGTTATGGTGTTATCCAAATCAAAAAAGGCCGGCCATGTTATGCAAGCTCTCTTGGTGTTGTTGCGAGAGCCCAACAAGGTCGGGTTCAACGAGAGTGCACATGACAACTTCACACCGAAGCATCTTTTGAGTTCCACCCTCGGAGACAAAAGAAAGATGGTGAATCAAAACACTGGCGAGTGGAAGCCATGATGGGATGGATGTTGGTGGCGGACGATCCATAAGTTTCATGATCCATGGAAGACTCGGAAGATCTAGAATCTGTGAGCAACTTAAAAGTCTATTAGATTTCATGGAAAAGCCATCGACCATCCACTATACACTGGTCTATAAGCTACGTTCCTCTTCTCACCTATGATCACAGGTCGCTCGCCGCTAGCGTGTCTATTGCCGCTTCTTCCCTTCCTCTCGACCGAGGAAATCACGCTGGAAACCCACCGTTATCCTCCGCGAGCGGCACCATCGACGCGAACTTTGTCCTCGACGACCAACGAGAACAGCCCAGGCGGTGCATCACGATGGCCATCGGCTGCGAGGTCCGAGAGCGTGCAGACGCGGAGGACGATCTCCGCCTTTACCTCGCAGAGGTCTCTCTCCTTCCGCCGTAAGACCCAACTGATCTTTGTTATGGCCACGGCAGACTCTGCAAGAGCATAGGATTTCTTCCACCACCGACGCTTGTTGTGTCCCCACACTCCCTCTCGCTTTCTCCTTCTCCTTCTTCTCGATCCAGCAGCTCTGCACTACCGCACCCGAGAATAGCCTTCTCCTATTGTACCGGCACCAAGACCTTGAAAACTTGCACTGGTGCATCTGCTGTGCAAGCACCCTCCTCCTCTCAAGCGGGTGCAAGGCAGCCAGCGGTGCTACATCCCTCTTTCTGCGTCTGTTCCCCACAGACGCAATCTGCCGCCGCGAGCCTGGCACCAACATCGCCATCCCCAGGATCACTTTCGGGTGCTCTCATCGGAGCAGCGACACCTTCAGCAACAAAACCGATGGGCTCGTGGGACTTGGAGCTAATCCGGGCAGCTCTCCCTCGTCTCCCAGCTCGGTTTCTCCATCGACAGCATCACCATCTTTGTGCTGAAGGCAGTAGTAGTGTGCAATCTTCAACACTAATCCTGCCCCTGCTCCGGAGACTGCAAAAGCCATTGGATTTGACTCCAAGCTGCGATCGAATTACTCCTCTTCTTCATCGACGAGAATCTCTTCGCAATAAATCTGCACCTTCTTTCTTCGACAGCTACGATCCTTTGATCGTGAGCTGCTCTCTTCTTCTTACTCATCGATGTTGATTCTCGATCACTATCGCACTTCCAAGAAGCAACCATCGTTGCCAAACATTTGCTGGGCCAAGTCTACACTACATTAGTGCACCAGGTGTGGCCTTTGGCGAAGCTGTAACGAGGTGAGTGCAGCTTTATTGCTTCTTCCTTCACTGCTTACAGCTCCCTCCGGAAGAGCTCACGCCTGCTGCAGCTCCAACGCTTGCTGCTACACAAGTAATATGTCTTCTAAGCCTCCATTTCAGGCAGCATCATACTCCTCTCCTTGCTTCCGGAACTCGCTCGAGCAGCAAGTGCGACTCTGATTCGCCTTAGGCCATCGTGATGGGGCATGGAGTTTGGGTCAAGTTCGACAGACTTTTACGGAGTGTCCGACTTTATCACATAGCTGGCAGACAACTCTTTGTTGTGTTGTGAAATCATAATCCATACCCTAAATGGCCTAGAAGATGAGTACAAGAAATTGGCAACCATAATTCAGGCATGCGACTCACCATTGTCATTCAAAGAACTCTATTATAAGTTCACTAACTACGAGATATACTTGAAGCGCGAGGATAAGTTGCTTAGACCAATCATCACAAGCTCAAATCAGTCAAAAGTATAAGAGAAAGAGCAAATAATATAAGAAGCATATCAACAAATGTTTGGCCAAAATGACTCTTGACCTTATGGGTCCCAAACAGACTCCCTTTACTCCGCATCCTCAATATTTCTATCAAGGTTATAACTCCAATAACCATCAACCCTGGCATCATGACTTTAACTAGTTTTATCAGCTCCAAGTCTGATATATCGTTATTTCTACGATAATAAAATGAAGGCACAATATATCTTCTGGTGTATGTAGATAACATTATTGTCACAGGTAATAATCATATAGAGATTCAGACATTCATCAAGCAATTAGCATATCGATTCTTCCTTAAAGATCTAAGCATCTTAAGCTACTTTTTGAGAGTAGAAGCAACATATACACATTCAGGTCTCTTTTTATCATAAAAATATACATTCAAGATTTATTATCAAAGACAAATATGCAGGACGCAAAAGAGGTTATAACTCCTCTCTCTACTGAATCACTCAAATTATGTGATGACAGTCTTGCTACGGAACATACTCAATATTGACAAGTAGTTGACTTCTTACGGTACTTATCACTCACCCGTCCAGACATCTTATTTGCACTCAAAAAGTTATCGTAATTTATGCATCGATCATCCACTATACATTGGTCTATAATCAAATGAATTTTGTAATATCTTAAAATGACCCTAATCATGGTCTCTTTCTCCGAAAATACTCTCCACTTTATCTCCATGCTTTTGCCGATGCTGATTAGGCAGGAAACTTTGATGATAAAACGTTCACGTAAGGGTATATTGTCTTCCTTGGAGCCAATCCAATCAGTTGGAGTTCTAAGAAGCAAAGGACAATCGCATGATCAACAACTGAAATTGAATATCATGCCATCGCCATCGCTGTTACAAAACTCAATTGGGTCACAAATCTGCTTAAGGAACTCAACATCAACTCTACCATGCCATCGCCATTGCTGTTACAGAATTTAATTGGGTCACAAATCTGCTCAAGGAACTCAACATCAACTCCACTCTTACTCCTACAATCTATTGTGATAATGTCAGAGCCACCTACCTATGTGCCAATCCAGTGTTTCACTCTCGCATAAAACATATTGTCATCGACTTCCACTTTGTGCGAGATCAAGTTATCCGACATCAACTACATGTTTCTCACGTACACACGACTGATTAACTAGCAGATTCATTCACAAAGTCTCTTACTCGTAAACTATTTTCATTACATCGGTCCAAGATTGACATCCTTGACAGGAGCACCATCTTGCAAGGGTATGATAGCAGATAAAATTTCATCAACTATATGAGAAAATCTCGTTGCTTTATCGAAAAAAAATCCTCCCTCCAATACTTGTATAAATAAATCTCGAATCCTACTTGCTGCAATAGGCTTTTACAATTACGTTTACATTCTTTGACGATCACACCTAATAATAAGCATCTGCCACTCATGGACCGGAACTAATCATAGTCTCCGTGGTGTCTCAAATGATTGGATGGTCAGGCAACACGGATTGGTTTAGGTGGGAAGCATTCGCCGGGAGCTGCTCTTCCGGCATGTGCCATCATGAGTAGCTCCAGGCGGACGACAACATGGCCGTCCCAGACATTCTAACACGGAGGAGGCTGTGGCCGGTGGCAGCTCACCGTTGACGACGGTGGTATCTCAACAAGGTCTGCCCCTATCCCCGGTTGAGACCTCCATCTCGCATCGCCGAGTTCTGGAAGCGGTGGGGGTGGAATAAGTTAATGGCAGCCATGACGTGGGTTGCGTCTCTGCCGCTGGCCCACGCCTACCCCGGCCGGGCCGTGGACGGCGGCACCGCGGCCGACCTGCCCTAACCCAGAAGGATGAATCACGTGGCGGGGGTTCAAAGTGGACCCGACGCTCCTTTTTCTCCCACATGCGCATGAAGATGTTGTGCAGAGATCGACCTGGAGATGGTCGCACGGCATTATCGTCGTCCGCACACTAAAAGTAGTATCTGGGTGGGTGAAATAATCCATCGATCGTCACTTCGATCGACTCCATTTCACCTAGTCACCAAGTAAGGGCACTCGAACCCTTTTTTTTTTTTTGTTTCTTATTGCCATGGACGGCCACGATAGGTAAGAGCAGGTACTAATGGCTGCAGGTTGTGATATCTTGTTGTTAATTTGATTTTAAGTGGGGAAGGAGAACGCGGAAAGGGTTGGTAAGAAGAAGTCTTCGGCAGGGGGGAGATTTGCTGAAGACTTGTGACAACGCTAATGAAGCTTAAGTCGGATTCTGCGTGGGCGGCGCCGTCACACACCGAGACTGCGTCCCCCACGCCTGACAATAGGAAGGTTGGGAGGAGGTTGAGGTTCCAACCATATCGTCCTCCCTCCATTGGCTAGTCAATCCAAGTGTTGTAAGACTGATCATATTTCAAGTCTACGTTCATCTTTTTTGATTCGTGATGTTGCCACATCGAGAAAGCTACCAATTAGCCATTGGTTGGCAAGGACAGAGAGAGAAAGGCGAGCATCTACCACAAAACAAGATGTAGAAACATGAGAGAGAGGGCCACGCACAGTCAATTCACGCATGAATCTCACAAAATATCAGGCCCCTACCAAAATATCCGAAGGTGATTTTGCTCAGGTTTATACCATTTAGATGACATGTCAAATCTTCCCCGGTTGAAAGGTAAGTAAAGAAATGGACACCATCATTGGTTAAAATCCTTATCGCTAGCTAACATTTTTGAAACCGAATCCTCGATCCTTGATGCTGAGATCATAAAATCACTTGAGAGGTTGATTCCGATAATAACATAGTGAGATCATAAAAAGTAATGGTGTATATTGCACGATGTAGCAATTTCACATCGGAGAGGCAGGTCTAACACTTTCTAAGTAGATGAAACGAATGCCTAAACACCGGATTGAGGGTTTTTTTTTTTTTTATGTGCATCCATTCTTTTCTGATCACATTCGATTGCTGGAACCGTCACTAACCACAGTCGATGCATTTAGAGAACAAAGCACCAACAACAGCCGGTGTTGTGTAGCATTGGTAGTAGATTGGAGGAACTTTGATGAGATGTCTTGTGTTACCCCTTCGGGCAACATGCCGAGGATAAGAAGGACAAGTATATTGGGCTGGTCGATTTGAATCCAGGCCTCAGGAGTTAATCACATTGCACGAAGATTTGTCATGTCACATCCCGAGATTTTTATCAGATATGAAAATTTTCCCATACCCGATAACAAAATCAGATAAAATTGGGATGATATTTGCACAAAAATGTTGGGTGTGAAGTAGGGAAAGCACAGGATCGAATGAGAACCGGGAGAGGGGAAGGGACGGGTTCTACACAGGACTAATGAAGCGCATCTGTAGGCGATTCCCAACCAACAGAAACCACCGTGAGACGGGGCTGATCGATTTCTTATTGCCTCGCTGTGTTGGTACACACCACGTTGAGCTCCTCGTTACGCCTCTTCTTCCATTCTTCCCAGACTCTATAAATAGGGCTTTTCACACCCCAACTCCTTTCGGAAACAATCCTCTTTCCGCTCTTCCTGCTTCCAGTGGGCTGAAGAGAGAGGAAGAGAGGAGAAGACGCAGCACTGCCATTCCCTTTGCGAAGAAGAATACTATGGCTTCCGCCAAGAGTGCCCTGAATCATAACCCGCCAATCTCCAGGACCCACCAGCCTCACACGCTGTTGGTGGCCAAACCTGTCAGGCTGCAAGGCGAGCAGGCCTTCCCCACCTCCCCAAGAATCCGCTGTTCGGTTTCCTCCAATTCCCTTCTCGACTTGGCCACCAGCACCAGCCCGGCACCTTATCGGGAGGAGGCCGCGACGGCAAGCAAGACGACGGGGCCGAACTGGAATTTGCTCCAGCGGTTCGCTGCGGCGGCGCTGGACACGATCGAGGAGGCTTTCATATCGAACGTGCTCGAGCGCCCACACCCGCTGCCCAAGACCGCGGATCCCGCCGTCCAGATCTCGGGCAACTTCGCCCCTGTGGGCGAGCAGGCGCCCTGGCGCAACCTCACCGTCCAGGGCCGCATCCCTCCGTTCATCGATGGGGTCTACGTGCGCAACGGCGCCAACCCCCTGTTTGAGCCTGTCGCAGGGCACCACTTGTTCGACGGCGACGGTATGGTGCACGCCGTCCACCTCCGCAATGGCACCGCCGCCTACGCGTGCCGCTACACGGAGACCGAGCGCTTCCGGCAGGAGCGTGCCATCGGGAAGCCCGTCTTTCCCAAGGCAATCGGCGAGCTCCACGGCCACTCGGGCATCGCCCGCCTGCTGCTCTTCTACGCCCGCAGCCTCTGCGGCCTAGTCGATGGTAGCCGTGGGATCGGCGTGGCGAACGCCGGCCTCATCTACTTCGACGACCGCCTCCTGGCCATGTCGGAGGACGACATCCCGTACCATGTTCGGATCACTCCCTCGGGCGACCTCGAGACCGTGGAGCGTTTCGACTTCCACGGCCAGCTCCGCTCCTCCATGATCGCGCACCCGAAGCTGGATCCCGTCTCGCGGGAGCTCTTCGCGCTCAGCTACGACGTCATCAACAAGCCTTACCTCAAGTACTTCTACTTCTCCCCTGACGGCAGCAAGTCTGCCGACGTGGAGATCCCCCTCGACCAGCCCACCATGATGCACGACTTCGCCATCACTGATAATTACGTCGTGGTGCCCGACCAGCAGGTGGTGTTCAAACTGCAGGAGATGATCCGCGGCGGCACCCCGGTCATATTCGACCGGGCGAAGACCGCCCGCTTTGGCGTCCTGCCCAAGTACGCCGCCGACGCCTCCGAGATGCGGTGGGTCGACGTCCCCGACAGCTTCTGCTTCCACCTGTGGAACGCTTGGGAGGAGCCTGCCACGGGGGAGGTGGTGGTGATAGGCTCCTGCATGACCCCGCCCGACTCCGTGTTCAACGAGCGCGAAGAGAGCCTCAAGAGCGTCCTCTCTGAGATCCGACTCGACCTCAAGTCCGGCAAATCGACGCACCATCCCATTCTGTCTCCGGCTGACCGACTGAACCTGGAAGCCGGCATGGTGAACCGGAAGATGATGGGGAGGAAGACCCGGTACGCCTACCTGGCCATCGCTGAGCCGTGGCCCAAGGTCTCCGGGTTTGCCAAGGTCGACCTCTCCACCGGCGAGATAAAAAAGTTCATCTACGGCGACAGCCGGTTCGGCGGTGAGCCCTACTTCTTACCAAAGGAAACAGATTCATCGGGGGAGGACGACGGCTACGTTCTCTCCTTCGCGCACAACGAGAAGACAACAAAGTCGGAACTGTTGATCGTGAACGCCGCCGACATGCAGCTTGAGGCTGCGGTGAGGATGCCGTCGCGCGTTCCGTACGGCTTCCACGGGACATTCGTCAGCTCAAGGGATTTAGTGACACAGGCCTAACAGAGAGCACCATCCAGAGGGTGAGATCCTCTTCGTCCCCATCCTAGGCTCCGGGCAGGGCGAGATCAAATCAGTGGGCCGCATGCAGAGGATCCCGGAGTCTCCCTCCTCTGTTCCCGTTGTTTTTTGGTCTTTTTTTATTTACTATACAGTTAGTGGCAGTTGAGGCCGCATGAGAGACAGCAGCCTGTGGCTTTTGGTGCCGTGGGTAGTTGTGCGACCTCAGCCGGTCTCTGTCATTCCTTCCTGGGTAGTTGTGCGAGCTAAGCGTTATGTATTGTTACTGTAAACAGTCCAATATTTCCTTTATACTTCATACACGGAGCCTTTTCCCCCCTTTTCTTTTGTACTGTTAAATGGAAGAAGACTGCGACCGGAAAAACAAAGGAATGGAACCGAGTGGCGAGGCGGAAGCTTGAAGGAGGAGAAAAATACCGATCCAACGGTTTTCCGTTCTGGGGTTGGAAATTGACATGGAAACAAATAAGCGAGAGACGAAGAGGAGGAGAATAGGAAATAACTTTTGCCTCGTTTTTGTCTGCGGCCGCGGCTGAGGACAAAGGCCCGTTCGTCCCCTCGCGATGTGGTGTGTGGCCTGTGACTCGCACCGGAACCCTTTGCTCCGATGGTCGCCTTTAGTCGCCCTTTTCCGAGCAGGCGCTGTATACAACATTATTAAAACTGACTCGGACCGACCAATCCGTACGGGACGACCGGAAACCGGCCTTGTGACCGACTCCGTCCAATTAAAAAGATTGAACCGACTAACACAAGATTGGACCGACTAACCCAATTGATTCTTTAACAAACGATAGGAATAAATCATATTAAAAAAAGAAGAGAGGAAGGAAGGGTAGGAAAATAAGGAGAAAGAAAAGAGAGAAAAGGGAAAGAATAAGATGACGAATGAAGAGAGAGAGGAGACCAAAAGAAGAGGAAGGGGAAGTGAAAAGAAAAAAAATAGTTTGATTTATTTTATAACTTATTAATTAAATCTATGATTCAACTGATTAGTCCATCCATCGATCTAACCAACCAAAACAACTTGATCGGGTCAATGATCAATTCAACGATAATTGCTATGCACCTGACATTATCATTAGCACGATTACTATGATCACCAATTACAAGGACACTCCTTGCGTAAGAACTGAAAAATACCTCCCAGGCGCTCAAGTTAACTTCCTCCAGTGACAAATTCAATTTATATAGGAAAATGCTACGTAGGATCCGAAGCCTTCATGGCTCGGGTGCTTTTGTGAGGCTGATGCTACGGGACGGACCAATGCCAGGCGTTAAAAAGCCTTGTAGGAAACATACGTAAGAAAATCATAAAGGAAAAACATTCTACCATAATCAACGCCATTAGCGTCATTTATCTCAAAAGCGTGGAGAGGAGCACATTGCCATGATGATGCTCATCGCTACCCAGGGTGATGCTTAAAGGGGGATGGCGTTCGAAATTACAGCATAACACATGTCCGGGTAAATTATGTAAACGCTTACGGTTTTGGATCCTATGAGCAGCAAGTCACGATATAATTGTCTCGATCCGACCAGTGGACCCAGCTACATTGGCACCGAGATACAGCGCGTAGCAGTGTCTCGAGGCGAACTGCATTGGCTTTCTACACCCTCTTCATTAATTTAGTATATTAGACGAGAGAAGTTAAAGATTAAAAACAGACACGGTGATCATGGACGAGTGACGAACAAGAGGGTGTAGAAAGCCTCCACGCCCAATATTAGTATATTGGGCGCGCACACGCTCGCGCCATGATCCGCCCGCAGAATATTCACCACAAAAGAAGGAATTCACGATGATTCTCTCCCCTCTAATTTCCAACAAACTCGAGCTGTTTTCAAGTAATGGGATCAATTAGTGACCGGATATATATTTCTACCTTATCCTTTTCACATTCACTCTCATCTGTCTCAGAACAACCGACAGGCCTGCGTTCTTTCTACAATTCAACCTTTTAGTTGCTTTAGACTTGAGTTTAAGAAGCATGTGCCCTGCTTTCCCAACGGGAGGCACAAAACAAGAAGTGCCCGCTCTCACTATTTCTACTCATTCTGCTTGTCGGGGCCACCAAAAAACAAAAAACAAAAAACTTATATGGTAGGTAGGTTGTCAACCCTAATCCACTCTAGGATAAGCAGAACCAATCCAAACAGACACAGGAGTTGGCTGGTTCACAGCTTGCTTCCGTTAATTCATTGATGTTTTTTTACATTGATGTTTCCTAGCACCGCCCATCGTCTACTGATCACATTGACGATTCCTAGCAAGGTTCAATTGATCCGAAGATGGTGCGTTTACGGTGGTGGAGATGGATCCAAACAACTTAATAAACCATCACATCTAACCCTTTTCGTCTCTGGCAATCAAGTAACCATCATTTTAATACTTTTGTTAAAACCAAATGAGGGACACCCCAAGCGTCCGTCGCTTTTTGGCCCTCCATTGACCACATCACTCGGAGTAATTTATTAGTAGTGGGAAACCGCACAGCTGAGCGATAAGCACTGCAACTGACATGCGGATACATACCCGAGAGCCGAGTGTCACCAATTCAATGTTGTTCTATTCCGAGTGTTGCAGAATAGGGGATTCTGAGCCAGTGTGGCAGCTTTTGATTGACAAAGCCAGAAAAAACCCGCAACCTCCGCAACTGCCACTGTAAGATTCGGACAGGCGTGAGGACGATACAAGGACAGTCGTTCCTTGAGACGGGCAGATAAAAGGATAAAAATTATGTGATCCTTCAATGGGGCTCGAAAGCCATGGAGGACTGTGACTAAAGGGGTGATGTTAACAGTAACATCTAACGAAAAAGAAGGCATCAACCCGCGGCGGGGTGTCCTCGTCCCTCCAAAAAAATCCTTCAGCCTCGATCAAGCATTCTTTCGCGCCTTCGTTACGCATCACTAGAATTGGAAGATAAAGCTGCGCTCCGGAATGGAGGCCAATCACACTAGGAAATGGACATGTGATCACATCATTCCATTTCCTTTTTTTTCAACAAAAGATATATAAAGATGGAAGGGAGTTGAAGAAGGAAAAGATAAAAATACAACTCACCGTGTTACCGAGTGAAGCATTGTTGGCCACCAAGGACCATCCTACAGGAAAATCTACGAATTTGTGGAGACATGGCCACCGATCAAAGAGGCTGACATGTTGGCATCTGACAAACAATATTTTGCTAGTGGAAATCACCGTGAAGGCTTAAGAAAAAAAGAAAAGTAGGGTGGATGAGGGGCGATACCCACGCTTTTTTATCAACAGGAGGCCGAACGAAACCTGGGATTGATGAGGTGCGATGACCAGTTGTTTGTATACAGGTCGATAAATCGTTTGGACCACAACCAGCATAGCTGGGGTTTTTGCGCCACCGTTGTAATTGTTCTGGGCAACAACAACAAAAGTAAACGTGGCCGACACAACCCAACACTCCAAGCCTGTGGGCGTTAAAGTTGATTCTCAGAAAAGCTCCAACATGTCGTCGTCAAGACGTCTCGTTACTGTTTGGCTTGATAAGGATTTGTATATTTAATTGAAAACTGATATCGATGGAGTAACGAGTAGGTGTAATCACAGATATCACCTGTTTCGTGTTCCGAAAGCTTATAAGCTGAACTCAAACAATCCAACTGGATTAGAAGGGCTAACCACCCAAACACCAAGGGGTCGTGGGTACGATTTAACGTGAACACTACATCTGGTGTGACCTTTGGATGTGCTGAAACAATTAGACTTTTGGTACGATTGCTACAACAAATGTCTAGACTACAAAAGAGTGGGATAGGTTACAAGCTTTTTTTTATTCGCTACTAAAACTTTTTATTTTAGCTACTAAAACTCAAGTATTAGTTAGTCAAACCCTCATATAAATAGGACTGGCATTCAAAGCTTAACCTGAGACCCCATCTCTCAAAATCTGGAAGTTCTACTCCTTTATCTCCTCCACTATTATTGCCCATTATCCCCAGCGTCACCATCCTCGATATCAATGTGTTGTTATAATCTTCTCCGCCTCATCCTAGTTAAATTTATATGTTCTGAGACCTCCAAGTTGCTCCCCGAACACCCCCATCTGAGAGCTCAAGGAGATGCGAATCTGGAGTAGTTCGAGTTAGACACAAGCATATAACCCAACAACAGGTAATCCAGTTCCTCCCACACCTGAGCAGACCACAAACACTAGTCTCCACAGGCACTTGGTTCGTTTATACCCCATTCACAGTGTCTTACCATTGGACAATGGTAAGACAATGTGAAGCGGCATATCATGCGTGAGAAGCAGCATATCGTGTTGTACATGGAGCATTGGATGCTTCGACAATTTATCATGCAAAAAATGCATACCATCCTACCCCGCTGCCTTGATTTTTTGCCCCTTTAGTGTAGGAAACTAAACTTGCTTAGGAACTTAAAGCAAAAACATGAGACAATTAATGTCTCTAATACCAAGATTTTTAATTTTGTACCGTACTGATATACTGAGCTTTGTTTGGTATGATGCGGGATATCGAGTGGTATGCCTAAAAAGATATAAAAATTAATTTTAATCTCGTCGTCGTCGCCTCGACTACGACCTTTGATGTCAAGGAGGTGGGGAAAAGAAAGACAACATCGGAAGGTTCTTCGTACGACGACAGTGAACGAAGGAGACCGTTAGGAGATGAAAAAGGTCAAAGTCTTCGCCGCCTCTTTCACTGCTCTCGTTGTCGCCTCTCTCGATCCCCGCACCTCCAACTCCTCTAAAGAGATACGACTCTCCTCGCCATTAGCTCCTGAATCGAGATCGTCGAGGAAGAATGACATCGGATCGGGATGGAGAAAGAGCATGGAAGACAAGTTTGTGTCGAGGTTCGACGGACTTAGGTTCATCGAGACGCTAGTGATAGCGCATCGATGACTCTGCAATCCTCTTTCTTGATGCGTCCCCTTTTCTTTTAATGCCCTCTTCTTCTTCGTCTCGCCACAGCCAAATACTTAATACCCCTTTGTAGCGAGTTGTCCATGTGTTGATCAACTAGCGAACCAACATGTACTGCCCGTATCGGACGGTACAAAACGATACCAGAAACTCTATCTAATACTAAAACAAATAGCCAATTGGCCCTAAAAATACACTAGATATAGTGCAAAAATAGAACCATTCTGCTACAGTAGAAGTAGGACTTGTAATGTAAGGAAGTAAACTGAGGATACGTTTTAAAAGATCAAAATTTATCAATGAGAAAAGAGCAAGCACTAGCATGGTAAATACTATACCTGAAGAACAAATAAAAATGAGACAGATTGGGCAGTCAAGGTACTTACAATGAGCTTACGTCCAGTTGTATGGTTACAGTTTTCAGGTAGAATTCCACTTGCCAGGGTTCTCGCCCCTTTGGGAACATATGGTGTGCAATATCCACCTGGTGCAATAAGGTTAACAAATCAATCAATCAACAGACTTTTTTTTTTTTCTGAGTGAAACGCATTTTATTATACTTGGTCATGACATGTTTGGAAGTGCTCCTGTAGGTGGCTCCACTTGTAATTTTTGTAGAAATAGAACAATTCATTAATTACATGTTCAAACTTGCTTTCATTTTTGAATTAGTGTACCATCTAAGGTATTTATTTGGAAGTTTAACAAATACTAATCTCCCTACCTTAGTGGTTTAGGTTTCTATTTCAGAAATATGCAGCATCTGCCACGAATGACAGCAATATCATTACTTGCTTACCAGTGTGATCGATCTGACAAAAAAGGTTTTTCAAGCCACAACTTCCTAATCTGGAAGGTCTATGACAACTCTGAGTAAGCATAATCCAGTCACAACTCAAGTAACAGGATTCATGCGAACTTTCCTAAATATTTAACATACAAAAGAAAGACAACATCGGATGAAATGAAGCAAAAGCTTACATCACGTAATCAAAAAATGCAAACAAGATAAGCCAATAAAAGGATGCTAGTCTTCTCAAATAGACTATTCTGATTTCAAAAAGCTCTGACAAGAAATAGAACGGAATACATTGAGTCAACTGCAATCAAAGAAAAACTACCAAATTTTCATCTTAAAATCATAATGAAAAAGAGATAAGTATGGAAGAGACTACCCAAGAATTTATAAGCTGATCAAATTAGAACTGCCCTTTAAGCATAGAAAGGAGCAAGCTAAATTGTCCATAAAATTTCATTCTATCCAATTTTATTCATGTATTGTGAAAACTGTAGCCCACAATGTAGCAGTTATTGTAACATATTTTTTCTTCTCAGGAAATCAAAGACAAACAGCAAAGCTCCTAACCATCAACACTATATCATGATTACTACCCGATGCTAAAGATTTCCATTTAAAGTTTCTTCAAGTTCTAACTTCCCATTCACTAATCCTATTTATGACTTGAGAAACTAATTTGTGGTGACAGACCATAACGAACCTAAACAGCCTGCTATCTCATGATCCTCCAAGAGGTGTCAAAACTAACTAATCCTACATCAGCT
This sequence comes from Musa beccarii, assembly GCA_024322285.1. Lineage (NCBI taxonomy): Eukaryota > Viridiplantae > Streptophyta > Magnoliopsida > Zingiberales > Musaceae > Musa > Musa beccarii. Next base: position 1,303,551 of record CM044399.1, read on the forward strand.
AAAAATGTATCATGGCATCGATAGATATATTTACCATCCTTGGAGGCTTCTCACACGAAAAGTCAAACCATTACCCTAACAACAACAAAAACCTTTGGGTAGCTATCACACAAAATGCCAGTAGAACTTGGTAATGAAGTCACCATTTTATCATACTTCTTCGATCAAGACCAAAGCAGAAAGAACGCCCTTCTACTTGGGGTTGTTCAATCTTTTAACAACCTGTTACAACATTCTTCTCGAGGCTTCAAAATATCATCATTCTACTAACGAATCTAGAGTTCGTGCATGAAGATAATGGTAAGGATTCACCCTCCACATATGAACCCTAAACACGAATCCTGGCATCATGATTCTAAAAACAACATTGCCGAGACCCAAACCCACGTTAACACTTGCCGATGCTTCCAAATCTTCATCGTAGCAAAGAGTTCACGATTGCAAATCATCGCCAAGGCGAAATGAAACGCACGGACATAAAATACCAAGAGAAGAAATATATAAAGAAAGAAAAACAAACCCTAGCTTCCGCCATCTGCGACCATCGATCGTGAACCAGAGAACATCCCCTGCGATTAGAAATAGATGATATCAAAGAACAATATGAGATAAGATGAAAGAGGAACGAATCGATTGATCGAGATCGAAAGAAGGAGACTCACCACTCCCGCCGATCTCGCCGCTGCTCTCACACATAGCAAAGATGAGGAGGCGAGAGGAAGCGAGATGTGCTTCTCGCGTCCATTCCCCCGGCATTCGTATATATATACATCTTGGCACAACATGAAGGGGATTCTATCCAAGTCATGCCGATGTGATTCTCCTTGCAATCCCCGCATCTCACCTCCCCTCATATCTCACCGTGCGATGATGTCCGCGTCAGACGCCAAGAGCATTCGCCACTCGTAGCATAGATGGGCGAGATTTGTAAATAGAAAATATGGAGGGTTCAGCTGGCGTCTTCATAGAATTGTATACATAGAGCAATGAAGAAGATCCTCCGTCTTTTATATTGTAAAATTACCACGACGGATTGTAGCGCCAAGTTTTTGCGTCTTGTGTTTAGGCAAATTTACCTATATATCCCTGTAGAGCCGATTATTTTCGTATTTATTCTTTAAATTTAAAGAATAAATTGATATAAAAATATAATATGATATAAAACTACTTAATAATTAAATTGATATAAAAATATAATATGATATACAAATTGATTGTTAGTTTAATTTTTAATTTGTATTTGTATAATTTAAAAATATAATATGATATAAAAGATAATAGGGGTAATTTGTATGTTTTATACCTTTTCGATTAACCACGATTGAAAGTCATTATATATATATACGTATATTTATATATATATATATATACATATACATATACATATGTATATATGTATATAGGTTTTTCAAGTCCATATTGGATATATATTAATGGCAATGGAATGTGTTTAACATATTATTGTTTCGAAGGATATTGAAATATATAATAGATAATATGTGATTTCCAAATTTTGTAAGGATCTATATATGAAAACTCTTTTGTTTCTCAGGAACAAATATTATAAAACGATCCAAGTAAGTTTTATGTTGTATGTGAACAATTTATCATTAAACATATCTTTATTTCCATAAATTAGAGGAAAAAGTATATGATTTTAATTCCCATTGTATATGCATAAAAATAAGTATAATTGGAGTGAGACACAGACACAAGTCTTAATTACGCTTTTTCTATTTAGTATTGCATGTATATTCTAATATAGTTTAGAATATATTTGTGTCAAATGGAGCACAATCTAATTGATCAGCAAGGGCTCAAATTCTGCCATGGAATCAAGACTGAGTATTAGATTATTTCATATAGTGTATAAATTCATTTATACAATTTTTTCCCTTTCAAACTAATAAATGAAACTGAAGTAAAAAAGTATGAAGAATATCAAAGAAAAAAAAGAAAATACATTGAAATCCTACATGATTATAAGGGTTTTTTATTTGATAATAATATTCAAAACAATAGTCCAATTGCACTGTATATGACTCACTTATTTAAAATCTTAATCTACAACTCTTTTTTGAGATCAACGACTAGTTTAGCTCATTAAGATTTTACCTTCAAAAATAGTATTTTTAACTATAAATTTTTCAAAAGTGATGACTAGCTTGGGATGTTCCTAAAATCTCAAATCACAACTAGTCATCATAAATTACCATTTGAAAACAAATAAAATATTTAACGTCTACTATGTAAATCCTAAACCAAGATGCACATTGGTCTTTCTCATCTATTCGTGCCATTGACCAATGATCTTATAATCAAACAAGCGTAATATTTATTTCTAGTTTCATTCTTAACTTACAATCTCATATTTCTCTTTATATATATTTCGTCCATCTTCTAGTTTTTTAGTTTTTTGCAGCCCAACTATCCAAATGTAAGTAGTCTTCCTTTAAATCTCTAAATCTCCCTTTAAATCAACTATCCAATTGCTTCAAATAATACATTTTGTCCTTCAAATAACACATTTTTGAGATACAATTATTTTTCATGATGCATCTCTATCTGTCGTCAGACCATTACAGTGATGGCCCGACATTGATCACCATCAACTTCATATACTACTTACTACGTTGCTGATCCAACATCGATCACCGTCCCATGACCGGTCTGAAACTGGTCTCCGTCCATCATCAACCGTGCACGAGATCTAAAGCAATGACCCGAACGCCATGACTCGAGTCGTCTGTGAAGCAAAAAATGAACGGTTGAGATCGTTTTTAATAGATCCGACGGCCGTGGTATCCCAAACTCATACCAACCCAACAATTTATTGGGCGTCGAGGAGTGAGGGTCCACCGGTCGTGAGACAAAGGCTAAGCGTATCTTCTCCTCGACGTGGGTCCGACTCGATTTGGGCTGTTTCAATGATCCACGTCTGTGGCAGGGCCGTAAACGGGCTCACTCGGGTCAGGTTGTCTCCGTGAGGCCTCCAGATCGGATCGGACCTCCGGCTTTCTCCGGATCCGTTAAACACCGTCTTCGAGCCGTCGCTCGTATGTGTTGCCTCGAACTCCCGTCTTGCCTTCCATTGGCCCGGGGCGCATCTCGAGTTCCGGAGGATCGACGACGTCGGCGGCCGCGGCCTCGATCCTAGCCCCCCAGGTCCGATTCCTCAACCCTAGTATATTCTTGTTCGTCTTTTACGCCCTTCCTAATATAATCTCTTTTAGGTCTTTCTGTCTTGATCTTGACTGTTTTCCCGTTCGATCGCGCGATTTTGATTGCTTAGAGTTCGGTTCTGCTAGGGATTGTTGATTCTCTTTGGTGCAGTTGCTAACTTTCTTGGATCTTGGTCTCGGTTGGAACTGAATGTGACATTCTCCGGTTGTTAATTGTTCTTCGATGAGGGTTCTTCGAAGTTTTAATTCATCGAGTGCCTGGCGAGGTTATGGGTATGTGCTAGAGGAATGCATCGGTGCAATCTTTGTAAGTTAGGCGTTCGTGAGATCGATTACTTGTCGTAGAACCAAGAGTCTCTTTTGGTGTATTACTATTTTCCTGATGACATTATCCAATTTTCTTGGATCTCGGCTGAAAATTGCATCCTTTGGTTGTTAATTGCTCTGAGATCGTTCTCGGTAAAGGAATACATCTTGTGCTATCGCTATGCGTTTCTGGGGGCTGTGTGAGAAAATTTTGCATTGTCCCGATCTTTATGCATTTTTGGGGTCTGTGAGAAAACATTACTTGATTACTTGTTGTAGAGCCATTATTCTTTCTTCTGTAGTGTTACTAGCTTCATTAATATCTGCCAAGTTTTCTTGGATATTGGTTTCAGAATACTGGCTGAAAATAGCATTTTCTGGTTGCTAATTGTCCTCTGGTCATGTATGCTAAAGGAACATGTCTGTGCGATCGTTATGCATTTACTTAGGGGTTGTGAGAAAATTTACTCGATAACCAGTGGAAGTCTTTTTTAAAATAACTAGTTTCAGTAATAACCAGTGGAAGTATTTTTTAAAATAACTAGTTTCAGTAATTGCAGTAGTAGCTTTATGGTGACCCTTAATTCTAAGCTGTAGATATTTGTGAATGTCTATGACTGACTTCTCTTAGCTTGCTCTATTCCTCATTTAGAAAGTAGCAGTAGATGATGAGGCAGAGTCTTTGGGAACTTGAGGATGCTCAACTACCAGGATACCTGGGTGCCGGCTTTGATGATCAATTTGCATTTTTTTTGTAAAAATTACTTGTTATTGCAATACTTTATGAAATTATAATACTGTTGCAAGACAAGATAGAATGTCTGGCTATGTTATTATTACACAAACGTCACTAAAAATTGCTAGAATACATGATATGTTTTTCTAAGTTTTCAAGTATCTTCTTCTGCACATGGATATTCTTTCAAGACTTTGAAATTCACATCCTTTATGCTTTTAACAATTGAACAGTTTTGTGATTCTGCACCGCCTGATGGTTTTCTATTTCATACTTCTGTGGTGATGGAAGCGTGCCAGTTAAGAAATTTGATCTGACGTGGTGTCCTCCTCCTGAGACCACAAATTTCCAGAAGCTTCTTGTGGACGAAGATTAATCTTACTACCTTCGGAATATAAAATGGATCCTTTAAGATCTTATTTGGGGACATTGCTACAGGAAGAGATCACTCCAGTGATTATGGTACTTTCAACTCCGCTTGTTGAAGATGCTTGCCAAAAGAATGGACTCAATTTTATTGAGTTGCTTCTTCCGTTCTCTTTGTTCAACAAAATTAATGGTGGGAAAGTATTTTTTATCTTTTTTTTATGTTATTGTTTTTATGCCATCAGATAGTTTTCATGTCATATGCTTCTTGTTCAGTACCTGTTCGTACTGCAAATGATCAACCTTATAGGCTACAGATGTTCAAGCTGCGACTGGCTTACGCATCTGACATACACCTACAAAACTATGAGGTAACTGTATATTGTTGGTTAGTACTTTTGATCATGACAGCTTATTGCATCTACTTATTTTCTTTATGTAAGGATAGTCAGTATTTATACTTGCAATGGTTCATCAAGACATCTGGCACCAAGAAATTGCATTAGGTATAACGATAACCTGTATAAGTTACATGCACTAGTTTGCAGGTGGGGCAATGTTACTTGTTGGAGCGTGCTGTATCGAATATCTATCTAATGGAGTGATACATATAAATGATGAAAGTTCAGTAAAAGAATGTATTTGGAAGTGGTGCAGCAATTATATGGATTCCTTTTGCATCTGCTTGATACTGATAGCACTAGTTGCTGCTTAGTCTTGTGGAGTTCAAACCTTAGTCTTTAGAGATTAGATATTATTAAACCATTCATAAGTGATTTAGGTGTTGTAAGATTTAAGTAGGATGACTAATCCCCTAAGAATGACACTTTGTATTAAGTTATAAAGCAAGAGCTGACCTCTTTTGCTTAACTGGTAGGTTTGATGTGTTAGGTGATGCTAGAAGATGGTCCATGTCTAGCGGTTTCAATTGTGCCAAGTCCAGTATGTTTTACTTGAGTAGGCCAAGACTTATATGGCTGAATGCTAATACAAAGTGCAAATATTACTTTGAGGGTTCTTTACAGCATGTGGTGGCATGCTGGTCTGTGCCGCAGGAGGGGAAGGTAAAAACCTTAACTTGTTGGCTTAACCCATTTAAGTCAAAAACTGGACCTGACATTGACTCAACCGGGAATGGCATGCGTGATAATTGATTAAGATGGAATTGAACTCTTGTTATTTTCATGCGGAGACAAAGCATTCTCACTATTCGATCTTTTATAATTACTTAAAACATTAGATGTTCAATGAAGTAACTGATACTCATCCAAGAATTTTTCTGATGAGTATTTGTATTCAATGCATATTTTGCTATGAGTGCAACAAGCATTTAGAAGTGTGTTTTCCATAGAATATAACTGATTATATGATATATTTCTGATGGGGCGTTATCCATATTCCATAGGTCACTGATTTTCTCTATCATGAGTTCAGTCTTGTTATTATTTATGTCGCTGATTTGTCTGGACACAGCTGTATTGGTGTATTATTTGTTACTGCTAGCTGATAGTCAATTTTGTCTGTGTATTTCACTTAAATAATAGTTTAAAATGGATCTAGCAGCCATAAGTACATTTACAATTTTTTAATAAACAGGTACATATATGCAAATGATTCAATTACATCAGTGGCTGAGTAAGATTTGTTATTTGGCACTTGATGCTTTGAAATGCAGCAAGATGCTTATTCTGATAAATCGATTATAATGCATGTCTTGATTTAGGATATGTAGCTTGTTTTTGGTATGTTAGTTTAATCATTGAATGGTTCACTGTCTATATGACGATCTGATTGACACTGGTTGTTTGCAATCAGGCTGCAGAAGAGCATTTGAAGAAGGTGGTTCTTGATGCCAGCCAAAAGACCCTCACTGATTTGATTTCTGAGCCACCACAACTGGAAAACTTGCTCAAGAGTGAGATGGCTTCTCTTTGTCTCTTAATTTAATATTTTTTCTTTGAGTTTATGCTCGCTTGCATGGATTTGTATTCTCCATCCTTGTTTATCTGAATAAGAGACTGAAAGCTTTTGCTATATGGGAAAGGTGTTCAGTCTTTTCTTGGGTTTTGTAGACCAGTAAGTGTTCACTTTTTGGAGGGAAATTTAGGTTGACAAAAAAAAAAAAGTTTCTCATAAGCGACTTGTGAACTGTTTTCATTAATTGCAACTCTATTTATATTCCAAGATAATCAGGGCTTATTTTTTTTGGCTATCTTGCTTTTATTTTCCGGATAGTGACAGCTTCTTTCGTTTTTCTCAACTCCTTATTTTATGCAACACTAACAACTGCATTATCTTCATAAAAGGAAAATAATCTCTAGAAATAAAAATAAATTTGATGACATGTGGAGCAAAAGAAGTGTGGGATGATCAAAGAACATGGTCTGCTGAATATAAAGTACATCTACAATAATTAAAATACATGTATTATAATAACTTTCAAGATGAAAGGTTCATTTAATGTTGAGACTACTGATTCTTTTAGTTGGAAGTTGGAAGAAACAGTAATTTTACTAGAATGATTATAATCATAACATAATTTATTGGTTGGACTGGTATGTACAGATTGATACTTTCATTAGTTTCATGATGAGAGGTTCATTTAATGTTGAGACTACTGATACTTGAGGCCGAGTCTTTGATTTTTTTTAGTTGGAAGTTGGAACAAATAGTAATTTTACTAGAATGATTATAATCATGGCATAGATTATTGGTTAGACTGGTATGTACCGACTGATACTGGTCTGACCAAACACATGTTATGGACCATGCATTTAGGTACTGCTTGATATCACTTATTTATAATTTTTTATTCAGGAACACTAACATGGTATGCCATCTTGTATCTCAGTACTTTACCAGCATGCTGGTTGTTGAAACTGGTATTGATAGATATTTAAAACCTTGATTATAAGTTTATAGATTTTCAAGTTTAGTTAGATATACAACCATGGTATTCTCTTCATTGTCAGCCCTTGACATCTGGGAATAAGCCAGTTATACGAATCAACACTTGGGCTTGTTATCATATTTTTTCCATCTGCTGACACATCAAGGAGACAGGCTTTTAATGCATGGCCTATTTAAAATTGCATTTGGAAGGGTTTTTGGTATGGATACTGGTTCCACATGAAGCACTTGATGTCCGACCAACTTGCATTTATTTGGCCATCTCATTATCTATTACATGGGTAAAATGAGTTTGGGAATTTAATATGATTTTAGGTACATGGTTAACAAACTTTTAAAGCTCTAATTAGCAATGTTTGCAATTTCGTACCGTACCGGAGTTTCGACACTTCTCTGGTACGGTACGGTACTATATACCGAATGATACATTTTAGCATACCATTCGATATATATTTATAATTATAAATATTATATATATAAATAAATAATATATATAATTATATATATATATATATTTTCCCGGACGACGTTGCCTCAAGAGAAGCCCGAGAAGTCAATGGGCAATGTCGCCTCGGCAACGTCTCCTCCCTTCTCAGGTGACGTCGCCTCAGCAACGTCGCCCGAGAAGTAAAAAAAAAAGAAGATTTTTTCTATTAAAAAATACAAAAACGACGTCGCCCGTGCGAAGTCGCCTCGGGAGACGTTGCCTTCCTTCTCGGGCGACGTCGCCTTGACAACGTTGCCCAAGCCTTGGTGACGTCGCCCAAGGAGGAGACGACGTCGAAATTAAAAAAAAATGATTTTTTATTAAAAAAATAAAAAAAATTGTACCGACCGGTAGCGGGCGGTCTACGTACCGGTATCTTTTCGGACCGGTACATACCGCCCGTATTGGACGGTATTATTCGGTATTGCAGACCATGCTAATTAGTTGGATTACCAAGTTTTATCAAACCATATGCATTTGGTTGTTAGTGTTTTAGCAAAATAATTTGACGGTGCAATCAATCCAAGTCTATTAGATATAATGACATGACATTTGCATTTCTGATTCTAGAACATGTCAGTGCCTTGTGCTGATAAATAAAACCTATTATTAGTGCCTTTTGATCAAGGTATGCAATTTCGAATCGGTCCGACAGGATACCGGTATGCGGACCTTCTGCTATCGCTCGGTATCGTTTTTTTTATTTTTTAATAAAAAAATCATTTTTTTTGGGGGGCTTAAGTGACATCGCCGAGGGGACTTCTCGGGCAACGTCGCCCGAGAAGGGAGTCGACGTCTCCCTCGGCGACGTCGCCCGAGATGGAGGCGACGTCGCCTTGCATAGGCGACGTCGTTTTTTTTTCTTTTTAATATGCGACGTCAATGTCGCCCGAGAAGCGAGGCGACGTCGTGTCGCACGGGCGACATCGTGTCTTCTTTTTTCTTTTTTTAATGTGCGACATCAACGTCGCCCGAACGGTATACCGTACGGTATATCGAACGTACTGTACCGGAGAATTATCGAAATTCCGGTATGGTACGAAATTGCAGACCTTGCTTTCGATATCATGCGACATTGTTGTATACACGATGTCAAGATGAAACAATGCAGGATCTACTCACAAAAAAATGGTTTTGGCATAACTTGGATACCTTTTTCCCTCAATGGTGGTTTATTTCAACCATTTTAGAATACTTTGCCTGTGCCATTCTTGGGACCATCATTGCACTTTCAGTTTCTCTGTTTAATAGTGTACATGCCATTTAGCTTGTGAATTTGAATATTGGTTGGCATCAAGGTTCTACATTTTGGTATCCTATCGGACCGATACGTACCGCCCGTATCGGATGGTATTATTCGGTATTGCAGACCATGCTAATTAGTTGGATCACCAAGTTTTATTAGACCATATGCATTTGGTTGTTAGTGTTTTAGCAAAATAATTTGACGGTGCAATCAATCCAAGTCTGTTAGATATAATGACATGACATTTGCATTTCTGATTCTAGAACATGTCAGTGCCTTGTGCTGATAAATAAGACTTATTATTAGTGCCTTTTGATCAATGTTTGCAATTTCGAATCGTACCGCCCGGTATGGGCAGTACGTATCGGTCCGTTAGGATACCGGTACGCGGACCGCCCGATATCGCTTGGTATCATGTTTTTTTTAATTTTTTTAATAAAAAAATCATTTTTTTTGGGGCTCGAGCGACATTGCCGAGGGGACTTCTCGAGCAACGTCGCCAGAGAAGGGAGTCGACGTCTCCCCCGGCGATGTCACCTGAGAATGGAGGCGACGTCGCCTTGCACGGGCGATGTCGTTTTTTCTTTTTTCTTTTTAATATGCAATGCCGACATTGCCCGAGAAGCGAGGCGACGTCGCGTCGCACGGGTGACATCGTTTTTTCTTTTTTTAATGTGCGACATTGACGTCGCCCGAACGGTATACCGAAACGTACCGTTCGGTATATCGTATCGTACCAAAGAATTATCGAAACTCCGGTACGGTACAAAATTATAGACCTTGCTTTTGATATCATGCGACATCCTTGTATACACGATGTCAAGATGAAACAATGCAGGATCTACTCACAGAAAAATGGTTTTGGCATAACTTGGATACCTTTTTCCCTCAATGGTAGTTTATTTCAACCATTTTAGAATACTTTGCCTGTGCAATTCTTGGGACCATCATTGCACTTTCAGTTTCTCTGTTTAATAGTGTACATGCCATTTAGCTTGTGAATTTGAATATTGGTTGGCATCAAGGTTCTACATTTTGGTACCGGATGGGTTTATGCTGGTGTATTGACGCATGATACATCAACATGTATTGCAGTACCAAGAATTGTGGAGGGACAGGATGAGGGAAAGGGAGGAGGTGAAGAAAAAGAGGTAAAGGAGAAGAGGAGTTAGGGAAGAGGAGAGGAGTACCAGGTGGAATGAACTGCAGATCAGCGGTTGCAGGTGGCAAAAGGGAGGCGAGTTTAAGGAAGTTGTGCATAAAGGAGGCGGTACAACGTGGGTAAGGGACTTAGGGTTAATCTAAATATCTAATTAAAAAGAAGTTGTTTAAGATAAAAAACCAAACCGAGCTTACCAAATGACAAGCTTTGTATCGAAAGTGGACTGCCTGAAATTGGGTGGTCCACATTCCGGTTTATGCCAGGACCAGTTTACTTGCTGTGTTAGTGTGTTCAGTAATGTTGGTTATAACAATTGTTATCTTCCAAGCCTTATAAAAAAAATGTTTAGAAACCTGACGAAATATTGCGACCAGCTGTTGCCCTCGGTTCAAATCCATTAATGATGGAGCAAAATTTATAGCCGACCTCTCTAATTGTAGGGGTAAAGATGTGTACATTGATCATGCCGGGGTCCTGCATTGGAGGGAGCCTTATGCATTGGAGTCACTCTTTTATGTATAAATATCTCACCTCTATGTAAGCCTAACTGCGTAAGTGACATAGATATTGTGAATTTCTAGTCCTTGCAGTAATATTCTGGGCTTTAGGCTTTCCGATTTCTTTTGAAAATTTACACCACTATTCTTTATGATTGTTAGAAAGGAACTTTCTTAGGACTGTAAACTTTGGTGTTTGGCTGAATTTCAGTAAAACTTCTTAATTTTTTAGTTTCTGCAGATTCCCTAAGCTACAGAAGAAAGGTGCTGTGTGTTTTTTGTGGGGAACTTGTCCTTTCTAGTTTATGACATATTGACTAAGTTAATCTTTTGTGAGTTTTGTATATTTTTTTGTGAAATCTGTAACCCAACATAAAATGTTATTTCCAATTTGTTTGTGGACTATTCCAATGTCTTCTTATTTTCATGAGCCTTTATGCTTTCATGGTTTGCTTCCATTTACTTGATGGATCAGGTCCCTCTGCTCTATATCTGATAATTTACATCGTGAAGATCTACAGATAACATGCAATTCTTGCGTGAAGTTCTTATTAAAGATGATCATCGATTTGACACGATGTCATTTTGATTGTTGTAGTGCTTGTTCTGCTGATGAAGTTTCAGTTTCTTTCACCATAAGATATCCTGAAAGGTCTTGAAGCTAGCAAGTTTTAATGCTTGGTTGGTTTTCTGTGTAGATTCAGAATCAGATTTATGCCCATCATGGATAGAGACCTTCAATAAAGAGCTTATTCGAACACTATCTTTTTCAGAGCATGAAACTTTTGACCACCCTGTGGCATGTAAGAACTGGATCTTATCTTTGATTTTGATTTCTCGAATTTGAGTAATCAGCTATATACAGTCTCAACATTGTTGTGTTCTGATGGTTCATTCTGGCATTCTTTAAGGTGGGAAAGGCTTACAGTACTTACACTATTCTTCTGTTTGTGCATCATTATGCCTATGGATCACTCTGCAGGTCTACTTGTGGTGTCATCAAAAGATGAACAACCTATCAATAGATTTGTTGATATTTTGAATACCAATCAATTACCATCCCTTCTGAGTGATGGTGTAATGGACCCGAAGGTTTCGAAGCATTATCTACTCTTACATGATAACCAAGATGGCTCACCCGAGAAGTAATTCTTGTTTACTTTGATTACATTCAATACTATTTATCAGGTTTTTGCTCTCTGTTTTTACAGTGTTTGCTTATTCTTCTTTAGTTTATTGGTTCAACAGTTGAGCTGTTGGATTCTGTTTATATCTGTGTTTCATTTAAGACATGATGCTAGTGAAAATGATAGCACTCCTCTCTTCTCCTTTTTAGAAGGAATATCTAATGCTAACTCTTTCACTTAATGAGAGGTTTGGGTAGTTAGTGGGTCTTCTAAGATTTAAATAATGGTGTTAAGATGTGTGAGATGTAGTTTAGTAGGTCTGTTAGGGTTTAGACAATGGAGATGACCTACAGGTTTGTTTTTCTTTTCATGTTTTGTTTCTCATCTTTAGTATTTATTTTATGTTTCTAAAGCAAAGGCAATCATTCTGGTTTGATCTTCCTGATGTATTTTTGGTTCAATTTGAAATTCCACTTTTTATTTGCTAAGTTTGCCTTTTCTTCTCAATTTTGGTCTTGCTTTGGTCCTAGAGTGCATGGCATGCCATGGATATGCATGGATCACCATACCAGCCCGTACCACATGATACAGGTGGTGCTTGCTGATACAAGGATTATTGAGGTGCAGACTTCTCTGTACGAAGCGTATACCTTTGAATGAAATGGAGTACTGTACTTTGACCAATACAGTTTGTTGTGACTCTAGTTTAGGTTGATACCAACTAGTATATTGATAGCACTATATCCTTTTTCAGCCTAGAATAATCCTGATCCAGTTCATTGCTCACTGGAAATGAGATTCTTGACTTTGTTCACATACATCATATGATAGACATTCAATCTTCCAACATGAAATATAATGTACAAAATAAAATGACTTTAATATTGGTGCCTCATAAACCCACACCATTAACTTGTTGAGCCTGAAAATACTCATTAATTTGTTGAGCCTGAAACATTGATCTAGAATGCTGAAAGTCATTAAACGAAGTTAATGGTAGTATGCCCATGGAGCATTTATAAATTAATTTAAGTCCTTACCCACCTCTGATTGATTGGGATTAAATTAGGATATTACAATCTCTACTCTTCAAGGGTTTGGTGTTCTCGTCAAGGACCGACATAGTTTGTAGTCTAGAATCATATCCTAGCATGATGTACATGAGGCCCATCCTAGTGATGGTTCCACACTATGACGTGTCCTATATTCCTATTTACAGATGGCCCTTTCTGAACCCCTCACCATGACCAATACTATATCGAGTCTGATACCATTTATCACAAGCCTGAACTACCAACAAAAATGCGTAAGTTCAAGTTAATAATTGTGCAACTCTTATACAGTCCTTACTTTCAATGTGGGACTAAATTGAGGTATTACAGCAGATTTTTTAGGCTTGTATTGGTTGTACTATGTTAGAATCATTGGGATGTATTGTTTTTATTGACTTATTGTGTATGTAATGCCTGCTTATTCACATATATTTTTATAGAAATTATACTAAGGATGTAGTTATTCTGGTCATAAAATGACATATGTAGTTATGATACATGATGTGTTCTTGAGACAAGTATCGTAAATGATAATTATTATAAACCATCAAATTTTGTTTTTATCTGTTTGACACACTTGGTTGATTTAGTAGCTATACCAACCATTTTTGCCACTTGGTATGGTGTGATACTTGTATCGTACCTATTTGAGAGGGGACCGATATACGTAGGATATGCCACATGGCAATGTTTGCTTGGATGTGTTTCTTCGGAGGTTTAATTGTGCCCTTATACTATGATTCATTTATTAAATTAAGTGTTGGATCTTTTAATTCCATTTTATGTTGCTAATAATATTTTTTCTTAGATGCACCAACAAAAATTATTGTGGCAAGGTACTCCATTTTGTTCAGATCTGTACCTACTAGCCAGGAGTTACCTGTCTGGGGTCACACTGACTCTCAGACCATCCCATTTTGGGCGATTTGTATCCGGTATAGGGTTTATTGGGCAATAATCCATGTGAACTGGAATTTACCATCCGTTTCAGCCTGTTACTGGGCATGAACTAGGCAGTAAACCCACCACCCGAATATGGGTCTTTCACAGGATTAAACTGAACCCGTAGAGGTCCTGTGTCTCTGTCTCTCCCAATTTTTTCTCTCAATATCTGCTGCTAGCTGCCATCAGCCTGCCTGAACTCCTGGTACTCCTCTTCTCCCTGACCAGACCCAAACCAGTCTGGCCATAAACCGGCATGGGTTCAACAGCCAAAATATCAAACCTTGCTGGCCACACACTGCTGATTGCAACACTATACAAACTCTGGACGTATTAGTCAGTAATGATTTATTGAACTTGGATCATCAGATAGGTGGCTATTGCAGTATTTGTTATGCTTCTTATAAAATAAATCTGTGCAACAATGTTATCTTGCATTCTTTATACCACATCCACATGATCATACTTGGCCACCTTTCACAGACAGTAGTTTTTTAGCATTACAGTCTATCACTGTTATTAAGCTGATAATAATGGTTGACTCGCCTTCTTTTTAAGGATAACGAGCATTTTAGCAGAAATGAGGAATACCTATGGCTCAAATTGCAAATTGTTGTGTATTAATTCTGCTCAGAGTGCAAACGGCAACGGGAAAGATATTCAATGGATGCCTTATGTAAGTTCATGATCATAGTAGCATGAATATTGTTTCGACTCATGGATGGTTTTTTTAAAGCAGTTTGATGTTTTACTTGTTTGTTGTTGGTGTTTCAACCGTACACAGGGAAGTCATGTGTTGCGTAATGATGATATTGCTTGCTTCCTTAGCACTGATGATATTAATGCGGTAAGCAAGCAACAAATACTTGCTTTAGTTGTTTATGTCAATCTTATGTTTTGCATAAAAATGCAATATCTCTTAAGAAACAATTTTTCTTTCTTTCTAGTGATCTACAAATTCTCATTTGGACACTTTTTTTATTAGCTTCTCTCATCTTGTCTCATCCCTAAACTTGGTAGTGAAAATATTTTACGTAGAGCATTCAGAGTTGCATCAGAAGATCTTTAAGAAGTCATAAACCGGTTTCCGAATTCTATGACATTTGTTCTTCTACAATTAATTTTTGCTCACAGCTTACTCAGTTAGGTAACTGCTGGTTAGCTGTGCCAGATGCAAAGATTGACATGTTGTCCATTGCGCCAACAAGGAAAAAAAGTAAATAAAGTAAATTTGGATGGCACATAAAGCATTTATTAGCAGATATTTTCTTGAATACATTAAGCTATATTGTTCTTAAGATTTCTTGATAATCTGGTGGTTGTCCATTTACAGCCATAAACAACAATGTACATTACATGCGGGTTTATGCCTTTATGAGACATATCTTCTGTCACAATCAACATTTCTCATTTTGCTGCAGTTTCTCTCTGGCACCTCCATAGTTGCAGCAAATGTTTGTTGAGCAAAAGATCACCAAGAAATTATTTATATGAACATTTATTTTATAGGTTAGGGACTTCATGCTAGATCTCTCTTCTAATTTTGTTATTCCACACGTGGAGCAAAAGATACGCATCCTCAATCAGCAGGTAATTTTTTGTAACTTATCATTATTAGAATTAAGATCTTGATTCAGCAGGCTAACTGAACTTTTATTTAGGTCGCTGCAACTAGGAAAGGGTTTAGAAATCAGATAAAAAACTTATGGTGGAGAAAAGGGAAAGAGGATACACCTGAAACTGCTAATGGTCCTATGTAAGACACTAAGTAACATTTTGTCTACGTTGTTTTATATGTAATCCCATGTATGCCTAATATTCTTTTTGAAATTTTTTGTGGTAGTTATACTTTTAGCTCTATTGAGTCTCAGATAAGAGTTCTTGCTGACTATGCCTTTATGTTACGGGACTATGAACTTGCCTTGTCAAATTATCGCTTACTCTCTACCGACTACAAGCTTGATAAAGCTTGGAAGCGTTATGCCGGTGTGCAGGTAACTCTTGTTGTTTGTTCTACTAATTTGACTGAGGCATTTTCTTGACTTAAATTTGGTTCATTCATTCTCCTGTTGCATTATATATATATATATATATATATATATATATATATATATGTATATATATATGTATACATATGTATACGTATATATACGTATATATATGTATACATATGTATATATATATATATATATGTATACATATGTATACACATATATATGTATACATATGTATACATATATATATGTATGTATATATGTATATATATATATATATATATATATACATATATATATATATATATATATACATATATATATATATATATGTATATATATATGTGTGTATATATGATGAGTTCAACTAACTTAATTTGATATCTTCTGCTTTATAGAATTTGAATCGGCAATTTGTTTTTTCAAATACTGATATTTGAATGTATAAAAATCTGCTTATGTTCCTGATTCTAGGGCTTAATATTCATTCACATAGCTTTGGAACGACTTGGACTGTCCAGAAGCACTTAGTGTGGTCCTTTCTCATAATTTCAGCGAAGGATGTTGGTGTAGTACCTTAACAATGGCCAGCAACACATCATAAGTGCTTGGATGTGGTGTGAGCTTTGGATGTATTGTAATATCAATGCTTGGAAGAAGATTTTGGAATAAGTTTGTACTTCAATTAGTCTACCTAGATTCTGTTTAGATTTGATGATAACAATGAAATTTCCTTTATCTTCCCTTCTTCTTTAACTACTATTTTAATATCATTGAAGCAAAGAAAAAAAAGGGTGGAAACAACCACTTTATATTTAGAGGTACGACTACGTACATTGACCCTCCCCAGACTGCATTGACAGGAGCTTCGTGCATTGGAAACACCCTAGAAGCAAAGATTGTAGTCTCGTACGGGGGGTACTTGAACCGGTATGTATCGATTGATGTCATTTACCCACACACACAATACATTGGTGTTATCGAAGAGGAAGGAAGAAGAGTAGGTGGTGAAGGTATATGAGGAAGAGGAAGGAAGAAGAGGAGGTGGTGGAGGAAGAGGAAGGAAGAAGAGGCAGTGGAGGAAGAGGAATAAGCATAGCTGAGGTTAGTAATACTTGATGAGTGGTGGGTGGCTACAAAGGGGTCACAGGCTTCGTGCGTTTACAATCCCTAATTTGCTCAGTTTTAAAGTTTTTCTTATAAGGTCAGATCGGACCACCTGAAATGGAGGCTGTCCGCAACTAGGTTCGGGCTTGGATCAGTAAATTCCGGTCGGTATGAACCAAATTGGATGAAAGGATATCCTTGGTCAGAAGAAATATTATGCAAAGAACTAGTTACTCTAAATAGTTCATCAGTGGTTGATTTAATTCTTAACATGGTTTGTCCAGTGAAATATGTGGATCAACAAGAACAATGAATCATGCTAAGTAGAGATATTAATAAATATGTTTGAATATTGATCTTTTCATTTATTAAAATCAAGGTGTAATATGAGTTATGAAGACAAGTTTTTGGCCAGGGATTGTAATTTTGTACCCGATACTGTTGGTACCGATGTATTGACACACTGGGTACATCGGTATGTACTGAACAGGAAGAAGATGGAGAAGAGAAAGGAATAAAATGAAAGGCGGAGCGAGGAGGAAGAGGAAGGACGAAGAGGAGGCAATGTAGGAAGGAAGAGGAGGAAGGTGATGAGAGGTAGGAAGAAAAGGAGGTAGAGGAGGAAGGAAGTAGAGGCGGCATTGTAGGAATAGGAGGCAGTGTCACCGGTTGGCAGCATGCGGTGGGTGAGGGAGGTAGGCAGTGCTGTGGAGGGCTCGTGATTAGGGATTGCAAGAAGGTTTTTTTGTGGACCAGACCAGACCGCCCGAGATGGGAGCTGTCTGCAAAACGGTTTATGCCTGGATTGGTAAATACAGGTAGATACGGACCTATCCAAGTGAAATTGCAATCAGTCTTAAGTGTTACTTTTTTATTTGTATAATATCAAGATATATTTTTCCTTTGATTAAAATGTGTCAAGTCCATATGAAAAAAATAAAAAATAGTTGTCTAGAGACCCCACAAATCATCCTCGGGGAAAGCATCTAACTCCAAATTATTGAGAATATCATGCAGGATGATAATATACATCCCACTGTAAATGTGTTGATTCTTATGGGCTTATTTTGTGGGGAAGCAAAGAAATTGTTTCAAAGGAGACCTGGCTGCTGGAAATCAAGAAAAAATTACATTTGTGTGTCTGGTGCTAGCTGAGCACTTCCATATCATGATACTTGTGTGTACTTTCACTGAAAGTTCCTTGTGTTTTTTGATATGAATTCTTTTACTTCTTAGTTTTGTCAGACCAGGTTTAAGTTTTTTAGCTAATATGTTACATCAGTTTGTTATTTAAGCTAATGCATTCTGGGGGTTTCTATGCCATTCATGCAGGAAATGACTGGCCTTTGCTACTTTATGCTAGATCAATCAAGAAAGGATTCCGAGTATTGTATGGAAAATGCCTTTACTACATACTTGGTAAAGTGATGTTTTCTTCTCAAATATATGGAACTCTACCAGTCATTAGGAAGTAGGAACTCATCAAGTTTATGCTAAGACATTTATAGGTTTTGTATTTGCAATTTATGTTTCTTCCAGGCTATGACATGTCAATGTAAATTGTGTGTGACTTTATCTTAAGAGGCATAATTGTGGGACTTGGTGCATGCTTATTTATGTTCTTTTATATTTTTATCCTTAGGTGACTCTCCACAATAATGTGACATCGTACTTTTTTTTTTGTTAATAAGATAAATTAGCTATTCATGAGGTTCTTAAGTTGTTAATCATATGCTTTTAGTTGAAGGTACTTGGATCATAGTAAAGCTTATTTGCATAATATTTTGGGTTCAAAGGGGGAATATCAGTTATGGTTCTGGTCATGTTTTGTAATACTGAATAATACCACCCGGTATGGGCGGTACTTACCGGTCCGACAGGATACTAGTACGCGGACCGCTCGCTATCGCTCGATATCATTTTTTTATTTTTTAATCGAAAAAATCATTTTTTTTGTTTTTTTTAATATGTGACGTCGCCTCCCTTCTCGGGCGACATCGCCAAAGCTCAAGCGACTTCTCGAGCGACGTTGCCGAGGCGACGTCGTCGAGAAGGGAAGCGATGTCGCTCGTGCGACGTCGCCTCGAGAAGCGATGTCGCCCGTGCGACGTCACCTTGACGACGCTCGAGGAGAAGCTTTTTTCTTTTTTTTTTTGTAATATGCGACGTCGTCGAGGCAACGTCGCCCGAGAAGAAGGAATATATATATAATTATATATATCAGTATATATATAATATTTATTTTATTATATATATAATATTTATAATTATATATGTATATCGAACGGTATACTGAAATATACCGTTCGGTATACCGTACCATACCGAGAAAGTATTGAAACTCCGATATGGTACGAAATTTCAATCCTTGGTTCTGGTTGCTTTGCTTATAATATCTTGATTACAAGATCTCCATTTGGATGGTGATGTTCAACTCCTCTTTTACTTTCTCTTGTTCTTTTGTGTTTTTCTTTTTCAATTTGTGTGTTTTTGTGCATGCTGTTATAGGATCATGGCAAACCCAGTGCAAGACTTGAATTGGGTTTTATCAAACTAATACACAAAACACCAACAGCATAACTTTTTTTTAATCCAAAACCATAAATTCTTCAAGGTACCCTTATAGATGCTCTTTACTAATCAGATACAAGGAGAAATCCAAGCATGGCAAGTAAAGAGATAGACAGAATGAAATAGAGTGAGGACTTAAACAAGCCATTTTTAATATTTTTACTACTACCCAAGACCTTATTGATGTGGGAGTTGTAATATGAGATTAACAGAGTGTTTCTATGACTATATTTTTTCCCCATAACATGTGTGAGTGATGTGAGGCCACAAGTGACTCTTAGATTTAGATTGAGTTTGGTGGTTATCCCCAATGGTGCAATGTCACCATCCATCTGTCACATGTGGAGGCATGAGGCTTTTGTTCTACAAGACGAGTTACAGAATAGTTATGGTACTTATTCTTAGATGGTGCAAAGCTATTGTCTGTATGTAAGGCACATATGGTGTGAGGCTAAAATTATTGTCTGATGTTTAGGAACCATAGCTTGGTTATTATCTTCTCTTCCTCTCTCTTTTGTTTTCATTAGTATCTTCAACCATTGTGTGATGCTTAGGCACCATAGCTTGGTTATTATCTTCTCTTCCTCTCTCTTTTCTTTTTCATTAGTATCTTCAACCATTGTGTATCCATCATGCAATTATATTTTATATACTATAGGTCTTAATCAAAATTAACTCCTGGGTAAATCTTTGGTCAACACATAAAGCTAAAGAGTACTGACTTTAGACACTCTTTTTACCTTGATTTTGTCTAGTAAAGTTGTGATGATATTGTTGGTCTTGGTGGCTCAAGATTATAAACTAGGTCTTGTTATTATATGTTCGTGGTGTAGAAATAATTGACCTAAGATACTCATTTTTATATCCTATATATGGATGTTTCATTCAAGATTCGCTGTACTGGGGCATATCGCTCGGTATGGGTGGTACATCCTGGTCTAATAGAGAACCGGTACGGGCAATACATCGGTATCTCTCAATGAACGATGTGTCGGTATGCTCGGTATGTACCATATCAACAGCTGATTGGTACACTAGTATGGACCAGTAAGGCGAATCATGGTTTTATTAATAAGTAAACAACTTGTATATATGTTCTATGCTGTTATTAGGCCTTCTGATAATTTTCAATTCTTTATTCAGAAAATTGGGTCATCTGGTCAGCGAAATGCTTCAAGGTGTGGGCTGTGGTGGGCAGAAATGCTCAAAGCCAGGGGCCAGTTTAAGGATGCAGCAAATATTTATTTCCGCATATCTAATGAGGTACTTCACACTAAAAAAGATGACTTTTGACTCTTTGAGTTTCTAAATTTGCAGCTGATTGGCTATTTTCCATCAGGAACCTTCTTTACTTGCAGCTGTAATGCTTGAACAGGCATCATACTGCTATTTGCTATCGAGCCCTCCAATGTTACGCAAGTATGGTTTTCATCTTGTTCTGGCTGGTAATCGTTACTACATGTCTGATCAGGTACGTAATTTATGTGCCAAATTCTATGATCATATACACAAACTTATATCTAAGAGATTGAAGCTTGTCAGAAAATTTCTGTGCTAATTGCTAAGTATCGATTGTATCAAGTGCAGAGACATCATGCAATTCGGGCTTACAGGAATGCACTTTTTGTTTATAAACAAAATGGTTGGAGTTATATCTCTGATCATGTTCACTATAATGTTGGAAGGTATTTTTTTAATTTTATTTTCATAATATATATAGCTTTGAGGCATTGCATCTCATCTAACATGATGTAATTAGGTGGTATTCTTTTATTGGGATTCTTGATGTAGCTGTCAAACACATGCTGGAGGTTTTAGCATGCAGCCATCAGTCCTTGGCAACACAAAATATGTTCCTTGATGATTTTTTTCATATTGTTCAGGTATTGCCTATTAGCTTTTTTCTTATCATTTTTTGGTGTCACAGCTTGTTAATCTTGAAAATTGTTTTTTTTTTTTTGACACATCAGAGCATGGGAAAGAAATTTGAGGTTTACAAACTTCGACTTCCGGTTATCAACATGGCCTCGCTCAAGGTTCTCTATGAAGATTTTCGAACATACGCATCTCCTTCAGATGTAAGCTAATTTTTCACTCTTCACAGATTTTCCTGGATTATATAGATAATTACAATTTACTCAAAAAGGTTCCTTTCGTCTTAAATCATCTTCATTTATTGAAGTACAAAAGCTAATCTTTTGTGCTAGAACCAAAAATCTTGACTAGTTCTGATTTTGATATTCATAATACAAGTTCTTTTTAAGAGTCAAACTATGGTGTAAGATGCTAAGCTGGAAAATTTACAGGATCACAGAAATGATTCAAGTAAGTTTAACAAAAAAAGTTGCATATATACACAATGGCTTTATAGTAGAAACTAAAGCTTATTCATAATGTTATATAGGAGTTTCACAGATTAGATGTACATGAGCAGTGTCAAATAGTTCTTGAACCATGCTCAACTTAACTTTGTGTGTGCAGGCATGACAAAAATCCATTATACTCATCTCTCTTTTCTCTACTGTTATCCTCCTTCCACGTGCTGTCTCTGCTAGAAACTAGTTCCATGGTCCTTGGCCCTCTTTTTTTCCCTGTTTTTTCTTTTATCTGTTTGGCATCTTTTTTGTTGTCCTTTTTGCCTGCCACTTCTATGCTGGAATAACAGTGCTTGTTTCTTTTCTTTCTTCTAGATCCATCTATTTTTGCAATTGTTTCCTTGCTTGTCTTGCTTGTATAAATCCCAACAGCATGTTACACTTTGGCTTACCTTTAATGTTACACTCTTGACACTGAAGTGCAAAGTGCATGTTTGTTACTACTACACTATGTAATGGATTTTTGGGTACAAGCTCCATGTCAATGAGGCTCCATTATAGATAATAGCAAGGAAAGTTGTTTCACATACCACACCCATATCGGTCGCTGGTTGAAGCATACTGGTTTGGTACTGGTGTACTAACACATAGTATATCGACATGTACTGGTGTCTCAAAGAGCAAGAAGGGAAGAAAAAAAAAAAAGACAAAGGGGTGGTGGAGGAAGAGGAGGAAGGAGGAAGAGGAAGGAAGAAGAGGAGGTGGTGGCAAAATAGGAGGAAGAAGAAGAGGAAACAGTAGAGGAATGAGAAAGAGGAGGAGAAGAGGAACAACTTTGCGAAGCAAACCCTATTCTCACCTGTTTGTAATATTTCCTATTGCCTGTATGCCAAAGGAAAATAAAGAGGTAACTGTACCAGATTAGAATTCTTCTTTTCTTTGGAAGAAGTGTTGTGTGGGACAAACAAAAAATGGAGTGGGAATGAGGGGCAAATTTGGTGGAAGGATAGTTTTGGTGATGAGAAAATGTCTTATGCAGCTAGAACCAAATTGTTTGATGAAAATTCGTACTAATTGTGCATGTTAAGGAACATCATAGTATAAAAAATTGTCTTTAAGCAATAAAAAGCAAGAAATGTAATTTTTTGATGAAAGGCATAAATCATGTCAAGTATGATTAATGTCTTCTTGATGACAATATACATCATCACTTGCGTCAAATTTTTTGACTTATTGTATTATCTTGTTGTATCGTGTATAATATAGATATCACATGGATAAATATGTTCTTAATAATTGTTTTTTTTAACCTACTGCTGGACGCACATCACTAATAATTTTACCACAAAATTAGTTCTTCTGAAGGCAGTTTAGAGATTTTGTTTCATCATGCAAGTGACTGGAGAGAATATCTGTAATTGACTGTAGGATATTTGAAACTTTTTGCTGCATAATATAAACAGTGAAAAAATATGTTCATGCTTTAGTGAAGAGCATGCAGCAGAAAATTCATATATATTATATTTATATTAGTGTTGCCATTTACTTAAGATTTAAATGGAATTAGGTGTAGCTGTTGACATCAGGTTTTCTATTATTTACTAGTTCTTGACTCCGATGGTGACTTGTTCTTTTGATAAATTATTCAAATACTTACATTGTTTGTGGTATTTTTCATATATTTTTCGAATAAAACCAAGGGATTATTTTTAATGACATCATATCTCATTCTTCAAACATTGTAGCCTCAAGAGACTTAAGCAACTTGATGTGCTTTATGCTTTCACAATTTCCTACTTTGATATGTAACATGTATCATTTTTAATGAAATTTGGTCCGTAGCTCCCAAATAGCTCAGAGTTGATTCCATGATCAATTTGGGAATGATTTGCTCAAAGGCTAGATTCCCTTGTCTGGTTCCTTAACATGCTATGTGAGTGTGTGTGCGCGCGTTAACATGCTATGTGTGCTTTCCAAGGATGTGGATAATCGTTTTTGAATGGATCAAGTCTTGTTCAAGATTTACCACCTAACAAGCTTTGTGAAGTAGGCTTACTGATCTGTTTTGGCTTGTTACCATGTTTGAATCAGACGATAAACTCTGTTTAACCTTTTTTAATCTAGGGTTAACCCTAATAACCCCTCTTGCTACTTAGCAATCTTCTCTCTCGATGTCGCACTTGCCACTCTCATGCATGACTCCCTTGTAACTGTCTGTCTATTGCTCGTGTTGCTGTCGACCTTGGCGGCCTGTGCCACCTTGTGCTACTCTCCTCCTCTTCATCCTTCTTTTCTTCCACCCTTCTGGTAATATGGTAGATATCATGTGTCTATATGCTAGTGTTTATCGTACCCGTACCACTCTGATCAATGACTAATATGTGTTTATTACCTGAAATTGCAATCCTTGCTCTAAATGATAAATCATGATTTTATTTAGCATTTTTTCAATTTCACCTGCCTTGTCTTTCCTCTTCTCATTGAAACCCTTGTTGTCCTTTCCTCCATCAAACCACCACCATTCCCATCTCTTTAAGGAACTATTGTTTTTGTGATAATAGAGGAATGAAAAAGAAAGGTAGAGGAAAATAAAGATAATAATTGAAAGGCAATTGAATAAAAAATATAACTATTAGACTCGCTCTGGTTCAAAGAGAAATTCTCAAGATGAATATTTTGCACCTCCACGTGTCTAAGACATAGATGATGGTATGACCATACCATCGGGAGAATGAATATGACCTAACACCAACCGCACATAATATATAAAAAGATATATATTCATCAATTTTATTTTGTAAAAGGTAAATTCATACTATGGGGAGAATTCATTATTATTAACAAAGTCCTAAATTCAATGTTATTTAGGATGTCAATTAGCTTACTAGCTAAGCTAGTTGATATGTACCACCACCTAGACCATTGTTTAATAAGTGGATCTAGCATATCACCACCATCATACCAATATTCTAAGGGCAAAAGTCATCGGATGAGGTATCAAACCCTCAACTTTTGGTGAATGGGTCTGTTACACCACTAAACTAATGTTTCAAGTGAAAATTTTACTAGATGAGAGTTCAAAATTTTAATATTTGGCAAGTAGGTCTGATGCACGCCACCAATTTTCGTTTTTATGTAAGTGGCATGGACGAGACTTGATCCCATGACATTGCTATTCATTCTTTGATTTGATGACAATCCCCTTTTTCTTTTTTATAAACCCTTGGTACAAGAAAAAAAGTAAAATATAGAGATAAGTGAAGATTACAACATCTCATAAGTCGAGGTATATCAATCATTATGACTTTTCTTGATAAATTTTTTTTTCACTTTTGGATTTGATGTGGAGAATCAGTTTTTTATGGTGTATCTCATTGATATATTTCCATATCCATTTAATCTTCAATCAAGATGAAAATTCTTTTTGGGAATCAAATTCAAGGCATATTTTCTTCCTTTTTCTTTAGAATCTTTAATCAAACCTATGATTGTCTCCCTTATTTTGTTTGTCTTCCTTTTTCTTCTTGGACAATCTTGGTAGATGTTGTCATGTGACAATTTATGGAATCTGTAAAAGACATCCCAAACTAATAAATAATTAAAATTTAAAATGGTCTCAGATCATTGTTACTCTGGTTTCCTGGAACTCAAATGGGTTAGCTCGAGCTTGTTCAACTGGTCTGAAGCCTATCACAAGTGCTAGACCTACAATCATTCTTGAGCGTGAGCTATGTGTAAATGCAAACTCCACTTCAATAGATCAAACTTAAAGAAAGCTTGGTTCACCCATGTGTGAACATCTGTATAATTCCCAGCGGGTGCATATGGAGCTGGTAGGCAATTTTGTGCATGTGTATATATCTGCATGCAAGTGTTTGTTTGTGTATAAACTATAAAGTGCAATTTTTTTGATCTGGCTTTACTCTTTGATGCCTTGAGCATCCAGCTGTTAAACTTAAAATGCAATCTTCTAGTCACTTATTGTTTCTAACTTTCTATACTATTTGAGATGGATATTGATTAATGACATTGGTAGGTCCATGTAAGCGAAAGTTTGTGGCAGTCTTTGGAAGAAGAACTGGTTCCTTCAGCATCCACTGGTAGATCCAACTGGCTGGATTCACAAATAAAATCCTCCTCTTCAAAAAGAAACGATGAGTCACCTGTATGTGTGGCAGGAGGTGTGTTAGCAGTTAACAAATGTTCTTTTAACTTAAAACATCTATTAACCTTGTAGCAGCATTTGATTTTTGAATATTATGGAGAATTGTGCTGCATTTATGTTTCCTTTTGACAGAAAACTTCTTACTGTTGAACATCTTTTTAATAGAATATGACGTGAACATGAACAATTTTTTCACATGCTTTGTCACGCATGTGCAACTTACATTTGTAACATGTGTATTTCATTTATATCATCAATTAGGATGTCTTATTATCAAATAAGAATTATTTTTTCCTAAAATGTTAATGTTTATTTTATCTGGAACTTATAATGTCTAAAGTAGCATTTCTTTCATCTAGAATATGTTTTTGTTTTAGTGTTGCATTGCATCTTCAACCTTTAAGAATTATGGTCCTCACTCAAAATTTAGTTGCACAAAGCCACATATTGATATTGTTTCCTTTTATTTAGTATTACACCTTTTATTATGTGACTTAAATACAGACTTTGAGAACATTTAAGTTCTTTGTTGACATTAATTTAAGTCATGCTTTCAAGAGTTTCATGATCACCTGCAACCTTGACTTAGCTTGTAGTCATTAGCACCATCCTCTTAGTTGGAACTTGCCATATTGTTAATTGTCTGTCTTTATAGCTTGGGTTTAGTCTCTCACAACCGACAATCTACAAGATTTGGCTTCAGTTGGAAATAACAAGAAGCATGAATCATAAGTTTGCCTCTTCAAGATCTTTTGGTCATATTATTATGGAACAAAATCCCCAGTAAAGGCTTCCTTTAGGATTTAATTTTATTTTCTGAATTGATTTTTAGAATATCCTAGTTGATTTTATGATGTGGAATTTGATGCATTCTGGACTAGCTAGGTTCAAATGTGAGTCTAATATGCTCTTCTTTCAGTACTACATTTGGATCAATCCCTTTGGATTCAACTAGTGTTTTCTTTCTTTTCTTTTTTTTGTTTATGCTGATGTAGAATCTTCATCACATTTCTTCTCTGACAAATTCATATAAGATGTGGGTCTGTATTAGGTTTAGATAGGATCAAGTTTGAGGATTCTGCAGGTAAATTCTTTTAGATTAGCTGTTAAGTTCTTTAAGCTTTAAGAATTCTAGGTAGGTAGGAGGAACAGACTAGCTAGAATCTAAGTAGGATGGGCTGCTGCTGTATTTACACATTTTGCATGTATTTTTTCTTTGTATTTTGCCATACGTTGTTGCATCATTTCTATATTTCTCCTCTCCTGTAGGGGTTTCCTTCTACAGTTTTGTGGTTTCAGTTCCTTGTTTCTCTGTTTTAGAAGTGACACTTACAGACCATTTTTCACAAATTGGGTTATTGAAGCAAGGATCAACAAAAATTAGATCTGTAATTTTCTTTTCTTTTTGTAAAATATTTCTGTTGATGAACATTTTATCAGAAAGATTGATAAGCGCAGTTCTTTCCTGTTTTCTTATGTATGCCTGAGCTTTTGGATTTTGTGGATTGCAGAATCTGTTGTAGTGGATCTTGAGTTCATAAACCCTCTTCAGGTTTCGATTTCTGTTTCTGAAATCTCTCTTATCTGTGAGCTCTTGGCAAAATCTAAGGAACCAGACACTGGTAATCCATCACCTCCGCCTATTTCATATTTGCAAATTATCTTATCCAAGGTTATTTTGGTTCAAGTTCTATGCCTTCATATTTGTTAAATGAATAATATGCATTATGCAGGTGGTGCATCACATACAGCACCTGAGGAGGATTCAGAGTTAAAAGACTCTCCTAGTTGTAGGTAGAGGCTGTATTTTTGAATATTTTCACTAATTGTTGCATTGTAGCAATTCTTTTACACTGATTTTATTAACATTAGTTATCACTTGTATTTGATCATTGCAGGGATTCAAACAGTGATGGCTCCTCCTTTACATTATCAAAGCTTGATGTTGTTTTAGGAGGAGGTGAGACTAAGAGGGTAGGTGCAAGGACAAAATCATAGACCATTTCTCTTTTAATCTTCATGCACTGTCAAAAATGATTTTCTTTTCCCACTATGGTATTGGAACCTGGATCAAAATAAGGAATATTGCCGTGTAGTGACATTTGCCATTAGAAGCAAACAGTGTATATCTCCTGCATTATCTACTCACTTTTATTCTGCAATTGTTGTCTTTTATAATTTATCTCTTCCACCAAGTTGGGTTCTTAGATACAAACGTTACATGGAAAATGGAATTTTGTGTTTTTAATAATTATTAACCTCAGGTACATTACTGTCCATACACTTTGAGGTACATTTATTAAAGTACTCATTAATATGCTAGGTTCTTATTTCACTTTATTCATCAAAGATCACAAAGATGTTCTAAAATTTGTTGTGCTTGCTTCAAGTAACTCAATGTGAAAGATAAGACTGGTCCTTAACACTTATAATGTGCCGAAGCATGGTATGAAGTTTCTTATTAACTGTTTCTTGGTATTGTTTCAATAATTGTCATTTTTGGTCTGAGAGAGGATTAATTTTTCACATTAAATATATCTAATGTACGACATATACTGTCTATTGGTGATCAAATTATCTGGCTAAGGCCATGAGGAAATACAAAGCTTGTTCCTTCTAGTATATAGGTTCACTTTCCCACCAACTCCTTTTGATGTTCTTGTTGCCTATCGTGGTTCTTCATTTAGACTGGAAAGGGTTAGGTTGTTATGTGTGCTGATATGTTATTGATTTATCATGGTCACCAGTGGATATTGTGGTCTTGATGAAAATCAACCTACATTTTTCTAGTGCCACACAGTATAGGGTACAATTGAAATCTTAATATCTAGTTCCATTTGGTAGACTATGCAATTTTCTAGACATGAGATCCAAACAATCATGTTATGTGCATAGTCACTAACTGAATGTTTAATTTCATTTTCTCATCCTTACGTGACTTTTGACCAGTAATTCTGATCCCCCAAGTTTTTCGTTGATTTTAATCAATTTGTTTTTTCAGAATTTGAA
Source organism: Musa beccarii (assembly GCA_024322285.1). NCBI lineage: Eukaryota > Viridiplantae > Streptophyta > Magnoliopsida > Zingiberales > Musaceae > Musa > Musa beccarii. The sequence goes on from CM044399.1 coordinate 1,332,725, forward strand.
TTTGATGTCAGAGTTGATGTTGACTCTGAGATTTTATGTTTTACTTTAATTCTTAGAGAAATTAGTTTCAGAATGTGACCTTGAAGTCAGACTTATGTTCATTTAACTTTTTAGTTTTTCTCAATTCTTATGTCTTCATATTTGATGCTCAGAAATATGATAAATTAGTGGAATGTTGTTTTTTCCTAGCTGAGGTTTACAGTGATTATAGGTTAGTTTTTAACATGTTGCTTCATATTAATTATATTTTAGGTGCATGATGCTTTCTCTTCTTTGTTTATATATTTTCATTTGAATTATGTCTTTTTTCTCAGATTTTTCCTGCCTATTAAGCAGTTTGTTAAACTGGAAAGATTCTCTGTTTCATGGTTCAATACTATCTAGCCTCTATAAATTTGTGAATGATCCTAATTCTGACATGAATGATTATTTTTTTAGTTATATTTTCACCAAAGATGTTATTAATAAATTTTGTATGTACTTAAAAGCATGGCCTGCAATACCGAATGATATCGCCCGATACGGGAGGTATGTACCAGTCCGATAGGATACCGATACGCGAATCGCTCGCTACCGCTTGGTATCATCGGATGCGACCGAGGGCGGAGAAAGAATAGGGAGACGGTGACCAAGGGCGGAGAAAGAAGAGGAAGAAGGGAAAGAATGAAAATAAATAAATAAATAAAAGAAGAGATGTTGCCCAAGGAGGGAGGCGACATCGCCTTGGGCAATTTTTTTTTTTAATCGGAGACGTCACCCGAGGCGGCGTCGCATATTAAAAAAATAAAAAAGCGACGTCACCGAGCATATATATATAATTATTATATATATAATATTTATTTATATATATAATATTTATAATTATATATATACCAAATAGTATACCGAAATATACCGTTCGGTATACCGTACCATACCATACCGAAAAAGTATCAAAACTCCGGTACAATACGAAATTTCAATCCTTGCCTGAAAGAGAAAATCACAATTTGGTTCACGGCATTCAGTAGCATGGTATGATGGTGTTTTGATTGTTTTTATACTGCATTGATCAATTAATAATTGATTTAAATAATTAAGGTATTCAAGTCTGAATCATGCAAATGATGCTATGATATAGTTAGTACTACTACGGTACTACCTTTGTTTTGAGGTAGTGTTAGTGTTCATAATTTTATGGTTTCGTAATAATAAATGTTCTTACCATCAGAAGCGTGGGAAGTACCTAAAGAATTTTGTTTGGGAATTCATTAAGAAATACAGACATGCATGCAAATCTTAGCAAAATTGCTGGATAGACTATCACTTATTTTATTTTCATAATCTTGACATTTTAAGTATGATGAGCGAGTATGTAGATGTTTCCTACTGTATGGATAAATTATGTGTCATTCACTTCCCACATATTTGTTCCTAGTGTGAAGGTGAGGTGTACAAAAGCAAAGCCTACCAGGTATTTTTGTGGGCATAACAGACATTTGAATTTGGAACTTTGTTCTACTCAATATTTTTCATGTGTAATGTAAACATTTCTAGACTTCAAACCTATAGTTTTTTTTGACATTTCTGGTTCATGGCTCAATATATGTAATTGGTTAGTTCCCTGCCCTGCATCATACATCTGTTGAGCCTTTGGAATAGGCTTGTACAGTAATTTTCTTTTATGTTTCTGATAAGTTTGGTTGATTTTCTAAATGTTGCCCTTGTATTGACTCTTAGATACAATTAGAAGTTAGTCCAAAGATCGAAGGCTTACTGAAAATTAGTGGAGTGAGATGGACTCTGTCAGATATTGTGGTCGGTTATCAGTACTTTGAGTTTGATTCGAAGAACAAAGAGAAGAAAGGGAGAAGAGCTAGGCGCTCTTTAAGCCATAACCTGAGTTTTATTGTGATTAAGGTTACTTCTTGTCCTCATTTTTCCAATTCAGGAATGTTTAAGGTAATAACTTTTTTTTTTTTTCATCTTCAGGGCCTACCAAAACTTGATGCATGTATTCAGCACCTGCCAAAGAAAGTATTTGCTGGTGATTTAAGGCTTCTATTGCTTGAGCTTCATAACCAATCAGAATTTTCTGTAAAGGTCTGTTTAATTACTCTCTGATTGTATTCCACCTGCCAGCTGGTCTTTCAATCTTATGTCAGTTCTTTTAAGAACATGAAATCTGTCTTAGGAGCAATATGCTAGTTTTCTCCTTAAAAATCTTGTACTGGGGCATGTCGGTGTGCGGCTAGCTGCAACTGTTGAATTTTAATATACCGTTTGTACGTCAATGCATATTCCTGGCATTGGTTTTCTGGTTCGTTTAGTTTTGACTTGTTTGGACATCTTAAATCCACAGAATGTTAAAATGAAGATCAGTCATCCAAGATACCTCATTCCTGGGAATATGGAAGACCTAAAAATGGATTTCCCTGAGTGCCTTGAAAAGCAGAAGAGTTCTGGGAGTAAGGAGACACCAGCAAATGTTATGCTGAAGTTTAAGAACCTTTTGTTTTCATTTCCAGATGTAAGTATAAGTAATTTATCATGTGAAAGTGGTTACTTGCACTGTACTCTATATAAATCATCAAGTGTTAAATGGTTAGTTATAATTTTTTTACCTTATCATTACAGGATGCCACAATTCAAGGTGGAACGAATTTGACATGGCCTCTTTGGTTTCATGCTGGTTGTAGTGGAAGGATTTCTTTGTACATCTCAATATACTACGAAGTGGCAAGTTGTTCTAGTGACATGAAATATCGTATACTGCGCATGCATCATGACTTGGAGGTAACAAATGCAACTTAATATGTATAGTGTGCTTGGTCATATATAGATTTGAGATGTGAATATACAATAATAACTTCTAACTTCTAAGATTTCTGTGTACCTGATGTCACTAGCTAGGGATCACCAATAATATTGTCACATATATGTTAAATTCAACATTTAAATGATTGCTATTCATAAGTAATATATGGGGCAGCAAATGGCCCATGTGTTAGGTAGGGATCTGGCCTCCATTGTAATAGTGTCAGATCAGCTGATTTGACATGGCAATTCAGGTGGAGAAGGTTTTCCGCTGAAACCCATATAACAAATGGGCTGGCTGGTGTTGGGTTTGCAGGTGTCATGATGTTTCCAAAGGGAACAAAAAAAATTTCATGTTGGGTTTTTTTTTTGTCCTGAAGCCTCAGTACAAGTATTGCTTGATGTGAAGTGGACATGAAACTTAGCCAGTTAAAGCTTTTCTTGAACAACCTAGAGATATATTTGGTTAAGCTTGGTCTGGTACCAATCAGATCAAGGTTCTATTTTGAAGTTATTCATTACCACCTGCAGTCATTTTATGGAAATTATGCTTATTAATATCTTCCTGAACTGGTTCAGTTTTTAGTGAAAAAGAGTTGAATGTATCCTGTGATCAATTAATTTAAGAAAATTTCTTGAATTCCCAAATTCTATACAGGTTACTTAAAGGAATTCGGATGAAATATAAATTTTAATTTGGATGAAATATAAATTTTCTTTCAACATTTAGATTTTGCTTTGAAGTCAATGGTATATTTAGTTGGTTGATTTAAAAGTTCAATGTGGTAGCAGTGAGTTTATGAGTTAGCATGTTTATGTTTTTGCTGGATATAAGTAGGTGATATTGTATAGCATTGACCAAAAGGAAGCATGTGAAAGACTACAGTGCTAAATGGGAAGAGTCCTTTTTGAAAGGAAGCAAGCAGTTTATGTAAAAAGGGACTGGCAAGCAATTCTATTTACTGGAACTGTAAACAAGTTGCCAGCAAGCACTTCAAATTCAGTACTCATAACTGTACGAATATTGGAATCTTACTGGACCAATATTGGTATAGTAGTCCTTAATAAACTATTAGAATTTAGAAGTACTATGAAAATTACAGGCAGTATACTGCAATATTTGGAATTATGAATGCGAACCTTAGAGATTCAGGTCAAGAAGTTTTGGAGAATGGGTACAGATTTCCACATGAATGTGAAGTAGCTTCGATCATGAATTGAGTTTAATTGGGGAAAGGATGCTACCTCAGTTTTTGTTAAACAGGGATTGGAAGATAATAAATAGCAACCAGTAGAAAATTAGATGATGTTATAAAATATAGATAAATGTTATAAATGTTCATTTTGCAACATACTAGTGGTACAATGTTATGCAATGACCCTTCTGACTTGTGTTCGGTTGGAAAGACTTGCATGAAGTATTATTTCCATTCCTTAATTCTTGTCCATAATAGAACTTAAAATAGAAGTGTTCTGATATTTTGTTGCAGAAGAATCATCAAATCCAAAAGTCTGCAATCCAAGAAACCTTTACCTGATGCATTTCGATTCATTATATTTGGCATAACTCATGCTAATTCCAGTTACTTATCTTAAAGTGTTGCAGATTTATGCAATTGCAGATTTTGACATAATTGTTAGTTAAATTTTTTCAGGTATTACCATCATTAGATGTATCATTCCAGATCTCTCCCTGCGCATCAAGCTTGGAAGAGTACTTTGTGCGCATGGATATTTTGAACAGGACAAAGTCAGAGACTTTCTCCCTCAATCAGTTGTCATGTGTTGGCAATCTGTGGGAAATATTAGCATTGCCAGAATCTCTTTCTATCCACCCTGTTCAAACATTACTTGCTGGTCAGGCATTGTCTTGCTTCTTTAAGCTAAAGGTTTGCAAACTTTAGTTCACATCCAAAAATGATTAGTACAACAACTTTAGTAATTATGTTATCAACTCTTGGATGCAAAAAATTTGAGTCTGCAAACATTTGAACAGTTGAAAACTTGATCTTTTAGGATCACTGAAAAAGTTGGATTTTTTTTTTTGTAAATTTTATTCATTATTCAGGATTGTCGAAAAGTTATAAATACTGAAGGAGAGCTTACTTTACAAGGAAGTGATGTACTGATGATTTCTCACGGTTGCAAAGAAGCAATGATTGATGTATCAAGGTCACCTCTTGCTGAATTTCATCAGCATGAAAGATTTCATCAGGGAAAGTCAGCTAAGGTCAGTAGAAGTTGAACCTTCATAATTCTTGTATCAGATGTGTTTGTTTCATTATGGATGCTTATATCACTCAAGAAGCTAAATTAGTAATCTACCTGACATCAAGGTTTGTTGTACTGCCCAAGTTGATATGGTATGGACGATATGGACCGGTATGGCTGGTGACCGAGATGTGGATCGCTCGAGTCCCCGTCGGCACGCCTCAACATACCATGTGTAGGTACACTGGTATAGACCAGTATGTATCGACCCGACAAATTTCCGAGATGGGTCCAACATCCAAAATAGCAAACCCTACCCGACATTACTTAGCCCATCAGTTACTTATGTTGGGTGGACTAAAAAATTTGATATAATCAAGAGATCGAACACATTATATAACAAAATTAAATTTACCGGATATGGAAATGACCCTATACTTTGGATATACATTTGATAGTTGTGAGGGTAGTTCGAGGATGTGACATAGTTGATTTTACTTTTTTTTCAAGGACCAAGTTTATTATCTGGATTATGTTCAATGGTAAAAATAGTAAGGTTCTTTCTAGTGAGCAAGTCCATTCATATATTATGTACATGTGCATACATGGAACACGTGTGTTTGTGTGTGCATGCACACAAAAACATATACAAATATGTTGAAATAAATGATGTATTGTATTTGTAATATACATATTTTGAAATTTTGTGTGTACATACGTGTGGCCATGCACGTGCATGTGTGAATTCATGCACATATTGAAGGGTTGCTCCAGGTGAGATGATTAGTACTAGTTGTGCAAGAGGTGGAGGGTATAGCCAGCTCCAAATAGTTGGGGATATTGCGGCTTCTTGTGGTTATGGTTTTAGTGGATAAAGCATTATGTCTTCTATTTTTAATAATAATTTTTGGTATCCTCCATGAAACTCCATACATTTTACCTAAAGAAGTTTTGATTTTCTTCCAACCCATTGATATGAATAATCTCTCATGTTATATCACTTGTATGCTTGGTGATGTCATCTGAAGTTGCAAGTAGTTTGCACATCATATTTGACGTAGATACCTTGTATTGGCAATACATCTTGATAGTTTCAAATCATTTGATGCCTTTATATTTAATTTTGGGCATCGACATTGTAAATGGTTGATTTTACTCTCATATGGCTCTCCTTGTAATTTTGTATGACCTGACTTGTACTTTGTGTGGTTCAGGGGGATTCAAGCATTGTTGATTTCATCTTGATCTCAAAGATGCAGGGGGGAAATGGTCCCGTCTTTGAGCCAGGAATGCAACCAAAGTTGTTATCCTACCATTCATGTCATTGCAGGCAAGATTAGAACCTTGTTGGCTTCTGACTTTACTGAGCTTTTAGGATCTTGAAATAACTAATGCATTTCTTATCCTTGTGTCCAGTATTAGCAGCAGGTGTCCATTAACTTGGCAAATGAATGGTCCCCGAATGATTAATCATGATTTCTCCAGTTCGTTCTGTGAAGCTATCTTTCACTTGAGAATCCACAGTTGCTCTGATGCTGCTGTTATCATCAGACTGACCACCTATGATACGTTGCCCGAGAAAAACCAGTCTAGTGATGTAGTTAAGCTTTCTGATTCTGCTGAAACCGAAGGAGGGTGGCATGACATATCCTTGGTTAATGACATGAAAGTTCTCTCAAGCGTCCCTGGGAATCGACCCAAGAAATCGTCAGTTGACACTTTATCACCCTTTGTTTGGTGTGCGACGAGCTCTACTAAACTGAAGTTGGAACCATTGTGTACAACTGAAATTTCCCTTAAGATCTGTCTGTTTGCACCTGGTACGTACGATTTGTCAAACTACGAATTGCACTGGGAGGCAAAGCCACTCGAGGAAGGAATAGCTGACGTGTGGTCTTCTGGTACGGCTCATGGGCACCCTTTCCATCTTACTGTCCTTCATGCCCCTCGGTGAGGTACACGCTTGGATGGTAAAATTCAACAAGTTGCAAACTCCAAAAGCTGAAGATTCTTTCTTATTTCGCCATTGTAAATTGTGTCATGGACAATGGTGGCTGAATATGATGAACGTAGAGCCCATCTAAAGTTAAACTCTTGGAAGTTGAAAGAAGCCAAAATTGAGGAAGTTGCAAACTCCAAAAGCTGAAGATTCTTTCTTTTTTCGCCATTGTAAATTGTGTTATGGACAACAGTTGCTGAATCTGATGAATGTAGAGTCCATCTAAAGTTACTCTCTTAGAAGTTAACATGCCATCAGCTCTACTGCTGTATTCTGTACTCTCTTTTTTTTATTTTGTTCCCTTCTACCTCATTTACGTCCGATAGAGGGCGCTCGAGGCCTTAGAATTATGCATGCAAAAAAAAAAAAAGGAGCCTTCCTACACAGAGGTTGTCTTTTTTTGCCTTTTTTCAATCTAATCTCCTACATGTTTATTCAGACAGTGTCTGCCATTCTTGATGTAGTTGCTTGATATTTGATCATCTATTTTGGATGCGAATACTACTGATGGACGTGCTACTATTTCCTTCAAGATAGTTGATGAATGACACAAATTTCATTCTGTTGCTGTCTCATATATAGATGGATAAAATTATTGAGATTATTATCATTTGTGTTCAGAATAATCAAAAGCTTTTCTAACATCAGAAATTTGTGGAGCACATTCACCACTATGATCCATCGTCCGTGATGCAGAAACCTGTACAATTTCAAGGACTTTGCAGAAGTATAATGCATTAATAATAATCTGTACAAATTGAAAGTCATGTAATGCTGTTGACGCATCAAGTTAAACGAACAAAAGTCAACAAGGGTGAAGAAGCCTTTCACCTAACGCAAAGCAACAGGTCTTGTGATCCAAAAAGCAAGCAACCAACCTTGTGAAGATTGTAAAGACAACTCTAGTTCAACCGGTATCGATGTCACATTGCAAACACCAGCACGATATGGGGGTACAAATAGACAAAAGGAAGAGTCACCACAGTTGAAGCATTAGGTGGATAAAGCAATCTCAAAAAAAAAAAAACAAAAAAAAAACAAAGCTAACAAAAGTAGTTTCCAATCATAAATAGAACGACGGTACATAGCACACAACACTTCAAGCAAACAAGCTTGGAGATGTACAATGTTCATAGTTATCTGAATCCACAGATATGGTTGTTCTTCATAAAGTACCAGCAAAGACAGGGGCAAGCCCCACCTTTACAGCGCATCAAGGACCTTCATCATCGTCACTGCCGCAAGATTGCTAGACTTTCTAGGAACGGAACAGTTAGATGATTTTGAAGGTCCCGATGCAGATAAGCCAAGAATGAATTGCCTTCTGAGAACAACCAAATGATGCCAGGTTGATCCGTGATCCAGATCTAACCAGTGGCCATTTCTTCCATCTGGTTGTGCAAAGTCCTGGAAGGGAATGAATAGGTTGCAGCACCGCTCTCGAGATAACAAGTACCCCAACTCTCAGCCACCCCTCCCTGGTATTGATCCCATCAGACTTTGAGGAGATCACAGCAGCTATCAGCTGCTGCACCCCATTTGCTATGGTTACTGGTTCCTTGTCCTCCGTTCATCATAATTAAATGAGACTGGAAAACGGATGGGCACAAATGTTCAGCGATGTGGAAGTCATCAACGTCTTCCTGAGCATACACGCTTGTCACCTCGGATCCTGATGCGCTCGAACCACCGCTTGCCGAGTTCAGATTTAAGCTATCAGACCGCAGAATTTCAGACCTTGCAAATGTGGCAGGGCGAGGAGGCATCCCATCTTTCACTTTGCAACCACCATTTACACCCTGCCCGCTGCATTCCATTTTCGTGTTCAAAAAGCGACCACCACAGCCCCTCATTCGACGCATCGCATGAAGGTGACGCGACTCATGCAAATATGGCTGCAGAAAAGAAATCCCAATAAGCAAATATGACTGCAGAAAGGAAATCCCGATGATGCGCCCTTAGTCCATATGTATGCAGGCCATTCGATCAAATAACAGTAAGGCTGATGCCTCCCATAATAATCATATATGGTAATTTTCTTAGCCGTTACAAAGGGGACAAACTCGAGGAGGAGTCTCACAACAGTTGGTCACCTAATGGCATCTGAAAAGAGCCACCGACGAATATCAAAGTACTCTTAGAAAGACTGATAATGTCCGCTAGAACGGATATATATATATATACACAGACATACATATATAGGTGCTCTTATGGTCACAGATTATGAAACAAAACATATTGGGAACTTCACTTCTATTGCACTAAGGATTTTTGTACTGTGCAGTAGACGCATACCTTCCTAGCTTTAATCAACTTGTTCTCTTTCTGAGCTTTAGCACGAGCTTTGCGGCGACGAAGAATTGCATGGAACTGTTTTGCATTCACACAGATCGGTCCTTCAGTTGTCATATCCATTGGTAAAAGCATACGCCCATTCTGCAAAATGAATAAGAGGGATTCATGATCACATAATTCTTGATACAACTACCAACAACTAGGTTGCACCATGTTCATGATTGAGGAGGTTTCAAAGATCATCTATTGATAAACAAGGGGAAATATGACATAGTAAATTTGCCAAATCATGAGTTCTCATTGCTTTATCTTTTCATTTTTCTACTATGTTCAGCCATGCACCATCATTGATTAAAAACAATAAGGTCAGTGCTAGTTCTTTCTAGAAAATACCAGTTTAAGTGAGAGAGTTTTTTTAGAAAAAGTTTTTTGCTTCCAGAAAGTAACAAGGTTCTGGTCATCTTATGCAAACTCTCATAAAGCATTTAAACATCTAATAGCATTTAGGTTTAACCTAGAAATTAGAAGTGCCCTGAAGTCAATAAACTTACAGAACAAATGTTCCCAAATGTGGCAATCTGATAAAACATAGACTTTTGTTACAATTTTATACAGGCCACCCAGTGCTAGGAGTTCCAAAACCAACCTGTGACTTGTCAAATAGCCAGCTACCTTGATGACAATAAGCATCGTATTCCATAGAATCACATTTTAACAAGCACCAGAACTTTCTAAGAGATGATTACCAACGGCTTTAAATACCAGGCAATCTACTAAGTGTCACGTCAATATTGCTCAGGCTCCTCCACTGATGCCAAATTTTCTATATTCTGTTAATCAAAATGAAGACACGAGCACCGGAACTTTCTACAAGATGCCTACAAATGGCTTCAAATACCAGTTACTCTACTTTATGAAGTATTAGATCAATATTGACTAGGTTTGCTACAGTGCTGCAATTTTTCTATATTCCACTGATAAGGATGAAGCTTATGCCTAGAGATTTTATCCATTCTAGCCTACAGAACACAAGAAATACCTCGATGGCTCTATCAGTATATTTGTTAGACACAATTATTGAGATTAGCTTAACCTCTTTGGAATCTTTCATTTTGTACATACAACAAACAGAAATCTGCAAGATCATCATTTCTCCAACTAAAATCTGTGCCAACATTTTTTCATGTAATAGCAACTTGGCTACATTTAAGGCTGATATCAAATACTAGTCACGGATGCTCATCGTCTGCCACTTGTTAGCATAGCATGTACCATAGTACACATAACAGTAATGCTGTCACTTAAGACACCTGCTCTGGGAAAAACTACCAACATTTCCAACCAGGAGCTCCTTGCCACATTAGTGCATCCTCACCCTTACTACGGTGTCTATCCAACAATTTCTCTAAAAATGGACAAGAATTCCATATCTCACCCTTCGTATGGAAAATGCTCAGTTAACTTCCGTTGCAAGTTATGTATTGATTCATCAGATTCGACAAGCTCTCAAGTCAAATATCTGAAAAGTCCATAGATAAACTCAAGGTGTCAGTCTCAACACCCGAATCATTTCCTAGTTCTAGAAGTACCACATACAAACCTTCTAGACCAAAAAGCTTAATAGTATCTACTCAGATTAACATATACTTCAATCAAACCTGCTCAACTTATTGAATTAGTAGACAATTTATAAAGTTGAAATGGTTTCTCCCATTCAAGAAAAGACGAAAGGAAAGAAATTGAAATCTTTAGTCATACAGAGCACGAAATAAGGAAACCAACCGTCGCTTGGGTTCCATAAGTTGCATATAAGCCATAGAACTGGTCAACATAAGAGCTACTGGGACAAACCTACACCGGTATAAGAAAAGGTGAGAAAAAGACTATGTGCCATTGTGAATATAATTAGTAAAAGTATAAACAGCTATTTTTACAAGAGATGAGAGCATGAAAACAAAAAAACAACCCACCAAGGACTGACCAACACCCTGTTCGAAACAATTTGGATTTTCTGGTAATGATGACTGTAGACAGAAGGGCATCAAATGTTGCTGAATCTTCTGCTCTTTTATTAAATCCTTGGAAGCTGAAGTAGGAAAAAGGTGTGGTCAGATTCATGTTAAACAGCATCGGTAGATAGAAACATCATATGATATGAAGCTCAGAAGAAACTTCTGGAAAATAATGAGGATGTACTGTGGGTTCCTCTACTAATTTGATTAGACACATCTTATATATAAAATATATATATATATATATATATATATATATATAGAGAGAGAGAGAGAGAGATAAATGGTACATTAAGCTTTTATAATATACGAAGATAATAGTTATCTGAAAGATATGCCACTTTGAAATCTTTTACTGACACTTCTGTTGCAGCTTACACACCTGTTGATGTTCTCAAAAGAAGGATTGCTTGTTATAAGTGACCTCCTTCTTTATTCTTCAGTGATTCATTTCCTACTGTAGTTTTGCTGCTATATATTGGAAATATTTATATACCTTTGTAACTTAAAAGGCCACACATATGAGATCCCTTAAGTTTTGTCTTTGGTTCTACATGTTCTTATAGGCCTGTTTTCCAATAAACACTCATCTCTCACCCTGTCTTGTTTACAAAAATGTGGATTCACGGTGCCAAAAGGGAATCCCATTTACATTTAACATCTTACACAAGCTCTTAGGTCCAAATTTCAGCCAGCATAAATCCAGCAACTAACGGGAGATGCCTGGTTCCAGCTATCATTCCCTATTTTATGAATAAATCATGATTCGAGTGACAAAACATCTCACTAGCCACTCCCATGTTTTAGGTGTCAAAGTAAAGTAATTTGCTTGGAGAAGTATAACCAAAACACCAAAACAACTAGTCCAGGACTACGGATTAACAATGACATCCTTGCTAAAGCAGTGGTAAGAAACAGGCTTGAAAACAAGGAAAATTAAGTTAGTACCAAATCGTGTATGAACTTGATCAAGGACAACAGATTAATTGTTGGAGCAATAGCATGAAACTGGCATGAAAATAGCGACTACTTCCAAGGAAGGCACTGCAAGAAACACAGTACCTGGGAATATTGAGAAGCTAACTGTACCATTACCACCTTTCTCTGGGATTTTGAACCCAGAACCTCTCTCCTTGCTTGGGTCTATAACATGATTCACTTGTCGTGACACAGCCGGTAGCTGCTCCTCCACATTGATATGGCCCCCAGTGATTGGCTTCATCTGGCCAACAGGCTCACCATATAAAGGTTGAGATCCAACCAACCAAGGAACCAGAGTAGTCTGAGGGGGGATCTGTGAGACCAGTAGCCGCCCAACTCCATGATTCTCGAAGAACATCGATGTTTGCATGGTGATCACTCTCCAAACCCCCTAAACAATGAGAAATCTGAACCACAAACTAGTTTCTTACTTCGCAGGGAAGTCTACCTCCGACTAGATCAGAAATCCAACTGGTTTCTCTCGATTGCAGTTCGAATCTTGATGCCACAAACGCTATACAATCCCAACAAAAGGAAAAGCGAGTCGGTGCCACATACACAAACCCTCCAAAGAAAACCAGCAGGATCGACAAAAAGCGCAAGATGCGTCAGGGAAGACGAAACGAGTAGCCAGAACGCAGTAGCATCGGTTTCAAGAAACCATCTTTTCCCCCCCTCCTTTTTTACTCGCAACTTTTCAGGGAAAGCGGTCGCCGACTTGGCTACGGAAGCATCATCCACAAACATCAAGAAACCGAAAAAAATCGACGCATAAAGCTTTCAAGATTTGAACTTTTCAACGAAAACCCACACCGAAACCAAAAGGGCACAACCGAGCGGACTCAAAGAAGAATCTTTCGCCGATCCCATGCGCGGAAAACCTATCGCCAAGGAGAAAAGACAGGCCAGCATCGACACCAAGACAACGAGAAACGTCGGGGGGACGGAAGGAGCACCGTTTTAGCGTAGACAAGAGCCAAGAGACGAGATTGGAGAGGGAGAAACTCACATTGGAAGCGGAGCAGCCGCCGGAGTGCCCAGACCCGTCGAGGGAGAAGTGAGAGGAGGAGGAGGAGGAGGAGGAGGGAGGGAAGTGGGTGTTTGCAAGCTGGAGAGGAACGGGGAGTGGGTTTTATTGCCATCCGAAGGCCTTTGGGAAATGCTCGAGGCTATCCACCACACATCCATTTCTCTATTTTTTTAATCACTTTTCTCTTTTTTAAAAAAAAATCTTCCAAATACTTATTATTAAAAGGCAACTTGGATTGAGTTAGTGGGATTTGATTAATCAAAATTTCCCATTAATTGGTGGGCTAAGCAAATGGCAACCCAAAAATAAATAATATATATATTTTTTGAAATGCATAAATATATATATATATCCTTCAAAAATTAATATTTATTTTCGAGTCGAGTTCAGCTAAACTAACTAGCATCTTTAAAAAATAATTTATTAAGTATATCTCAAAATTTTACCTTTTTGTAAATTTTTTTATTTTTTTTCATTTTAAGGTTTCCTCGTTTAAGATTTATCTACTAAACGGTTCTTGGTTTGCTAGCTTAAACCAAATGGTCGAGACGCTATAATTTATTATTATTGGTATCATTATTATCATTTATTTAAGATTTTATGGTTATGATAAAATTTGGTGTTCTAAAACTAAAGATTAGAACCATATTCCTGGCAGAGATATCCTATTGCTTAGCACATTGTTGCTTAGCATCTAATGCATATGATTAATATAATGATTGTATGTATACCTTATGCTATCCACACCAAAAAAAAAAAAAATAGAGAGAGAGAGAGGGAAGCACATCAATATTATGAGTAGGTAAATGCCCAATTGAGCTCTTCATGTACATGCAAAGAAGAAGAAGAAGAAGAGAACATAATTCTCTCTTCTCTCCTTCAGTTGTTGTTGATGATGCTGTGGACAGTGGAAGGCACTATCAAATTTGTGAACCCCACCCTTTTGTCTTCTCCTCCTCCTTCCTCACCATCCTCATCCAATTTATCATATTTGATGCATGAGAAAGATCATCTTGTTAATTCAACTTTGGTGTGGTTAGGTCTTCAGAGAATTGTGGTGAAGACACAACCTAGAGAGAGAATTGTTTAGAGTGAGGAAGGGAGAGGTGCAAGATTTTGTTGGTGTGCAAGAGTTTGATAAGCATGGAGGGACTTTTCTTTTGATCCATCCAAGTGGAACACTCCATCACCACCAGAGGAAGAAAAAGGAAGGAAGGAGGTGGTGGTACAACAATGTGGGGCTCCGTTGATGTTGGGATCCACCTCAGGAGCTGGTGGCCCACTGCCAACGTCAGCCCCCGGAGATTGATTGATTCAAAGACACACAAAAAAAAAAAATAAAAAAACCATCACTGCCTTGTGAAACACACCTTCGTTTTGCCACTCTCTCTGATGTCATGCAATTGATGTGCTCAAGTGCTTGTTGTTTAAGGTGATTCTTACAAATTGGAAAGAAAAAAAAAATCCTTATATCATTTGTGATGTTATATCATTTGAGCATATTCATAAATCTCATGTATATATATATATATATGTATATATAATTTTATATTACGATTGGTATTAGTTTTCATCTTATATTTGACTATAATATAAGGATGGTAAAATTATTATTTATCTGATTTATCATGTTTCATTTCATCAAAATTATCTCTTTATTTATATGAATAATACTACGTGCATTAGGTTTCTCCGATCCTACATTAGCCCGTCTTATCTGTTGAATTCATATATGTAATTAATTTTAATTTAGATTTCATCTCATTCTCGAAATGACTCATTTCTCTTAAAATTACTATATATATATATATATATTACGATTGATATTAGTTTTCATCTTATATTTGACTATAATATAAGGATGAAATTTAATACAATGATAAAATTACTATTTTTATCTGATTTATTATGTTTCATTTCATCAAAATTATCTTTTTATTTATATGAATAATACTACGTGCATTAGGTGTCTCCGATCCCACATTAGCTTATCTTATCTATTGAATTCATATATTTAATTAATTTTAATTTAGATTTTATCTCATTCTCGAAATGACTCATTTCTCTTAAAATTATAATATATATATATATATAATTTTATATTACGATTGATATTAGTTTTCATCTTATATTTGACTATAATTTAAGGATGAAATTTAACACGATGATAAAGTTATTATTTTTATCTGATTTATCATGTTTCATTTCATCAAAATTTTCTTTTTATTTATACGAATAATACTCGTGCATCATATCTCTCCGATCCACATTAGCCCGTCTTATCTATTGAATTCATATATTTAATTAATTTTAATTTAGATTTCATCTCATTGTCGAAAGGACTCATTTCTCTTAAAATTAATATATATATATAATTTTATATTACGATTGATATTAGTTTTCATCTTATATTTGACTATAATATAAGGATGAAATTTAATACAATGATAAAATTACTATTTTTATCTGATTTATCATGTTTCATTTCATCAAAATTATCTTTTTATTTATATGAATAATACTACGTGCATTAGGTGTCTCCGATCCCACATTAGCCCATCTTATCTATTGAATTTATATATTTAATTAATTTTAATTTAGATTTCATCTCATTCTCGAAATGACTCATTTCTCTTAAAATTATATATATATATATATATAATTTTATATTACGATTGATATTAGTTTTCATCTTATATTTGACTATAATTTAAGGATGAAATTTAACACGATGATAAAGTTATTATTTTTATCTGATTTATCATGTTTCATTTCATCAAAATTTTCTTTTTATTTATACGAATAATACTACGTGCATCATATCTCTCCGATCCCACATTAGCCCGTCTTATCTATTGAATTCATATATTTAATTAATTTTAATTTAGATTTCATCTCATTGTCGAAAGGACTCATTTCTCTTAAAATTAATATATATATATAATTTTATATTACGATTGATATTAGTTTTCATCTTATATTTGACTATAATATAAGGATGAAATTTAATACAATGATAAAATTACTATTTTTATCTGATTTATCATGTTTCATTTCATCAAAATTATCTTTTTATTTATATGAATAATACTACGTGCATTAGGTGTCTCCGATCCCACATTAGCCCATCTTATCTATTGAATTTATATATTTAATTAATTTTAATTTAGATTTCATCTCATTCTCGAAATGACTCATTTCTCTTAAAATTATAATATATATATATATATAATTTTATATTACGATTGATATTAGTTTTCATCTTATATTTGACTATAATTTAAGGATGAAATTTAACACGATGATAAAGTTATTATTTTTATCTGATTTATCATGTTTCATTTCATCAAAATTTTCTTTTTATTTATACGAATAATACTACGTGCATCATATCTCTCCGATCCCACATTAGCCCGTCTTATCTATTGAATTCATATATTTAATTAATTTTAATTTAGATTTCATCTCATTGTCGAAAGGACTCATTTCTCTTAAAATTAATATATATATATAATTTTATATTACGATTGATATTAGTTTTCATCTTATATTTGACTATAATATAAGGATGAAATTTAATACAATGATAAAATTACTATTTTTATCTGATTTATCATGTTTCATTTCATCAAAATTATCTTTTTATTTATATGAATAATACTACGTGCATTAGGTGTCTCCGATCCCACATTAGCCCATCTTATCTATTGAATTTATATATTTAATTAATTTTAATTTAGATTTCATCTCATTCTCGAAATGACTCATTTCTCTTAAAATTATAATATATATATATATATATAATTTTATATTACGATTGATATTAGTTTTCATCTTATATTTGACTATAATTTAAGGATGAAATTTAACACGATGATAAAGTTATTATTTTTATCTGATTTATCATGTTTCATTTCATCAAAATTTTCTTTTTATTTATACGAATAATACTACGTGCATCATATCTCTCCGATCCCACATTAGCCCGTCTTATCTATTGAATTCATATATTTAATTAATTTTAATTTAGATTTCATCTCATTGTCGAAAGGACTCATTTCTCTTAAAATTAATATATATATATAATTTTATATTACGATTGATATTAGTTTTCATCTTATATTTTACTATAACATAAGGATGAAATTTAATACGTTGATAAAATTATTATTTTTATCTGATTTATCATGTTTCATTTCATCAAAATTATCTTTTTATTTATACGAATAATACTACGTGCATTAGGTGTCTCTGATCCCACATTAGCCCATCTTATCTATTGAATTTATATATTTAATTAATTTTAATTTAGATTTCATCTCATTCTCGAAATGACTCATTTCTCTTAAAATTATAATATATATATATATAATTTTATATTACGATTGATATTAGTTTTCATCTTATATTTGACTATAATTTAAGGATGAAATTTAACACGATGATAAAGTTATTATTTTTATCTGATTTATCATGTTTCATTTCATCAAAATTTTCTTTTTATTTATACGAATAATACTACGTGCATCATATCTCTCCGATCCCACATTAGCCCGTCTTATCTATTGAATTCATATATTTAATTAATTTTAATTTAGATTTCATCTCATTGTCGAAAGGACTCATTTCTCTTAAAATTAATATATATATAATTTTATATTACGATTGATATTAGTTTTCATCTTATATTTGACTATAATATAAGGATGAAATTTAATACAATGATAAAATTACTATTTTTATCTGATTTATCATGTTTCATTTCATCAAAATTATCTTTTTATTTATACGAATAATACTACGTGCATTAGGTGTCTCTGATCCCACATTAGCCCATCTTATCTATTGAATTTATATATTTAATTAATTTTAATTTAGATTTCATCTCATTCTCGAAATGACTCATTTCTCTTAAAATTATAATATATATATATATATATAATTTTATATTACGATTGATATTAGTTTTCATCTTATATTTGACTATAATTTAAGGATGAAATTTAACACGATGATAAAGTTATTATTTTTATCTGATTTATCATGTTTCATTTCATCAAAATTTTCTTTTTATTTATACGAATAATACTACGTGCATCATATCTCTCCGATCCCACATTAGCCCGTCTTATCTATTGAATTCATATATTTAATTAATTTTAATTTAGATTTCATCTCATTGTCGAAAGGACTCATTTCTCTTAAAATTAATATATATATATAATTTTATATTACGATTGATATTAGTTTTCATCTTATATTTTACTATAACATAAGGATGAAATTTAATACGTTGATAAAATTATTATTTTTATCTGATTTATCATGTTTCATTTCATCAAAATTATCTTTTTATTTATACAAATAATACTATATGCATTAGGTGTCTTCGATCCCACATTAGCCTGTCTTATTGTTGAATTCATATATTTAGTTAATTTTAATTTAGATTTCATCTCATTCTCGAAATGACTCATTTCTCTAAAAATTAATATATATACATATATATATATATATATATTACGATTGATATTAGTTTTCATCTTATATTTGACTATAATATAAGGATGAAATTTAATACGATGATAAAATTACTATTTTTATCTGATTTATCATGTTTCATTTCATCAAAATTATCTTTTTATTTATACGAATAGTACTACGTGCATTAGGTGTCTCTGATCCCACATTAGCCCATCTTATCTATTGAATTTATATATTTAATTAATTTTAATTTAGATTTCATCTCATTCTCGAAATGACTTATTTCTCTTAAAATTATAATATATATATATAATTTTATATTACGATTGATATTAGTTTTCATCTTATATTTGACTATAATTTAAGGATGAAATTTAACACGATGATAAAGTTATTATTTTTATCTGATTTATCATGTTTCATTTCATCAAAATTTTCTTTTTATTTATACGAATAATACTACGTGCATCATATCTCTCCGATCCCACATTAGCCCGTCTTATCTATTGAATTCATATATTTAATTAATTTTAATTTAGATTTCATCTCATTGTCGAAATGACTCATTTCTCTTAAAATATATATATATATATATAATTTTATATTACGATTGATATTAGTTTTCATCTTATATTTTACTATAACATAAGGATGAAATTTAATACGTTGATAAAATTATTATTTTTATCTGATTTATCATGTTTCATTTCATCAAAATTATCTTTTTATTTATATAAATAATACTATATGCATTAGGTGTCTTCGATCCCACATTAGCCTGTCTTATTGTTGAATTCATATATTTAGTTAATTTTAATTTAGATTTCATCTCATTCTCGAAATGACTCATTTCTCTAAAAATTAATATATATATATATATATTTATTTATTTATATTACGACTGATATTAGCATATATATATATATTTATTTACATTAGCCCGTCTTATTTATTGAATTCATATATTTAATTAATTTAAATTTAGATTTCATCTCATTGCCAAAATGACTAATTTCTCTTTATATATATATATATATTATTGTAGAATTGATTTAGATTCATAGGATATATAAATTGTATAGGAAAAGAGGAAGTTGACAATCTATGCAATCTATCCAAAGCTTTGGAATGTGCGACTTCCACAATTCAGATGCCTACCAACCCAACTCGATCATCAAATAAATTGTTGAGAGAAGGAAGGAAGAGGAAGTTGGGGAGCATTGCATTAGCACACAACTCAAAGAGAGGAAATCAATGTCACATCAAAAGAGAACAACAAGGAGGAGGAGGAGGAGGAGATTAATACAAATCATACGATCCCTCGGTTGTACAAAAAGGAAAGTAGATTCTCCTTGGTGTTGTCATACTCTCACACCAATGGGCACAAAGTGAGGAACAGTTCCCCAACTTTCTACCTACCAATCTTGTGCTTTGCTTAAGAAAAAATAATAGTAGATTAGATGAGATATGCTTAGTGCAATAGGAGCTACCCTTCGATGCCAAGCGAATGCTGTTGACCTCGGTGGCATGAGATCAAAGGTGGTCGGATAACAATGACTTCCTCCTCACTGCTGCATGCAAGTTAAATATTACCACCAAAGTTAATTAACTACACCTAATCATGAACTGTGATTTGATGGCAGTCCACATCCGAGGGAATATAATCAATTGGCTGATGAGGAGAAGCAGATCCCTTCCGATCTACTCGCTGGGTGGCACAAAAAAGATAACCTTTTCGTTAGCTTGTAATGAGAGGATTAAGTGGATGAATTATTGACACAAATCCAAGTCAACCATTTCTTTCTGATGAGGCTACCGATGTCAACTTGCACTCGGGATTAATCTTCTTATTTCTTTCTTTATAACCACTGTCGTTTTTTAAAGTCTTGCCTTGTTTCCTGTGAATCAATAATTGCTCCATCGAAGGTGTCAACTGGCTTAGCTCACGATCTCACAACATCTATGACTCAATGTGCATATGAACGAGTATTTTATTGCATCAATGGAGAATAAAAATACTTGCATGCCTTCTTTATTTTAAGGGAAGTGTACTTTCCTACTCGGTTAATACTATCCAAGGAGGTGATCGTTTTTAGAATTATATAATTTAATAAGAAAAGATAATTATTGTTATTCTAAAAGTATTATTTAATGAATTGGGAGTATGTATATATATTTATAAAGCTACAATTATGTGTCAATTTACATTTAGGAATTTAATTTGAGAATACCAGGATTCATACACAATATTTCGGATTAAATTCAGATCAATTAATGGATCTTGAAAGAGGATCTATACTTCAAATTTTGATTCAGGCTCGGATAGTTGATAGAGAAAATTCTATAAATTAATGTAATTGCAAGTTGAAGATATATTATTCGAGTCAGTACAACATTAGTTCTTCCAAATTGATTCATGGTTGTCGCCGATTTGACATGGATTCCTTTGACCTTTAACTGGATACCTGTGCATGGGAAGCTGCTGACCTTTGAAAGCTTCCAACAACGACTTTTTAGCTATCGATGCCAAGTCTTATCATATAAAAAAGTCAAACAATGAGAGAGAACACTGACGTTACCAGTGACATCTATGCCAACACATAAAACTAACGAGCAACTTTGTCTTTCTTGAACAGAGAGATCGATCAAAACATTTAGATATCGAGATTAGAAAAAGGGCAACAAGTAGACGACAGATGTTAAGGCGTCACCCCAAGTACCTTCGCGGCAATGACCAACTAAACAACGTTGACTTCGTATGAGGCTTTTACGTATGTTTCAGAGTTTGGAAATATCCTTATAAATGGGCATTCTTTATTTGAAAGGACTGTGTGCATTTGATATCTCATCAAGAGATTTGAGCCAAAAATTAAAGTCATATACATCCACATTCTGAGGAGATGAAAAAGTACCACATTCTTATAAATTTGATATCTCATCAAGAGATTTGAGCCAAAAATTAAAGTCATATACATCCACATTCTGAGGAGATGAAAAAAAAAAAAACGAAAGAAGAAATTAAAAAAAAAGGCAAAAAGAGGAGATGAAAAAGTACCACATTCTGAGTCATGGTGTATGATGCATGAGAAACACACAAAAAAAAAAAATAGAAATCCTAAACAAGGCATCATTGTAAAATATTATATAAATTAGATCGAACCACCCAAATAATACCGAATTCATTATTCATAAGGAAGCATCCCACAAGATTTTATCGAGCAAAGCGCACAGCCAAAGTGGTTTCTCAGGAAATAGTATCATCTACAAGGGAGATGGCACCCGGTACATCCAAAACATAACCATTACATTTCCCACAATTTAAGTGATTCAGAAACATTGACGGCCTCCCGACAGTAGTCATGGAAGTGACGATTACATATTCGAAACACAACAGTAATAAACGGGCACCAAATAATAACACAACAGAATGATCCACTCCTATCATCGAGGACCAGCACCACTGCTTTTAACTTTCAGCATCCAGAAGACAGAGATGTACAAAAGAGTAATAGGACCATCAATCTACCTGACCAAGATCGTGTAAAATATTTACAGACGGAGCATTTGATTCGGCAGTGGCAAATCGAAGGATCAGCTGCTAAAACGACAAGGAAAATTAATTCAAAATAGCTTCTCATATCCGCACTTCGGCTCTCTTCGAAGCTGGATCCTTGGGATTCTGATGGTGTTTCGTCTCCGACTTTTGTGCACCGGTAAGGGGCTTCCGAGTTGCTGACCGGTTCACTGCAACTTTATTTGCAGTGGGTTTTCCCATTCTGCCTAAACCTGCTTGATATCAGTAACATATTGATAACAAGATCCAAACTTATTGATTCAGGTTTTGCATGAAAAGCATTGAAGAATCAAACTAACCGAACCAAACACGTAGTTACCAAAAACCAAGTGTCAGAAAAGAAATTGCCTATAGAGGTTTGAACACTTGTTCCCACTAATTTAAATTTGAAGTATTCCTTGCATGTCGAACTTGGTACATAAAGGATTTGCAAACTATTCCCTCAAGTCCTCCTATTTGTGTGTCATTCCCTGAATAAGCAAATCACATTTCATGCACACCCCTTTCATTCTTGTAGAAACCATTTTGAAATTCCTCACCTTCTCTCCTAGACCCTCATCCGTCCTAGTCTTCTAGATAACTTTAACCCTCTTTTTTTTGTTTTTCATCATTTCATCTAAATTATATCTTTGAAGCAATTTCAAAGGTTCAAGGGTTCAAGGTTGCCGTATCTTTGTAGATTTCAAAGTTACCATGGAAATTTATTGAATTGCAGGAGGTCGATTAGAGAGTAGGACCTCAGACATAATTTAACAATAAAAACAGAAATGAGAGTAAGAATCAAGCAATTTTACCTCTACAGTTACCTTAACAATAAGCGTAGGACTGACACACAAGGCCTTCAACAAAACTTTTGACACCAACAATAAAACATATTTCTCAGGAACAAAGATAAAACTTAGCAGCCTGATTATCTCAATGCTGATGAATATTATTCAAAATGGTGGTAGAAAAGGTAAACCACATACATGTAAACCTTTATATGACGTCTAATTCAATAAAGCAAAATGAATTGCACATTGCAACATGCAAGGAGGATAAGTTGCTGGGAACAAGCTTACCACTGTTTGGTAAGGACAACCTCTTAGCCTGTGACTCCAATTGAGAGGGCCGCTCCTTTGGATTGCTATAAGATCGAGCACCAACTCTGGATGCTTGAGATGTGGCTTCTCCATAAACCTCCTCACTTGATAGCTTTTGTTTCGGTTTGCCTGATGGAAAAGGAGAAGAAGCCTGCATACTGACGGACCGGCTTGATGAGGAACCACTTCCATCAGACACTGACGGTACTGATTTATGGATTAGGGTATTGAAGTGAAGCATCGAAATGGGTTTCTTGCCAGTTGGTTTGGTCTGAGTTTTGGTACCACTGACTCCACTCTTTCCTTCAGCTGTTCCGTTCTCATGAACTTTAACCCCATCTTTAAGACTAATATCAAGGAACCGATTCTCCCATGGGCGAACAGCCATCCATCTCTCCAACCAGTTCCAACCCCAGTTATTATTATCAGGTTCAAAACCTTCAAGTGCAGCTGGCTTCCTGGGACCGGCCTGCCACTAGAGGCAACTGAAGTCAATTCATTGGTTCAACTAATATACAGGATCAGAAAGAAAAGTGTCAAAAATCATAGCTCATAATTCTGTAATTTTAGCACCCTAATGAAACTTGCTAACTGTAAATTATACAGTTAATTCCCTAACACAATAATTCCTAAAACTATGACTTGTAATGTCAAGTGACTAGATTTGGTATGAAGATACGTTATTCTCTGCAGCAGAGAACGACTTAGTTGAAAATGAAAATTGTTGACTTCAGAGCCTGTATGGTTGAATAACAGTCACATGGCTTATTAGTGAAGGGGCAATGGCTATAATGTGTGTGGTAAGAACCGGCTTGTGAGGGGTAGATAGCTACGGCATACAAGGGTGGTTAGTCCCACATGAATAAGAGTATAGAAAGCTGGGCTAGATATATTGACATTGGCCCATAACCTTTCAGGGTAAGCTTTTGATTTATAATGGTGTCCCTCTACCATATTGATACTCTTCCAGTTTTCACTCACTCCTCCTATGAAAATTTCTCCCTATAGAAAAAGATATGGATTTTGTCAGACGAAAAAGACAAAACAAGATTGACAAGGCCAAAAGGAGGTGGGTGTCAGAGACGAGGAAAAGGGACAGCTTTGGTTATAATTAACTACATAACCTGTCCTCTTCTTTTCCCCTTATGTGGAAATCAGCAGGAGCAATTTAACAACATTCGCTAATCAAATCCCAAAACACTTGTACCCCAAAACTAGAACACAAATTATGCATAGCCCAAATTCATGTATTGCCATGATAAAGAATCAGCTTGGCATACGTTTGAACTTCATAATCCAGCTGCCATCAGCATGACTTTATGTACTCATCAGAGAATAATACCTGATGAGTGAGAGCATATGCCATGGCTCTCTCGCGCTTGGCTGCAGCTTCTTGCCTCTTCAACAACTTTGCTTGGATATCCTCCACAGACCCAACACTGTCACACCAGCCTTCCTGCATTCAGACCATAAAACTGAGAATCAGTCAAATTGCCTGACACCACATAACAATAGTTCAATCCGATTTTATAAAATAAAAAGACACAAGCACAAAGCTTTCAGAATTAAGCACATGCTAAACTAATCTCCGATATCATTAGTACAAGTACTATAACAAAAGGAAAAATGGAAGAGAACAAGAAAACATTGGGAGAACTAACATGTCCTTGAATTAAATTTGGTTAGATACAAGCAAAACATAATGCCTGCTTACTGCAGGCACTAATAAGTCTTCTGTAGTTAGGTTAACTTGTTTAGGGAAATCTGGAAAAGAATAACATAAGAACCTCCCAGAGTATGCCTGAGGCTATATGCAAAGAACAGTAATATCCTAAGATTACATATTATAGATTCCTATAAGAACTCAAGCGTGTGCCAAAAGAAATTTGTTGCCAGGCACAAGCAACCAGCTTACTGCTAAAATAAATTCTTCTGTACTTAGGATAATAACATTCTAGGGTCCGCAATACCGTACCGTACCGGTGTACCGAGAGTTGCTCGCATATGTGCGATAAATGGGCGTACCAGCACGCAGCGTCGAGCATTACGCCGGGTGTACCGAGAAAGGGCTCCAACGGTCAAATTGACCGTTGGAGTACTGTTACCGAGAGCGTGCGGTCGAAATCGACCGTTACCAGCTGTGCAGGTGGTAACGGTCGAAATTTCGACCGTTACCAAGCTGTGCGGCGGGTAGCGGTCGAAATTTCGACCGTTACCGCCGATATATCTCCGTATCAACCGATACGGGAGATACCAGGCGTACCGCCCGGTAGAGGGCGGTCCGCGTACCGGTACCCTGTCGGACCGGTACGTACCGCCCGTACCGGGCGGTACAGCTCGAAACTGCATACCTTATAACAATATCTTTCAAGAGTAAATAAAAATTTCCAGATAGAAGAGGTGCATACAAGAAACTCAGTCTTACCTGAGGCTATATACAGAAAAAACAGGCAGTATCCTGAGATTACAGATAATGTTCATATAAGAATATTCTGCAAGTCTCAACTTTAGCCTTTTGACTGACAGGTGTCTTGAAAGAAGGCATTACCACAGCTATATATCGATGTAAGCGGGGAAAGATATACATTATTATGATTTATGATGGTTAACAAGGACAAAGTGTCTCAATCAACCAAAATTAGCTCAATGCTGGGAACAAAGTTACCTAGAACGTCAAACATTTTCGAGTGTGATATAAGTGGAGGTATGAGATATATCACTTAGCTTTGATTGGTGTGCATCAAACCATTAGGTAAGATAGTTTGGTCTCATAAGACATCAGTTATACGTTTAATTGGATAAATAGTGAAGGAAGTGAAAGACCTGAAAGTTATAAATTCTTTGGTATTTTCTTTATGCTTGGTGGAACATGTCTTGGCTATACAAAACAAAAAACGAATGCAGAAAAGGCCATGAAGCTAATGGTCTATACAACTAGTGGCATGCAATAAAGTGCGTAGGGCAGGGGGAGTCTTGATTGTGTTTTAAACTTTGAATACTTCTTAGAAGTTTTCTTACAGTTTTTAGCATTAAAGGTCAAGATTCACATGAAGTACTGAACGAAGTAAAAATTTTATAGCAGGTTAGTTTAATTTCTCTTTGCAGTTTATCAATACCATGCAATATCCAAAAGTTAGTGATGTCTGTGTTCAAGATCCATTCCAACCTCGAGCAATGCAAGTTTCAGAAATTCAAAGCCATTGAAAACTCCTAATACATAAATATGGAAAAACATTGTGGGCAGATATTAGTGCACACAACTCATCACTAACAACTATCATCATTACCACCAATCAAATGGCATATTTGTGGGACAGATATATTAATGTACACAACTCATTAGTAACAAGTACAAACACACAATATAGCACACAATAAAGTAATAGAACCATCTGATCAGATTACTTGAGCCTATGAGCATTAAGGCTATAAAAAGAATAGAGAAAAGAAAATATGTTTTGCCATCATTTACCTTGACAGTTAGTGAAGCCTGGTACATGAGAAAGGACAAATGTAATTTGATCCTATTCAAATTGTGGCTTTTGTACTTAGAAAGTTTGCAGCATACCTCAATTTCTCTAACACGAGCTTCAAATGATTGCTGTTCCTGAACCTCTTGACGCCCCATTTGACTTTCCAATGCCATGCGAACTCGCCTAGCTCTTACACGAGCCTGCACCCTGACCAGAGCTTGCATGCAGCGAAGAGTTATTGCAGCTTGTTTTCTCACAGCATGACCCCTAACAAGGGCCTGTAATCTAACTAGCCCTTTTAGAGCTCGTAAAGCTCGTCTAGCCTGAAGATGATCCCCAGCAGTCAAAAATCAAATTACAGTTTATACACAGAATATATCAGGAAAAAGACTTATAAATTTTTTTATCACAGCCGATCTCATTTAGCACTGATTTTCTTTCTTAAACTACAGTTTCTCCAATAATAGGCTAAAAGCAAATGCTGGATGACTTGGGAACAAAATCAACAATTGATCATCCACATTATTATCATTGTCATAACAATCAGCATCAATGTTTTTCACCAATAATTATGAAGTCAACTATACAGCACCAATCAATTGAGAGGGCTACATGAAATATGCAACAGGATCTTATGACTGGCAGTCAAGTAGCCACCAAACTTCTAGACAGACACCCTAAAAGAGAGGCTAATTTAAAACCTAAAAGTGGCTATCCTTTTGGTTCATGTTTAAGCTCACGCAATCAAGGAGCAAGTAAAGTTAATCTAAAGATGAAAAAAAGAAGAAAAGAATTGTTGCTATAAGAACTTATGTTCATTTAAAAGTCACAAAGGCAACGAGCCAACAGAACACAACCCCTTTTACCTAGGTCTATGGCAAATGAGAAATCCTACATCAGCGATTGAGATGGTCCAATCATCAACACTTCATCAGAATGTAAACATAAGTTCAACATAAGCTATCACAGCCTTATTCAGAAAAAGGGCATTCAAAATCTCAGAAAATTCTCTTTTCTAAGTGTAAAAGAACACTCCTGGTTCTTTGATTAAGCACCAACTTGAGTATGAAAACATAAAAAGTAGATCCCAGAAGCTTATACATTTTTATAGAAGTACTCAACTGGTATCAGTATAACAATTAGAAAAAACAGGACTTCACTATCAAAAAATATCTATTCAGTTTCTTAGTTATGACTTAAAATTATGGTACATAAATAAATTTGAGGGCTTAGATGTCTCAACATTCACAAGTTCATTGATCTTAAACCTGATTCAATTATGTTGCAAAATGCAAAATAAGACGGAAAAGGAAATGGATTAATTACTACTGTTAGCTACATTTATAATATCTGAACTAAAACAAGCATCCATGTCACAGTTATTAGTCAAAGCCCAATAATCCCTAATTGGTAACTCTTCATAAGTAGTCAATGTAGATAATTTTTGGCCTATACTTTAAAGTTTCAATTCACAACAGCAGATAATTGTCTCCTCTGGGTTGACAAGGACTATAATGCAACATCTATTTCCTTAATTTATGGGATTGCCTTAGACAACAATTGCATCAGCAAGCTAAAGCTTTAAAGTGTAAATTTATGGAAGCAGATAGTTGTTTCCTGCAAGTTGACCAGGAGTTTAGTGCAATCCTCTTTTAGTTGACTTACCAAACATGACTATTTTGCCTAGATAACAATTGCATACACAAGCTTTAATCTTGATGAAATGTAACTTAATGATGTTAATATGCTGATTTCCTGATTATAAATGTTTGTCAATAACACAAAGTTAGTCGCATGAAACAAATCCTGTTCACTCCTAAAATTGGTTCAGTTCACTACCTGCAAGATTAGTGTTACATCTTATAAAGTTGTACCTCATATTTTTGTAATTCTGGGTACTAAAGTATGAATTATACTAACATACACTATCTGGAAGCAACGTGTTAATGGCAACCGCACCATACCAAGCCTGAAGTCACTAACATACCAGGAATGCTCGAAAAGCAGTTTGAATAACTGTGGCAGCCCACTCCTCTCTAATGCTCTCTTGAGTTTGACAAGTCACTTGTCTGTTATTTGATGTGGTAGGAGAGGAAGTGGAGTTTGAATTTGACTGGATGTTGGCATCTCCAGCCATTGGAGCAGTTCCAGGAGCATACTCGTCTTCCGTCTTAGCACAATCAAGACCAACAGAGTTTTTCTTCCGGCCATGCGATTTATCAGCAGAGGCATTTTTCTGCAATCATCTCAGATCAAGGTGGGTGAGATTAAGTGTATGCACAGACAGAAAAAACAGAAAAATATCTTCAAAGAAATTTAAACCGGGGAAAGAAAAGCAGTATAGTATGCCAGAGATATTATTAATTTAGGATTTTAGCATAATTATTGTGGCCAACATTGACACTAGGGACTTCCATATTAATTAATTACAAGGAGTTGGCTATACTGATTGCTTTCCATCATATAGATTTATCTGTGGTTACTCACTGTAATACATTGATTTGCCATATTATAGGTTGATTCCAGTCAACACCCTGTCCATCCTTTCAAATAAAAGTCACAATCCAAGAGGCACAAAATGAAGTGTGTTGCTAGTGTGACACATTAACTTAAAAGTATTACCTTACATAAAAGTTTTTTAACTTTTTAAGAGTCAGCAAACTATTAAGTGTGAACAGGCTGCTGTTGGTATAATCTGGCCCAGATTTTCAGTCTATAATCTAACCAAGCTTGAACCAAGAATAGTGGTGTAAAGATTGAGCCTCATCTGAGCTAAGAGAAACATCCAGTTCATCTGATTAAAATTGTTGAATATATAGCTATGTTGAGAGCCCAGCTCCAAGCACATTTGAGAATATCAGGGTAATGCAATGCTGGCCAAATGCTAAACAATGTGTCCGAGCCAGTGTTTAGTTCTGATTGTGTAGCCAATATATTTATAACCCCATACCTAACACAGTGCTCATTTTTCTAGGCTTGGGACCAAACAGATTAAAAACGGTAAACCATAGCAGATGTTACTTCACATAGATAAGTCTGGAAACATCTCCAAGATCAGAATATTGAGGTAAGCATGTCAAAGAAATCAGTGCTGTGGTGAAAGATGCTCAAAGATGTTTCAGGTTTCAAGACCAGTCAAGAAAAAGTAAAAGATTATAATGCAATTGTCTTGAAACTAGTATTAAAACTTAACAGACCAAAAGAAAAGAAATTACTCACATTTTCATCATTTTCTGGATGGTGCAACTTTTCTTGCTTCCTTATGCCAACCAATGATCTAAACCATTTTGCAGAAATTCCCATGATCTCAATCAGTTAACCTTCAGATGACACTGACCTGTCAAAAATTGACAACAAAATTAGGACAACCAACAGTCACTATTATTGTCTTCCAAGGCACATGAAGGATATGTGAGGAAGAACAATATCAATTCACAGGGTCTTAATTGGGAGACCATATGCCTACATAAAGTGCAGAACCAATTAGGAGTACAAACTGGCAAAATTATTACAAGAACTGCATAATCATTAAAAAAAATGCAAATTGCAAATTATATATGATAACCTGGATTCTTCAAGCTGAAATTTATTTACTGGCATGTAAACCAAGATTGTCCAATCAACATTAAAATTTAGATTGGTGCTAGGCATGAACTAGGCTAAAAATCAGAATTCATCAGGTCTCCTAGAACCAATTGGCAATTAGCCAAAATTACCTGAAATCAACCAGGAATTGATTGGAGATCAGTAAAAGCTGACTGGTTTAACAAATTCTCAGGGTGTTCTAGAATTGATAAATAATCCCCATTTGAATGAATGTACCATGAAACCCACAGGAAAATAATATCATAATTCTCCATCCTTATATCTAACCAAAACTAATATTGGAGACAGCTAAGGCAATACCATCAAACAACAGTGGCACCAAAATTGCCCTGAATGGATGCACTAGCATTTTGTAAAAAGTTAAACATTCAATGTATTTTCCCAACTATACATAATTTCTCTTGGATTAGAATCATCAGTATTTTGGAGAATCAAGTTAATTGTGCATAATTGTTACTGTGGCTATATGTGATGCAACCAAGTTTAGGTTCAGGTTGGGTTTATTTAAGCTTAGGTCTATGATCGTGTTGTTACAGAAAAGATTTAGACTTTCCATTTTCTGATTTTTTTTTTGTTCAATTTATTACAATCTAGTTTACCCATTATATTTATTCAAATTATAAGTGTTTTTGGTCCTTCTTGAGTTGATATGGGATTCTTGAAAAGCGAGCAACTAGTGTAATGCTGATGCACTGTTAAGGACTAAATATATGTCTGAGGCTGCTTACTTTTTCTCTTGTCAAGTCATCTCAATAAACCCCGAAACCTAAACCAAGTAAGATGGCCATCTCAACCCTTCTGAGATGCAGCTTATGCTAGCCTTCTCAGTCTTGCTACAAGCATTTACAACACGGTCACATCTTAAAGGGAAGACTTCTTCTATTTAGGGATACTTTTCATCCCTTAGCTCTTGAGGTGCATTTTCTTCTTTTCTGATAACCGATGGCATGTACTGTGACAGTGTTGCCATAAGTCACAGCTCAGGGACATGGCATAAATCGAGATGGTCACAGGACTTGGGATCAGCAGTTGTGTACTTCTGGATGCACACCAAATCCAAGATTCATGCCTTAAACTCGGACATAGAATTCAGCGATGTAGCATTTCTGTCTTCCAACAGCATGAAGAACAATATTTTTTAATTGAAGAAAAATCCGATTTATGGAGATTGAGGTTCTCCTTATTGAGGAAGTTTTAAATGCACATGACAGATCCACCGATACGGGCGATAACATCCGGGTGGTTAGATAAAGAAACAATTAAGCAATTAGAGGAGGACAGGATCAGAAGCCTGAAAGCATGACAGAATTATCAGACAAGTCCACATGACGCGAGAAATTTTCAGCGAGAAGACCAAAGAAACTGCGAAGCGATCACTAGATCCAAGACAGGTGTAATGGATAAAAAGACAAAAAGTTGTAAGAAACCAAATAAACCTACAAATTAAAGTTGGATACCCCAAGTGGCGCATAATCAAGTAGGCAAGCAAAGATTCTATCGGCTCCACCTGGAGAAATCAAATCAAGCACAACTTACTGGAGGTTTGTAAGGATGTGCAGATGAGGAAAGGAACAGTAACTCCGAAAGAAACTCTTGCTACAGATAATGCTGAATCCACTCAGAAGCATCCCAAATTGGAACAACCAAATCACTCCAGAACCAGCAAGATTCGATTTTAGCTCGCAACTGGCACTTCACATCACTCATCTAATAAGGAACCAAAACCCAGGCTAACCCCCCTTGTTTGAAGCGAAGAATTCCCTCCCAGGAGTAAAAAGGGAGAAGGAAACACAGAACACTAGGATCGGCCGGAGGACCGAGAAGATCCGACGCGGCCCCATTGTCAGCCATAAAGAAACGGGAAAGAAGATCCCACCGACGGAGGGAGCAGTATCCAGCTACGAGCCCCAATTAGGCGGCATCAGCGGAGGGGGATCAAACACGAGCGCGGATCTGACCATAAGCGAGTCAACACAAAACCCAACAGTAAGGGGAATGAGGGGGGAGGGAGAGTCGAATCCAGAGCTCACCTCGGGAGATCGATTCCAGGGAGGTACCATCTCTGATCTTCCCCTGGTCCTCGTTCGAACTTTTCCTCCTCCACCCTTTTGCTTGTGGCCGGCAATTTCCCCTGTCGCTCTGCGTCGCTCTCGCTTTCTTTCTTTGTCTTCTTTCGGCTCTCGTCCGCGGTCGGAAGTCGCAGGTGATCGTTTTCTTTTTGGTTCGGAGGATTAAAACTGGTCGAATACCACTTTTTCATTTTCATCCTCTACAAATAAAAATTCTTACATGTACCCCTGGATAATGTACAAAGTTGCAAACTAAGCCTCGGTACGACTTGAAATTATAAAGTTAGGTTCCCTAATTCTACCTCGTTTAAGAGTGGGAATGGATATCTATATATACGATCATTGGATTATCAATAATAATAATAATATCAAATATATTTATATAGTGATTTGAATATTATTAACGATAATGATAATTAGTAGCGGCTAACTGAGGCTAAAGAGAAGAGGCATATACGAAAGATCGTAATATAAGGAAGGGGTTATATGTTATAATAAAATTTATATGGAGAGATATGCTATTTCCAGTATTTACAAGGATAAATATAGCAAATTAGGATAATACGCATTTTAACCCCGCAAATGCATACAAAATTTTCCAACTACGTGTCGCTTCTAATAACCATCACTACAGACGTGGCAAAATTCTATTTGCTAGAGGTAGGCACGGAGCTGCGAGCATGGGCCACGTTGAGAGTAAATGGATAAGTTAAGATTAACTCGTGAGAAAGGAGACGATACGTGTACTTTCCATGGTTGTTCGATCGTTACTCCATTTTCTACCCGTTTCAGAAACCGACGGCCCAGAGAAGGGACCCACGTGAACATCATGAGTCCCACAATCACAAGTCAGGCACCTGGTTGGGTACGTGTTCACCGGTGGGAAATCATTTGCGATAAGCCATTATATATATATATATATATATACACATGAATATTTAAGATATTATTAATATTCTTAGCATGGTAATGGTTGAGTGATGATGGAAGTAATAATTATCTTCAATTAAAACTCTAGTCAAGTCAAGATAAAATATCAATTTGAGCAAAAATATTTTTAAAAAAAAATTTCTAATTTTTTAAAAAATATATTCTAAAATATTTTTATAAATAAAAATATTTTGATGTGATCATTGATGATAGTTCTCTCTCAACCACTCAATCCATATCAAGAGTAACTTTTATGTTGAAAGGACTGTATTAAAAATTCATTATCTTTGTGTAGGTTAACATTAGACTACTTCAGTTTTTACGAACTAGATAAAAAGTTTTTAGCTTAAACCTACCATCGACGTCAAACTCAACATTACATATGCAACATTATATCTTTGTGTTTATATAGAACATTATATATGTTGTCGAACTAAGGCGACCATCGATCGTGATGAGTTAGCTTGGTTCGTTCATCAATATTCCGGAGGGTGTCCCAACTAAGTTCATGGTGGACGTGTCTCCTCAGGCACTTGACACCTATAAGAAGGCCTGGGTCAAGTTTGGTCCCGACTTGACCACTCCAACGATCAAGTCAACATGGGCGTGATTGTCTTGTTTTTTTTCTTCTCTCTCTCTCTCTCTCTCTCTCTCTCTCTCTCTCTCTCTCTCTCTCTCTCTCTCTCTCTCTCTCTCTCTCAGTAGGCTTGGTTCCCCTCCCCCCGCCACCCTCTCTTGAAGTAAGCAGGCGGTTTTATGTTAATGTTCGGGGTCGATTATACGCATGCGACCGACGGCAGTCTATCCCTCGAATGACAAGTACGTACCTTAGTCTGGTTGACAATTGACATGTATGGGGCGGCACCGTGCGGGATGGCACTATTCTATGTTGTATCGGGTTTTCAGGGGTGAGCTACTCCGTGCGACATTGTCCTAGGCTTTCAGGGGCGAGTTGCTATATGTGACATCGTCCCAAGCTTTTCGAGAACGACATGCTACTTCGTGCGGCTCCAGAAGATATGGAGGAATCGTCGCTTCTGACCCGAGGTAGCAGGTCGATCGTGGCCTCTCACGTTAGATTGTGGGTTGTGCTTTCATGCTAACGTGCCGTTGCCCGTTGTCACATGAGCAATACCAGAATATCTTCTATGAACATATATAATATTTAAATTTAGATAAAAAATACTAAAAATCATATAAATATAAATAAATAAATAAATATATATCAAATTTTTTGTTAAAAATATAATTAAATTGTTAGGGATATAACATTTAATCATAATAATTACTTATGTACTTTAAGTAATATAATAGATTTAATGATTTCCGATTTATTATGCACGTGGTTACACGTCGATGGTAAACATTTATGAGATGACGATGTTCGAAATTGGGATGAGGTGTACGAAGTAGAGCAGAGTTGGTGAGTGCAATTAATGTCCTCGTTGCAGCTTTCTCTGGTATAGACTTCAGCACATTACCTTAAGGTTTCATGTTTTAGTCTTTTGGTGATTACCCTCTCGGTCAAAAATAACAATGAAATCGACATGTAATAAATAATTTACTAAACAAAATCTCAATCCATGTCGGAGAGTTATAATGACAAATATAAGTGATTACGCTCGTTCACATATTCAAGTTAATCTTCACTTATCACAATAAGTTGATTGTTAGCTGATACATCAGTAACAAAAAAAAAACACTCATTATCTTGCTTAAAATATTAGAAACATTTGAATGTTTTTTAATGTTTTTATATAATTATTTGATGAATAAAATAGATTTAAGCAATAAAATAAAACATGATGAATAAAATAGATTTAACCTAGTTTTGCTGAATAAATTTTTCTCAAAAACACTTCTGTTTTTTATTTTTCTCAAATAATGCACATAATTCGAATAATACCCAAATCATTCCTCACCAATTGCAATGATACTTTTCTCATTAATTTTGGATTATTATAGTGTTTTCATTAGGCTTATTTATATTTTTTTAATAGTATTATAATACTTTTAATTAAGATATTAAAAAATTATACAATTATTAAAAAAACTCTCTTTTATTATCATTACTCATATATTATTATGATATTGTATTTTTAGACTAGTAATTAATTTTATTGAGGTTAACAATCAATTCAGATCATTTATAATATTTATAAAAAGCAGGCTTATAGTATATTTATTGTGGTAACCAAAATATTATAATAGATCAATTTCGTATCTTTATTTCGATGATATTATTTTTAAATTAGTATAAATATTTATTTAAATCATAATATAATATATGAAATAATATATAATTTATTTATAATATTTTTACTGAGATATTAAAAAGACGGTAAAGTTATTAAATATGTTATAATCACACCGTAATATTATAATCATATTATGTGTTTTTTTATGGCTCATGCACCATTCGGATAAAAAATTATTTATAACATGAAGCTTTTTAATATCGACGTGTCCGGAATATATTGGCTGACGATGACCTGTTCCACGGTTGCCGCAACCAAGAAGGCTGTGTAAGACTCACACCAAAGGCGAACACTTTCGATCCCCTTCTGGAATTACCGGGAGCAACCAACGGAAGCATCTAGAACTCCTCAACTCACCGTTGATCTTAAATCCGACGGATCAGATTCGATACCGGTGCGATAGGGCTTCTGGTTCTAGAGCCTTCTTGTTGGCCGCCCCATCCCCCTTATAGCACTCGCCTCTCCTTCCTCCTTGCCTCGAGCCATTCGTCGACAAGGGTTCTTGGAGTCGAGGGCGGCAGCGCTGCGGTGGTCTTGAATCGGGAGTAGGCAAGAGCTGAGGTGCCGATTTCTCATTCGGTTTGGGGAAGATCGATTAGGGTTCGGTCGGCAAGATGTTCGGTAGGGCGCCGAAGAAGAGCGACAACACCAAATACTACGAGATCCTCGGGGTACCGAAGAACGCGTCGCAGGAGGACCTCAAGAAGGCCTACCGCAAGGCCGCCATCAAGAACCACCCCGATAAGGGCGGCGATCCGGAGAAGGTAACCCGTCTTTTGCTTGTTGGTGTCTGGTTCTACTGATCTGTAGTTGAATAGGTGCGATCGTTGTTCTAATGAATGGTTCATCTCCGGTTTTGATCCCTTAGATTCATCTTTTCGATATGTTGATACATTTTCAAGAACCTCCTTCGATTTTCTCATAGTTTAATGTAATTTTGCCAGTGATTGAAGGTTCTTTTGTATAAATGTCGGAAATCTTTGCCGCCAAAGTTAGATCCATGATCGAGCTGGTAGCTAATTTAGGATGGGCATATGCTCTACCCACACATGTTGTCCAACGTCCGTCTATGTTTGCTTTGTTGAAACTTTGTAGCCTAAATGTTTGTGTGACCTTGTTCTTGTTGTGATGTTCCAAAGGATTGTAGTCGGGATGGTTAGGTCTTGATACATGTTTCATACCCTTGGAGTCGTAGATGACATAGATCTCATGTCTGCCTTTACAGTTCAAGGAGTTGGCCCAAGCTTATGAGGTTCTGAGCGATCCTGAGAAGCGTGAGATTTATGATCAGTATGGTGAAGATGCCCTCAAGGAGGGAATGGGTGGTGGGGGTGGCCACAACCCGTTCGATATCTTCGAGTCGTTCTTCGGTGGAAATCCCTTCGGAGGTATGTTTCTGACCTTGATCATGTTCACTCCACCTGTTAGCACGAGTATTGTTCTCCCAGATCTGCACGAAGACTATACAAAGCGAACGGTGTTGTTGCTTGCGATGGACAGGAGGCGGAAGCAGTCGCGGACGAAGGCAGAGGAGGGGGGAGGATGTGATCCATCCTCTGAAGGTGTCTTTGGAGGACCTCTACAACGGGACCTCGAAGAAACTATCACTTTCGCGGAATGTCATCTGCCAAAAGTGCAAGGGGTGAGTTGCCTGCTGCTGTTCGTTGTGATGTTACCTGCTGGGTGCTCGCTCCCTAACATTTCCTAGGATCTTTGTGCAGGAAGGGTTCAAAGTCTGGTGCTTCAATGAAGTGCTCCGGCTGTCAAGGCTCGGGTATGAAGGTCACAATTCGCCAGTTGGGGCCTGGGATGATCCAACAAATGCAGCACCCTTGCAACGAGTGCAAGGGGACGGGGGAGACGATCAATGATAAGGATCGCTGCCCACAATGTAAAGGTGAGAAGGTTGTTCCCGAGAAGAAAGTGCTGGAGGTTATAGTGGAGAAAGGAATGCAGAATGGCCAGAAGATTACCTTCCCCGGAGAGGCAGATGAAGCAGTATGTTCCTGTCACTCTTTGAAGACATTGATCCGTATGAACTCAGGATGTACACGGACTAATCTACTTGTTCTGGGTGTTGCAGCCTGACACTGCTACCGGAGACATTGTGTTCGTCCTTCAACAGAAGGATCACCCAAAGTTCAAGAGAAAGGGAGACGATCTCTTCTACGAGCACGCATTGTCGCTCACTGAAGCTCTCTGTGGCTTCCGGTTCGTGTTGACCCATTTGGATAACAGACAGCTACTGATCAAGTCCAACCCCGGTGAAGTTGTGAAGCCCGGTGAGGAAATGTTTTGACTTTTGCCGTTCCAGGCTTTGACTTAGCAGCGCAGTTTCCTTGTTAACCATGACTGCTACTGCCACCGATACAGATCAATTCAAAGGAATCAATGATGAGGGCATGCCGATGTACCAGAGGCCCTTCATGAGGGGGAAGCTCTACATCCACTTCACCGTGGACTTCCCAGATTCAATGACACCAGAACAGTGCAAAGCTCTCGAGGCCGTTCTTCCCCCAAAGCCCGCATCGCAGATGACCGACATGGAGCTGGATGAGTGCGAGGAGACGACATTGCATGATGTTAACATCGAGGAAGAGATGCGCAGGAAGCAGGCTCAGGCACAGGAGGCTTACGAGGAGGACGACGATATGCATGGTGGTGCCCAGAGAGTGCAATGCGCTCAGCAGTGAACAGAAATCTTTTTGGAAACTGCTGAGTTCGTGATGAGGTCCGTACTCCTTCAGTTGTCTGCTTACTGATTACTATGTCGATCATCGTCGTTTACTGATTGCTGTGTCGATCATCGTCGTTGTGGTAACCTTGTGGCTAAACACTATACCTAGCTCATGTTATCTTGTTCACGGTTAAACTGATGTCCTCGATCTTTTCTGGAAAGAATCTCTTGTTCCATGAGCATATGTGAGGTGCAATCGAGGCAGAGGAAAATAACTACCATTGTTATTTGTTTTACTTCTCTTTTAGAATTTAAACGGACGAATTATGTGATGCCAGTGTGAGCATATCAACTGTGACGACGATTAGAACGAGCCTATAGGTGGTTTGATTTCTGTAGAAGTTGACTTCTTGAATAGGTGAATGATATCATGGAAGCTTTCTACTGTATAATTGTGCATGTGGTTTAATTATGTATGTGCTCTGAAGGCATCGGACCCTACGTTAGATTTAGATCAGTGATTTAATGTGAATACCAAACAGAGAAGTTAGGATGTCGACGGTGTTTTTTAATGTCCATTCGTTGTGGCAGTTATTGGCTATCAATGTTGCTTTGACTTCCAATTTCTGGAGTGTGCAATCTGGCTCAGGAGAAACACAAGTTTGATGAGCTTAGTGGGTTTATGCCATCTTTTATTCGACTGTTGATTGTCGACACAAATGAAGTAGTCTGGACGCTTCTTCTTGTGCCATTGGGATTGACAAACTTTCGTGAATCTTAATGCACTTGCTTCTGTAAATGTTAGGGAGGATCCGCATGTTTTACGTTCCTGTGAGTTGAACTCACATGAAAACGCTATGTTACTCTCTCTTCTGCCGTCACAGTTACCCTCCTATTTAACTGGATTGAAGGAACAATTCGATCGGATATTTTAAGGCATCGTACTGATGAATCCCTTGGCACTGTTCACTGACAGATTCGATTGGTGATTGATTGATGTCTGTCTGAGCTCCTGTTTCATGTCATCTTGAGTTGTTCATTTGACTTCCGACCGGGAGAACATCACGGAATGAATTACTTATATATGGTTTGTCACTGAGGATCCTTGTAACCAATCATATTTCTACAGACGATAAATTGTATAGTTATTGCAGTCGGAATTCTGATCATCAAACTTGCAAAAAATTCATCTTATTGCATTGTCGTTTAGGTTGTATGAATGGATGGATCACAATAATTTGAAGCATAATTGTTTCAAGTCAACCAAACCCGCATCATAAGTCGTACTGGACGTTTGAAAGTTTTCCTTGCTCCGAGCACCGGCCAATCAAGAAGCAGAGGTTCGAATTGAAACGTGCGTCACACGTCAAAGAAAAGGGGATGGATTCAAATGGAAGCAACGTATTGCGAGGAAGCGACTCTCAAGATGCATGGAGAACACCACCAGCAATGATCTAAAATAGGGGGTGAAAGCGGCTGCTGGGTATAAAGAAACGCCACCAGTCGGAGGCCTCCGTCGAATGCATCGGGCAGAGGTAGACTTGAGACAGCTAAATCTATGCATAGATCCAGATAGAAATCCATTATAGTACACAATCATGGAAGCGTTGACCTCTCACGCTTCAATCTTCCAGGGCTCAACTCGCTTTGTTTATCGGAATCTGATGCACTCGAGCTGTTCTTTCTTGAGCTTATGTCCCTGTCCTCCCCCACCATGTTTGCGTTGACTCCCATAAGCCACAGCTCGTTGTGTGTTCTGGGAGGGCGACTCTCGGCATCTACGTGGAGGAACTGCACCACAAAGAGCCTGTGATGCTTCCTCTTCCTCTCTCTAATAGCTCGGCAGCACTCCGATCTCTTCTGCCAGGCCACGATGAACTCCACAAGCGACGCCTCGCCGCCGCCGGTCGCCGACGGAGGCTCCGTCGGGATGTTGAGCTCCGACAGGATCAGCGGCTTCGGCTACGGCCTCGGCGTGTCCATCGGCATGCTCCTCCTCATCACCACCATCACCCTCGCTTCCTACTTCTGCACCCGAGCCAGCACGCCCTCCCCGCCCGCGGGCCCGCCCCCTCCCCCGCGCCGCGCAGCGGCGAGGAGGCTGGCTGAACAGGAGACGACGGCGGCGGCGGGCGGCGACTTGGAGGCTGGGATCGACGAGGACACCCTGAAGAGCTACCCCAAG
The DNA here is from genome assembly GCA_024322285.1 of Musa beccarii. NCBI lineage: Eukaryota > Viridiplantae > Streptophyta > Magnoliopsida > Zingiberales > Musaceae > Musa > Musa beccarii. The sequence continues at coordinate 1,373,387 of CM044399.1, forward strand.
GTGCGGTACTCACACGCGAAGCTCGGCCGCGACGTGGCGGGCGCGGCTTCCTGCTGCTCGATATGCCTGTCGGATTACAAGGACGCCGATGTGCTGCGGGAGCTGCCGGAGTGCGGGCACCTGTTCCACGTGAAGTGCGTCGACCCCTGGCTACGGTTGCGCCCGACGTGCCCCCTGTGCCGCACGTCCCCGCTGCCCAGCCCGCTCCCGACGCCGCTCGCGGACGCCGTCCCCCTGTCAACACTGGCAAGGCATCCATGATCGAACAACAAGAGAGTAGCCGATGCTTCACCTATCGGAGTCTGGAATCAAGCAAATGACTGCTTCAGGAGTTCTTTTAGTAGGGAGAGGGGAGAGAGACAAGAAGAAGCAGGCTCTCTCTCTTGGCTAAGTCTTCAGCACTCCATAAGCATGTTCTCATGGATGCTTTGAGATGATTTCTCATGTAAATTGGTACGAGGTGAAGTGCTAATCCACTGTATTCACTCTTTTGCGCCAAATCAATTAGTTTGATAGTGTACATCCAAATGATCTAAATCTCTCTGTTTCTCTTGAATATTTATATATGAAACAAAAATGGTTCATACAAAACTCTACATATAAAAATTATAACATTGTAAAAGTCCAATTTTACAGTCAATGGAAGGGGAAATAAAAAAAAGTCAAAATGTCAACTGGCATTAAGATTCTTTACTATGCGTAGTACCCAAATTGGGGGGTAGATATGTAATTTCACATATTTAATTAGCCGATAAAGCCGAAAAATATTTTTCTTCTACTAATTACGGCCTCCGGAGTATTTAGTTAGCCGATGAAGCCGAAGACGTAACAGAAACGCGATCGCTTCCTCCCCCTCTTTGGCTTCTGCGTCTCCTCCTCCTCCGCGATGGCGTCGATGGTCGATCCCCGCCTCGTCCTCTCCGCTGCTTCTCTTCTCCTTGTCCTCCTTCTTCCCCTGCCCGCTGCCGATGTCGAGTGTTGCAGTGAGTTCCCCGTTGATCCTTCCGTTTTTTACGTTGATTTTGATTCCTTGGATTTGTTGTCTTGTACAACTCCGTCGCGACTTCGATCTTAGCAATGCCTTGGGGGGGTTCGACTCTGTTCTTGGTAGAGGTGGATGTGGCCGCTTGATCGTAGTCAAGCCGGTCCTTGGTCTTGTTTTTTGCTTTTTCTTGGAATTGGTTTTGACCACGACGCCCACTCTGTCGTCTTCGGTCAATCGATGACCGAAGGGAGTAAGGATTGCGATATTTCTAATTTCTCAGTGGGGACTGATCAAGGATTACAAGGGCGGACGACGTATCTGCAACAACCTTTGGCTTTTCAGTTTGTCATCAAGGGGGATTCGTCACATTAATCATGAGAAGAGTAATGATCTACAACAACTGTCAGTTTATCCCTGGTCGTCAAACGAGCGAAGGGCAACGTAGCTCTGAAGATCCAAAATCATGCCTTGCATTGGGGTCTATATTTTTATTGAGGAAATATGAGAGGGGAATTTTTGCTGTCATTTACAGTTTACGAACCGTGTTTATACTTATGCTTCTTGGTGGGGGGTTCCAACTTGGCATGATCCTTGGGTCTTGTCTATCCATTCCACATAGGCTATATTCTTAAGTTTCATTGCATGATTGTCTATTTTTTATGAACTCTTTGTCTTGGGTTTAATTTAGTGTATTTTACATAATGAATGAATTGCTTGTTCAACCGAATATTTGTACAATATTAAACGACAACCCACAATGTCCCAACTATTCGTGCTATGCATGTTTCTTGTCTTCTTTCTTGTATCACTTTTTCAACAGCTAATCGACAGCATACTTTGGGCAATACTCAATCTTGAGAACAATCATTTGATTTTAATTGAACTAGTTGATCTTCATCATGGTACTTCATAGTCCCTTGTTAACCTTGTTGCTTTTTTTTACCATGCCTCGGCTGGACTTCACATAATATGGCTTTGACTTTGTCGATGGTCTCACATAATTGGTTGATAGGGAATTAAGGTGGATTTACCAAAGAGTCACCAAAAGCTGAGATTCTTTTATTTGATTTCTTCATTTGTCAATAAGTAATTTGTTGAGGTTGTCTACCTGTTTGTCCTACTTTTCCTATTAAAAGTAAAATGCATCTGGATAAATACAATAAATAAATATCATGCTTATGTTTGAAGTGAAAAACCTATCTTCATAAAGGTAATTTAGGAAAGTGAGATTTTGAGGGAGAAGCAAATTAGCAAGGAAAAAGCATATGAACATTTGATCTGTAACACCATTTAGTTTGATTGGTTGGTGAAATTTTTAGCCTAATAAATATTATTGTGGTGCATGTGAACAAAGTCTGACTTCATTTTGTTATCGACATCATTATAGAAAGATTGTAAATATGATGTCCCATATGAATTGTGAAGGAAAGGTGGGTTAAACTGTTATTATTTTCCACGTGCGGCAAAGGATGTTGATATCTTTTCAAAATAAGCACAATAGATGATAAGCAGGTCATCTTTTACTAGCATGGATCGGGAGGCAAATGAATAACTTTATACATGATTAATTATACAATGTCGAAATGCATGACCCATTAAAGCAAGATATGTCCAATCTTGTAGACAGCCCGTGTTGAATGACTGATGAAGAAGCTAGTGTAGCGTGATTTTGGTTTCTGCACATTAAAGGGGTAAGGATTTAGCCCGGGCTGCACATGCCATGTTGGTGTGCAACCGACATGCCCTTATAAATGGGTATGCTCTCTAATAAAAGAATATTTACTATATTATTTTGTGACTTGGAAAGACACTGATAGTTTCAGTTTTCTTTTAATCATAACATCCAACACTGATCTTAGCTTTTACACAATAAAAAAGTGAAAATTGTGTGCTTAATTTGTATGTTGTTTTGCAATGAATTACTAATTCAGGCATTACCTCAAAGTGCCAGAGTCTGGTACCTCATGGACATTATTTTGTTTGTGTGAATGTCTACTTAAAATAGGAAGCACATGTTCATTTACCTATTTTAATGTTAAAAAACAAGCGATAAAATATCAGAAGGGAAGTTGGTAATTGACGTCAAGTACTTGGGATTTCATGTTCACCAAGAAACTCATGGATCTTTGCAAGAAGACGTCCTGCCCTGTCTCAACTGGTCACTTTGTACTATCTCGCCAGCAGACTCTACCATCATTAACCCCACCGGTGAGAGCTTTTGTTCTTATGTTTTATTATTATGGTTTATCGAGACAAATTAATTTATGATGAATATAAAAGTGGTGCTACACTGATGGTATGCTCAAATTAAAATGTGTTTGCCTTCACCATGTAGTTGTCTCATCAGGCTTCTCTCAATTGTTGTTTGAAATTTCTACTCATTATGATTAATCTGTTAGGTCAATAAATGATGTGTAACGTCATAGCATCTGGTTTCCTTTGCTGTAGGGGTTTATGAATGTTAATCTTCATGAACATACGAAAGCTGGTGTTCCAAAATCTGACAAATAGCATAACATAGAAGTAGACAAATAGCAAATGTGAGTGATACCATAGACCAGAAAAGAGGCTTGGCTGTGAACAAGGACGAACCCAGATCTACATGTAGGGAGGATAGATAGCTTACCATGTACTGAATGAGATATTTTAATGGTGAAAATGAAAATAAGAAAATGATATGTTATGTAATAAATTAAAGATGATCATAAGTTTTGCAATTTCATATATTGAAAAACAGTGTAATAAATTTAGGCACATTGATGTATATAATAATAGTATAGTGATTAAAAATCAATAGTAAAAATTGATGAACAAAAATACACCAAAGAGAATGTGTGACACGCATGGTTAAACTGGCATCACACAGTGAAAATAATTGAATCCCAGATCTATGAATAGATTATAAGACAGTTATATTTAATGTTAAAGCTGGACAACTGTATTAATTTTCTGTTAAGTCATATTGGAAGAAGGTGCAGAATGGATAAGAAACAACAAATAGATTATTGTCATTCTGTGATGTTGATTGGAGGAGCATAATGCTAGCTATAAAAAATAATCAAAATAAGAATGAGAGTTCATAGCTTGGTTTGGCTGCTGTATTGCTTTTCAACAAGAGGGACATTATCCCATTCTAGGGTGCTCCTCCTCTTCTCTGCTTACCTCCTTTCCCTTTTCCATCTTCCTCCGGTTTGAAGTCAACCTCTGTTGGCCTAGAAAATGAATGAGGAGGCCTAGATTTGAATATGGTCTGGCATCCTCTTCTGTCTCAATTAGTGGAAGAGTCTACTTAGTTCTTACTTGGTTATTTGAAATTTGAACCGGTCATGATCTAAAATATTATCAGGATGAGTATTTTGTGTGGATCAGAAATTGGTACTTCTTGTCCTCAACTTGTATCTTGGTGTCTCCTCTTGGTGGTGCTTTTAATCACAGGAACACCGAAGAGGTAGTAATGATACATCATGCACCAACAGTGATGACTGATTTTTCAATTAATTTACTTCCATTTACTGTCCTACATCAACCTCTATCTATTCATCAATCAAATTATGCAAGATGTATGCCATAGAATAACAAAGGATAAAACGAGGTGTCGTTTTATTCATGAACAACTACATGTGTTTGAAGATATATGTAGTGAGATATAGTTAGAAAAGATGAAATAATTATTATTAGTAACATGAGAAGAGGCAGAGGAAGATCTAAACTAATCTTTTTAGAAACTTTAAATTTTTTTATATATTTTTAATTTAATTAAGGATATGATTTTTTTTTAAAAAAATGAAACTCAATTGCAAGAAAAGATTTTATATAGTTGATCTTAAATAAATAAGATTTTATGATTCTATTGTTGTTGCTGGATGCTAGAAGCTTCTAAATGGATGTTTGGACGAATCATGGCAGCACTAATTCGTTTTTTTTTATATATTATGTTTATTGATCTCAGGGTTCAATATACACTTACAATGAAGCTAACAGCACATGGAAAGCAGCTGACGTGCATCATCTTTGATTTCAGTATTGGGTTTGGATCTGTTGATTAAAACTGAATGCAAACCAAATGAGTCCTCGAAAGAATGGAGCTCTCGGGCCCCCGATGCCAGCTTTTTGGGATCTCCAGGTGAAAACTGGCATTTTCCTATCCTCCTCCATAAATGCAGTCAGTCGTGAACAGTAGTAATACTTGCATCTGTGCGAATGGATTACATGGAACAGTTTACTTGACTCCGTCGTGACCTCCCTCCCGTTTACAGGTGACCGTAGGTATCAACACCCAACCCATCATCGATCCTCTTCTTTCCATTTTGTAGTTCTCTATCTTCCTTTGATCCCCTCCTCTTTTTCTCCTCCATCTCATCCTCCTCTTCCTTCAACTACATTCGGGGTTATCTTGATGGTTAACTTTTCTTTTTCTTCTTCATCTTTTTTTTTTCTTTCTTTTCATCTCCTTTTCTGCTATTATCTTCCCTCTCATTTTCTGGGATCTTTGTATCTTCTCCTTGTTCGCTCTTCTTCGATACCTTTTTCCTCCCTAACGAGCCATGTTTCTTTCCGTTGCTCTCGTTCTTCGTCCTTTCGGTCATCGCCCCATGCTCCTCTTTCTTCACCTCTCGATGGTTGGAGTGGAGATCCGAGACAAAGGGAAATGATTGGGAGTTGGTCCACTTTTTCTTTAATGCTAAATGCTATCGAACTACCTCTTATTAAAGATCTTTGACCAATTGACAGGTTTCATGGCTGATTCACAAGTCGAACTTATGCACGACATCGGAGCACTCTTTGGTTTCACGTATTCGATCCGCAATCAGATGGAATCCTCGATTAAAAAGCTTCGTCATACCAAAGTACGTGACTAGAATTATTTTTCCATGTCAAATGAAATGCAATCTATTCGAGAAATCTATCAATTTTGTCACCATGTTCCCACGCACACATGCTTTCTCTTCTGGTATGTGTCATAGTAGAAGCCAAAAAATAAGATTTGCATGTCAAAGATAAAAGCCACAAAGCATTTCCAATGGTCATAAAATTAGAAAAAAAAAAAAAAACAATCGGATTGCAATCACGAGAAAGAATTTTCTCAAAGAAAGAATTTTCTCAAAGAAAGGTAATTTAAGGTCAGCCCATACAACAGGTAGAGATACCTTGCAAAGAGTAACAAAGAAACAATGAAGTCTTTGTGTTAACAGATCATACCGGAAGCTGTCTAAATGTTGCATTCTTAACATATCGACAGACTAAACCAACCAGGTGTAACATACAGGACATGCGGTCATGACTAAAAAATACTCGAATTAGCATAACTAACCCATTTACTAGGCTAGCTACAATTTCATACTAAAACCTCCACTAAGCCATCCAGGTATTACATACAGGACGTTTTAGCACAACTAAATTCTTGAATGAGTGTAACTACCCATTTATTACCACCTACAACTTAAATACTGAGCCACGCAACGAGACAACACAGATGAGCATAAATTAAGTTTCAAGAGTTGATCGGAGAGGCACCCGGCGGATGCTCCCCATCGCTGCAGTTCGCCGAAGGAACGTCCTTCGAGACTACAGCATTGGAGTCTTCCTTGTGGCTGATATTCCCTGATAAAACCTCCCTATCCTGCATTTCTTTCCCAGCTTCAGGACTGCCGGCGGAAGGCGATACCTTGGCTTTCGCTGGCTTGTCGTCCGCTTGGTTCTTCTCCATCTCGGGTGCTGCTTCTTCATCGTCGTTCTTCGAACTAGGCTCGGTTTTCTCTTGACCATTTCCATTGGCTTTGACGGAATCTTGCTCATCTACAGCTTTCCCATCAGCATCGCTATTCGCTGCAACCTCTCCAGCAACACCCTCATTCTCAACCACGTTCACATCAGCACCAGATTCTTTCATTTCCACATCAGTAGGTGCTTCCGCTTCCCCTGTGGTGGCATCATCATCCTTCACCCCAGAAGTTTCATCCAACCCACTGCCATCATCTTTCTTCTCCTTTGCCCCTTTCTTTGAGCTTGATTTCCTTTCTCGCTTTCTTGGCTTCTCATTTTCCGGGGTCTCTACTGCCTTGGCTTTCTCTCGAATTCTCGCTGAGCGCCTTGGGGTGTCACCTGAGTGAGAGTGCTAGCCCGTTCAATGAAGCAAACAAAAAATTTATTCATGTACACTAAAAAAAAAAGTCATTCATATGCATGTTATGGAGCTATATATGTTCGATTGGACTTGCAAATGGATAGAAAGGGCGAGTACCACTTCCCCAGTCAAAGTCAGACGAAGAGGGGCCTCCAGGATGAGACTTCAAGTATTGCTGTAACTGTCTCTTATTTTTTATTTCCTCACCGGTTGGTGATTCGAAGGCAATTTCATTCCTTCTTGGAGTTCCATCCTCGTTCAGCATGAACTGTCAGTGCAAAAATAATAATATATTTTACTGTGATAATGGAAGACAAAATATGCAAGTGATCCAAATCCAGATGTGTTGATGATATACCAACACGAGAAGGAAAAAGTTATCCAATTTAGAGTGGGCTTTTAATACTGCAGCACAAAAGAAAAAGAAAAAAAAAATCCACAACAGCACATATTGTTGCAATCGCTTTGCCAAGCAATCAGAAGAAGATGCTAGAAGACTCCTACATTAGCAAATCTTTAATAAATAAGCATATCACTCATATATAGACAAATCATCCAAACTTGTTATTACATCAATCAAATAAAGGAAAAACACATTCACATTTTATTGTCTGATGGGTACCAAGAGTTAGAGAGAACATAACTTGCATGAAAATCTTGTACGTAGATTTTATTTTATTTTATTTTATTGTTGCAAAAGGGTAAGTGGCAAAGGTGGGATTCGAGCCTGGGACCTTGCTATGCTGTCAAAGTCTTTATCGGCTAAGCTCGTCCACACCTTCAAACGTAGATAAACCTTTTGTGTCTTCTTGAGCAATGGTAGAACTTCTTACTCCAAGGGGCCAGAAGAGTTAATTTTAATAAACAACCAAATTGAGTGGCTTATAGACCAGCTGAAGAAGAGGAATTTATCATCTAATGTTAAGCCGTAACGCATTAGCATGCCTGATAGTAAATAAAAATTTGCATTATAAAGCTACATTTTTTCTTTTTGGTTTCACCAAAAAGTACCAACCCACTTTTAAACTTTTGTCTAATTGCAATAAAAGTTAAGATCCACATCAATACCAAAAACTTCCAAGAATAGCTAGAACATTCTACTCTGACCACCCAGAAAGAACACACTGTAAATAATAACTGTTTCCAGTCTAATAAAGAAAGCAGGAGGTAAAAGGTAATGTTAGCCCCATGAAGGTGACAAGCTGGCTTGTATGGTACTTAGATCTTAATTCTGCTCAATGAACTCACCATACAAATGAAGCATGCATGTTCACATAATAACCTTTTCCCACTTTAGTATAAAAATGACACCATTATGTGCTCAGATAACGAAGACAACTCCATAAAATCTTCCATAATATGAAATCACAAGCTAGAGTTAAGTAAGAACCCATTATGGCAACGGTATGATGAAATAAAGCAGATTTGTCGATGAAACAGCACAGAATGCTTTTACGAGACATCTACCACAACAAGGATTCATAGGGCATGGGCTTTGCATAATACCAGCTTAAATGCCAAAATACCATTCTATCAGGTACAATTAGACAAATCATTGATGGAATAGAAAGCGACAGGTATGTAAATTCGATGTCAAACAAGAAAAGCCAGTGCATCATGCTGAGGAAGACAATAAAAAGTCATCAATCAGTTGTTGAAATCCAATGGAGCAACTTCAGGCTCAGCAAAAAGCTATAAAAGAACGACAACCAAATGAAACTGTTTTCAGAGAAGAACTTAGATGTACAGATTATGATTGAAGAAAGAGAATCCAATTTTCGAGCAAGAAAAATAAGTATACGTAAAGCATAAACATCTAATTCCTTGTGAAGAGGTAGAACTTGAAAACAAGTTCCTTTTTCCTAAGTTTGAAGAATTCCTGAATAAAAAAAAAAGGACAGATATGCATACTTCCAACAATGATAAATAAAAAAAGAAGTATATTTAAGAATTCCATGAAGGAATAATTTGGTCGTCTTAAGAGTTAAGAAATTGTCTAGCTAACCTCCTTGGACATGCGTAAAGAATGTTAGGAAAAGCTTATTGTAGCTATTACATCTTACAAATTTTATTAAAAAGTCTCGGTCAACCCCCCAAGCAAAAAATTTTACAATTCAGTCAATGTTCTCTTACAGCATATATAGAGAATCCTCATACTGATTCTATTCAGTCTTTTAATACAAAGGTAATAATTATATTCTTCTTAACACACACAGACCAAAAAAAAAGATACTACAGCTTTTCAGTTGTGGGAACTGTGCAAACTAATTTGACAGCAGAGCCAACTACCAATCTTTTTGCAGGCAGCAGTAGACCATGAGAACTAGGTTCAAGTGTAAATGAAATGAGAGAAATCACCAAAATAGGTAACAGATTGAAACATATAAAGAACAATTCTCTTAAGCATGCAAGAGTCAATAACTGCAATGTTCAATAGCAAGCATGCCCCATACCAGAAATGGAAATCTTTGTACTTCACATTTGGTAATCTGCAAAAGTTGGGATATCACCATGTTGGCAATTCGTCAGCCAAGAAGTCTCAATAGGACCTATGAACAACTTTCTCCAGATTTCTGGAATCAAGGACCTTTGGTGACTGGAATTGTTAGAAAAATGAAGGAGATAGAAGTAGGGACATTGTTTGATCAAACAAACAATACAAATATTCTCTAGCTAAGAGAATATTTAGCTAACCCCTAAAAAGAAAGAAAATACAAACATGTATCTAGCTAAGAGCCCAGGATATTTAAATACAAAAAAGTAATCTGAAATTAAAAAAAAAAGTTCAAGGGACATAGCATCAATCTCTTTCTTCTCTTAAAAACTGTTTTTTTGTGCACATGTATACGAAAATTAATAAAAAAATATTCTGTTTGTAAGAATAATAAATCTAATGCATAGGTTATGCATGTAAACATATCAATTCTAAGTCATGTATAAAAAAGAAAAAAAAATATTATGTTCTGTGTAAATAGGAATAGGAAAGAAGATAAAAGAGCATTCATTTAGAGAACATTGAGGTCCATATTCATTTAGGAGGATTTGTACAAAATCCATTTACTATGAGGGATGTACAGGGAAATAAATTTATATTTGAGGATCACAAGTCAACAAATAAGGATTCATATAGATAAAAAAAAAACTCCTTTTGGATCAAAAGTTAAGCATATAAACATTCATATAAATAAAGAATTCTATATAAATCCTTGTGATTTATATGAATAATTATATGCTTAAATTCAAGAGATTGTATGTGAAGAGAGATAACAAACAAACCAATTAAGTATATAGAAATCACAAAGATTTGCATTCAAAAGGTAAAAAAGTTAACCCACAATTAGTTCATTCAACACGGAAAGTTCTATATTATAGAATATTTGCATGGTCAGAGAGATCGTCCTCATTGGTGTGACAATTAAATGATATTTCAAAAATAAAAAAGAACCACATGCAAAAAGTATTGTACAATTGATCTATAAAGCAAGGAATGCCATCTCATGTTGGCCGATCGTGTTGGTTGCTGGTCGAACTGATACATAGCAAGTCAGTACCAGTACATACTCCTATTCTGAAAAATGGCCGAAACACATGGTACACTGTTTCAAAAAAAGGACCAAAAATGATCCAAACCTAAAAAATAAAATCCCTATTTTACGTTTTTTATCCTAATTTCTTGGTATATAAACTATATTTAGATAAGCATAAAGTATATCTTTGCCATAAATGAACAAAAAAAATTCTAGGTTATAAGGACGAAAAATTGAATGAGAATTAGAGTGAAAGAGGCGGGAGAGAGAGGAGAATTTGAAGGACAAAATAGGGCCTAATGGTCAATTTGCTCGTTGGGGACTTGGTTTGATTTGAGAGGAGTACGGTTGAAATTCGATCGTTACCAAACCCATATTTTATTTAAAAACCTATTCATTAAGCATCATTTATATTTCTTTTTTTTTTATATACAATACACAACTCCAAAGAGTTCAACAACGCTAAAAGATCCATGCAACCAACCACAAATAGTTGGAACATGCACATATAACTAAAAAGCAAAAAGATGAATCTCAAACTGTGTAGCTCCAAAACCAATAAACATATATGATATATTATTTTGTCTTACAAATGATGACAAACTAATTCAAAGAAAAAGAAAAAGAAAAGGTAAGTCAAATAACAGAGCGGAACATATATAAGGTTGGTTATATAGATTTCCCACCATTGAGTGCCAATGAGATCAATATACAAGTCACACAGAAGTGTTATTACAAGCTAAGTACCAGTGAAAAGTTTGTTAAAAGATATGCATTGTATGTTTCATCCCATGGACATAATAAAGACATACCCTCACGAAACACCAAAGATAAGGCATCATATTTCAAAGTCTAGTATCGAAATGTGCAAGGCATCACTGAAATCATTTTCAAATGTCAAAAAAACTTTGCCACTAGAAGCAAAACCCAAGAAACCCGAACAAGTAAAATCCCAGGGGAGAGGTTTCTATTTAGTAGAAGCTGTGCCCTTGAGCTTGCAACAAGTGAACTTCCTTTTGGGGAAGGAGATGTCACCGTAGTATATTATATGGTTGCTGAAGGTTTGCACTACTGGACTAATTTGTGATCTGGTTAAGCATTAATCTTCTTCTCTCAACTCAAGTGACCCAAAATTGTTTGTGATAGATCAAATTGATCAATCAAGTCCTGCAATCAGGATTGAACTGATGGAAATACTGTGAACTTGCTGCCAGGCATTTTGGTGATTTCAGAAGCTTCCTAATGATGAAGCCTTGGTTCCTCGAGTAGCTTGCATCCAATTACACACAAAAATGACTACATCAAAGAAAATAGTGACTTTCAAGCACCTTTAGGACATTGTAACATGATAAGGTTGCTCCTCTGTAGCCTGGTGTGACTAGGGTCCAAATCACCAAAGCAGACTCTCCGTGTAAGAGGAAGATGGGATACACTGATCCTCCCAAATGATGCATCGATGGAATTACCATTTCTGAAATTCATGTTGAAGACACTAATACAACTTGAATCCTTCTCGAAATTTTGCATTTTAAACAAAGATCAAATTGAAAATTCTATCACCTACTCTCTAAAGCAAACACTATAATCTGAACAACTTTAGCCTTGAATGACCATTAAATCTTTTCAAGTGAAAAAATAATATACACAAGGAAAAATATTTAACAAGTGCTTACAAATATGACATGTCTTAGAAAGTAGTTTGCATACAACTATAACTTGCATCAAAAGCAGCTCAGACACAAGAAAAAGATCCTCAGGGACAAGATATGCATGATAACCAACTATTTCAGAGCTACTGATTCATTTTTTTTTAACAAAGAAAGGACTCTGTTGCAGTCAGGAACTCACCATCATCCACGTTCCTGGCAGTAACAGGAAGCCACACGGTCTTATTTCTACAAGTAGAATTTTTGACACAGATTAGCTAAACATATCCATTCATACTTCGACCGCACTATCATCCAGACACAAACCACCACTTGGCAAACAGATGTGTTCCGCACCCTAAGCTTAGCTCAGGCCAATAGACTTAACCTATCAAAGCAAGCAAGAAAAGAACAAAATTATCAAAGGAAACCACTAAATTCACCATTCTCCAGACCAAGTGCCATTCCAACGCCGTACCCTATTCCAAAACCTTACTTCTCACGGTCTCCTCTACGCAACATCAGAAACCAACTAGAAAGCACCGAAACCCTAGATTGCAGGCCAGGACTTGTCAACACAGAGTAACAAAAATCTACGTTCGCCGTCACAATCGACAGCGAAGGACAGGAAATTAGGGCACGGGGAAGCTTGTATGAACGAAGTAAGATGAGACCTAGGAGAAATTATCCAGAATCGGACCTTCTTCTTCCATCCGGCAGGCGCGGGGAACTCGACAGAGACGACCTCCGCCTCCTTCGATGGCGGCGAGCCCTTCTTCGCGCTCGCACCCCCGACCTCCTCCTCCTCCACCGCCATCGCTCGCCTTCGCCCTCGGTCCTCCTCGACTTCCCGCTCTCAGATGCGCCAACGAATTTGTCCGAAACCAAGCGACGAGAAAACAGAATAAATAACTGCGCGACTCAAGAAAGGGCACAGTTAACGGCACGCGCACACGAACTCTTCTCCGCACTCCGAAACCAAACGGCGGAACTCAAAAGTGACCCCAGCGCTGGATTAGAACATTCGCTTTCGCGTCCGGAACTACCGGCTCCGGATCTCCTGTGCGATCCCGTTCCCGTTCTCCCCACTCAACCACGACGTTGGTTAATGTTCGTGGGCCCCAGCATGGGTCCCGCTACAAATGCCGAATGGAAGATCACGAAAGGCTTCTCTCTCCTACGGCGGATCCCAAGCTCGGACGGATCCGGCGACCTCGGAGCGATGATAAGGGGCACGTGGCTTGATGTGATTGGTGGGATGTGAAAAAAAATTGACGTCGAGCGCCATTTAACGCCGCTACTGAGTTCACGGAGCGACGCGCGTCGCCGCGGTCTCTTTTCCTGCGGTTACTGCCACGTGGCATCGATGGCTGCCCCGGTTGGAACCTAATCCACCACCCGCGGGAAAAAGGCCGATCCACTTTCGCCGACGTGAGCTGCGATTGGCCGGCGGTGGACGGGGTGGCGCAAATCGATGTGGTCGGCCGGTGTGTGTGTGTGTCGATCGAGTCACCCAAGTCGGAGAGAAGGTTTCTGGCCTTTTGCACCTCCATCCTTGCAAGTCTGCAAATAGCATACTTACCATTGCATATTAGTATGTTGCTAATCCTCGGATACACTCACAGACTGGTTATTTGAGATATATTTAGGATTGACTATATAGAAAATATAAAAAAATTAAAAACTTGAAGAGAAATATAATGCCAGCAGTTTAATCAGCCATACCTTGAAGATTAATATTTGGAAGAAGGAAAAAAGAGAGAGAAAGATGACACCATTAGAAAATTTGAAATCACAAAACACATTAGGACTCTTGCAAAACTTCTTCAATAAAAGGATAAAAACTTTTATATGAATAAAAAAGGATAAAAACTTCATCATATTTTTACTTTTGCAAAACATCATCAATAAAAGAGACACAGCATATGGGCTACCATTAGCAATCTATGGAAGCTGAAAGATAGTTGAATTATTACCATTCATTAGGTACTTGTTGCTACAGTTAGCATATTGCCAGACTAATTACATGCAAGGCAAGCATCTCCACAGAATAGGGCTGGAAGCAGACACAACATAGTCCCTATGGTTAGTAGAGATTAGAGAAAGAAGTGACGGAGATGGGCTTTCTACTTGTCTTCACCCATCGAACTCAGATAAGCAGAGTTACCTAATACTGAGACACGACAAGAACAGTGAAAAGGACAACCAGCCCTCGTGTCATAAATTCTAGACAACCAGAACTGCAGGTACTGGTGTAATCGCTCCTGCCGGTTCGACCGGCCATGACAAGTCAGGAACAGCATCTGCTGCTGAGGATAGAGTAGCTAAACTGAGCTCACTGGACGATTCCGTGTAATGGAACTCAATCTGAAGGCGGTGATGCAAGGGAGTTGAAGACACCCGTCCTTTCTTGATATCATCTTGCAGTTCCCTGATTGGAATCGCTGCTAAGAAGCTCTTGATGTACTCCTTGCATGACTCCTTCCCCCTGCACACAAGATCCCCCTCTACGGCAACGTTTCCCTTTTCCTGATGAAAGCTCTCGGCAACCCCATTTCCTGCTGCTGTGGCCTCACCGTCGACAGCCTTGCTCTCACTAGGAACCTTATGAATGGATGTGCTATCATCAAACTTTAGGACGTATGCCTGCTGGCACCCCTCGTAGAGCCGCTCACCAAGTGTGTCAATTATATAGTAAGCATTGCGTTCAACCTTGAGGACAAAGAAGTGGTCATTCCAACTTACTATGTATAGCTGAGGCCTTCCATCACTTGGGTGCTCTGACCCAATCCGGCTGATCTCATCCCAGATGCTGTCAAAGGACATGGCTCCATGTAAGAAGTCGAGGCCACTGTTGCTGTCGGTGCCCTCAGGATGAAAGAATCCAACGAAAGATTTCCTTGGAACAACAGAAATTGGTCGAATCTTAGCTTGAATAACTGTCTCAAGGTCAAAGTGCTTGTCAGGGAAACGCTCTCGATATGCCTGGTTCTCACAAAGGTTTCTCCACTCAAGAGAGCCTTCTCGGATGAGGTCATCAAACTGGGATTTGACAGGCATCATGTCCTGGTACCTCTGAAACCAGTCAGCAATGACGGCAACAAGAGCCGTGCATGCACTCTCACCAGAGGCTCGCTCGCTCCGCTGATCAATGGATGCAAAGAAGACTTGAGTGACAAGCTTCATGTGCCCATCACGGTTCACTAGCTCCTTTGATTCCCAGTTGCCTACGACAAAGTAGTCATCTCCAAAATCAGACACTGATGATCGGTTCACAGCGCCATCATGGTCCCCTTTGTGCCCCTGCAAGCAAATCATGCAAACATCCTTAATTTCCCTTGCAAATAGGTTAGTCAGCAAACAATCAACATAACATTCAATGACCTTTCCCACACT
Source organism: Musa beccarii (assembly GCA_024322285.1). Taxonomy (NCBI): domain Eukaryota; kingdom Viridiplantae; phylum Streptophyta; class Magnoliopsida; order Zingiberales; family Musaceae; genus Musa; species Musa beccarii. Next base: position 1,389,065 of record CM044399.1, read on the forward strand.
CGGGAAATTCTCACAGTCAATTGTGACTGTGAGACAATTTGTGGACAGACCACCGAACCAGGAAAAGAAAGATCAACACTTAATGAAAGTAAATAGTATGGTAAGCCATGAAAAGTTTATTCAAATAGAACTGGTAGAAAGATCAACCGATACTAGAATCAAAGAGAAGAATCAAGAATTCGACCAATCAAGCTACAGATATTTATAGAAGATAAACTGGCAGTACAAGTCAACGAGAAGCTTACGCCTGCAAAGAGAGATTCATCAGAGGAACTCAGCAGCCGCCGGTCATAGTCAATGTCATCGCCTCCCTCTTCATAGGCTTTCTTTAGCAATGGTTCTCCTTTGGGCTTAGGAGATTTAAAACTCAACTTTCTCTTTTTCCAAGGAAGGATACTCCTTTTTGACATAGAAAGTTCAGGAACAGATAAAACTGTATCCTCCATATGTGAACAACCTACATCTGATCTTCGATGATTGTAGTAGACCCAATCCTCATAAACTCCATCTATCATCTCATAACCAATATTGTTAACAGATGCTAACGTACCATAACTGAATGACTTCCTAACATTAGTATCCTCTTTGCTGTCGTCTACCTCATCAAGATCATCATCAGGGGAGTCTGTATCAAATGGATAGATGTATTCTACATCATCACTCCTAGCAGAGCACTTCCCCTCGCTACGATCATCATCTTGACATGTCTTTTTAGACTTCCGAGTGGACACAAGCTCTGTCAAAATTTTCACCTTTCTCAATCCAGCTTTAAGTGCAGACAGCTCATCTTTCTCAGAAGGTAGAACATCTCCAGAGGGAGGTGACAATGGCCTCTGTACCATATCAGAAGAATCTTGGGAACTTCTCAATTCCAATATACTGAGAGCCAGCTGCAAAATGAACAGCATGTCACATTCTCAAATTTTATAGAAATTCTTCTAGTGAGGTTAAACGATAAACATAGAGAGCACAGGAGAAAAGGCAGGGGGAAACGATAAGGGCAAGAGGAATTTAGGTGGGCATGGGCATGGGAAGGAAGATGCGTCATGAAAGTGGAACTTGAAACAAATAACCAAATGCTCCATCGTTTCCCAACATCTCTCAGCAAATAAAAGAAAAGAAACAACCGGCACCGTTATTATCCGAGCTAAGTAGAAATAGTCTCAGACATAATGCACCATGTGACAATTACCTAGTATCACATATCTTACATCATCAAGCTTCAAAATCTAAAATGTCTGTTACATACATGGAGTGAAGCATGAGAGTCAGTGGCACCAGGAAGTGACAAAGGAAGGTCGAGCTCAATCTCTTGTTCAGCAGTGGAAGTCAATTCAGCTATGTTCAATGAACCCATTCCAAGAACCGATTCCTTGTTCTTGATGCCATGGTGCAAGCCCTAGAACAGAAGGAAGTCATTTAAGTTATCCAGATAAAATTCAACCGAACTTCCAACAGGAACAGACTTCACAAAAAGAAAACTATCTCAAACACAAACAGTAGAAGAGAGAAACTACAGTAACATATAAAAAAGTGGCACATATGCCAACAAGTAAATAGCTACACATCTCCCTTCCAAATTGGAAACAATGAAGCAGCGCACTGAAGGTAAGCTAAGTTATTACCTTTTAGGGGTTAATTCGATGGAGTTACATCTGCTAGGTTATAAAGGTTTGAATTTAAAATTACAAATCCAATTATTAGCACTCGAGCTCATCACCGATTTATTGCAGCACATCTTCATGCTTACCATTATAAAGTTAGGGATTATTTCCAATGATCTTCCTTTCATGATTACAAGCTTGGCCAGACAAAAAAATCCTTCATCTTTGCAAGAAAAAGTTCTTTATATTAAGAAAGCATATTCTCACCAAAAGCAATCTATAAACTCAATAAATTACAAGAAGCAATATGAACAGGATAAAAACCTAAATTATCATTCCAAAATGAACCCAAGAGCAAATAGGTAGTACAAGCTAGTGGTGGATATCGACATTACTTAGGCCAAACCATAGGTTAATCAAATAGAGGAAGTTGACTTTTTTTTTACAACTGCAACCGCCAATATATCCAGCTGTAAGATACCAATAGATATCCAAAAAAAGATGAACTTTAAAAAAACACAACTAATCAAAAAGATTCATCAGGCTTCTAAATAGATAGTAAGAAATCAATACTTACTTAAATAGAAAAAGAAATATCTAAACCGAACAAGATAGTTTTTTAATGAAAATAATTTAAAAAAAAGTTTCCCCGTTCAAAGAAAAAAGGAAGTGCAAAAAAAAGAAAAAAAAAATCCAGTATTGGATATTCCAAAGATGTGCGCATGCGGCGAAGAGGATGGATGAAACAAAGGCACATACAACCGACCTCAATTCCCACGTAAAAGAATAGGAATAGCTTCCAAGATTTCAGCACAAGCAGGGAAGAAGCACAATAAACAAACTAAATATCCACTAAAATTCCTCAAATAAAATTCAAAGTGGTTTCTTGATCAGACCGTGTGAAAACCCTAAAAAAAGTCTAGGAAACCGGCATTGATTTCAACAAGGATCGCCTAATAATTGTAACCCAGAAACAAGGAATCAGCGAGAAGGAAACCCAAAACCCAAGTAAAGAAAACCTGAACAGCATCAATTTGTCGAGATCACCGTGCAAGAAAACAACAGTAGATGAAGGGAATCAGACAACAGAATGATGAGAAAAGAACAAGGGTATTAGCGCTGCAAACAGCCGATTTGGACTCACGTCGAACACGTTAAACGCGATCTCCCACGGATGGAACCCGCTGTCCTTGTGCGCGGTCAGGGTGCAGACGGTCTCGAATTCCTCATTCCACTCTACCACACCCCCATCGCCAACCTCCTCCTCCCTCGTCCGGTTCCTCTTCACAGTCCTCCTCAGCGAGCTCAGCGCCACTTTGGGGCCCTTCCACCTCACCTCCACAGCCACCTTCCTCGCTTCCGCAACAGCCGCCGCCTCATTCCCAGCGCTCACCCCTTCGACCCTCCTCACCACCAGCCGCACCTGAAACTTCTTCGACGACAGCGGCGGCCACGGCCGCCACCGCATCATCCTCGCCGGCATCCCCGCCGCTGACGCAACCGCCTAGGAGCCCAGACCCTGGAATCGCCAACCGAAGCCAAATCACAAGGTCGGAGCACTGAGGAACCCCCGGATCGCCGCAAGAACGCCAAATCTCCACCAAAATGACTGCAATAACCTCAAGAAAAACAGCGCCTTTCGATCGAATACGAGGAATGAATGGATTGATCGACTGAATATAGAAGAAAAGAAAGGGTTTTGTGGGTTATTTGAGCAGAGATCGAGGGAATGGGCGAGAAGAGAGAGAGGAAGAACAGCGAATACACGAAGAAAAGGATATGGAACATATAAATCGGGGGAGTTCTCGGAAGTGGCAGCCGGCGTTACGCTGTCGTTAGTATACTGCCACAGTTCCCAAGGAAGGTCGGATAACGGCACGTTGACTTAACGGTAACGGAATCATTAGCGCCCTTTGTCTAATTACCAAAACAACCTTCATGGAGAAGAAAATGACATGGATTTGCAGATAAGTTATTTTGGATGCTTATTTGAGTGTAAATAATAAGTATTATTTAATCAGGGGCGAAATAGATTAACTCGTTAATTTTATTCATTTATTATTTTTTTGGAAAATACAACCATGAAATGCCTTTTCAAATTGTTTTTATATTCTTTGGTTCTTTTCACAAAAAACATAAAGCTAAATTTTTTTTCAAAAAATTACCCATAAAATATTGGTAATAATGGACGGACAAGGAAATGAGAATTCTCAAGATGCTCAAAATCCACGACACAAATATTCTCTCTCTATTCTATACACACACAACGCCAAACATGTTATGGCATGAGATGAGCCAATCAACGTTTGCTTATGCATTTGAATGAGTCACATGGTTGGATTCCTTCTGTGGGTATTATTATATTACTTCAAGTAATATACTTATATGTGAGTATGTAAAAATATTATGGTGCTGTAAAGTGCATATATATATATATATATATATATATATATATATATATATATATATATATATATATATATATATATATATATATATATATATATATGTTTGTCAAACATTAGATTCAAACAGGGATGACATCAAGACGGAGACAAACTAGTAGATATTGAAATGGTCACATAGTTTGTTCTCTTGTCCTCAATCTACAACTATCATCATCATGTTTTTTATGCATACAAAAATCTATAGTATCACTTCCTTCTCACATTAATTGATGTTAATATATGTATGAGATTACATTTTTAAATAATTAGTTTGGTGGATACTATAAATTAAAATTTTATATTAAAATTAATAATATACTCAACTCATCGATAGGTTGAGGGTTTGAATTCTCATCCCATAAAGTTGAGCCATAATGCTATATTTTAGCTCTTATTTTTGTTGATGGGTTTTTCAAATTAGTCACTGATCATGTTTCATTCTTTGGTCAAAAAGTAGCCAAAATGGATCCAATAAAATTATAATAAGCCAATGAATCACAAATTTAACCCTTGATTCTACCATATAATAAGTCCTTGGAGTGATCAATCAAATTTATGCAAATAAGATATTATGATGATGAAAATATTATGTATGCAGTGAAGAGGTCAGCATCCCAAACAGTGGAATACTTGAGAAATGTGTCTCCTCTATGATTGCCAAACAACTTAAGACAGCCATACCAAGTATTCCTACTGCATCAGACACTGAAGAGAGTGCACATTTTTCACAAGAAGCTGCCATGGCATTTATCAATAGAATGGAAGTGATGGACAACATCATTCTACCTTTTTATTTTGTCCCACTACTGTGAGTGAAGGACAAGATGATCCAGTTCTTCTGACCTTTTGTTGGTGCTGTTGGCTTGCCACTGTGCATTTCATATCTGCATCTGCCTGGATATGTCACCACCTGAGTGAGAGATGTTTTTATGAGAACTGCAGCTGAAGCTGCCCTCAGATGTCTTGTTTCTGATGAGGTTAGCTTGAGGTCCTTCAAAAAAGAAAAGAAAAAGAAGCTTTTGAGAGAAATTGGAAAAAGGATAAGATGGACAGACATAGATGAAAACTTGGATAGAAAAGTCTATCTCATCATCCTATGATAATATCTCTTTCATGGTATGGTGTGAGGATTCTTAAGTAGATTAACCATTATAGTGGACTTTTCATAGTTAGATTATTGGAGATATATTTTTCATTTTGATATAGGGGTGATGTAGTAGATGAGTTATCCTGGTTTCACCAAAATTTATTGAGCAGGCATGAGAGTTTAATTTTTTTTCATACTAATTTTTGAGGTAAAATTTAAATATGATGGTGTCATCTATTGATGGATCTGAATACTATAAACTTCAATCACCACATTTATAAAAACTAAAAATCTACATTGAAAACAGTATAATTCTTTGTTGTGCCATTTACCTCATGCTATTTTGTAAATCCCATAGACATGATCATTGTATAACCAAATATAGCTTTACATCAAGAGTCTCTCTAAGTCTTACAATATGTATCATTTGATGAGATCATTAGTCTTCACTAGGGGAAATTATTATTTTTCCCCTTTTGATACAAGTTCTAAATTATATTTTCAAGAAAAAAGAAGGATTTTAACCTCTCTTTTTTTGGCAGGTTTTGATTCTTAGTACAGTGATGCCTTTGTCTGGCTAAACTCTAATGTATTGACCTAACAAAAGAGAGAGAAGCAAGAAAACTTGAGCATGACTTCCACACCCACATGATCATGCCTTGGCAATGTGCTGTTCTCTGACATCATGGCCTGTTGGCTCAACATTTTCTGTGGTGCGCACGCTTCCATTGCTGGCGTTGACAAAAGGATGTGCTCACATGTGGTGCCATGTTGTGTGCTCTCCTTCAAAAAGCTTTGGCTCTAAAGCAGAGATTTGGTCAACTTGCAGCTCTCATGTCATGATCTAAAATGTGGTTTTTCTATGGTCTGATTCATGTGTCACCATGGCACTTGATGTGATTTACTGTGAGTTCCTGCTCACAGCACTGGGAGATGAACAAGTCAAAACCTCATGTTGGGATAATTGTGTGAATAATTGGCTAAATTCTTACAGTTCAACAAGCAGGTTTGTAGATTTCTTTGCCACAAAGTTGAAAGGATGATGCAGTGGTTGCATGTCTCATTCAATGTCAGGTTCCAGTGTCCATCAACCTGGGATGGAACAAACATATCATGTTGGCTCAAGAAATAAAATACTTTTAACAGAGCAGGTTTAATTCAATACAAGTGTTCTTCAAGTAACAGGATTTCCAACTTGAGAAGATACTTTGTTTTGCTGTACTAAAAAAAAAAATCATTTAGTTGTTTCACAGAGTTGCCAACAGAACAAAGAAGAAATTTTTTTTCCAAACATAACAAGATTTTGTGTGCCTAATGCTTGGCTGAAATCATTTTGCCTCTCCAATATCTGAGTTCCCCAAAAATGCAGCTATCATTTTTTTAAGCTTTGCCTCCAATGATTGCTAATTAACTCAGTCCTTGTGAGGGAGGTGGTTGTTTAGTGATGATCAGAATGATGTGCCAAGTTATTAGGTAAGACTTCCTTCTGTCAAAATCTCCAGCACTTTGATGAGACATCCATGAAGCACTAAATTCTGTCAAAATCTACCTTTCTTCATTGCTAGCTAGGTTTTAGGAGGACCCAACAAGGGCATGTTAAAGGTTTGTCAAATTGATGTGAGACCCATCAAACACTAAACACAAACCAATGAGTCAATTGACATCCAATCTTCTCCCATGCTGATTTTGCCATTTTGGATGGATATTTAGCACCTCAATTGTTATTTGATCCACACTTTGTTTTACTTTATTTTAGTATCACCAATAGGCCAAGGTTTGAATAGCCTTCAAACACACACATTATTTCTGTAACTTGAAAGAACAATCTCACCAACTATTGTGCCTGAGAAATTATCTTCATCTGCACTACAGGCATGCAAAATTTATACATTTGCATTGATATGTGAAGAAAATCATAGACATGAACATAAACATTTAGGTAGTTGAACTTAAGATACATAAGAATTTACATTTTCCAAGACCCAAAGAAGAGAACAAACAAAAGGTGAAACATTTAGACACTAGATGGATAAGAATTTGCATTTTCCAAGACCCAAAGAATAGAACAAACAAAAGGTGAAGGACAGCCACCAAAACTAAGGGCAAGTGGGCAGTCCAAAGATCTGAATGGAGAGGACATGAGAGCCCCACAGGAAGCAACCTCAAGGCAGGAGCAAGTGATTGAGCTCCGAGACAAGACAACACTAAACCCACAAGGTGGAGAACATAGAAAGGACCAACCAGGAGTTGGAGCTCTACAGATTGAGATGCTGTTTTCCATGACACATACACACACAAGAACATTGGGAACTCCTCCACAAGGCTCCCTCCATGTTCTACCTCCAAGTTGCCAGTTGTTTTTTTTTTTTTCTCTCTTTCTCTCACCTCACATATGACCTTTATAGCCATTGTAGGGTCTCCCCTATGTTGTACCTTGAGGTGCCATTGGAATAGAATAAGATAAAGCCAGCTGTCAAATACATGGTTTTGACCTGCCTTGGTGCAGCATTATACAAACAACACGAAGCTGATGACAACAGGCAGCATTGTTTACAAACTTGGTCATGGGGTGAGCCACCATTATCTAATAAATATGAAGTTCTAGATCTTCTTCTCTTAATTGCTTTAGCATAAAAATCTACTGGAGTTTTGTGAAGTATTATCTCCTGCATCTAAACCAGGAACTTGGGAAGACTGTAAAGTAGTTTCTGAATTGAAGGACAATCCAACAATTAAATTAGGAAGACTACTAATTCATACTGCTGTGCTGGTGTAGAACTGATCATATAATATAAAAACTTCTGTGCCAGCTATTAGTTCTGGTAATGGAACATTTGAGACTCAAAATTAAACAAAGTGACATAAAACAGTCCTTGTGAGGTGCTAAAAAGTGCATTTTGGAGTAGCCATTCCATCAGAAAAAAGGAAGTTTGAAAAGGCTGTGATTCTTGATTTCCTTCCAAGTTCTGACACAAATACCTACAAAAGGGTTCTCTTTTTTCCAATTTGGTAAAAGAATAAGCCATATCCAAATGAATCACAGTTTCTTTGGACATTAAAATATCATTCTCTGCAGGAGAATATGCCAGCTTCTTTTGATGCCAATCCTCTGTGCTTTTATTCTTGTTTAGGAACATCACATTATATCTACCAATTTGGTTGCAGAACAAGTCATCATCTGGAGTCACAAGGAAAGATAGATGTATTCTCTTCATCTTAAGTGTGCAGTTCAAGAATACTTGGATCTTCTTTTCCAGTGATAGGTTTGATTCCTGGTAATACTTGGCCTGTGTTAGTTGCATGTGGAGTCCACCTTCTCAAAGAATATGGCCTACACTGGTTTCATTAGGAACCACACAATGCCATGACCCAATCTAAAAGAAGATGATGACCACTGCTTTTTGAGGACCAAGCTTGCCCTTTGTTGAATTGACTTGTGGCCATGTGGTCACCTAAAGCTTGGGGAGGACAAGGAGAGACTCCTAATGGGGGAAATGATGGCTCCATTTTGATGCTGCCCTAGAGTGGGAGCCATGATGATAGCAGGAGAAGAAGCTTTGAGAGTGTTGGAGGTCCACACACTTCCTCTGACCTGAGTGAATGGTGGACCCTATTTTTGACTCATTAAAGTCTAGAGCAGGAACACACACTGATGATGGTGTAGGATGTGGCTGGAGTGTCTGCTTCCAGTTTGTTTGACTAAATTGCTACAGATAGTAGGAGTCTAAATAGCAATGTCATGTTAAGATTGCTTCTTTGTGATTCAGATTGTAATCAGTTTAAGCATTAATACTTGTGTTATTCTATGATACTTCACAATCATTTCATGATACAAATAGCATTGCTTAATGAGATATGATGACATAGTAAGGTTTGTTTTTCATAGGTTTTGTTTTTGCAGAATTAACTGTTGTTTTGTACACAATTGAACTAAGTTTGAGCTAAGTGGTGTTCATAGCTTCAAGCTAACTACAACCCGATCTATGGTGTTTAGATTCATCTTTTCTAGGTGGAGTATGACCAAACTAGTAGTACAAGCTCAGCTTTGATTCAAGTGTCTTCTATCTTCAGAATATTCCTAGCATTCATAACGATCTTAACATTAATACAACATTAAAAAAACAGCAATCTGATCATTGATAAGATATATTCACCTCAACAACTAATCCTAGTCAAAAGTATTCTCAACGATGACTTTACCTGGTCAACTTATAATGCAAATAATTCTGGTAATATAATAAAATAAAGATCAAGTTGCATAAAAGTAGCAAAGTAAACCGATAAAATTACATAACAACGGCCTATCAAAGCAGATCTCAAAGGCATTTACATGCAAATTTCATGATATGGTTCAATATTCACCATTACTGATTTTGAAGTTAATAAAAAAGAAATGCTTGGTTCTATCAACCCTAACAAATGCCGTGCATGGCTCTAAAAGGATGTTTTCTTCGATCGATCCTCACTACATTCCCTGCACGGCTCTTCCAAATTCCAAAATTAGACCACTGCTATATCAACGTGCCCAAGCCTTCCAACTTCATAAAACTTGAAAAATCAAAACCTGATTTTTTTGTTTGCTTTTCCTGGTTACTAGTAGTTGTCGTTGATACAGCAGTATACAGTAGACAGCAGCCAAAAGAAATAATTACTCTTTTATAAGCTTGCTCAAGCTGGTTTTTGTTCGTTGATAAAGGTGCCGACACTCTTAAACCACCGCATGAGGTTCCTATGGTCTTTCACATATAGCCATGCTTGGAGAAATGGAAAAAGTTTCTCATTGATTCCCCGTGTCTCTATGAAAATATGGAATGCATCCCTCATCTTTTGCTCCAATTCCCTGCGGTTCAAGAACCATAATCATGTAACCTGAATGACAAAGAAGTAATCTTTTTTTTATTTTTTTTTAAGCTCAGGTTAAAACAAAATGTTAAGATAAATCTTCCAATCCAATGAAGCACGTGACATATGTTTGAGCATCCCAAAGAGCTAACAAGTCACCCGTCCATTCCAAGCAAGATATAACCTTTAGGTTTTGTTCTTCTTAAAACTATCCAGGCTGCTAATATCATGTGACAACCTACACCAGGATCTTGCAGAAACATCTTTCAAGAATTGAAGGACCTGGATCTGCATGCAGATCATCTGAATTATACATAAAAAACCAGATATTTAGTATTAGGTCTTTAGCCTTAACATCTCGGACATACACACATACAGTGCAGAGACCTTGTCAAATTATTTTCTACAAACCAGCCTCATGGTATTCTTAGTCCTCAATTTTTCAAAAGAAAATAACATAGCTGCATAGAATCAAGTCTTGTGGACATTGTAACTCCAAAACTTCTGGAAGATTTCATCATCTGAGTGGCATATACTTTCATCATATGTTACATTAAAGGAAAAATGCAGCCTTTCTTATCACCATCTTAGTCATTTTCTATTGCAACAAAGACTAGTGCTTATGAACAAAACAAAAACTACTTTGTTCCTACATCTCAAAGCCCTAGCAATATATACTGCTACATCCTGGTGGGTAGATATCATAGTTCTTCTAGGATTAAACAAATACTGGATATGCTTGTATTTATGGGTCTAAAAGTTCCAAGGACATCCTAGTGTTTATTGCCCTGTTGCGCAATTGTTGAGACATCAGTTTACATGGATGATTTAGGAAAGCAATAGAACAGGGATGATTCGACAAAGGTTGTCTCAACAAAGAAAAAGGATGTCATGATTACTACTCTCTTTTACTGTATTATTCCACATAGAACAGGTAAGAAACATCATAAACTAGATGAGGGATTAACTGATTCATAAATTAACGTGCTACTGATTTTAAACAGGTTTGATATCTAATGTACATCCAGCAAGTCAGCTTTCAAAGATGCCAATAGAGATGTGCCTCCAAAAAACTATCCACGTTTAACCACATACAGTCTCATGAATCCAACAGAATGATTTAATGCAATTTGTATTTATTCAACAGTTCTTTTTCCTATATATGCACTCTGAAAGCATGCATTTGCGCGCGGATGCTTATCAACTTATTTTCTTGCATAAACACCCTGTGCTGGACAACATAGTGATGTGTCCCAAAAGAACAAGAATGAAAAAAAGAACAAAAGATACACTCGGCAAGCAGTGCATCATGCCATCCTATGCCAATTTTGGCAAAACATCATCACCAATAAGTATCTCTCATGAGGACAAAACTCTTCCTAGCTGACAAGGTATATAGATCATTTAGTCTTGATAAAGAATCAAAGATTTTATTTTCCTTTAAGAAAAGAAAAGGTATAAGAAATTTGAACACTCCAAAATAATATTACATCCTTAAAGAATTAGGATCAAGAGCTTGTGTTGATATCGATATAAAATTTGAGCTTATTGTATTCAACAGAAATTTTGCCCGATGACCTCAAATGCAAAATTTAATTGGTAAAAAAAGTTGCAAAGAAATTTTGGCACCACAAATGAAAGAGGAGGTTTACAATAGAACTTCAGATTTGGCCATCCTTAAGTTAGTCAAGAAGACAACTTCTCTATTTGCATGCACATTAACCTTCCCCAGAACCAATCTCGGCCAGAACCTCAAGTTAACCGGTCCCTTCTATCCGTGAGTTAAAACTATATCAGAATAAGAACCTTATCTAATTTGTGATAACCAGTAGCTCATTATATCAAAAATAACCAAAATTTCCATCCTCAGTGATCCGGTATTAAAACAAACAAAGATTTCCATCTTACTGTTGTTAGGCTTTAAAGTCCAATATACATTGTTGTTTTAGTACTTATGTGAAATTGAACAAACAAAAAGGCAAACAAAGAAAAGAAAAAGAAAGCATTGGGCCTCTTATGCGCATAATATAACAAGAACAGCATCATCAAAGACCAATTTTTTGCAATTGGAGACTAAACCAGCCATTAGCAAAATAAGAATGACAATAGTATAAAATGGGAGAAGACAAAAGCTCGGGAATTGAGGTAGTAGAAGAGCATACTGGAACACACGACCCTGATACTTGGCCATGTTGGTCGAGCCGGAGGACTCCGTGACCTTGGGTCGAAGGCACACCGAGTGGATCCCGACGGCATCCGGATACAACCCGCAAAGAAACTGAAGCGTCTCATCCCGCCCAGGCTTGGACACATCGACGTGGAGGAAGAGCTGGCTGATCGAATCGTCGCCGTCGTCGTCATCGGCGCCGGAGGGCATGATGTTGGCGAGACGCATCACGGAGATGCTGATCTCCTCCTCCTTGTAGGATCGCCGGAGGACGGGACCGTCCCGGTCCAGCGCCCCCTTCACGATCGTATACGGCGACGGTGGATTCGCCTTCTGCGGAGCACAAAGAGGAGAGTGGAGGAAGGGAGATTGAGCAAGAACCCTAGATCGGAAGGGGAAAACCCAAAGAGGAGAGAGGAGGTACCGGCGGAGGGGTCATCTTCGAGACCTCGAGGTAATGTTCCTTGAGGGAGCGGAGGATGATGGAATCCACGGCCGACGAGGCGCCGGCAGAGAGGGATCTCCGAGCGAGGGAGCGCCACGGATGGGCAGCGCCGCCACCGGCGAAGGCTCGATGCCACATCTCGACTGAGTTCCGATTCGGGGGTTTAGGTTTGGGGTTTATGCGAACATATATAACGAGTTGAGCTTCGGATGAATCGCTTTAACTCGCGACGTGAATCGGAGGCGGCGTGACCGAGTCAAGTTCGGATTCGGCATTGCTTAATTACCAATATTTAATCCATGTTAAAATGCCACAAAAACAAATCACATTGTAACCCAAAAATGATGATTGAATTTTTCTTAAGTATCATATAATTAAATACGCATTCAATTAGAATTCACGAAGATGATAATTATGAAAAATAAAACTATATTTTTATATTTAATTTTATGTTATATCTCTAGCTATATGGTGTTATATCTCATGTTAATTTTATATTATATTTAATTTAATATTTTAAATATTAATCTAGTGATGATGTATTGATTCGAAATATCATCTGATATATTTTTGAATGTGTTAACCGGTCGTTGGTGAAAAATAGATTGTTTGAGTTCAAATTTCACTTTCATCATTTATTCTTTTTATATATATATATATATATATATATATATATATATATATATATATATATATATATATATATATATATAATCATCCTGCTTCATCTGTAAATATATAGCATTATTCAGTGGTATATTTTTTTTTAATATGAGATATAGATAGTGGATAATTGATTTGAAGCATTCTTGGATTAAATGTGCATATTCAAAATCATATATATATATATATGTATATATATATACATATATATTTATATACATATATATATACATATATATACATATATATACACATACATATATATATATATATATATATATATTTATTTATTTAAAGGACCAATGTGCCATTGCAACATAGCATTTCATGGAAAAGTATATTTCAGTAGTAAATGGCAGAAGACTAATACACAAAAAATACTTGTTAATATACTCTTATTTATTCCAAAAATAAGAAAATGAAAAGTTTTTTAGCATCTTAATATTCTCCTTCCAACGAGTAGCATCTTATTATTCTCTCTCTCTCTCTCTCTCTCTCTCTCTCTCTCTCTCTTGGACATATAATGAATGAGATTTAGATCTGATATGTTCAGGTCTCAGTAAAGATGATGGTGTGTTGCTTCCCTTCAGCATCAGCATTGTTCACTCGAGGGATTAAAAAGCTGAACTCAATTATATGTAGGCATATTACCCCAAAATCTCTCTCTTGTTCCTTCTTCTAATCGAAGCTACCACCGAAGGCAAAACACAGCAACTTCAACAAGATGGGCAAAGCTGCAGAAACTTTGAGCAGCCGGCCACCTTCATCCAGCATCCCACATCATGTCATGTGTCAGTGAGAAACCTGAGGATGAGGTTTCCTCATGCAGCAAGATGAATGCAGTGCAGGCACCACAGACTTTGACTCTTCCAACCCTTTCGGCAATCAAATCAACCTCAACTCATGGAAAGGGACAGGCCACTGTGCCTCAGCTTTCCGGTCTCTTATCTTGACACCAAACAAATGTGGAGGTTTCTGTAAAGATAGAAGAAGCAGCATGCACAGTGGTAGATTTATCGGAATACCACTGTAGACAGAGAAGATAACCCTACTTTGTTAGCATGGCCTTTGTGTGAAGAAGAAAACACTCCCTGGATGATTCTAAGATGTGACGATGAGTGATTGGGTTGGGATGGTGATGGGGTCGAGGTACTTCAATATTACAACACTCCACCTGATGAGCAATTTTGGTTGATTCTATTATGAGATTTTTCTTCTGCTTGTATGAGAAACTGGAAGTCAATTCTAGAAGATTTTGATGTTTTCTTGCTGTCTTCCTTTTCTTTTGACCATTAGCTTGTAATTTTATGGATCTTCTTCACAAATATATCTTTCTCCAGAATTCTCCAGATTTTGATGCATTCTTCACCCACACCTGGCATGATATCAAGATATCTGTCAGATCTCTGCTCATGTCCATTGGTACTCATAACTGGTCCTTCTTCAGCAGTTCCCAATACCAAAGAACTCAAGTGACAAGAAGGAGATTAGGAAGTCATGTCACACTTGGTACCTGGAAAACTGAGTGCATTCATGTGTTGAATCAGATCTCATGGTCCCAAAAAAAGATGTCACAGTCCATGATTGACACCTTGGAGCTGAACAACTGTAGCAGAACTTGGCACCTTGTTCATACACGTAAGATGAGTGCAGCATAAATGCCAATTCCCTTTCTTTGGAAGAAGGGACTTGTGCTGATCTCTTCTTTTGAAGCAAGGGCATCCATGAGTGTGCACATCATCTCAACTCAGGAGTCAAGATGAAACCACCAGTGTGCACACAGTTTTTTGTGTCTTCTTGATGAGTGGGATTAGAGTACAAAACACAGCTAAGAACATCCATCATCTCAGGTGATGAGTCAAAGATGAGCTTTTTGTTTCTTGGCTGGAGAGGATTGGAGTGCAGTGCAGTTGAGATCATGCAAGCCACTGTTGTATTCTTTACTGTGGTATGGGAGGAATGCATCATTTTATTTAGCTTCATCACAGTAAATAAAAATATTTTATTTATTAATGATAACAAGACATTTGGTTTAATACAGTGCAGATTTTTCATATACATATATATATATATACATATGATAACAAGTTAAAGCAAAGCTACTTTCTTTTTTATTGTCTTTGAAAGAATGGTTAGGTAACTTCACAGTATCAAACAGGGTTGGCCAAGATAAAAAAGAGACTCAAAAGAGGATGGCATCTCTTCTCTTTCTACAATGATAGTCTCTTCCCACCTCCACATGGTTGTAAGATACAGAGAGAGAGAGAGAGAGAGAGAGAGAGAGAGAGAGAGAGAGAGAGAGAGAGAGAGAGAGAGAGAGAGGGAAAGCAAGGTAGCAGAAGACTCATGCCCACTCATTGTTTCAATCATAACCCATCCACCTCTACTTCCCACAAATCCATCTTCTCAGAGCCACTAGCATTCTGCTGCCCCCACCCCACACCATCATTTTGTTTCTGTGAGGAAGCTAAAACAAAAGAAAACAAACAGGAAAAGTAATGGGAGGAAAAAGATAAGGCAAGCTTCCCCTTCATGTATCTTGCAAATATAAGCAAACCATGCCCCTTTGTTCCTCCACTCATCTCTTTGCTTCTTCTTCTTCTTCTTCATCGTATGTAGGGAGAACCCTCGTCGCCCTTTGTCGAACAGGAATGTCATCAACCCAAGCCACACCACCCGAGCACATTAGTTATGTCCACTGCAACTTCTGCAACACCATCCTTGCGGTATCAATCATACTGTCTCGCTTTTTGTTTTCCTTCCCCTCCTCTCTCTTCTTCTCTTCTCTCGTCATACAGTTTTATTTATATGATCTGAGTTCTAAATCATGAAGATTACCACTGATGCATGGGCTAAATCTTAGCTAAGCTATTAGAACATCAAGAAGACGCTATCATGGAAGTAAGTACACGAGATGTGTGGCACAGAATGGCAACTGATCTCTTATATATAGACTCTCGGTCAGACCTAGTTGAGATGGTTCTCATGCAATTCTTTGCATCGCTCACAGTAAAATTCTCTCTTCTGGTCTCTATTAATAGAGCATGGTTACACAAAAGTATTATGTCTAATATAATTGGGCTTATTCATGTGAACAATCCTTCAAGATTGCAATTTGATGATCTACTGATGACAGTATTGATCCCATCTTTGCGACTTTAAGAGATCTGCTAATTGTATCTGATCGAGTAGATGAATGAAGATTTTCTTTCCACTGCAAAGCTACAAAGATTTATTTTCTGGTCGACGATGTTTCTGTGGGTATAAGCCACTCAATCTACTTGTTCTATGCTTAGAAGGAACAGGACGCAACTATTTTGGTAAGGAGAGAGGATTTGTTCTTGCTCTCCATCCAGATTTGGAGCTTTTCTCCCATGATGCAGCAGATTTCATCGCATTGTCTGGTAGTCCTACCAAAAATAGCTCTGTTCATGTCTCCCAAATCCACTGTTCTTACGACTTCCTTGGCAAAACTGTGTCGGTCACCAAAGGTGTGGCTTTTCTCTCTCCCCACTTCCTTGTTGAGAGCTGCCGCAGCGGGTTAGTACAGGCCATGTCGTTTCCGTCTCTTTCCTCGGTCATCAATGCCTTTTCTGCTTGTTTTCTGGAGCTTTGAATCCGAAAGAGAAGGGCGGGAAGATGCAGAAAGGAGATGAAGGATGTCTTTTGCTTTCTGCATGCATGCCTTTCTTCTTTCTTCTCCTGTTGGGTTCTACTCCCATTTCATCTCCTTCCTTTTCCTTGTCGACTCTCTTTGCCTACAACTGTCTTTGGGAAAAAGCCATCTCCGGTTCATTCATCTTCTCTCTCTATCTCTCTCTCTTCAGGCAGATGCACTGCGATGACACTTCTTGGATTTGCTTGGAGATCTAGTCTTGGTTTTGGGTCAATCAATCATAATCTTTCTGCTAGTTCAGCTCAAACCATAACCCAACTCTCTCTCTCTCTCTCTCCCCAAGCTCAAGAACAAGCTGAAACCAGCTCACTCAACAGTGATTCTGATCTCATGTGGTGCAGGTTAGTGTCCCCGGGAACAGATTGTTCAACGTTGTCACAGTCCGATGCGGCCATTGCTCCAATCTGCTGTCTGTGGACATGCGATCTTCGATTCAAACACACCCTTTTCAAGGCTTTCAGGTTCGAATCAATCTATTTCATCGAACATTCATGCTGTTCCCGAGAAGATTGTTCTCTATCCATAGAAACAAAAAACAGTATGAAGGCTTATATGCCAATTTGCACAGTGTTCGATGGCATCTAAGTTCTTTAATGGTTACTTCTACTGAAGATATCAACATGAGATGTTACCTCTAAGAAATGTGTAACTTATTATCATGTAGAAGAGAAAGGAAACTTTGTGCTCAATCATTTTTTGGGGGAAAAAAATTGCAGACATGCAACATAGATTCTCAAGGAAATGGGATGGAATGCGGATTACCTTCCAAGTGCACCATGACTTCCTTGTTGCACACAATGCAAAAGGATCAAGAGCAAATACTCCCCATTCGCGGTAAATTAATCCCTTCTCATTTGCACAAATGATTGAGATCATGTTGTTTTCTAGTTCATTAAAGACAAGTATACATTTTAGTGATTAGTAGAGCAAACAGTGTGCATCATTAGAACAAATATACATTTTTTTTTGTTCTAAGGTGTGTTCCTTGTTTGATTAAAATTACCAAAATTGTGACTGTGCTGCAACACATTTTTCTCAACTGTACAATGTGCTGATCAGATTGATGCAGTATGTATGATAGAGAGATTAGCAAGACTGAAGCACAAAATTACAGCATCATTTAGCCTAGTAATTTGTTTTCCTTTTCATTATTTAGATCCCGGGAAGAGACAACGCGTACCTTCAGCTTACAACTGGTTTATCAAGTGAGTTTTCTATGTATTTGAGTGCATTGTTTCTGTGACATTTGATCCCAACAACAGCAACTGTAGAACTTAAGCATGTCATTTTCCATATGCAGGGAGGAAATACAAAGGATAAAAGCTAATAATCCACACATTAGCCACAAACAAGCATTTAGCACTGCGGCGAAGAATGTAAGTTTTTTTCTTTTCTTTTTCTTTGGAAGGAAGCAAAGAATGTAAGCAATACAAATATTGTATAATGTAAAAAATAAAATAAAATCACAACAAGAGAATTATTTGAATTAGGTACTTTGGACCCCCATAGAGCAAATTCATATTGAGGTGATCATAGTGATGTATACATAAATAAATATTAGAGAAAATATATCTACGTTATCGATAATTGTAATGTATAGTTATGCCAACCTAAATCCTGCCTTAAACATACTTGAACTGTCATTTGTAAAAAGACATATCGAAAAAAGCCGAAATGCCAATATCTTTTGAAACCCCTCTTCCTCAGTTCTGCAAGGTAGTCTTTGTTTAGATCAAACACTAAACATTTGGATGCTTTCGATTTTAGATAGTAGCAAATTTTTTTTTTTTTGTCTCTAAATCATACAGAACACATGATATTAGAACTTTTTTTTTTCAAACATTACATCCTGTGTCATGCAGAGCAATTTGCATATGTGAGCAATTGAAGCCATGGCCTAATTTTACAAGTTAAGCTTCACAAAAACAGCAACAGTCATGTAATCTGTTCATTGTATTTTTCAATAAAATAGTGGCTTCTGTTCATGTCACTGCATGACAATTAATATTTTTGTGTTTATTTACACCAAATCTAAAACTCATAGGGTAAAAATTTGTCCCTGTGACTTTATATAGAGTTCATCAAGACCTGAGTCTCATCAATTAAGAACATCTATCATCAACAAGCTCATTTACCATTTGCAACTAAGAAGGCATTGCATCTCCCTCTTTTGTTGTCACTGCAATCTATATATCAATTATCACATCAGCATCTAACCTTCCATACTATTTTTTGAGTTCTCTGATGTGCATTTGCCTTTCTTTATTCAAACTTCTTCTTCTTCAATGCTTAGAGAAAGTCTAGATAATGAAAAAACCAATTTTACATGCTTCATTTTTTTCTTCAGAAAATGAAAAGAGAACTTCCCAACACTTCCTTCTTAATTATGACTTTTTGAAACATTTCTCAGCCAAATAACTTGAACTAAATTCTCATGGAAACCTCATCCTACATTTTTCTTGCAAGCAAACCAGTCATTATTGTTGTTGTAAAGCTTTCAAATCCTTATTTCCTCATGTCGAAGCTAAGCTTCTTTCTGCTTCCCTTGCAGTGGGCACACTTTCCTCACATCCAGTTGGGGCTGACCTTTGATGGCAACAAGCTAGCAAAGCTTGATGAGCCAGTTGCTGCACCAGGGTGTCAAAAGGGTCAGCGTTTCTTCTGAGGATTTGGCCGCATGAACAGTGAGTATATATATATGCTGCTGTTCTTGAAGTTTCTATCTGCAACTCAAGATCAAGTCCATTCGACTTCCTTTGCCATGGATAACTGTAATAAAGAGAATCCCTAAGCACTCTCTCCATGTCCAGTTTGGCAATCTTCTACCCTATGCCAATCCACCAAGTTTAAATTTTGTCTCTCTGGCAAAGTTTCTCTCATGTCAAATCCAACCACCCGCATGTTTCTCTCTCTTTCATCTGGATGATTGCCCATCTACAGATCCAACTTATGTTGACGAGTTCTCGAGCTGACCTCTTTCTGGGTTATCGTGCTTCTCGGGAGCCACTAAAAGAACCGTACGGATTCTAGGCAATGCTCATGGATCTGAAGCCGTACCGAGTTGATAGATCACGATCCAATCACATCTAGGGTTTTCTGGGGTGATGCACTTCTGAGTAGGTTTGGATAGCCTACGAGTCCTCCGCCTATGTTCATAGGCTTGGACTCGTGATGAACTCCTCAGCTGTGGCCGGTGGAAGCTCACGGACTTTGCCGTGGTGTTGTCATTCTCCACTGCATGCACTAAATGTCATCATATCAATCTATCTTATGCAGGATTTATCATCAAAATGCAGCAGCAAACTGAAAGAAAGCTTGATGGATATCCATCCAAGCCTGAATGACTGTTTTGAGACGTAAAATAAAGGCATACAAAATAAGAAAAATACTGCCTACATTGATTCGTAGGCGTGCTAAAGCATTGACATCATTTAACATCTAGAACAAGCCTACGAACTAATGCATGAAAGAGAGAGAGAGAGAGAGAGGTGGTGATGAAGTGTCGCTGTCAACAGTGATTCAGAATGTGGAAGGATCAGTAACTCACATCAAGCCAAGGACACGCTCGCCCTTCTCTTTCTCCTCTCCTTGGGATTCCTCATGACACACGATGCTGTGACTCCAGCGTGCAGCAGCAGCAGCAGCAGGCCTGCTGCAAAAGAAAGCGACCCACACACTTGCTTTCGAGAGCAGATGAGTGTGCGCACACTGTTCCTGCTTACCATTGCACATGGAATGGTGGATCCCAAAGGCATGTCGAGCTTGTGGGCATCGGGATATCCTTCACGCCACGCCCCCCATCGGCTCTCTCAAACGAGAAGCCACAAATCATGATGACACCGAGTTAACAGCAACAGTGGAGAGACAATCAAATGTTAATTGTGGACTCGCGATGATATGATGGGTGTAAAGAGTAGATTTGAGATGGATTTGTGGAAGGTTGGTGACGAGGGATGCAGGCAGCGGAGGGCTGTTGTGGTGGTGGTGGTCGTCGTCGTCGTGGTCGTACGTGCATGGCGGAGACACGTTTACGACGGCAGGCGACGCCATGTCTGCCCACCCTCCTGCTGAACCATGAAACTCGCGCCCCCGCTGCTGCTCCTCGGTTGGCCCTTTGTGTTGCAGAACCAGAGAGAGAGAGAGAGTGAGAGAGAGAGAGAGAGAGAGAGAGGATGTCCACCAACTCTTTTGTCTCTCTCTCTCGTTTCTTTTGCTCGTCTGGTATATAAGAAGCAATTCTGAGAGGCTGGCAGCTTAAATTTCCTCGATTTAAAAAAGGGGTACGATGATGATGCTGATGGTACTCTATCGCTCTCTCTCTCTCTCTCTCTCTTCTCTTCTTTTGTTTGATCTCTTTCCATCTTTCTGCAACAAAAGCCTGAGACGTCACTTCTCGTAAAGGGAGTCTCTCATATTCTAAGTAGACTGCAAGACAGAACAAGCTGGGGATTTGTGTCTTGTTCTCTGCCGAGCCATTCTGTGCCAATCTTAGCGGGAAGACTGGTTGATCTACGGATATCCAATACACCATATAATGAAAAGGTTTGCACACATTCATGTTGTTGCAACTACACACGCCAGCCATTGTGGTTATTGATGTTTCAGCACAAATTGATTAGGTGTTACAGATCTCAAGTGATCAATGTTTGACCGCATAAGAAAGAACAGTCGTCCAAGTTCTAAACACATTTCATGTTGTCACCAGACACAACAATTGGCCCAATTGACAAGACCAAAACCATCAGGTGATCCACAGTGAGAAACAAACACTTCCAAGCAAGTGCTCTTAAAAGTATGATATGTGATCTGAAAACAAACACTTCTGATCTCACATTTATTCTTGTGGTCTTGGAAATGGATTAGTGGACCATTTGCACAAGTGCCATCAAATTATGTTTGCACATAGATCAGCAATCTGAGTAATCCACACACTATGGGTGGGGCAAACTGTTGCCACACAAATCACCTGGACAGCAACAAGTAGGAATCATATACAGTTTCAAATAATCAATGGAGAAAAATCTGCTTGCCGGAGATCGATACGCATAACATTCTACAGGTCTTGAGAGGCCCCTGGCTGGTGTTGTTGGTACAACATACAGCATGTCCGTCTTCGACTATTTCATACCAACCACCAAGAATTTCTTGCACATGTTCACAGAAACAATCTAACATGGATTCCGACATGTATCCAAAATCTCACTCTTATGAACTTATAACACATTCGACTACCTAATTACAATCAATCCTTTCCCATGTCTGATCCATCCATGTCCTATTATGCATAAGTGAAAGAAAAAAAAAAAAGTAAGATGTTTTTTTGCTTTGATGACAGAAAAGAATGAACTCCGACAAATTGCAACCCTCTTCGTGGAACGAATTATACAAAGAGAAATATAGTAAGTTCTATGTTACAATAGTGAGGTACATACCAACACGGAGAAAGCATATCTCAGTGCCATTGATCAATACAAGTAGACCAAAATTTTTGTAGAAATTCAGGCAACAGGTAATATGGCGTGAAGGCAAGCTTACTTCAACAAGGCATTCAGCAATGGCTGAAGATGCATAAAAAGACTTGCTACTTGCCTCCAAATGTCCTGCCATGATAGAGTAGACATGAATTTCTTCGGCAGCAATGCACGACTTTAATTATATCTGCATATGCAGTTTGAATTCTCTATGGGGGCATATGTGCTATTTTTTCCGTAGCCTATCCCGTCTGACTTTCACAATTTTCCGCCCAGACTTGTCGCCACCACCGCTACCCAAAGAAAAGCTTCCTCCTTGAGGAAGTTGTTCGACGAGACTACCAGATGCCTGAAAGGGGGAACTTTGAGGAAGTGTGGGCTGCTGATGACTACCAAACTGAAAGATTGGGGAAGCAGGTGGCTGAGTCACTGGAGTACCATGTACTGCTATACCGGATGAAGTACTTGGTTGGCCAAACTGCTGTGGAACCAAACTGCCTGCTGACTGGATACTATCTTCGACCATGCTATCCACAACATTCATCTGATCGTTTCTAGGAGTCCCAGAACTAAAAGCAATGGCTGGGCTTAATGAGACAAATACAGGCTGTCCAGATAAGTCTGATGAACTACTACCACCAGCAGAATTTGTAGAAAATGCTGGTGCTGACAATGAACTAAACACAAACGGTGAACCACCAGAACCTGAGACTCCAAATGCAAGTCCTGTAGATGAATAAGATGCATTTGAACCAAAAGAAGTACCAAAAGCAGATGATATTGATGATTGGCTGGTCGAACCAAACAAACTAGATGCTGGTGCCGGTGCAGAGGAAGGTGTGGCACTGAGGCAGGAAGAATCAGCACCTACTGAAGAAGAAAACATAGAACTTGAACTCAATAGATCAAAACCTGCAGTTGCTGCCCCAAACTGTGAGCTGCCTAAACTGGACGAGGACAAAACATTCGACCCAAAAGTCGGAGATGAACAGAAGGGCCCAAACAGGCTTGATGAACTCTCAGAAATTTGTGAGATTCCACATCCACCCTGAGTTGACTGAGGTCCAACACTTTCAATAACGCCCCTGGTATTGTTGTCCACAACCGATGGGCTTGAATCATTACATTGTGCTGAAGCAAACTTGAAGGTGCTGTTGCTTGCACCTGTAAATGTTGATGCTGGTGCAAGAGCAGATTGGCTGCCAGCAGCCACTGAAAATAGAGTTGATGCAGCAGGAGCAACAAAACTGCTTCCGATGCTTGAAACAGTTGATGCTGCCAGAATAGAGCCAGTGTTTGTTGCAGAGGAAAAGCTGCCTCCAAACATGAAATTTGCACTTGTAGCTGGATTGGCAGTATTTGTGTTGAATGGTGGTACCTTGCTATGCATTCCTTCAAAATCTGTTGCAGTAGGTTTATCTAATGGTTGAGAAACTGAAGTGGGAGAAAACATTAAGGCTGTTGACCCAAACTGGAGTGAGGGAACAGTGGAAAGCAGTGGTGCTTCAGACGAAACAAATGTACTGAAGGAACTGGCAGAGACAGCAGTGACCGTAGAGAAAATCATGCTTGCAGTGCTTCCAGAATATGCCATGACTGGAACAGCAGAAGATGCAGAAGGCAAATTTAATGAACCATTAGGCATGAATTCATTGTGGGAGGAACCAAAAGAATATACGACAGGGATATTTGATGTTGATTCATCTGTAGAATTATCAACTCCAACTGATTTTGACAGATTTATGGATGTCTGACCTTCGTGTTTATCTGCATCAGAATCTTTTACCATTGCTGATGCTGTGGCATTGCTGCAGCATAAACAAAAGCAGCACAATTATCTGGATATCAGTGGAACTCAAAACATTCATTAGGCCAAAAGCCTAGGTGAAAACTACAATGTGGCTTCAAGTCTAATATGTTCATATAAAGAAACTAGCTCATCGCAAGACATAACTAGGACATACACCATCAAAAGAGATATTCTAGACTAATTTCATATGTTGTATGCAGGACATAAATATTTGACTCCTGAAAAGTAATCGAGGACTTAACCTTTTTTTTCATAGATGATAACAGACTCCACATCTACATAAATCTTAGCACTGTAAGTGTAAAAAATAAATTTGTATTGCAAGGTTATTTAAGATATTATACATACCTAAAAGGGTAGGTGAGCAAATATGTTAAAATTTGAATGGTATTTAAACATAATAATCTAGATGCATCTAAATATACAACCATGGATGTCGTGTGTGGCGATGTATCAAAATTTTATTACCAAAAGATGAAACTGCATAAAGCTGTCACAAGAAATTATATCTGAGGTATGATCAGTCAGTTTCCCTTGAAAATAAATATATTTCTTGAAAAGATTACACTTAGAAATCATATAGCACTGAAGGTTCTTAACCTAGCTTCAACTGGAAAAAGTCCTATATGAGAATCTTCTGAATGTCTTCATAATATAGTAATCAGTGTTGGTACTAAGTTTATAAACCTCAGTTTTCACTGTATCTTGTTGATAAGTTCTCCTTTGATTCCATACATGATTGCCAATAAAAGCTCCCTCAGAAACCTAGAGAGTTTTTATCAATATCATGCGTAAAGAAATATTACAACTGAAACAAGAGAGCTACATGTTAAATCCCTCTAAAAAGAAAAGGCTCCTCAAAATAGTTATACATGTAATTTTCCAAGATGTATTAGTAGCGTCAAACAAGAAGAAAGCAGCTTCTCGCACACAGTGAAACAAAAGAGGTTTTCAGGACATTAATTAGATTAAAAAAGACTCAAACTTTGAGCAGATGATAGTATTGGTAATGAGAAAAAAAATGGCCAATACAAATAGTTAGAGCTAACCTTATGTCATTTCCTGGACCAGAAGTGGCACTAAAACCCCTCATGGTTGTGGTTGATGAAAAATCTGCTCTATTAGAGTCCTTGGAGCCAAAGCTAAACAAGGGTGCATCTATTTGTCCTTTTTGCATCACTGACTTATTGACTAATGAACTTGGCATAGTAGGTGTTGGAGGTATTTGTGAAGTACTGGGAGCAGTAGCAAAAGGAAAAGTGAAACCCTTGCCACTCTTGGCAATCGAATCAACAGAAAGCTTCAGATGAGCTGCCTTGGAGAAGTCAGAAGAAGATGAGGATAAGCTTGTGGATGTCATTGAGGAAGACAAATTAGTTCTTATTATTGAAGATCGGACAGCTTTATCTGTTATCTTCATCTCATCTTTGTCCTTCAATGGACATGAAGCATCCATCAAAGTATATGTATTACTCACATCTTGTGTATCCTTGACAACAAAGTAAAGACAAATACTTTAACATGCTTGAAAAGGCTAAGCAACATAAAATGGGTATGTCAATATTGCCACATATAACTTAAATCAGATTTTTCTAGTTAGATGGCACATTTTCAAATAACAATAAAAGAAGAGCTTCCACACCTGAAGTGCAGCAGACTGAAAAGCTAGCTTCTGATGTTGAGAAACAACAACAGAATCTGAGATCATTGCCTCCGCAGCAGCCTTGTCACACATAGCAGCTGTAACAGATATAACACCATCACACATATCATTGGCTTCAGACATTAATTTGACTCCTGAAATTGACGCAGAGGAGCAATTCTCCTGAGGCAACCTGGTCCTCTCTTGTTTATAAGATGAAGAATTCCTGAAATCTGGCATGAGGGAACCCCTGAAAGAATCCAAATTATTGCCTCGAACAAATTTGCTATTGGTGGAGTACATTTCCTCGTTCCTGAGTGTCTGACCCGAGGATGCATGCATCACATTATCAGGTGATTCATCCAGAGTATTAGACTTTAGCTTAGATGTTTTTTCCTTTGGTGAAGGCACTAGCTTATCTAGCTGCTGCAATATTTTCTTTTCCATCTCACTTGACTGAGGTGAAACAGGAGTAACAATGTTGTTAGAAATCCTGTTGTCTGCACTTTTTTCATGTCCATCCGACCAAATAGGCTTTCGAATCACTGATAAATCATCTTGAACATCCCTCTTAAATGGGGTCAAGGGACTATGATGAAGATTTCCAGGAAGGACTGAATGCATCACTTTTGAAGAAGGCTTCACAGTCAACTTTTGACGAATACTACGTATAGGGAGAAAAGGTCCAAGATCACTTTCCAATACTGAACTTCGTCGTTTCAAAACCTACAGTAGAATAAGACCAAGTTCCATTGGTCAGACAGAAGGATTTCAAATAACTTGAGTACCATGCATTGTGCCAAACCATGACAAGACTAACGCATAATGCAGCTAGCCTGAATGAGCATTTCTATGTGATAGATCACATTGTACTAAAGCATAATGATACATATTTCAGATAACCTTCTATTTTTCCAATATAAGCTGCAGTATACCATACTATAACAAGAGGGGACTGATACAAAGTCTTCATTCAAGAATTACTTCTGTGAAGAGTCTGACCATACAAACTTATCATGTGGTGCAAACATAGCACTTATGCACTCAGTTGCCCAAAAATAAAATGTTCATTAAAGAGCAAGATTCGCAATTTCGTACTGTACCGAAGTATCGAGCTCAGCTTAGTACGGTACGAGTATACCAAGCAATACGTTTTGATGTACCGCTCAGTATATATATATAAGTAAAAAAAAAGCGACGTTGCCTCGTTTTTCTGCCCGCATGGGGAGAAGAAACCGTGGTTTCCTTCTCCTTGTGCAAAAAAGAGCGATGAGGCAACGTCACCTCGTTTTTTCTGCCCGCATGGGGAGAAGAAATGTCACCTCAACGACGCTCAATTTCTTCTCCCCACGACGTCGCCGAGACTTCTCCCCGCGTGGATGAGAAGAAGTTACCGACGACGCGAAGGCCTCATCGCCTCAAACAAGGAGGCGACATCTCATATGCGACGTCAAACAACGGAGGGCAGCGACAGATCGAGATCGTCGAGGGAGAGTAGCGTTGGATCTCCAGGTTCTCCCTTCTCTTCTCCCTCTTCTTCTCCCTTTTCTTTCTTCTCCCTTGGCTGATACCACCCAGTAGCGGGTGACGACGGTTGAAATTGACCGTCAACGACCAATTTCATATGGTAATGGGGCGAAAACAACCCCAATCGATTGTACCGCCTGGTATAGGCGATATCATTCGAAATTAAAATCATTGTTGAAGAGTACCCTACACAAATCTTAATCTATAAGAATAAGCAATAAGACAAAATTATTTGAAAAGCTAACAAAATAGAATACACCATAACAAGGTGTTATGGTGTTACAAGAATAGAGCAAAGAAATCACCTGTCTACCCCCTAATTGCCTGGTGCTTTCTGGTGTCTGGTGTGACAAAAATCCAGCACAATTATCTTTGGAGGATCGCTCGCCCTGAAATCACAACATAATTAACTTGCTATGATAAGAAAATCATCCCTAAAAATTTAGGAGTAGAAATTGTCATACATAGGGATAAATATTGCCACTATTTTCGGCCACATTATATGACACGTCACCAACTACAGCACTGACCTTAATATAGGGAGAGCAGGTCATTCTATACATCGTCGATCTACCAGAAGATCTTGGTGTCAGATAGCCACTTTCAGGAATTACAGTAGATCCAGAAAATCGAACAGATCTTGGACCTTTCAGGTCAAATGGTTTTGTAGCAGATGTTAAGCTAGTTGGAACTTTTTTATATTCATGAAAGAGATGGCTTCGCCAACTTAGAGCCGGAGGGGGTACTGTTGAAACCCTCGAACCCATATATGCTTTTGCAAGTTCCACTGGTGAAGCATCAGGAATCTGTAAAATGTCACTATGTTAGGTAGAGGTGCTGCTGTCAGGTTAAACATCACTGACGAAAAAATCAAACATTCCAAGAGGAAAAAGGACAACATGTACATCAAAAGATTATTTGAGGAACAAAGGTATAAGATTCTGCAACTACTATTTCATGAACCCCATGCTACAAGTACAGGGAGATAAAGGTAAAAACAAATTGTGACGATAGGTTCATGTCGCTTTCCTGAATACATAATGGAAAACAGTCGCTATCCATGCAAAAAAATTCACAGAATTAAACAGACTGAAAATGCAATACTGAGAGATAACAGTTTCCATACGGCGAGAGTATCTGGAGGGGTTCTGCGATCCTCATGTGGTATGGAGCTTTCTATTTCTTTTTCAGGCAGTGGAACAGTTGTTTCGTCCATTTTGTCATTATCAACTGCAGGTTTTGACATATCTGAATCCATAGTTCTTGAGCGCAATATCTCCGTCAAATGCTCAAACTGAGCCCTGTAACAAATAGAATGCATTAAAATTGAGTCATTGGAGAAAATATTTGTAACGGGCACTTAATAAGATTTAAGAAGCCAAAACTGAAGATCAGATAATTCTATAAATCATACAAGAGAAAACTATCAGGCTTTCATAAGACTACATGAAAATGGAAGAATGACTCAACTTGCATGAAGAAATAAACTTCAGGCAGCAGATTGAGTAGAAGGAATAGAAAACATCACTTATGACGCATGCACAGGTCGTAAAAAAAATAATAAAACATGGCATGTATTGTCCCATTAAGGAGGCTGACAACAACAAAATGATGGGTCTGGAAAGCTCAAGAACCTTGAAGCGCCAATCTCATTATTGTCAACAGTTCAGACCCCTTGTTCTAATCAGAAATGAACTGCATCAACTTAAAAAACACGAGCTAGAACAATCATTTTCCTATGAGCAGAAGTGGAAAATATCTAATACTTCTGAGCATGAGAAATACACAAAAAAATACTTTCCTTGTGAATGTTTTGTGCTCCAGAAGTTGTTCGAACTCCAAAAACATATTGCTGTCAAAATTATTTGTTGCATTGTTTTCACCGTCAGCTTTATTTTCCTGCAAGTCAGCGGACGTTTCCTGCATAACAATTCAGAAAACCATGAAATAAGATGAAAGCATGGATGTTGATGGTCATGCTCTCAGTTAGACATGTAACCAACATATATATATGTTGTACTGATATGCAAACAAGAACTGTATCAAAATTCAAAACCATATCCAAGGGTGCAATAACGAAAGGAAACAATGATTCAGTGACTTTAAAAGCATAGAAGAAGAATAATTTTACATTACCATGTAGTATGCATGATATTTGTATGTAAATATTATTTTATACATATATATAACTAGCGTGTGGATGCTAGTAGTAGTTGTTACTTATAAGAAGACTCAAAACTAAATGAGGCCCATTTCCCTCTATTTTAAAATAGATAATCAAAGAACAAGACAAATATCTAACATATAGACAGTGGTCAGCAGATACTTATCCAAAAAGATTCATTATGGTGGATCAGGGGTCCTAGTGAAACCACTGACACGGTTGTGGCATACAGGTATTCACCACAGATGTCATTAAGAATATGTTACAATGTGCTTCATATTGTGTTGTGGTGATGATTCTTCAAGTACCAATCTGATCAACCATGCAAGTTTTTTATTTATACAAAAATTCACAATCATATCATTAACAAAAAAGAAAAACAAAAGAGTACCTTGGTGAAAAGAACAAAAACTGTTCACAAGCCCAACATTTGCATAATGATAATAGAGCATGGGGATAAAACTCAAGTGTTCATTGAGAATCAGAAATCAGAAAAGTAGGGATCGTGTGATAAAGTAGATCCTTCAGGTCCAGTAGTAAAAGTAATTCACATTGTAAACACAAAAGCAATATCATCAAAATGTTTATGTCACAAGAACCCTAGAAACTAAATGTCTATCAAGCATGATGTTTTACTGTTGCTTACATCAGAAGATGCTTCAGCGATTTCTCTAGATTGTAAGTTTTCTCCTGCACATAAAATATCATAGGTAAAACATATGGCTATTAAGTTCAAAAGCATAAATTTCTATTAATATTTGCATGATCAAAGAAATCCAGTTAGACGAAGAAAAAAAGAACACTTGAGCACTATTGTAAATAATAGATGTATCTGAATAATAAAACAGAGATGAATTTGTTAAATCTAACAACTGACAAAACCATCACAAGCAGCAAAAAAAAAAAAGGACTCATGGCCAAGCAAAATGACCGACAGTAAATCAAACAATGACACTTTCTTCCAAGGGAAAATGACAGTAAATAAAATATAAAAAAATCTTTAAAACACATACATAGAAAGTATCTGTCCAAACTATATAATCTACTGTGCTAATTTATTAAAACAATCATAAAATCGCTCAACCAATAGTATCATATCAAAATATGAACCAAAACGATATAGCTCCTATCAAAGCAAGAAAGTTGCAAACTTATTATTATCAAGGATCAAAGGATCAGGCTCGCCACATCACAGTAGCACCAGTGCGTGCAAGATGCCTTACATGTAACTAAAACCCATGCATGTGCCTCACACAAGCATGGAACGGAGGTGCACATCAAGTTGTGCGCCTCGCAATGAATGAGGTAGCATAAAAGCAGCAATAAACACTTCAATTATTATCGCAGCTTATGATCTGATCATTGGCATCCAAATTAGATCACTACCAATGCACTTGTTCAAGTAAACTGCTAGCTAACACACGGAATATAACAACATAATAGTTATAATGTAGACCCTTCCATTTTACACATGCACATAATATTCTTCTTTCTAGATGCACTCAAAATCTTACAATGAGATATAGGCAATATCACATTCTCATATGTTACCATTATTATGATTCACTGACTTAACATTCCAAAAAAAAAATGTGGAAATTAAAATCAGGATAGACCCTTGCATAAGTGCACAAACTGCTCAGCAGGTAAATTATAAAAAAGACAATGTATGAGTAGACTGAAAGGTGTAAAGGAGCATCCTGTAATTAATCTGATCCAGGATCTCAAAATATGTATTAAATACAAGACCCTGTAATTTCAAGAACCTTTCAATCAGAAAGGTGAATGCTCTCTTCAAAAAAGCAACCATGGTAGAGCACCGAAGTATGTATTGTTAAAAGAAGATAACGCGCTTCTGAGCAACAAAATTTAGAATTAAAAGCAGCAGAAGAGCACCTCGTAATAGGATTACAAACTTTATCAACAAGGTAAAGGAAGCAAGTTACAGCGAACACAAGGGATCGGAGGATACAATGAAAAGGATAGTCACAATGTCAAAGATCAAAGCAAGTTTAAAGCATGATCAAGAATGTGATATCCACATAATTCATAAGAACTCAACAAAAGGAATCATGTATAACAGTTCTGAAAGTGCAATATTTGGAGAAAGAAACAGATAAAAATCCTCTAGTTGAAAATATAACATGCACTGCATTCAAAAGAGAAGATAAATCATTCATAAGCAAATAGAACCATGAAATGAAATATTCCAGGTAAAATAAAAATTAAATGGATCACACAAAGAAAAATTAAATGATGCCGTGAGAAGAAAACTAAGAAAACGGAAGCTGTAACTGCTTGCAAGCGACAATGCAGCAAGTGCATATTCACATGGTCGGAGATCGAAGACGCGGATTCAGACTATCTGCCATGTTCAATTAGCTTCAATGATCCGACTTGATTTTAGTTACTCGCCAACGCAACTAACGAAAACTACGGTACTTTCCTCCCAACTTTATCGAAGCTAAACAAAAAAAATACCGAAGCACGATCAAAACCCTAGGCGTCAGTACAAAAGCCGTCGTCCGAGAACAACCCGAACAAGAAAAACGCATAGCCCCAAGAATCCAAGAAAGCAAAGCTACGACCACCAAACCTGGAGTTTCATTGGCCGGCGGCGCGGTGAGCCGCTTGCGGAACACGGACGAGAACAGCCGGGACGCGCTGCTGGAGATGAATCGGGACGCGGGATCGACGAGCTTCGCCAGCCACCCGTCGCCCCCGGGCTGCGGCACGGCGGTCGTGAGGCCGCGGGCGGCGACGGGGGGGCGGTCGTAGGGCGTTGCGGCGGCCCTGCGGAACGGCCGTCGCCGTAATTTCCCCCCAATTCTCCCATCGTAGCCCGATGTCGCCATGGGAACAACGCAATAGACACGCAATGGAGGGGCGAGAGAGGCCGAGAAGGCGATGGCCAGGAAAAAGAGGCGAAATAGAGACGAAAAATCGAAGCTTCGAGGGTTTTAGTGCGGTGAAGGTGGGAGCGACGCCGCAGAGGTGGGGAGGAATGGAGAAAGGACACCTTCATTTAGGTTATGGGACCGGTTGTACGCCGCCGCCGTGGTATATGTATACGCTTACGGATCGACGTATATTTGTACCGATATTTAGATCCTTCACTTAATGCGTCATATAATACATCCACCCTTGAAGGAGACCCAAAAACATACCCCAATCAGGTCTGAGAACTAATTGATGCGCTGGCCAATAGGCTCTCCTTTGGGTGATTCCACCGGGGCGTCGGTAGATTGAGCAGATCGCCTGGAATTGATCCAAATTTGTGGCAAACAGCAAACAGCAATTTTACCGACCAACAATTTAAACGTGGCTCTCGTGGCGCCACTGCGAGGTGGGGAGCGATAACACGAATCGAATTTTCCAGCCGTCGAATAACTTACCCGCGTGCTTACCGTTTTGGTGATCGGTAAGAAACTGTGGAGCCCGCCCAAACCCAATGTAACGCAAATGATGAAACTGGGTGGGACTTTAATTGCTCGAGTCGGACACGTGTCCGTCGCACGTACTCGCAAACAGAGAGGGGCCTATATGCGGGTCCCACATGTAAACCAATCATAACGTGAGTAACCGCGCGGGTATAATCAAATATAGGTAATAAATTATACTGATAGAACGAATTATGGAAACAGATACCCAATCGATATTTAAAATCTTGAGCTCAACGGAGGGTTAATTAAGCTCCATAAATCGTTTATCCGAGTCAATCTTAATTTGGGCTCGATGCAACGTGTCATTTGACCGAGTCAAATCATCTTTGTCATGTACTTAATGTCCGGTAACCTTCCAACCCAATGTTAAATCATAGTTTTAATATTAATCCTAATTTATTCGAGCACGTCAAATTAGACCAACCAATTCAATTGTACTATAACAAATTCCAAAATAAAATTAGTGAATAATTAATTCGACAAATTGGGGAGGGCAACCGTCGAATCGTTAACGAGACGGAGAGCAGCCGGGAATTGGACCGCTCCGTTGACCCGTTTGCGCCCTCCTCCCCGTCTCTTCCTCCTTCCTCCGACCACGGCTCCCTCTTTCGACGAGATATCGCCTCTGATCGGGCGTCCATTTGCTGATTTTGGTGCAGGATCAGGTCCGTCCCCATCGGACGGGGGATTTCTAGGGTTTTGTTGGAATTCCCCTCGACATTTTGGATTCTTCCTGGAATTGGATGGATTCGGTTCGTTCTCGCGTTGTCGTTTAGCCCGTAGACGGGAGCTTTCTCTTATTGCCCATTGTTGTTCGTTTTCTCCGCGCAAGGATCTAATTTGCACGTGAATTTTGGCGCAAGATCCCATTTTTATGTGCATCTCTGCGTGGTTCCGGCTCAGGATGGGAATTTGATCGGTACAAGGTTTGAATTTTAGCTTTGGGTACGTACGCGTTGGAGGTGTTCGAGACAATGCAGAGGAGAGTTCTTTGGGAATATTGATTCTTGTATCGGATGGGGAACGCATGTGTTGGGCCGAGCGTCTTGAAGAATGGATTTTTCCAATCGGTGTCTGCTACTCTTTGGCGGAACCGATTGAACAAGGAGGCTCTTCCAGCTGCCAATAATGAGGCTGCTGGTGAAGGGACCTCGGATGCGCCAGCACCAACCCCAGCACGAGCTAAACCGGATGTCGATGCTCCCCAACCAGTTAAGATCCAGAATAAACAGACCGAGCCACCCAGACTTCCAGAAGTGGAGGGCAAGCAGGCATCCGACGTACACTCGTCGGACCACCCGAAGAAGCCGACCCATGTCAAGAGACTCTCCAGTGTGGCAGGACTTCAGGAAGAGTTTATTTTGAAACACAAAACCGATAGTTTGAAGGACGTTTACAGCATAGGTCGGAAACTTGGGCAAGGGCAATTCGGAACAACGTATCTTTGTGTGGAGAAGGCAACCGGCGAGGAGTATGCTTGCAAGTCCATTTTGAAGAGGAAATTGATGACAGAGGAGGATGTGCAGGATGTTAGGAGAGAGATCCAGATAATGCATCATTTGTCGGGTCACCCAAGTGTAATCTCCATCAAAGGGGCCTATGAAGATGCTGTGTCTGTTCACGTTGTCATGGAGTTGTGTGCTGGGGGTGAGTTATTTGATAGGATCATTCAGAAGGGGCATTACACAGAAAGAAAGGCAGCAGAGCTTGCAAGGGTGATTGTTGGAGTTGTGGAAGCTTGTCATTCGATGGGGGTCATGCATCGAGATCTCAAGCCTGAAAATTTTCTTTTTGTCAATCAAATGGAGGATTCACGTCTTAAGACCATTGACTTTGGATTGTCAATCTTCTTCCGGCCAGGTACGCTTCTTTTTGTGGTCCAGTGCTATTATATTTTGTTATGAAACTCAAGGTGCATCTTTTTCGGTATATATACTTGCTCTTTAAGCATTTGATAGTTCCATCGGCACCTCATTGCACCAAAGAAGAATGTAATCCTCAGCGACTCTTGTCTATTATTGTGTTGTTTCGTGGTTTTCATCTTCTATTATAACCAGACTCTTGAGACAACACATCATTGTTACTCATCATACTGGATGCGCAACACTCTGGGGCAAGCTTTAGAGAGAAAAGAGTGACTAGTTAATATTCTTAGGAACACTGTAGCTCTTCTATTTTCAGTAATGGAATTGGAATATATCTTTTCCAGGAGAGATATTTACTGATGTGGTTGGTAGCCCTTACTATGTTGCACCTGAAGTTCTGAAAAAACGGTATGGTCGAGAGGCAGATGTATGGAGTGCTGGGGTGATCATTTATATTCTTCTTAGTGGTGTTCCTCCATTTTGGGCTGGTGAGACATTTATCCTCTGATAGTGTTTGCTTGGAGTTTTACTTTGGACAGTTAATTGGTATATATCACCTACTTCTCACCTATTATGTGCTGTAATTTACATCACATCCAGAAACCGAGCAAGGTATATTTGAAGAGGTTTTACATGGTAAACTTGACTTTCAGTCAGAACCATGGCCCAGCATCTCAAACAGTGCCAAAGAACTTGTAAGGAAAATGCTTGTTAGAGACCCCAGGAGGCGGTTGACTGCCCATGAGGTTTTGTGTAAGTTGCACTTCAATTTTGATATATTCACTGTTATAAGAAACTATTTGCATCGAATTCCAAGAGTGAAAATTCATGATTTGCTATTAAAATGTTCTCTTTTACTGCATCGGCATTCCCCAAGGACAACAATATATACCATTAAAGCACATCCATGTGACAGAGTTTGAAATGTGACTTACACTGCTAACCTACACTTTGACTCTCATCAAAAAAATGTCGTCTAGCTATAGTTGTTAAATTTTTCATGATATCTGTCCCCTGATCAACATCATCATCCAGTTACATGCATAACTTAGAAAGTGCTAATAGATTTGTCATCTAGTTTGCCAATCATGAATTTATTGCTTGTAAGGAAATTTTGATGATTCACTGTTGGATTATTTCCAGGTCATCCATGGGTTCAGATTGAAGGAGTGGCTCCCGACAAGCCTCTGGATTCTGCAGTTCTTTCTCGCTTGAAACAATTTTCTGCCATGAACAAACTTAAAAAGATGGCTATCAGAGTAAGCTTTAGAAGTCATAAGCTTGGAAAATTAGGTGGCTTTTGATACTAATTTGAATGATTAGCTATGAATGTTTTTTTGAACAATTCAACCTAGTAAAACTCTAAAAGAGATTTATCTCTTTCATTGATGTTGGCTGTGATCATTGCATGCATTTTCTTGCATGTTTACGATCACAATGGCAAAGAAGGTTGATGTTGCAATATTGTTGCTCCTCATTATTTTCTTCTATTAAAGTTCATCATTGCTTCCTACAGTTTTGCAAGAGTAATATTTTGGGGTCAATGTACAAGTTGGCATAACCTTAATCATGACTTTGTGCAAAATTGACAAGCCATGTGCACCCTTCTCTTTTAGGTGAAATTGACCATGCATAAATGATGCAGGCTTTCTGTTCAGGGGTTTTAGAAG
This sequence comes from Musa beccarii, assembly GCA_024322285.1. Lineage (NCBI taxonomy): Eukaryota > Viridiplantae > Streptophyta > Magnoliopsida > Zingiberales > Musaceae > Musa > Musa beccarii. The sequence goes on from CM044399.1 coordinate 1,425,588, forward strand.
TCTGGCTTGAATTAGAAGGAATACATATGCACAGTAGATTCTGCACTAGGCTTATATATAATATTTATATTGTTCATCCATGTGTGTGAGGGTCTCATGTATTTCCTTTCCTTTTTGTTTTGGTTCTACTCATCTGGTAATGTATTGGGTATTTTTCTCTAGTTTGCTTCACATGTTACTCTATTCTGAACTATGATCTCTGATTTTGTTTTATCATTCATTCTGTTTCCATTCTAATTTACTGTCACTTACACTAATGTAAATGGTTTATGATACATACGGCATGTTTTTTGTTTTTTTCCTTGTTACCTCCAATTTCTTTATTTTCTCTAAGTATGTCCTTCTTATAGGTTATTGCTGAACACCTTTCTGAGGATGAAATTGCTGGCCTTAAGGAAATGTTTAAGATGCTAGATACAGACAACAGTGGGCAGATAACATTTGAAGAACTCAAGGCTGGATTGGAAAGAGTTGGTGCTAATCTCCAGGAGTCGGAAATTTATGCACTTATGCAGGCGGTAGGTATTCAAAAGATCCGAGAGCTGGGATAACATATTAAACAATAAAAATCTGCTGACTTAAACATCAATTTAATAAGTAATATTGCCTCTGAAGTACACAAACACCTTTATGTTAAATGATGTCTGATTCATTCATAGACGATCGCTTCATGGTAATCATCTCCTAGTTTGGAAGAAACCAAAGTTTATAATGTTGGTTAGTTCGGTAGATGGTCACTTCCTTTACTTGAAAATTATTGACTTCTCATGCAAAACATTTGGAGAAAGATTTCAGCCAGTACCACAGTTTAATTATCCATTTCTTATTCTCTCTTCTTACTCTATTTGTTGGAAATTGGAAAATATTAGGCAGATGTTGATAACAGCGGCACAATCGATTATGGCGAGTTTGTTGCTGCTACTTTACATCTAAATAAGATAGAGAGGGAGGATCATTTATTCATGGCCTTCTCATACTTCGACAAAGATGGGAGTGGTTACATAACTCAAGATGAACTGCAACAGGCTTGTGAAGAATTCGGCATACATGATGTGCAGCTGGATGAAATGATCCGAGAAGCGGATCAAGATAATGTAAATCTTTCATCTCTGGCAAATGTTTTACATTCTTTGTCTCAAGGCCATATTCCGCGAAGCAATCTGCTCATTTTTCGTATCTTCGTCTTGTCTTTATGGCAGGATGGACGTATAGACTACAATGAATTTGTAGCTATGATGAACAAAGGAGACGCTGGATTCGGCAAGAGAGGATTGCAGGCTAACTTCAGCATCGGTTTTAGGGAGGCGTTGAAGCTCGGTTGACGACGAGGTAGTTCCGTGGTTCATATTCTTTTTTTGTAATTATCACTTTATAGAGTTGTCATAGGACCTGGTAGTGGCTCTTTGTTGTTGTACTCACAAGGCTGCAATAATAATTTTGAGATCCATCACCAGTTTTAGAGAGCATTGGTGCCCCTGTAATTGCAAAGTATGGCCTAGTTCACCTGATTTATTTGACTGGGTTCAAATCTGTTTATGAGATTTTATTTTGAGATTTTATTTTCTCTTGCTAAATAGAATTCCTCTTCTTTCCTTCCAGAAATATCTTGTTTTCCATAACAATTGAACCACATTGAATGTTTGATCACTGTCCATTAGGTTGTCTTCTTAGGTGGTATCAAGCAAGCACCTGAAACTTTTGCTAGGTCAAGGCTGTTGGTTTAATTTAGTGATGACTTCACCTACTACTACTACTGCATGCCATGTAGCTACTCTTGATTATAACAAGGATATGGAATCAATTCTCCAAAATTAAGCAGCAGTTATTAAATATGGCAAAATCTTCCTGCTGGGGGTTCATATTTGATTATTAAATATTTTACAGAAAGTTTGATGTTTCTAATAATTGTTTTCAGAATTAAATTAGCTTAAAAGAGGAATGGTGTGTCAGTCAGTCACTGGTTTCACCTTTTGTATGTAAAATTAACCTTCACTGACATTTTAAATCCACACCCAGACAAGAATCAACTGTCCTTTTCACATAAGAAAGTCTGATTTAAGATCTTTATCATGAACAAGGCCAAAACCAGATGGATCAAACTCCAAAAAGAGAGTAGAAATATAAATGCTATGTAGTTTATGGTTCAGAGAAAAGGAGCAGGATTTGCTGTAGTCCATCTGGAAACAATGATCTCAAGTCTTAGCCAGTCAGAGCAGCAGGATACAGTAGCATATAGGAGGACAACAGCTATGGCAATTGCATGTATTTATTTACAATCCACTAGCTAAATTTGCCTATGTTTCAGCTTTCTTTTAACTCTGGTAATTTCTCTTGGCACTACACAAATGATGTAGTCATTTCTTTACTTTCTCTAGCTTCTATTTTGTGTTCTCAAATTTGATGAAGTTGCTCTTAGGCATACTTCTCAAAAGTGATCTAAGTCAACTGGAAAACAGTGGCCATCAAGTAGTGTACAATAGGAGGAAATGACTTCAAAAACCCTTCTATCTGATTGGTAGATTTCACAATCCATGAAAGAGAGGGAGAATATAATGCCACACATAATTCATGCTCCACAAAATCAAGAGAGAGAGAGAGAGAATATGAGGGCAGTATTGAAAATTGACTTTGTATCAAAACAAATGTGGAAGAGGAGAAAAAAAGGGGGAACATATTCCTATACATGTTCTTACACCTCAGCAATCACCAGTATCAACATTCCAAACACTCAATCCATCCCCTCTCTCCCCTTCTCCCTCCATCATCATCATCATTTTTATTAAGCAAAGAATAAAAGGGTGCAGCTATATCTCTGTCATGCTTTTACCTCTACTTTTTTTGTATGTGTCTCAGACAGTGTGATGATCTCTATTGGCAAGTGGCAAAGTGAGAGCTCTGACCCAACACCCCAAGCAAACTGCATCCGATTTCCATCAATTTCCCTGCATTGAACACACAGCCTTGTGTTAGTCTAATCCCATGCAATAATAAAACACACACACACAATATATATATAAATACAAATAATCTGACACCCCATGTTGTCATTCTCCTTGGAGAAGTTGAGAGGTCAACTTCAACACTAAATGCATGCTGGGTTTTGTGGTGCTACAAAAACATTTCTATAGCCTTTGGTGGTGACAAATCACCTAATATTGGTAATATAATTTATATATGGCATGGTTGTAGCAAAGGACCAAGTCACTATTAACATCTACAGATCCCCTATTCCACACAAAGCAACAAAGTGGAAGAAAACAAAAAACAAAAGGGCAAAAAGAAGAAATTAAAGAAGAGGAAAAGTTGTAGGAAACATGAAAAAGTATTCTTCCACTCCAAGGCATGAACTCCACCGACACTGCCAAGCTGTGCCCACATGCCCTCACCACCTCCAAGAAGAAGCATTATATTATCACCACATTATACCCACAACTCTTCTAATTATTCCCCTATATAATTATAGATATATGTATATATATATATAGTTTATAGCACAATTATTAATAATTATAAATGATTTAAAGGAAAAAAAAAAGAAGAAGAAGAGGAATAATTAGTGGTAACAATAATAATAAGAAGAATAATAATAATTACCTCTTCTGAGCTTGGCTTTGAGCTTGGTCTTGGCCTTGACCTGGGCGAGCTCGGCCTTGCGGGCGGCGGGGGAGAGGGGGGAGGCGGGAGGGGCGTCCTCGTCGGGAGGGAAGAGGACGGAGTCGATGCCCTGCACGGAGATGCGGCCGTCGGTGTAGATGTCGGGGTCGAACAGGTAGGCGGAGCCCTCGCCGGCGCCGAACTTGACGGAGCCGTCGGCCTCCCGCGCGACCACCTTGTGCGGCACCCGCAGGGTGTCGTAGCGCACCTTCCCGAACCGGCGGACAGCGTTGTACATGCTCTCCTCCGTCTGGTACTCGGGGATGAGGTGGTAGTACATGATGGTCTCCGGTGCCCCGGGCTCGCTGAGCTGGTCCGTCGTCAGCCGCGCCATGGCATCGTCGTTGGGGGCCAGGACGGTGAGCACGTAGCCTTCCGACACCAACCGCCCCATCTCTGTCGCCATCGACGTCAGGTTCACGAGGATGTCGGCGAACTCGTTGTACCCGCCGTAGAGGAGCAGGGTCTGGATGAAGTCCTTCACCTGGCTCTCCCCGTCGAACCAGTGCTTGCCGGAGCCCGGGCCGGGGGCGGGCGCGGGCGCCAGCGACGGGCCTGGGGCCATGGCGTCGTAGATCGGGAGCACGGGAGGTGCGCCGGCCGGGACGGGCGGCGCCGGCTTCTTGAGGCGGTGGGTGCGGGGGTCCACCTCGGGGGCGCCAGTGGGGAGCACGGCGGAGATGGCGGCGAGACTGCGCCGGCGGTTGAAATCCTCCTGCACGGACCGTGGCACGAGAAGGCGCTCGATGCCGTGGATCACGCCATCCGGGCGGACCACCGCGTCCGGCTGCACCACGGCCGCGAGGCCGACGGTCTTACCCCCACCGGAAGATCCTTCCCCCGAGGAGGAGAGGTCGATATGATCAGCAGCGAGGGTGGGGTGGCGGGACCGGGGCCAAGCCTCGGAGGGGATGCGGGCAGGGACGACGTGGTAGAGGAGGAGGGTCTGGAGGGAGCGGAGGTTGCCGGGCTCCAGGAGGAAGCGCTTGAACTCGGGGTCGAGGTCTCGCTCGAGAGCCTCATTGCGAGGGGCGAAGATGGTGAGGTTGTGGCGGCCGACGGCGGCCTCCAGGGTGGGGAGCAGAAGCGCCTTCTCCACCAGCTCCGCCAGCTCCGTGTAGTGCGAGTCGAGTAGGGCGACAAGCACCGAGTTGGAGTTGATCTGCCCGCCCGATGATGCGGTGGCCAATGTGGCCGCGGAGGCGTCAGATTCCGTCATTACCGAGGATACCGCTACCGAGACCAGGAGGAAAAGGAGCGCGGTAGCCCCGCCGAGGGAGGGACGAGCCATGGCGACGCCGGCGAACAAGCAGACCGCAACGAGACTCTCCTTGTTGCCTCTCTTCTCTATTTCTTGCTGGAGAGAGAGAGACGAGGACTTTTTGTGGGAGTGGAAAGAAGAGAGCACCGAAGGCAAAGGAACGCGTGGGGGACGGAGACGCCTCACGACAGGCTGTCACTGCGGGGCCCAGAAGCGGGTGCGTAACTCCAAGTCCCGTGATCGTGACTCGTCCGCTTCAGCTGCTGCGGTAATTCTATCATCCGCAACGTGAAAAACCAAAAATACCCTTCAAGACATCGCTATTCGCCGTTACATAAGGAGGGTGAAACGGTGAATTCGGCATGAGCTGTCGGCGTCGCCTCCGACCTCCACGGCGCCGTTACCTCCGCCGGCTCGCTTGCTCCGTCTCCGCTCGTTTCCGGTTAAAGATTAAAAAAAAAAAAACATTATAATTAATCACATAAAAAATGGGAAATTAATTGGTGGTGAGCGGACAAAAGAAACGCGTACGAAAACACAGAACGTGATCTGGGGTGGGGTCCGCCGCGGAAAGAGACGGTGGCCTTCGTGGGTGGGTGGGCATAAGTATCGGGTCTTTTTAATTCTTAGTTCTGTAAAGGCTTCGTACCGTACCCGCGAGTGTAACCCGTTTGATGATTGGCAGCTCCAGGGCCCACGGCGGGCCCAAGAGGGAGAGTGTCGGTGGCGGTGGCTCTTTGCGTTGGTGCGAATTAAATGGGAGGGATAAAAGGAAGGAAAGAGGGTGGGGCCGGGCGTACGACGGGTGGGCCACCACCCACCACCTTTTGGGACTCCGGTTGGGTCACGGAGTGCGGGGGTCGGGTTAGAAACGCATGATTTAATCGATGGCATTCAAAACTGCTGTCATCCCAAAATAATAATCCATAAATATTTTAATTAGGTGATGGATCATCTCGAATGTACGGTGCGAGTCGATGGTAAAAGTATTTTAAATTTTATGATCATAAGTCGGGACTCGATAACAAGTCACTTAAGACTCTTGGAATGTTTAATTTGTAGATAATTTTTAATAATCTTTTTTGAAAAAAAACATGATAATTTGATTTCAGAAAGAAAATTATAATTCTTATGGATAATATTTTTGTATCGTCTTTAATTATAGCCACACCAAAAAGTAGCATTTCTCACGCAGCCACGTGGAGGACAGCATGAACCGCGGCTTCACGTCATGACTCCAACCACGACTCGGTGCGTCCTAAGTCGTACTATAGGATACTTAGTGTGCGCTGTGGTCGTAAGCCTCGTGGTGAACAGTGCAGATGCGTGACGTCCGGTTGACGACACCGCACGGTAAGAACTGTCACGTGCAGTCAATATGCTAAGTCAACCAACTGCCACCGACACGTCTTTTAGCTTGTAATTGCGAAACGTAATACTTGTATATAATTAATATTTGTAATTGCAGTTGAAGTGAGTTAAAAGCAGAGGAGAACAACAACATGTAGAAGAAGAGGAAAGCAACGTCTTAGAAAAGGGGGGTATGGAAACATGGTAATAGTTGCGGTGACCATCCTCGCATCGCAAGGCTTTCTGCAATGACCATGGCTGGTCTTTATGAAAAGGGGTTCCCAAAGGAAGAGTTCATGGTTTGGTGGCACTTTGTGTTTTGGCATGGGAACAAGAAAAAGAGATTCTTGGCATGCTTTCGTTTTCATGGTTGGCCATGCAAGTGTTTGACACAGAACAGAGTTCTGGAGAGAGAGAGAGAGAGAGAGAGAGAGAGAGAGACTGCTACTTCTTTCTGCTGCTAATAGTTTCTTAAATATGTTCTTTATGTTTTCGGGGGATAAATTTTCAGAGAGAGAGACTGCTATCATCTTTGAGATTCTTGTGCGAGGACAGGTGTAATGTGTGTTCTCCAAGTAATCCCCTCTCGGTTGAATGCTGGGTCAAAAGTGATGCTGCTCTATCTGTCTTCCTCAGCTTCTCTTCTGCAATTCCATTATATTAGTCTCCCCACTTTCTGTGCATGATTCTTAGCCTGGCAATGGCGATTTTGACAAGATGGGGAAGGCAAAGCATTATTTTTGTGTGTGTTCTATTGCTGGAAATTGCTTGATCTACCAACAGATCTCCAAATCCAAATCAATGTGGCTCCAACCTTGCAATGATTTGTTGTTGAGGAGTCCCCATCGTCTCGGCTGACGTTCGAGTGCTTGTCTCTGTCATTACATCGGACACAAACTTGGATCATTAGGGAGAATGTTACGTGGAAGATTGAGCAACAACTTTGCCTTTGATCTCTGCAGTGTTCTTTCTGAAAGCAGTACGTATGATGAGGAGACTTTTAGCCTCTCGAATCAACTCCCTTGCGAGCTTAAGAGTACGAGATTAATGGAGATGGGATCGATGAGTTGCCACCGTCGGTAGAGAGATCTGTAAACCATTCCTTCTTTCTCTATGAACACGACAACTGAGACAAAATCCAAGCACGTATGGCGCGGTTGGATCTACAGGCACCGCAAACTAAGACAAACAAGTTGGCTTCTTTCTTTTGCGTCATCGATTGGTTGGCGGAGGCAACGCCGTCCTCTTGCGCCTCCGGTACTCCTCGTTGTTCGACGACGGATCGATCACGTCGGGGGCGAACCGCACCTTCTTCCTTGGCCGGTTTCTTTCACGACCTGCCGGAGCAAGAGGGATCGCACTCGGTGGTTGCCCTTGACCTCGAGGAGCGCAAACAGAGGCAGAAGGAGAGGATTGGGTACCGATTTCCGACTCGAGCTTCTTGATGAAGTCCGAGGCGAGGCGCCGGTGGACCTGGAGGGCGACGAGGGCGATGCTGCCGGAGACGGCGACGACCGCCACGAGCCCCATGCAGTTGGAGCTCTCCATCTTCTTCTTCCTCTGGCTACGGCTTTGCTCGGTCTCTTCAGCTCTTCCTGTTTCTTCTGCCTCCGAGAGGATGGAGGAGGAGAATGGAGGTATATGAATTCGCGAGGGAGAGGAAACGAGGAAGACAAGGCTGGGAAATGGCAAGGCCATGAGCTAAGTTTAGGAGGAAGAGGCCAATCCATTTGGTCTTCGACGAGTTCTTGGTTGACTTCTCTTCCCCAAAGCTAAATATTGCTTTCCCGACGCACCTTCAACCCGCACCGTACCTGCGATTGGACCCAGCTTTGGGGCCCACAACGGTATCCGGCCATAAGAAGGGGTGCGTTTGAGGGGACAGTACGGAATCAAGGAGTTGACCGAATCGACTTGCATGATATGACCAAAATGCCCTCAGAAGGCATAATCTAAGTTGACTCCATAAAAAAAAAAAAAAAACAGGACGATAGGTGTTGGGTTGGTCACCTACCCATGACCTAATTTAAATGGCTTCAATTCTCACCTTTAATGTAATTTGCTTTCTTTGCATAATTATTTTCTATTTTTTTATAAAATATTTTAGAAAGAATTCAAACGGTCAATTCGTACGCTTTATTTTGTATTCTTCTAAAATAATATCGCTCGTCTTATTTATAAAAAAATAGGTTTTTTTTTCATGGCAACTCAATAAACATGTGCTTGTTTATATTACATTGCAGTCACGGAATCTTCACCAAATATATTTTTTAATATTAAACATTAAAAAAAATGGCCTACGTATTTGACCACGTAATTAGTTTGACCTCCAGAATCGAAATTGAACCCGGTTTACGGTTTAGTAGTTTCGAACCAAATCGGAATCGAAGTGATTTCATTTCGCTTGGATTCTTGAAAATTAGAATCGAACCGGCGATTTCGATTTGATTTCGAGCCGACCAAAAAATAAAAATAAAGAGAGCAAAAAATGAAATTGGTGAAATACACGTGTTGAGAGGGCTGTGAACACAGCACAGAAAAGTAGAAGACACGAATCTGGTTCTTCTCATACGTTTGAACGGTGCCACTTGTCGGACGTCGGCTCATCGTCGTCGAGGGGAAGCTTTCACGGTTGGCTCTTCTCGCAGCAATCTGCAGGTGTAACATCCGAGAAAGCTACGGGAGCGGCTTCCTTGCCGACCTTCCCCAGGACTGCCTTGCAGGTGGACGGAGATCATGGTGAGAGGACCACAGCGTGACCTTCACCATCAATGAAGGAGGTAGCGATATCTGCAGAACATGGCAAGGGTGGTTTATTTCCTTCTGCTACCTAAAAGTCTTTCCGTGTGAGGTTGCAGTGTGCCGACAAGTAATGTGCAGGCACAGCACCCTCCTCCGACCATGAAGCAGGTCCTGAATCTGCTGAAGGAGAAAGAGAAGATAATTTTAAGCAATAGAAGTACTGCTCACTTGAACAGACAATAAAAGGTTTCACAGGAAACTAGAGAGAGAAAAAAGAGAAGTGAGAATTTTATTGTCTTAGGATTTTTCTAACTTAGCGGTGCAAAGTGTTTCTTATAAGCTACTTGGCTAGATAAATCTTTAAGGTATTATTTATAGTTAGTTTATTGTCCTATTTCGTATCGGTGACATGTAAGTACTTGTTGGGAATTTTGGTCAAGGTGAATCACCTTGGATCCTTCGTGGACATTTCAGAGCTCGTAAAGTTTATATTTATAATTACATTGTCTATAAAGTATTTGCTAAGATGCATGCTCGTAGGATCTTAAGTTAAATATTTTCTTTAACCTGTATTTTCTTTTGTATCTCCTTATGAAATTATAAGAGATTTCGACGAGGCTAATCATTTACAAAACTTACTAAGTGATATATAGTCTCAAAGCGGAATAAGCACATTTAGAAATACCTAACATATAAATATGAGATATCAATTGGGGTTATGTCGAGAGTAGCCAACACACATGATTTTTTAGGAAAATAAATATAGAAACATATAGAAATGAGTCACTCAAGGAGTTAGCATCCAGTGTTAATATTTAGATAAATAACTAATTCTTTGCACGAGAGGCACCACGAGGATAAACGAGTTAGGAAAAACACATAGTACACAAAGGTTGAAATAATTGAGTTTGAGATATGATTTAACATTAATAACCAAACCTAATAGCGCTCAATGCAAGTAAGGGCACTTGGTAAAGAATGAGATTGTATAAGGATAGATGGATTGTTTGGTGATTGAAAGAGTTATGCAAAGCTCATAAAGGTGAGTAGAATTACTGATTTGAAAATTTTGGTACTCATGTAAGGACTTAAATGTGGATAATATATTTCTATGGTTATCATAAGATGATCAAAACTTAACGTCATTATGAATGAAAACTTTCTCTTTAGCACGAGAATGATGCATCTATATAACTCTAAAATATATAGTAGGTTCAATTTGTTGCTAGGTCTCGAGGAGCATAACGAGATGTATTAGCAACGAGTCACGATCTACAAAGTATGTTTGTAGTGGTGGAGCAAAAAAATTTATTCAATAATGTAAAATCGCTTAAAGAGATGGTGATCTCCAAAACTTTTATATGGACGAATGTGAAAAAAAAAATTGCTCGAACGGGATAGATATGCGAGTGAGATAAGTTCTAACTCTACAGAGGGAGAATCGTGTAATTACAAAGTCTATGTTTGTAATTTATATCGTCTATAAAGTGTTTGCTAAAATATTTGCTTGTAAAATCACAAGTTAAATGCTATATCTAACCCATCTTTTCCCTTATAATTTTTTATGGAAATATAAAAAAATTTAAAAAAACTAACCTTTTATGGATGAACATGCAAAGGTGTCATATAACTTGGACAAAACCTGTTAAATTCGTGACAGCGCGTTACATCAAGACGAGAAGAAGGGATGAGTCGTGCCCTAAGTTGATACGAAAGCATTTATGGTACTTAGGGTTTAATGTACATTTTAATGTTTAAATGTTGATGCTACCATAAGTTAGTATTAATATTTCAATATTTGTAAGATACTAATAATATTTAATTATGCTATAAAAAATCACAGAACTGCAAATAGGTGTTTCTTTCCCTTCTCCCTTGAAACCAACATGATTCATATCTTGGTAAAAATTATTAATTTATTTTTAAATATTATATTATATTTATGTACATGATTATGTTATTTATTTATTATACGGATGGACCAAATTAATTGATTTGGTCTACGCCGGATTCGATCTGATCCAATCCAATCCGCCAGGACCGTACCCAATCCGATCCGATCCGCATGAACCGCAGCGATGCCGTTCCACCTGTTTCTCCGTCAGCAGCTACCGTGTGATTGGGTAAAGGCCTTCGTGCAGTAGGTCCCGCACAATGCAGCCAATATTATTTCAGGTAATCGAAATCGGGTATGCGAACGCAGCTTCCACTAAAACTACATTGGTTACATCCCAAATGTTTCATTTCCCCCCCCTCCCCCCCTCTCTCTCTCGCTCTCTCTCTTCGTTTTTAAAACCTCGCCGCCTCCCTCTTTCCCCTTCCCGCTCTTCTTTTCACCTTATCGCCTTCGTTGTCGATCTGATCGTCGCACCAGTCCTGCATCTTCTTTTCTCGATCTTGCAAGATCGAAGGGATTGATTTCCTCAGGTAATCGCCGTTCAATTTTCCGTTCTCTCGTCGATTCTTGGTTTTCGTCATCGAAACTAGAGATTCATCGGTTTTCTTGATGCTGATCCATGGGTTCTCCCTTAGGGTTTCGGTTTGTTAGGGTTCTTTGGTTGGATTCTTTCAAAGCGAGTTGTACTCCTGTCAGATTGGGCTGGAAATTTATCTGCTTTCTTGTCTCTGGGGAGTTTTTAGGGGAAGAGGCATGTGGGCTATAGAAGCGGAGGGTAATGGTTTCTTGATGCCGACTCGATAGGTTCCTGATTAGGGTTTCGGTTTGTTAGGGGATTTGATTGATTTCTTTCTTAGAAACGGGGTGTCTTTTAGTGATCGAACTGTTTCTTTGGTTGCCATTATTTATTTGGTCTACTTTCTCGTCGGTGGGGGGTTTGTTGGAGAAGAGACATGTGGCTGTAGCAGCGGAGGGCAATGGTTTCTTGATGCTGATCCGATAGGTTCTTGTTTAGGGTTTTCGGTTTGTTAGCTGGCTTTTGAGTGGAATTCTTGATTCCATTCTCTGAAACGAGGTGTCTCGCAGTGATCAAACTGTTTCTTTGCTTACGATAAAGTTTTGGTAGTTTCAGGCTGAAACTGGTCTACTTTCTTTTTAGTGGGGTGTGGGGTTGGGGTTGGGGGTGGGGGGTAGAGGAATGCAGCTATAGAAGCGGAGGGTGATGGCCCAAGCTGCAGTTGTTGAAACGACTTCCAATTTTTTGCTACCTGGGGCAGCCAATTCTGGTATGACGAAGAAGAGGAAGACCCCTTCAGAACTCAGGGTAAATTTCTTTCACAACCCTCCAATTTTATTCTTGTATAGCATTATGCCATACAAAAAAAAAAAAAGAAAAAAAAAGAAAAAAGGGAAGACATTCACATCTATGCCTGAAGCCATTTATTGTCATCAATCTCAAAGTTTAGAGTGCGGATATTATTGCTAATATTCTTTCTTTAGCGGTGTCATTATCAATCATCATTCTTTTTTCCTTTATCTTGTTATTATTATTCAGATCTTCTGTTGTTCTGGTTTGGTCTCAGATGTATATTTATTCTCTTTATTCTTGTTACATTCACATCTATTTCTTTATTTTGTATTATGTGTGGCATTTTCATTTAGACATAGTTTGGTCTAAATACTTTTAGTAATTTCTGTATCATCTCAGTTGAACATATGATATAGAACTCGATCCATTTACTAGATGCAGAAATACAGTGGCTTTGGTTTAATTGAAATATTAGCAAAAAAAAAAAAAAGGGATACTGCCAATTAATATATGAACAAAAAGAGATACTGCTGGCTGGAAGGGATTAGTATCATAGAGTGACTGGAGAGATGAAAGTAGGAACTTCTAATTTCTCTGCAGAAATTATGGAGCCGGGTTCACTGGCCATTCGAATTAGATGATTGATTTAGCACTCATTAGAACAAGATGGAGCTGTATATAACTAACAACAAGCGTCCACGAAATTTCCAACGAGTAGTGAATGATCAATAAGTACTCAATTTCAGTCAAGCAGGAATGTAGATCATGAAGTATTGATTGATTGATATTCTACCAATTTATTGCAGTTATATCTAGAAATTTTATGTTAGTCTAACTAATTTCGATTTTCTTAAATAGTTGTGTACCACTGTCTTTGTTATCTTGCGTTGCCAAATTACTTTATGAATATGTGGGTAGTGGATAGTTTTAGGTGTCATGATGTTATGTGTTTGCTTTTAGTAGTCCCACTAAATTCACTCTTTTTTAGTCCATTGCATGAGTTCCATGTCTCATGATATCAGCCAATACTAATATGACACCTAAAGTTCATCATCATCCAAATCTATACAGTTTTCGCCCATCTCTCTTTTCTATGGTCGGAAATTGGTTGAAATCAGTTAGAGATTGATCAAAATCAACCACAATCAGTTGACCTGGGCACTTATAACCAATTTGACCACCTCGAAAGAAGGGAAATAAAAGGCAAGTGTGACGGGAAGGAGAAGAAGAGGAAAGAGCACGATGGATACAAGATAAAATGCTGACTCTGCAATGGAGTATTAGATACTATTACTATTTCGTTTGCTATTTGCTACAGCCAAATTTCACTTTTTTTTTTGTCTCCTGCATTCTTACAATATTTGTTGTTCATCACCATATAACACAGACAAAGGATACAGTGAGAGAAAAGAAGTAGAACATAACCATTAATTTCAAATAAGGATGATTACATAAAGGAGTTATCATGAGATGCAAAATTGTACTAAAATATATGCTCTCTTAACATTTATTTTTAAAAATATCCTTTGCGTTACCCTACACATCGATTGCATGGTGATTAGAAAATCATTTGGGGTCATAGAAGGACCAATTGCTTCAATCAAAATCGGAAGTGGAGAAGTTTTGAGTCTTTTAAATAATGCATATAATGGTTATCTAATACATATATGTATGATATATATCATATATATGTTCATTAGATAAACCATTATATATACATATGTCCAGACAACTATAGCTTAACTATTCTTTTATGATTTGTTCATTATTTTTCAAACTTTCTACTGCTTATATTTCAATTCAATGTGCCTCTCTGGAAAGCTAGATATGTTTTGTTATATGTAGGGTATAAAAATATTTTAACACGATATTTTTTTATGCACTTAATTTTTTTATGTTCTATAATATTTTGCTTTGTAAATTATAATTTGATCTTTTAAGCTATTTCCTCAGCTAATTCTGATCTCGCTGATCCGATCTAATTGATTTTGTCCATCTCCATTGCATTCTTCATAACTCATTCCAATGTTGGTACCAATGTTGCAAAGTATGACCAGGTCTTCATCGAATATCTTCATTATATAGTCCCTAGTGGTTATTTTGTATTTTCCATCTCATGTTTCTGCAGAAGTAATTACATGACCAGAATGCTGATGTTACACTTGGTAAAATAGGCTTACAGCTCTTACCTGATGCAGCTTGGGAATCAAGATTTATCTTAATGAGTAACAATATGCCATGCTATAAATTTTCTAATTTTGACTGTTGAAAGATTGCAGTGGCTATCTGTTAGAGGCTTTCTTTTATAAAAATGGTGTGTCATAATGCTTAAGAGGATTTAAATTTGAAGTAAATATGATATTGTAGAGTGGTGGATGAAGGAAATGCCTCTAAGTTTAATTTTTGATTGATGCAGGGGACATAGATTGCAGAAATGAAGCACTTGATATATCTATGTTCTTGGAAACAAGTAGTAGTGATGATGATTCAGGATATCTTGCAGTGTTTTGTTGTTTTCAATATGGTCAACTGATGGAATAAAGAGTTCTTTAATGTTGAACCTCATGACATTTTTTATTGAGAATTGAGATGGTTCACTGATATTAATGGCCATACGTATGTGGCAGGGGGAACAGTTGAAGCGGAGGAATGCTCAGGTGATTGGTGAAAAAGTCTTGCCTCCCTTGCTGGCCTCAGACAGGTAGAATAATATCAGTTATGTATTTTCTTTTACATTATTTTGCTGACTGTTTGGTTTGTGTTTGGTAGTGTAAAGAGCACTGCGACCAGGAGAAGTGAACAATTAAAAATTCCAAGGTACATTACTACACGTGTCGATGAGGTCTATCCTGTTAAAAAGTCAAGTGAGAGATGCAGAGGATTTAATGGAGATGAGAAGGCCAAGGTGGGAAAGTTGTTGAATTATGTTTTTCATGCACTATTATTGAAGTGTTTCATGATGGGAGTTCTTCTGACCAATGTGGTGTTTATTTTAACTCTCTAAAACAGGTGTCTTCCAGTGTCAGTGGATTTTCTAATGATGTTCCTAGTCCTGCTGCTTCTTTACCAGCGGAGGGCAAACCATCGATTCTGTGGTGTTCCTTTGATCTGCTTGGGGCTAACCCAACGTGAATAATTTTTGTTCGCACTGTTATATTATTGTTTTAACAGCAACAATTTTTTTTCCTTAATTGCAGTGAAAACCCAAGCCTCATTAACAAATCTGAGGGATCTGACCAATCCACCAGAGACACAAGTGAGCAAGGTTTTCGGATGATTGAAAAGTGTAGCCAAAATGTGTTGCGCAATGTTGTTCAGCTTCATAAGGGAGATGAGAATCTTGCCAATTGTGCCAAAATTGATATGGTAGATTTTCCCCAGATGTTGGTACTCTTTTTGGTTTGTGATACAAAATCTTATTTTGCTATCATTGCATGGTTTGTTGATTGAATATGTTTGCTAGGAAAAAGCTCTTAGAGGGTTGGTGTCTCGTGAAATTCCTTCCACTTCAGTTTCATTGGCTGTCTCTTCTGGAAAAGTTGGTGGTTTTCCTACAGATTCTTCAAGCAATTCTTTTTCTGAATTTGAGATGCCAGGTTCTCGGGTACCTTTTGATTTTACCTTAAAGACCACTCTGCGGTTCATTTCGTCGTCCTCGGTGAAATGGTGAGTGCTACAATGCTTCTTTTTCTTAACTAACTGTAGTTTGAAAGATCGGATTTGGAGTTGGTTGGTCCTGAATTTTCTCTTTCATAATAGCTAATAAAGGAAGTCCAAGTTGATTACATAGACAGTTACCTGTGTCCAATTCTCTTGGTTACTAAGCAATCCTGAAGTATAATGTTGTCCATATAGCTTATGCAGGTGCTTCAATATTCCTATGTCTCTATTTCTTCATAAATATATGTATGCCTTAACTCTATGTTGTAGATGTGGTTGTCATGGTAATGCTTATTTCGGTCTTTGCATTGTGTTAATCTAGTTGAGATCTCCTATCTTTTTCAGATATTATTTATGTAATTGTTATATTTAACGGCTTTGCATTTCGTTTCATCTTGACTGTGAGATGAAGATACTTTGTACTTTGGAGTTCGGTCACTTCATATTCCACTTCAAGGGAAAATTGAGGGTTTGACTTCATGGTCTCATAGAGCTTAAAATACGATGAATATGTAAAAGTACCAGCCAATGAGGCTTTTAGGTTTTTTAGGTTTGTTTCTCACTTGCCTGATTCTGCTCTTGCTGAAAAATTACAACTTTGTTTAGAGGATTAATGTTAAATTTGATGTTTTGATTACTAAGTATGCTCAATCTTTTTGGTGCTTTGTCAGTTTTGGCCAACGTTCATGTGCAACCTTTATGCACAATTGGTCTGCCTTGCCGTTTGTACCCTCTTGGTCTTCTTGAATAGTTGAGAAGCAATATTCTCTTTGTTTTCATAAGCCTTTTCACTTATCTAATGTCAACTTGTGTAACAAATTATTCTGAAGTTTTTTAATAGATAATCGTTTGAAGTTGTGTCTTGTTAGGATATTGTGTAAGTTTCACACTATATACTATTGACTACTGTCTTCAAAGGAAAACGGTTTTAACTTTAAATTGATATTTTTATTTGCAGGTGCCACAGATTATGTGCAAATCCTGCTGTCGTTGGTATAAGCTGTAATCCTCACAGCGGTGGTCAAAATTTAGGCTGCGCATCTGTAAACACCACCACCACTGAGGTTAAATACTCAAAATCCTTGCATTCATGGGTATATCCTCAAAATTCTCTGCCAGCTTCTGTCATGTCCATGTTTGTGTCATCAGCTGTGAAAGGAGGTTTGACACTTAATTATCTCTTTTTACAAAGAGACTTTTTTCATAGTGATTTTTGTCATTATATCTTAAATTTTACGAGAATTTATCAATTTTCAGATTCAAACTTTTTGTCGAAAAGGCAGCAGGGTTGGGAAGATTCATTTCGAGACCTTTACTATATGCTCAGAAAGAACATATGTAACATTTTTTATGGTAATTATTTAAACCTTAATTATCTGTTGTTAATATCATTTTGACCAACCTATTTCCCCCATTTTTTTGACTATCAGATATATGCCAAATACTTTCTTGGGAAATCCATTTTTTTAATAAAATTATTAAGATCGTATACTTCAGGAGAAGTTGGAAAAATTGCAGGTGTTTCTTGGGTGGATTTTTTTCTTTGAATGTTGATATTTTGATGATGGACAAGATGAGTAGTTTATTTTGGAATCGATGCTTGATGTCATTCTTGTTGAGCATCACATATTGTTTGATTAAACATGGTGATAGCATTTTTTTCCTTGCAGTTTTTTGTTTCATTCCTGTACATTTTTTTAGCATTATTTAACAACAATTAACTTATTTCTCGTAAAATAAATTTGAGTTGCATGTTAGCTAGTTAATTTTTAGCATGAGCCATATCTCTTAACTTGCTAAGATTTATGATACAAAATCAAACCATCTGATTTAGTACCCTAAGATGTTGATGAAAGATTTGTATTGATTCATAACAGCATGACGAGTGTATTAATATCGATGAGTTTAATTTTTATGGGCTATTGATTTAAGCTCAACGAAGTTAATGAGTCGGTTATCCCATCGGGTTGGGTCGCGACAAATGATATTAAAGCCAACCTAGTATTGGTCATTGATGAGATGCTCGAGAAGGAAAAGGGCTAGAGGGCATTTCATGATGGGCATCTCATGACGTAGAATCACCATTGGACTAGGCTTACATGCACCATGATAGAGTTTGATTGGACTATATTAGTGCTTTACAAGTACATCCTGCCTTTAGTACTGGAGAGTGTGACAACTCAAATTAACCCTATTGGAAGTTGGTAACAAGATTTGGATTGACTTATAAACGCTTCATTTTGGACTAGTGGTTCAAACTCAATGAAATTAATGAGTTAGTCGTCCTATTGGACTGGCTATGACAAAATATTGGATATCTTTCTATACATGACATATAATAATTTATTCCTGCCTGATGAATTACTGCAATTTTATATCGTGCCTATTCTATCAATTTCCTTCTGACTTCCTTGTTATCTTCTTAGTTATATAGTTTTTTTATATTGTGGAGAAAATTGATATGCTAAATGAGATTTGAGGCCTTTGTTGCAAATTGAAGCCATCTGAGAGCACTCCATCAAACTTAATAAACTGTCTGAGCATCTGGGGTTCAGAATTTTGTTACAAATATTTTTCATTTTGTTTCATAATGTGAGTGTAGATTTATGAGAAAAAAGTGTTGTTTCATTTTAGAGAGAATCCTCAATTTTATTTGACATAAAAGAAGTATTGGGATGGTTATGAGATCACATTTTTATCTTTATTTTCAGAGGTGTTTATAGTTTATCTGAAGTACTTCTGTTTGTTTTTAGTACAAGTTAAACATTGTTTTGTTTGCAAATTGGTTTTGATTGATCCGAGACTGAAGACCATTTGGTGATACTGTTCACAAACACATGCATCATAGTTATTAGGAATGACAACTTCATGACCACTGTGGAAAATGGAATTTTGATGTTAAAAACCTCTTTCTGATGCAGTTTCTCTTTCAAGCTGTTTCTCTCTTACCTCAGCATAAGCATCAATATAGTCCTCACATGTTATGTAGTTCGTTCACATCCCAAAACTATATCAATGAATGCCATACTTTGGCTATTTCTACGTGACCTCGGTTTTCTGTATTTGCTAAGCACCTAGATTAAACATGCCAATTGGAGCACACTAATTAAAACATCTTGCATGCATCTAAAAATGCAATTAACAGTTGTCTGGGGAGCTTGGCCTTTATTTTTAAGGAAAAAACATTCTATTTCTTCAAATTGGTTTCATTGGCTTTATGGATAGATCAGTTCAGGGTATCTGATGAAACCTTTGCCGTTTGATCTTTGTTAAATTGAACCAGTCAAACCGTAATCTTCAGAATTTGTAAGCTCTATAGTTTCCTGATGTGGATTTGAGTGCTTCATTCAATTCAAATATACAAGACTCCTTTTGGGTCTAATCGGCTTCCCTTGGTTGGCTTCTCCTTGTGATAATTCTCAGTTTTCTTTATTGTTTAACTTCATCCAGCTTCCGAAGAACTAACTTTTATATAATGGTCGTTATAGGTGAGGCATCATCAATTATAATTGTAGATTAAATAAGATATCTTAAGCAGTTTTGCTAATAGTGCTTGTCTTCAAAAGCTGTGTGCATTAGAAAGTCTTTGAGTTCTTTGTGCAGTATAAAGTCTTGAATTATGTGATGTCAAATGGATGTCAACACCATATGGTATGATGCATATTAAGTCGAGTGATATATGCACCAGAAGATAACAGTAACTTCTCTGACATATATATGCAATTTGGACTCTTTCTATAATACCATGTAATTTCTTTTACATATATGTGAACTTATTGATCTTACGCAAAATCTGCAGTTTGTACTATGCAGTTTGTGGTTTTGTTTATTGGCGGCAAATTTTTGGGGAAAAAGAGGCATTCCTGCAATGCTTATCTGTCACAGTCCACACGTGGTTTGCGATCCTTGCTCAGAGAACATGTAAGTGGAGCCTGTTTCTTTTGATACATGAAAGAGAGAATCTATGCCTACTTATTAACAGATAACCCATGTCTTTTTGTGCTTTGTTGGGTTGTTGTGAAAATTACTTCTATTGCAGTTCTCTCTGGCTCTAGTAATTTGAGAAAGCCGGTGTATGGTAGTGAGATTATTGTCTATTTCTTATGGTAACTATAGCAAGAGCAATAGTGAAAGTTGAATTTTAAGAATAAATCTGAAAGGTTTTTGAAATCTTGATACAAGTTTAAAATAGTCATAACCCTGATTATCTATAAAAATTCATTGTCTTCCATGGTTGAAACATGTAACCTCAGAAGTAGCTACAGTGCACAAGGGATTAGGGGGGGGGGGAGCATCAGATGGATTAGTTGTAATCCAATTTCTTGAGCCTTTCCATGACATTGTGAATCAGATAAGGTTTTAGTATGCATAACAACATCTGTAGTACCTAAAATGAGGAACATCCATTACGTTAGTTGAAACATTAGCAATGATTGTCTATTTATTCAGCAATTAACAACATGCTGAATCAGTTTTGCAAAATACCTGTGCATGCTGTTGATCAACATCACATGCCTGCCGTTAAGTTACCTGCGCCTTTACCAGACACAAAGAAGTGACGGTTGGTGAAGTGGCCCGTCATCCAACTCGTGCCTCTACTTGCTTTACGATGGCACTCTCTGATGAAAACTAGAAATAAATATGTAAATTGAATCCACATGTTACCTGTGCTGCTTTGTGAATTCATATGTTGGATCTCCAACTATGGTGATGTCTTGAAATTAATATAGCACATTTGTTGCTTCTATGGTTTGGCTTTAATGGACTGGTGTCTTGCTGAATACAGAAAATTATAAAACTCTGTTGGCTTTCTGGCTTATGTCTGTCCTTTTCAGTTAATTTACTGGTGTCATTTCCTGATCATTCTTTACATTTTGCTATTCTTGAATCAGAGCGTATGTTTTGCTATGCCACTTTGTCATGCTGAAGTGGAACAAGCTACCGAGGATGACTTGGTTGAACTTATGGAAATTGAGAAGCGAAACTTGGGCCAGGTTTCAATATATAGCTTCTCCTTTGTTTGGCTTCATAGGGTATTTCTATCTAAATTTTCACACATTGTTTTGCTAATATATGCTTCACCTATGCAGGCGTTTCATGTGGAATCTTTGTCTGATGTGGACAACACCCCTCAATCCCTCCTCTCGTTTAGTGGAAACAAGCAAGTGCATGCCTTGTATGATTTCTTGTTAAATTATAGGTATAGGAGATCAACAATAAACCTTCATGGTTTTAATGCAACCTTTTCTAGATTCCTACTGCTCATTTACTTGTTTCAACTTACCACTTGCTGTTCAGGTGTTTTCTGAATTCCTTTAATGGTTGTGATGTTCCTGTGTTGCATGCACCAGTCCCTTTCCTGAATGCCTCTTTCCATGTTCCGGAGGTGAGTGCATGCAATCACGGTTAAGAGATAGCAATAGATGGTTAAACTTACTGGTTAAACTTTCTAGGTGAGATGCAAGGAGATCAGGAAAGCTGATATGGTCATCCCTTCATGTGGGTCAGACACTGAGGATTTTGAAACCATGCCTGGTTCGTCTGCTAGAGGTCTTTGTTACAGCATCGAAATAAAAGACACAGTTGTGCCACCATGGATTGTTTGTGGCATCTGTGCGGCAATGAGCTCGGACGGGAGGAGTTTCGAGTCCATGTACGTCAAGAATCCCTTAGCTATAAGCTGTTGTCATTTCTGTAAAGCAGGGATTTAAATATTTGGTGGTTTTCTGCAGCTTTGCTACCGAACCTACGTCGGCCGGCTTAAACGTGGCCCTCAACACCATATGCTGCGACAGTGATGATGATGCATTAGGCATTCCCGATGCCGTTTTGACCCCTCGTCTGGGTGGTGCAACGCTAAGGCGTCTCAAATACACCGATGGTGCTTTTGTTGCTAACATCACACCAATATGATCATTGGCAATCGCATGCATTTGCTGTACCTGACCAACCTTCTCGCTAAAGCGGCCTGTATTCCGCAGTTAACTTGCTTAGTTTTTGAAAAGCCCGCCGCCCGCATGTTTGTGGCTTTTTGATGATCCATTATGTTGGAAATTTTGTGCTGGACGCCTCTCTCTCTCTCTCTCTCTCTTGCTGCATGCATCTGCCGCTTGGATCTATTCAAGCATGTTGGCTCGATTAAATGTTAAGCTAGCATCATTCTCCTTATCTCCTTGAAAAATAAAACTTTTCAGTTTTATTCAAACATTAATCAGCATCTCCTTTGTGTTGCATGCACTTTAAATAACAGTAAAGCGAATGCACGCATATTTACTTGCAGTCATCTCCAACATCAATGATTGAAGTGGCGCTTCCCAATTGTCACGTTACAAAAGGGCTAAAATAATATCCGATAGTTCAAACCACACGTGTGCTGCTGCTGCTGCGTGACGCAACTCGAGCGAGGAATCTGTCGCAACCTTACGCCACGGAAATGGATGGGCGCGCCAATTATTGGTTTCCCGCATCCGCCGTCTCCAAAGAAGTATCGGTAATTCCACTTCATTTCATAATGACGCCGAAAGCGAAAACCCATCCGCCTTCATCGGCACCCTCCGACTTCGTCGTCCCCCTCCCCCAACTCTCTCTCTCTCTCTTCACGGAATGCGCCCGCCGCTCCCTCCCAAACACCCCCACGCCCACCGAGCCGCCCTCTCTTTCCTCTCCCTCGTCATCCTCTTCTTCTTTCTCTTATACCTCTCCCTTACCCCTTCCCGGAATAAACCCTCCCCTCTTCCTTCTCCTCCGCCTTCTTCCCGCAATGCCCCCGCGGACTCCCTCAGCGACCCTCACCGCCTCTTCCTCTCCCTCTCCCCCGGCGCCAATGCTAGCATCGCGGCCCACCTCCGCACCCTCACCCTCCGCCCCCACCTAGCCGGCACCCCTTCCGCGGCCCACGCCGCCTCCTACGTCCTCGCCCACCTCCGCTCTGCCGGCCTCCGGACCCTCGTGGCCGACTACTACCCGCTCCTCTCCTACCCCGCCTCCGCCTCCCTCGCCCTCCTCGGCCCCGACGGCGCCCTCCTGAGGCCACTTCCCCTCGCTGAGCCCGCAGACCCCGAGGCCGCCGCCGTGCCGCCGTACCACGCCTACTCCCCCTCCGGCGCCGCCATGGCCCCCGGGGTGTTCGTCAATTATGGCCGGGAGGAGGACTACCGGGCGCTCGACCGGCTTGGTGTCGACGTCAAGGGCTGCGTCGTGATCGTGCGACGCGGCGGCGGGTACCGGGGTGCGGTGGTTGTGAGGGCCGCGGCGAGAGGCGCGGTCGCTGTGCTGATGTTTAAGGCGGCCGACCGCGGTGGAGTCGAGAGGGGGACCGTGTTGCTCGGCGGGGTCGGCGATCCGCTGACCCCCGGGTGGGCGGCTCCCTCCGCCGCCGCTGCGGCGGACGACGGCGGGGGCGAGAGGCTTGACGCCGACGAGGAGGAGGTGAAGCGGAGGTTCCCCAAGATTCCGTCGGTGCCGGTGGCGGAGGCTGTGGCGATGGAGATTTTGGGGACCCTGGGTGGGCCCCAGATGCCTCGCGCTTGGAGAGGCACGTTGCCCTTGGCGGACGAGAGCGGCGTCGGACCGGGCCCCACCTTAGTCAACCTCACTTATCAGGTAATCTCGGCCGTCCATGGTTTTAATCTGCCACAGTCTGACGGCTGTAGATGGTCGTTCCTTCTCCCACACGTATCAGCCGTCGTCTCCTTTTTTTTATTTAGCTGAATTCTTTAAACCGATGACGTCCCTTCTTACTCCTCCGAACCATATGCAATCTTTGGCTTGTGTGTGTGGTCCAACGCCTTGAGAAATCAATGGCTAATAGGTCTGAAAAGGTGTTGTTTGTACTAATCTGTCGTGTATCAGGTCAACACAATCTAAGTATACCGAGTTGTATGAGTACGAATGCTTGTCCTTGTCACAAATACGTGGATCGGTAGCCATCATCTCACTTGATTGTTTTGCAGTAGCTATCGCAGTAGCTAATGGTTAGATACCCCTTTCTTGTGGTCCCATATTCCATATGAAGATGTCCAAATGATGCGGTGATAAGATCAACATATTCTTGTTTCCAGTTTATGACGTTCTACTTTACCAGATGGTCCATCAAAACTATCCATTGTGTTGGTATATGATGAATTTATGTTGCAGAAAACTTCAATTTTTATGACGAGTTGGAACCTTAGCTTACTGGGGCACGGGGTCCAACCAGGATGACATGGTCCCATCTTAGAGGTGCATTCAAACAATTAAATGTCTTGTTTGAGGTGGCTTCATGTGTCTTATTCAGCCAAAACACATGTAAGATACTAAGTATCAATGAATGAACGAGCTGTCTTTATCATCTATAATGTATCTTAGCATTGTACTTTGGTGGGTACATTATATGTGACCCCCCTTGTCTAATGTTCTCTTCAACTTGCAGCTTCTGAACCTTTGTTGACTTGTGTGTGTTGCAAATGCTACAACTGTCTTTCAAGATATCCCATTTTCTAGTTATGTTTCTCTGCGGTAAATTTTATTTTGTCTGATCTGTCTTCTTGTGGAAGCATACCTTACTCTATCTACAAGTTTTCCTTGTTATGAGAGCCTTCTCTTGTTTGCTCTTATACAATTCAATTTTTAGCTGCTTGCATATGGAAACAACCCTTTAGTTCTATCTGTGTTTAATTTGCACTACCTTTTTACCCCTTTATGGTCATAAAGGAAGATAAGAAGTTGGCAAAGATTCAGAATGTTTTTGGTGTCATAAGGGGAAGTGAGGAGCCAGATCGTTATGTTATCCTTGGCAACCACAGAGATGCGTGGACATTCGGTGCTGTGGACCCCAATAGTGGAACAGCTGCACTTCTTGACGTTGCTCGCCGTTATGGGAGCTTGTTGCGCTCGGGCTGGAGACCTCGAAGGACAATAATCCTATGCAGTTGGGATGCAGAGGAGTTTGGAATGGTGAGTTACCTCATTCTTGCTACAGTTAGTATGACTATTGGACTGAGAATTTGTTAGTTTTTCTTACTATTTGCTACTAAAATTTTGGACCTAATTTTGGATAAAGAAGGATGAGGTTTTATGCTTTGTAGATAACTGATGGGTATATTTAAATGTAACTATTTCAGTGGCAAGATCACGTAGCTACTATGTGTCACTCTCAATGATGCTTGAATGCTTCATTTGTTACAATCATGAGTAAGGTTCACCTTACTAGTCTGTACTGGTGTATCGATCAGCTATCGGTACGATACGTACAAAGGTGTATCAATGTATCGTATGTCGATACGTCGGGGCATACCAATGGTATAGTAAAATTACCGAAAATAGCTCCAAAAATATTTGAAATAAAAAAAAGTTAGATTATGATTTTTAAATTAGAAATAAATATAAATTTAGTATAATTTCAGAAAAAATAATTTAAATTAGGAAAAAATAGTGGTATATTTTTTGAGTTTTAAGGAGTAGCTTTGTGATACGTTCTAGATCATTCTTATGTTAATATTGAATTATCTACAAAAAAATGATTTGAATTATTAGATTATTTTTTAATCATTTTAAACTTTAAGATTTAAATGAATTAAGTAATCAATTGATGGATATACTTGATTCTACCACCAAAAAGAATGATGAGATTCCACGGGCGATGGATCGGGATCCTCAATTTTATGTATTTGTATATCAATTCGATATGTTTGTCGAACCTAATCTTGAAATTGATCCCATGATATAGTATACTGATACATCTATGCTATTGTTGCATCAATGTGATGATAGTCGTAGTTTGATCGGTGTGAACCACATGTGTCCGAGGCGGCTTCTGAGGCAAGGACGATTGTGGCATGTATTGGTGCGGAGCATGGAGGTTGTCAGAACTTCTACTTTTGCCATTGATCTACTGCTCCATGTCAGAAGATTGATTACTGTATTGCTACCCGGAGAAGTATGTCAAACTATCGCCGTACTGTTGTTGGTCGTAAGATTCTCCATATTATGACAACCGTGAGTATGATAAGCTTTG
Source organism: Musa beccarii (assembly GCA_024322285.1). NCBI lineage: Eukaryota > Viridiplantae > Streptophyta > Magnoliopsida > Zingiberales > Musaceae > Musa > Musa beccarii. Next base: position 1,451,455 of record CM044399.1, read on the forward strand.
CTCTGATTACGTCGTGTAGGCTCTATTGTATTTGTTCAAAATCTACTACCTTTCCCTTTCATGTGTAAACTTGACAAGTACCTCGTCGAGCTCTATGATTTGAATCTTGAGTGACATATGTAAAATACTGCTCTTTGGTCTATGCACCACCCTCAAATTGTGTAGACGGGACCATCGACTCCCTGGCGTTGTCGTCATCATTGATCAAGGCATTGAGGTTGATGGAATCAATCTCTATTTCCTTTGACTCCTTGTCCGGCTTGGCACATCGCAGCCTTAGCCATATGTTATAGTGGACATATACCAGTTTCTCCAACCGTATATACAAAAGTCTGTTGCAGACCTTCGTATGAATCAGTGCGAACGTTGACCAATTATGTTTACAATCATTATATGTTGTCGTCTATAAAAGTTCACGGACGACAATCTTCCTTAAATTTAGTGCGTCCTCTCTAAATTGTAGCCATCACTTGGCTATAAAATGATATAAATAAGACTTTAATAGCATAATAAATAATTAATATCAAATATAGTTTATAATCAACATTTGTGTAACTTTTCCTCACCAAGATCTATATTATAACGGCACAATACACCTACAACATTGGAGAATGAACGAATTATTTTTCGGAATAATTGACCCTTCATAATAGCATCAACTACATCGGTAGTGTTTGGCAAGAGTCGATATATAACATTTCTTAGTGTCAACAATAAATCTGATCGTGTTTTAAGAGTATCGAAATTGAGTAGTTGGATTTAGATAATATGCAACAAGACAAATAATTTCGTTGGTAAGAACGTTTTAAATATTATAAATTTAAAAAATTATGAATTAAATTACATTGAACATGAATTTACCTATATTATGGATATCTTGGTCTATATGAACTTTAATCTTACGATCATAGATCTGTAAGTATTGCTCGGCCTTAAAATCATCTTTAAATGCTTTCTTGATCTCCTCTTTTGCTATAATCAACATATGTCTAAGATAAGACATTTGGAGGCGCTTGTCCATATCGACCTTATGGAGGACAATGTAAGGTGGTTTCACTCCTGTTATGATTTCATTTACCGTATCCTAAAATCTAGAAGAAAGAAGTCTTTTTTATCTTTTTCCCATCACTCGATTTCAAATATTCGGAATTTGACTATTCTTGTGAGGTGACTATTGCTTTGAGGCCCTGTCTCTTTTGCTCTATTGACTTTAGGGCAAAAAATTTTATAGCAAACTGAGTGACTTCAGGTCTGAGTATCTCACCATTTAGATATTTTTGCATCAAAGAGTGGATCCAATGATGATTATATATAAACTTTGTGATCGATTGTGCTTGAGTTACACATTTGCTAATTGATGGTAGCTCATAAATATCCTTTAGCATTATATCCATATAATGAGCTGCACATGGAGTACAAAATAATGTTTTTTTTCCAATTATAAATCGACTTTCTTGAAATTAAGTCCATCATCGGTGACTATTTGAATAATGTATCGTGGTCTGATTTTCTCTACTACGGTATCCATTACGTTTTCAATATAGTTTGCATCTTGAGTTTTATCGGAAGCATTAATTGACTTATGAAAAACCACCAATCTATTGCAATATGCAAGAAAATTGATGATACTCATTCTTGTTGGTCCTGTCTAATTGCCACACATTAATGTCACCCAATATTTGTCTCACTGGCTTTTGAAGGATTTTATCAAATTCTTCAGTTTTGCCATCTCTTCATCTAAGTACACGTCGTGGATTTTTTTCGATGTTGGAGGTTGGATCCTCGTGCCAAACTTTTGAACAAAGGAGATCATGCTTTAATAATATGGACCTTGGACTGTGTTTATTAGAATCATATGGAAGTTGAACCATTTTGCAATTGCCTTCCCAGTATCACACTTAATCTGGGACTGCTTTGTTGTTTGTGGAGGATAGACTTGCGGATTAATATCAATAATATATGGTGCTAACCTCCTATCAAGTCCTTTCATAAAACCACGGATGCCACCCTGCCTCATGCTACTAATCCGGCTTAACCGAGGAGGGGGAGTTGGCTACCTCATATTGATCGACCTTTGGATTCCTTGTGGTATCGACCCACCGTAACTACCACGCTCCCCGCAACTACCACGCTCCCTTTGTGAGTCAGGTCATTAATGTCTCATTGCTTTCTTGTACATGTACTAATGTCCCAATGATGCACAAATTTCAGCTTTAAGATCTAGGTTGATATCATCGTTGTGACTCTCATATTCGTCATAAACTGCTTCCTGCGTAGCCCTGTAGTATTCATTTCTTAGCTCATCTTCTTATTCATTGTATCTTCTCTTTCCTGTTGTAACTTGTCTTGAAATGATTTACGGATCTTTGTCGGAACCTTATTATATTTTACAATATCGGGATACCCACCAGCCAAGTGCATCTTCACTGAGGTGATTCCTCTACCCTTGTAGTTGTAGTCACAATAAATGTATTGTTAATGATGACGGTTCCCGTCTATCTTTTGGGCATGATCTAAAGTGTCATTATGTACCTGTTCCTTAGTGTCATGTTTCTACCAAAATTGAATTAAATAAACAAGCTGCAATTAACTCTAATTTAAAATAACAAGGTGCGATTATATGTAATGAGCCATACTTTTGTCACTATAAATATGTCAATCAACCTATTCGACATTAAAAACGTAGAATTGACTTAATATCATTAAATATACTAATTACAATAACTCTAATTATCTCTATTTTATCACTATAAATATGCTAAACATGCAAAGAAGTATTAAATACGTAAATTTGATCCAATATAGGTGAAATTATGATAAAATTATCATTAAATACACTAATCACGTCATTAACATAGTTAATTACCCCTAATTATTCCTATTTCATCATTATAAATATGTGACACTCTAATAGGCATTAAATACATTTAATTGACCTAATATAGGTCACAATTTCATATTATCATAATTAAATATACTAATCACAGCATTAACATAGTTAATTAATCTCTAATTAGATATATTTCATCGCTATAAACATGTCAAATACCTAATAGGTATTAAAGACATTAAATTGACCCAACATTAGTTAAATTTTGATTAAATCATCATTAAAACCACTAATCATACCATTAAAAAAATAATTAAAACTTAATTAAACCTATTATATCATCACATACATATAAATAACTTTAATATGCATGAAATATAAAGATTTGACCTAAGTGTCTAATTTTTTTAAAAAAAATCAACATTAAACACACTAATCATAACATTAAAGGTCTTAATTACTCCCTAATTAACATTATTCTACCATAAAAAACATATCAAATAACATATTAGATATTAAGTCATTAACCACATAGAATTGGCTTAATCATCTTATAAATCAATAAATATATAGAAAGATAATACATATATCTTGATTAGAGTGTTCTTTCTCTTAATCCTCCCAAATTAGTTTCCTAAATTTGATCCAACCTATAAATCGCAGCTTTGTTGAGTTTAGGAGAGTAAAAATGTGAGAATGTGTGAAAGATGTGAGTGAGAAAAAGTTTGAGAGTTGAAGAGACTGAAAGAGTGAAATGGGTTGAAAGAGGGGGGAGGAAAGTGTTTAAAATCTTTTCCTATGGTTCAAACGGTTAAATTGATCATTTGAAATAAGACAATTTTAGCCATCGGTCAGTAACGATTGAAATCCGATCGTTACCGACCTGTGTAGGCCTCATATCGTCTGATACTGGTTCATGTAACGATATCACTCGTTATATAGTGGTCCACGTATCGGTCCCTTGTCGGCTCGATACATACTACCCATATTAGGCGGTACGTGTTGGTATAGCAAACCTTGATTATGAGGCCATATCTTCTCTCAAAATTAGATAATACATCATGCAATGCAATTACATGATATATCACACAAATGGAGCTTAAACCAATTAGTGCGTGAATGCTTCATTTGTCACAATTATGAGGCGATAACTTCTCTCAAACTAAGAATTGAATGCCCTTACCCAACTTATGTGTGGTTACATGATAGATCATGCGCATGGGGCTAAAAATTCTAAAAAAGAGCTTATAGATATGCACTGAACAAGATGCAGTTGTGGTCACTATTGTATATATGCATATGATGCTTCTTGTGCATGTAAGCTAATATACAACTGAAAGCACCTGTGCTTTATACCCTACAGCATCTCTTCCTGCATGTTTTTTGTTGAGATGTTTCAAGTTAGTTTGAGGTCCAAGATCAAAATTTTCTTCTAAAATGATTGAGTTGTAGTACCTTGTGCTCATTACTTCATTTTCACATTTTTCATCTAATTCAAGTGTTTTTTTATAGATTGGATCCACTGAATGGGTTGAGCAGAACCTTGGAAAATTGACATTGATGGCTGTGACATACTTGAATGTCGATTGTGCAGTTCAAGGTGATGGTTTTTTTGCTGGTGCAACTCCGCAGTTGGACAAGCTTCTAGTTCAAGTTACAAAACAGGTGAACAAGCAATACTGTTGCAAGTTTGTTAATTCTTCTCATGTATAATAATCGATGTGAAATTCCTATTAAGTGGGTGCTCTTTTCTCACTTACTAATAGAAAAATAAAAAAAAACCAATTTAGTTTTATATAAACGAGATGTGAAGTTTTCTCACCAAGTGAGTATAGACATTTTTTCACATCTATATTTGTTATATGGTATTGTTATCTTGATGTTTCAGATCCAGGATCCAGATTTGGAAGGCAGGACAGTTTATGATTCTTGGGTAGCAAACAATGAAGGTATCAGTGTAAGCTGTTAGTACCTATGTTATTCTTTCTTCTATCAGTGATACAGATTACAGAACTTGATTGAGCACTTGTATACTTAACACAATGGAAACTGAATGAAATAAAAATTCTAATTTGGAGCCAGCTAGATTCTTTAAGAGTTGTTCTAGATTTTTTTTTAATAGAGTAAATTAGAGATTTTCAATGGAACTATCCTCTTAGCCTTCTTAGTTTATTTGTTTTCTTTATCTGTGAGGATGGAATCATTGTCCTTTCACTGCCAAGACATTGAAATGCTTGAGTATTAATTTTTTGTGTTTTTATGTCCTGCAATATAGTTTTACTGGTTTACTTCATCGAACTTGGTTTTTTTATTGTGACAATAATACAATAGGCTTTTTGCTTGAATTCAGTAATTTAATTTTCTTTTCCTGGTGTTATGCTAATCTTGTATGCTAGTTATGATTTTTTCAATGCAGAAGATTGAAAGACTGGCTAGAGCTGATTCAGATTTTTCTGCATTTTTACACCATGCGGGGATTCCTTCTGTGGATTTGTACTATGGTGAAGGTATCTCTCTTAGTCCATTATGTTAGATTATAACTTTATCTAAAATGAGAAAATATGCTGCCTTAACTGGCACAATGTTGTGCTATGTTTCATGCACAATTTTGGGTGACAATTTGAAGTTAGAAAATCTGCCCTTAATGGTCACAAGTTGTTGGTAAGTTTTGTATCTTGTTAATATTTTTTTTTACAATTGCTTATTCATCATCAAAAGATGTTTTAGCTGGAATCTAACTGTTTAAGGCATGTAATTAAATACATATTTGTTAAGTTTTTGGTATATATGCATTTGCCTTCACTATTATGATGATCAGGGAAATATAAAATGACATTAGATCTGAATTTATTTTAGTTTGAAGCATTTGCTGGATTACTGGGTTGCCCGTGGAGGAACTTGTTTATGTGCAGTGAGCGACATGCACCTTGTCCCAATTAAGCACTATCAGTGAATAGCAATAGATAGACATCTTGCTGGGTAAATACTGTTTGTTCGTAGCTGAATTGTGCCAGCGTAACTTGTTCACGGTTGTATCTATAGACGGTGGGCATGGGTTGACAAATTTGATGGATGGAGTAATGGATTTGGTACTCTGGGTGTCATCACTTACGTTAATTCTATCTTCTATGGGAGATTAAAAGTAGAAGATGGACATTTAGTCAAGAAAAGGAATTCTAGCACATTCTGTCATCACCTTTGTTTGATTGGTAAGCCTGCTTAAATAGGCACATGAATGACAGATTCACTTCTGATGATGTAATTTTGTACTTTCATTTGCATTTTTAAATGCTGTTTCCTTGTTTTCATGTACGCTAAACGCTTTGCATTGCTACATAAGGTGACTGGAAGCTAATATATTTATTTTTGAATGACCTTAGAGTTTTTCTGTGTCTCTTGGATGGCTCCTTGTATGAAAGGTTGACCAGAGTAAGCTTTTTATATGTGGGAAGCTGCATAAATTTGTATTGCTGTCTCTGAAGGTCAAGGTCATTGTCTTAGCTTTTGATCAACAACGAAAAATTGATGTCTGAATAACGTAGAGTACTTGGTTATGTTTGTTAACTCTGGTCTTCTTTGGTGAGAAGTTACAACATTGATCTGACAAATCAATTGTGTTTCTTTGCATGTTATGTGGCTTTTGATTGATATCTTTTAAGAAATGTTCTTTTCACTTGATCATACCTGGAAGGAAATGTAGAGAGTAGAGACTTTTTGTTACTAAGATCAGCCCTGTTTCTTGTTTTCTTCAATTGAGACAGCTACAATTGTTTTGAAGTCTCTTCAATCAGCGGGTTGATGCTTTATCACTTGTAATTGGTTCTACAATGGTGCCTAATATGCTGTCTTTGATTATTATTGGTCCTATCTTAACACCCCAGTTTAGTCCCAACAGGTTAATGAGTTAGCTTGGGTTTAAGAATTTTATGTAGTGGTTTAGACTCAACAGGTTAATGAGTCAGTTATCCCATCAAATTGAGATGTGACAAATATTATTAGAGTTGCCTATTGGAGATGATGAGAGACTCGAGTAAAAAAGATTACCTATGGATTGGAATAGAGAGTACATTAAAGCATGGTGCCACCATTAGATTAGGTATCATATGCACCATGTTAGAGTTTGTTCTGGACGATGTTGATGCTTAGCGATGGCGTCAAATCATTGAGGGAGATTATATCACCCTTGTTTAGTTCCACATTGGTGGTGGGCAAAGATTTAGATTGACTTATAAGGGTTTGATGGATGTACTATTACTAACTAGGGCTTAAACATATTGAGCTAGTTGATTGGGTTCAACAAAGTTAACAGATTTATTATCCTATCGTGATACTATTATTGCTACAATGCATGTTATCATGCTCTTACGTATGCCTAGAATGTTCATTTGATGTCTGACAACACCAAAAAATTCTAAGGTAGTAGACAAGGATTGATGCTTAGGCATGTACATGAAGTATGCAGTACTCAAGTGCATTTGCATGGTTTAATTTGGAAAGTGAATTTATAGATCTATACAGAAGCTTGCTTAATCTCATTTACTCGGTAATAAAGTTCCTTGGTACCAGTGGGCCGAAGAGAGGTTCTAACTCTTCCTATTCATATTGGGTGAAATACTAGAATCATCAAAGCTTGTACAAATTGCTGTATATTATTGTTTATAGCAAGATTTGATGCAGTGTCAGCTGTTTCAAAGTTTTGCCTTCTGAGGGGGGTGACAACATTTCTCCATCACTTGTTGATTCTCAGGGCGTTTCACTAATACCACGAGGCCTACTGTTAAAAATGAATAAGCTTTTTCATGATTGTTTTGATTCTCTGCTCTACATTTTCACTTCAATCAAATTATCTGAAAAGGTAACAGCATTCCTAGTTTTTGTTATTATGATCAGATGGGGATAATTCTATATTGTGCTTTCAGCATTTGCCGGCTACCATACTGCTTTTGACTCCTATAAATGGATGATAGAACATGGAGATCCATCATTTCATCGCCATGTAGCCAGTAAGTGTTTCATTTTCTTACGTGTTCGATATAAAATACTCTCATCATATCGTCATGTCATTATGTTGAGTTTATTGAAGAGTTAGGACTTTAATTTCAAGACATAAATTACATCAGATGGGAGAGAACAGGGTTTTCTGATGGATGAACAGCAAGGAATTTTTCTTCCTTTAGTAGTCCAGTCATTTGGAAATGATTAACTTATCCTCTGAATATAAGATTGGAGTATTAACATATCACAAGAACTTCCATGATTAGTTCTAGTTAGTTTACAATGTGCAATTTGGATTTCACTATTGATTCAAATCATAAACACTATCTGGTTTGTGTTCTTTTGTGCTGATGGGAATAGGCTGATACATCATGGGGTTTGATGAAAAATACAATATCATAAGCTCTAACTGATTACATATAGCACTTCTTTATTACAGGGTTTTCTGAGACTGCTACATTTTCCTAAGCGGTCAAGTTAGAAATGTTGCTTTCAGTTGATTCTTTATCCATAATTATTTCAGTTATCGAGTTTGTTGCATGTTTCTCAGTTGCTGAACTTTGGGGCCTCTTAGGTCTTCGGCTAGCAGATGATCCAGTCCTGCCTTTTGATTACCTTTCTTACTCTACCCAGTTACATGTAAGTATTTGTCATATGAACTTTATATATAAATTGTGCTTAGAGTCTAACAAAATGGCTTAGTTAATGTTTTGTCTTCTGTGTTGTCAAAGGTGCAAAAATTCCGAAAAAACGGAGGTGTTAGACATTCGCTTAAGCTATCCTGTCACCGAAAGTGAGACACTCACTATTATAATTTAAAAAATTACTAATCAGGTTAAAAATAATATAATTGAAAAAAGCGGTGATCACCAGAAACTAGTAGGCTGTAGGAGAACACAAGGAGAAGCCATTGGAGACGAAGATGGAGGCGAAGTGATCATCGGCGTGAATCACAATGACAATAGTAGGTAAGTAGGCAGTCATAAAAGCACTGCAAGAAGTCGGAGGTGGTTGTTGGCAAAGGTCATAGCGCAATGACAATCAATTGGAGAAGACTTGTCACAAGCGAAAGTGATCAGAGAATAGCTCTTGAAGGCGATTGTAAGTGAAAATCATGGCGGTGGTTGCTGGTGGTTGAAGAATAGTTGTCAGAGGCTATTGTAAGAAAATTCACAGCGGGCAACATCGTGATAGCCGATTGGAGAATAGCTGTTGGAGGCAGAGATGAAGATGAAAATCATTGCATAAGCAATAGCGAGAGCAACAACAATTAGAGAAGAGCTATGGGAGACAAAGGTGAAGACGCTCATCCGCGAAAATCACAATAGGCTATCGAAGGTCGCAATGATGGACACCAAGTGGTCATAGTGGTGATGAAGAAGCTACGGTGTCACCAGCATGAAAGGAGATCGGGGGATTGGAGAACCATTAGTGAATTGGTTTAGTCGACCAATTCATCAACTTTAATTAGGCTTGGGCTTTGATTTAAGCTCTGCTGGAGTGGGCTGGGCTAGTGAGGCATATAAGTTGGGCCAGGCAAGCACCTAAGCCATCCAATGCCTCTCCTCGGGCACCTGCTTAGGCACCATTTGATTAAATCACCTTGCCTTGGTTTATTGCAAGGCTCTTGGTGCTTATGGCTCACCTTGCTCGAGCGCCTGTGGCATCATTGATAAACACACACACACACACACACACACACACACACACACATATATGTATATATGTATATATGTATGTATGTATGTATATATGTATATATGTATGTATATTTGTATATGTATATGTATATATGTATATATATGTATGTATGTATGTATGTATGTATATACATATCAGGGGAGGGTATTCTTAAACAAGGAACTGAGGCAACTATTCAGTCAAATGATATTGAGCAAGTTTCCCATCTCTTCTCCAGAAACAAGTAGGCAATTTCTTTGCAAAATTGTGCTCAATTTCATATGTGGCAATTCCGTCAAGATCTCTTCGTTAGTTGGGGTAAGAATCAGCACGAATCAGATTTTTTGAGGAACGCATCGAGAGAGAATTTGATTTGGTTAGACAATGTGTGGTCGTTAAAAAATGTATATATACAAATATTCATATGTATATGTATGTGTACATATACATATTATATATACATATGCATATGAGTCATAGTGATTTTTCTAACCACTAAAGACAAGTAGATAGCTTTCATCTTTGGTTTTTTTTTTTTCTCCATGGGCTTATGATTCAGCTCTAGATAGCACACTATCTTTTCTTTTTCACAGCAAGTTGTTTCATTGGCACCAAATTGTAGTCATCCCGTTGCAACAACCAACTTGCTCATGGGATAAACAGGTTAGGTAGTCGCCCATTCAGTCAAGTTAGGCTTTGGTTGACTTAAATATGGTAGTGGTCTACTTGAGGATGGTTTGAAGACCGGATCGTCTTGAAGACGACTTGAATGGGTGACCTACTCGGTAATGTGAGTGACTTTGGGATGCGACCTTCTTGAAGATATGGGTGACTTTGGTTGACTTTTAAACCGGGTGGGGTTGATTTGCTCAGGTTCTACAATGACAATACAAACCTTTCCAGTTCTAGATAGCACACTAGAAATATCAACAACAAAGCCAGAAAGTCCTAATTATGTGGGTCAACTACATGGACCAGTGTTTAAATTTTTATTAGAAGTTTCTATTAAAATCTTCCTTTATCTCTCCTCATGCCACTATCAGTAATTATTTCACTATCATTTAATAATCCAGGACCTTCATGTCTTCTTCAATCTTCATCTACCTTAAAAGATGTATACATTTTTGTTAATTGATGTGTATACTGTTCATTGGACATTCGTATTGTCAATTTCGATCATCAAACGGATATGGTGAAGTTGCTTCCAATTTTTGAGTGTTGTTGTGTCTTGAAAAGAGAAAGAAAATCTTTCAGGATGGAATGCAAGAGTCACAACTGATCGATGGAGAATATCTGTCAAGGACCAAAAATGTCTGTGTCCCATATTCTATGCAAAAGATGTGCCAAGTTAGTTTCAGGTTGTTGTGGGCAAAAGAAGTTGGTAAGATGTTTAAATATTCGAATTCAATCTAGCTAGTCTAGAAATAAAACATACATGGAGACAAGGTTTGCAATACCATCTGATATGGTTTGGTATGGATGGTATTTACTGGTACATTTAAATGTTCTAGCCCCTCGAAATTTTGCAAGTTCCTGGTATCCGGCAGAAAAACATAACCGGACAAAACACATATATTCAGTTTGTTGCTTTCAGGTGCAAAATGTACTGGCCCCATCTCATGTTTTTAAAAGTCGTTATGTAAGGAAGTTCAAATATGTCATATCAAGCATATAGTTTTTCTAGGATCATGAAGATAATATGTATGTCTGTTCTTCATGTCTGAGCTTTTTCGTTGCTTTTCTTTGTCATTTTTTTATACCAACATAATTAGTTTTTAGAAAGATTTTTCTTTGTTTTGTTCTAATCCCAATAAAATTTTTCTATAGTTGTGTTTTCTGACATTAATTTAATTACAATGATTGAAAGTTGAACAACTTCAAGCAGTTATCATAGTGTTATATGTTTAGTATTCTCTAGTTTCTAGTATTCTTGCTTTTATTAACCAAGCATTCCCATCCCTCCATAATGTATCATTTAGCTCTCTGGTCCTACCTGCTTTATATATCGATACCCCATGTGGCTTAGTTTCTCACAAACCTACAATTTGTTTGTCTTTCTCTACATCCAATACTAGGTAAAATTAACTTCCATTGAGTAATTTATGAATTAATGAAAGGTTTGTCTCAACCTATATTTTCTTTTCACATTATCTATTATCAAACTCGTTCCCTCACTTTAACTAATTTTCTATTAGGACCAAACTTATATTAGTTATCATATGCATTAAATGAACATAAACTGTAACATCCTCAGATTATGATCTTCAAGTGCTTCAAACTGTTCGGCATACATTTTTTACAAAAAGTTTCTTCATGATAAGGAAGCTTTCTTCTGCTTTTATGGACCTGATTTGTAGATTTGACTTGCCCCTTATACTTGTAGGAGTATGCAACTACCTTGATTACCTTGCTGGATGGTGGGAGATCTGTGTATCCTTTAAATGCATCTGTTGACGAGCTCACTGCTGCAATCAGAGAAGCTCTGGAAGAAGGAAAGGTCAGACTTGAAACTTGCCATAAAGTTCATTATTGTTATTTTTTGGTTGGGTTTACTAAATCGTGTGATATTTGTTGGTAATAGAAAACCTTTTTTTGTGATGTATGAGTTAAACAACAGAATGATTATCTGTGATATGTGATTTATTTTCTCCATCAAAATCTTCTGGAGGAAGGATTTGGGCATTAATCTGTATAAAAATTCCTTTAATGTTTTTTTATCTTAACAGATGTGGGGTGTTTCTGGCAGGGTTGTATACTGATCGGATTTGTCACTGCAAAACCAGTATTTATTGGTCTGCCCAAAGACTAGGACTAGACCATACGGGTTGATACTTGTCAATATTTTATTTTTAATTATAATTTTCTGTGATACTGTGTAGGTAGTACAGGTTGGTGTATTCAATATGCTAGTACCATACTAATTTGGGGTGTCGGGACTGGTATTGGATCAATTTTAAACCTTTATTTAAGTACCAAATAAGTAAGAAAATCAGTAAGCACTATTTATTCATTTCAACTCCTGAAGAAGCCTCTCAAGAATAAGTCACTTGTGTTGTGTAGAAAAAATCCCGCTATCTACAACAAGAAGTCATCCAATGACAAAATCCATCCATATAGAGAACCTTTTAGATGGTGACACATTTTAGCAAAACCATGCGCCTAGCTTGTAACATGACATGGTGTCATCCATGATCATATTGCCTCACTGGTGTCACAACTTATATATTGTAGTTCTTGCTGTCAGCCATGCAATTTCTTTTTACCCCTTGTAATTTGTCATCCAATCCCTTTGTCTGAAGAAAAGAAACTTATTGGTTAGAATTTTTGTTGCAGCTTTGTTAGCATTTCTGTTGCTATTTGCCTATGATGTGTTTGTGCTCTTTTCTTGCTAAAATTCAGAAGCAACCTCTGTATGAATGACGGCTGGTTCACGGTATACAACTATAATTCCTGTAGAAGCTATCCAATTGTTGTTTACACTTTATAATGAAAACAAATGACAGAAACTGCAAGAGGTAGAAACCTCAGAGGAGTTTGCTGCTTTGAGGATACGTGCTTTCAATGATCGCCTAATGCTGGCTGAAAGAGGCTTCCTGGAAGCAGAGGGCCTTAGCGGAAAACAGTGGTTTAAGCATATGGTATGCATTACATGAACCATATAAGCGGTAGAATGTTGATAGACTCTATTTTTATATTTCTGCGACAAGTAGTCCAAGTCTTGGAAACATGAGTTGCTCAGATTTCTAATGTTCCTATTGAATTGATTTCTTCAGTGTGCTATTACATAGGTTAATTTTGATTAGCAATCAATAATAATGAGCTAGTTAAAAGGAACCATGAATTATGAATATAGTTCTGGAAACGTAATAAATAACTGAGGCACCTTGTAGATTTGCAAAAACAAAAATTGACTGCAGAAGTAGTTGAAATTTCTAAATTATATTTATTTGTGTTTTCCTTGATCTTTCAATTGTCATTTAAAAGAAGGCAAAACAGTAAGGGACAAATCTATTAATATTCTTGTTTAAATGTATACTCTCCTAGTTTCTTGCAAACTAGGAATAAGAAGCGAGACTTCTGATCATACCAGAAGTGTAAAGCCTTTTATAACGATCCATGTGAAAAATCAGCCAGTTCTCCTTTTAACTAAATGTTTAACCTCACAACATGGTTTGCAGGGTAGGCATTAAACAATTAAAAGAATTCCAGCCAGAAACCTCTTTGTCAATGGGTCTCCATGTGTAGGATGACAACAAATTATTTAGTCAAATCTTTTAGTCAGCATGATGATAGTGGTATTTGTTTTGTTATCCGATCAATCAATATAATTTATGTTTTCTAGTTGCTTGAATTGTCTTTGTTTGTTTTGCTACCCTAGTTGAACCAGTAACATACCACACTAGTCGCGTCCTCAGATTTAGGGACATCTCATCTCTAATCGAGATGCACCAGTGAACTCATTCATTATGGCTGGCAGGTATACTCTCCACCCAAGGATTCTGAGAGCAAGATGCCGTTCTTTCCTGGTATAGCCGATGCCATATCTCGAGCAGGGAAACATGCAGGAAAAGGAACACAACTGGGTGTTCAACGGGAAATCTGGAGAGTTGCCAGAGCTATTCGGAGGGTTGCTGCTACTCTTAGGGGAGAGCTAATCTGAGGGCACAGAAGAACACCAAACTGCTGTACAGTGATAATGTATATGCCACAAAGTTTCATTCTTCCGCCGTCGGAAATAAACCTACATATATTGGGTGAAAATATCTGTGTGCGCTAGTTGCATTCTTGATGAATTTTTCTCCTACTTTCTTCCCAGTTTTGCACAAAATATTACTTCTATGTTCAAGTCTTGATGATTGATAGGTTACAGCTGATGTTGAGGGAATCGAATGCATCATCTGGTGTTAATGGATTGGGCCGGGAAGCCCACTTAGTTCGGCCTGTTAAGGCAATGGACTGGGTGGATCAAATCAATTTGGAGTTGGTTCTCGATCCGGTCCACTGAGAACGGGGTCCGGAATCCGGCCATACCCTAATTAGACCCGGTTCGTTAACTCACCCGGTTCTCCCGGGCCAGCCCTGCCCGGTCAAGGATTACGTTGGTGCCAGGGTAACCGATGAGGTCCGTCCGCGAAGGAATCACGAGATGTCGGTCGCCTCGGCGCTTGGCTGCGGCGCCGCCGCCTTCCTCCGCCACCTCTCCACCGGGTCCCGGTCCGGTTCGACGCTGATGCTGCTTCGTGCGGGATGGACCAAGCCGCGGCAGTACTCCTTGTCCCTCGCGCGTTGCGCCGCCCCCGAACCCCCCGACGTCTCCCGCCTCGCCGACACCGCTCGCATCTCCCTCACCCCGGAAGAGGTTTGAGCCTTTCCCTTTCTCGCTCCCCTGGTTCGGTATCAGCTTGGTTTTAATCTAAAGCTCCCCTCCTTTTGGTTTCTGCTCTTCGTGGCAGGTGGAACAGTTTGCCCCCAAGATCAGACAAGTCGTCGACTGGTACGCCCGATCTCCCTCGGACTGTATAGCTTTTGGATTTGATGTCATGCTCGAGATGTGTGATGTCAGTGTTATGGTTCAATTTGTTATGCTAATGATGGGTGAATCATTTACGCATTTCCTATCTGCTTATTACGATTTCTAGATATTGGAATTGCCTTCACAGTTCTACCTAGCTGTACTGTGATCCTTGTCAAATGGATATGTAGCTTTGATTTGTATCTCTTCTTTTCCAAAAGAAAAATGATGCTGAGAGTTAGAACTACAATTCTTTTTATTCTAGTGGGGATGTTTTGTTCACAAGAGTTGGCTGAACATTTTGCTGTTGTTTTGTGATGTTCTGTGTTGAGCATATCTTGACATGGTCTTTGATCATTTCTTTTCAATAGGTTTGGACAACTTCAGGCTGTCGATCTGGATAGCGTTGAACCTTCACTCCGAGCTGGTACGCAACTTTTAATCTTGCGCAATTGCACTTTAAGCTTGGCAATCATAAAAATGTTTCTTAAGGTTTTCTGGTGATTAAAGCATATATTGATAGTTGGATTTATTGTGCTAATTGTAAAGTTGGATAGTTCTATTGTTGATGTGATTCTGCACCTCTATTAGTACCCTCATATAAAAAAAAAATGGAACTACAAGATCATTTGCCCATCTATCAGGTAAAAATGAATGATATTAGCGATTGCTATTGGCAACCCCTTACTTCATACCACCACCTTAAAAATATAATTTTATTAAATGCAACCCCTCAATTTTTAATCATACTCTTATTTCTAACAACCCACCAATTACCATTACTTCATATAACCTGTAAATCCTATTTCTCACCTCCTCTTTGATCTTTAGATTGTTCCATTTGATTATCAAATGTCTTTTTTTCATCATTTTGTGTCATCGACGATGAAAGATGTTCCAACGGTTAGGAGGAGAAGAAGAAGAAAAAGAAGGGGAAGAAAAGGGGTTGGAAGAGCTTGTTGGAATTAAGTGATAGCTGAGAGCATTTACATCCATTTGCAGAGGGGCAACTTAAAAAATATTAAGAGTTCTCAAATAGGGTTTTAAATAGCAAAAAGAGGATGTCAATAGAAATCTTGAAGATACATCATAAGTTACATTGTTTTTCAACAAATTAATGAATTATCAAAATCACACTTTCCTCATGATTTTTATATGGAGATGCTTTAGAAGATGTAGATCAATACCACATTTAGACCATTAATATGAATCTTGCTGTTGGTTTGAGGATTTCATAGACATACATCAGAAGCCAAATCTCATGATCGTATACATGCAATTTTAAGCACAACTGGAAATACTGAATGCTTCATTGATTGTCAACTCGATGTTCAGTTTCATGCTCAACATTGTACAAGGCTGTTTAGCATCTGCATTCCTGCATCTTGTTGGTTGCAATTGAAGCTCATGCAAACAGGGATAAATCTCATAATATTTCAGAAGGGGAAACAACAATCATGTTTTACCTAAACTACAAGTGATATTCTATATGGTGACTTGCAGTTGGTTTCCAAATGTACAATCTTGTGATTAAAATTTTCAAGTCTCCCAACTCAATGGCACCACCAAGCATGATCCATGAGCAAATGGTGTTATTTTTGTACCTTCAGGTAGGCAGACTTTGGTGTACAACTATTACATGAATTCAAAATTTTCAGAAGATAGCTGTTGAGTGGAAAGTTATACTTAAAGTAGAGCTACTGAAATTATATGTTCATGCCCCGATCAGTATTAGAACTGCAATATATCATCTGTTTCTTATTATTTTGTTTTTACATTATAAGAATGAATATTAAATACTATAGACTTCTGCTATATTATCTGTGACACCCGGTGGTGATTAATCTGATCCACTTTTCTGTTTATTTCTTCTTTTTCTTACTCAGATACTGATGCTAGCACAAGCCAAAGAGAAGATGCTCCAGAAACATTTGGGAACAGGTTAGCAAATTTATGACTTACCAAGAAGTAGATACAGTTCTTTGGACTGAGTGAGACAAATTTTATGTTATGAAACGAATGTGTAGGGAGGCAATTGTAGCAGCAGTTCCAAGCTACGACGACCCATATATAAAAGTTCCGAAGGTCTTGAACAAGGAGTAAAGTTTCATTTCCTTGCCTGCTGTTTCAAACAGTAAACAGGTGTGCTTATACCACCACTTGACTGTCAATGGAACCTTTGCCTGTTTTGTTTATTTAGTTCATCTGCCTTGAGAAATCATGCATCTTCCTATTGGATCTGGCAAAGATCAATTCCAATTACATCAATCTAAGAGAACATATTAAACAAAGTTGCAGCAGTCACAAGTGGTTGGTATCTTCTCATGGCCCTCAACATGCATGCGGCTGCACCATAAACACTGATCTTAACCATTACCTAGCTCTAATTCTAATTTAGCCTTTGATACAATGATAGACACAAGTGGTTGATATCTTAGCATCATGAGGTCGAGGTTAGCATCTCGTGATTGACATCTCATCATCATGTGATCGATATCTCAAGAGTAGATTGAACATTATCATATCTCGGATTTGTTACACCATTATCGTAGTTAAGTCCGAAAGAAATATCATCATTTCCATAATCGACATCTATTACGAGAGTAACAATGTTCGAGACTCGTTATAAAAGAGTTTCTTAAGTGCCTTATAAATGGTTAATCTCACTCTTTGGAAAATATTAGTTGAATCATAGTTTTGTAATATTATGTTTTATTGGAGTTTGGTGAGAATGGTATCAAATCAACTTGAGACATACTGAAGGATCTTGTGTAACTCTAAATCAACATCTGATCGAGATCATTTCTATATAAAAAAAAGAATTGATTTGATTTTAATCAAATTTGGATTACAAAGTGACTTAATTTCTGATTTATGTTTACATATCCATTTAGTATTTGGATTTCTATATTTTTAAAAATTATATTGGGTTCCTTGTATTTATACAAAAGTGATATTTAACTTGGTAATGGTGTGAGGAGAAATTAAGTTAAATATTTTATTTTGATAAGTATAAAAATTTTAATATAATTTTTAAAAATATAAGCAGCAAGAAATTAAATTAACTAATTACAGTGGTATGTAATTAGTCCAGGAGGGCTCATCGTAAGTCGTGTTGCTATTCGTATGTTGATTCCTGTTTTATGTGTGTTTGACCCATGGAGGCGCCATCTTAACCCTCCACGCAATAGCACAGATCTCAAGGCATGTGCCCTATCAACACTCGGCGCCGTTCGCCACCGCGAAACCCTCGCCATGGCTCTGATCTCTGCCCTTTCTTCCGCGCTTCCCTTCCTCCACCCCATCCGAACCCCAGCCTCAATCCTTCCTCCTTGCCGCTTCCACCGTCGGCCCCGCCGCTCTCTCCGCCGCCTCTCCTCCTCGCCAGTCCCGCCGCTCCTTCCCTCCTCCGTTGCCGTCTCCGCCTCCGCGCTCCCACTGGGGGAGCTCGTCGAGAGGGACTGGTCCTTCCTCGACGCCGATGCCACCAACAACGAGGATCAGCGGGCCGATAAGGCCCGCCGGATCATCTCGGCCGCTGACATCAGGGGGACCGGCTCCAGGGTTCTCGCCGCACTTCCGACCCTAAGTTTCGTCGACCGGGTGGTGGAGTCGGCCCCCTGCGAGCTCCTGGTGGCGATCCATGAGTCGCTCTTCGTGCTCGCCATGATCAAGGAGAGCCACGACCTGGTGCGGTGCTGGCAGGGCGGGGTCGACGCCGTGCCCGAGAGGTTCTCGCCCTTTGATGCCGTGTTCATCTGCTATTTCCCTGGGATGGGCGTCTCGATTGATCAGCTGTTGAGCTCGCTTGCTGGGAAGTCCTCTCCAGGTTCGTTTCTTCCTCAGTTCCTAAAACACCATCCTAAATGAACTAAAATTAGCGTCATTTAGGTAAAGATGCAAGTCTTATCAGTTCGTTGTAATTAAAGGTGCCACCTTTGGCTCATGTATTTATTGTTTGTTTTCGCTGGAGATTGTGAATCTTGAATGATATCGCTTGACTGACTGACATGACAAAATTATTTGGATTTCTTAGAACCGCATCCTTTTAACTTGTTTGTAGTCTTTTTTTTTTTCTTTTCCATGTAATCTTGTTGCGGTGGATGAACTATAGAATTGTCACCAGACTGGCTGCTATTTATTTCACAAAACTATTTTTGACAATTAGATCACAGACCTGAATGCTCAAAAGTTGGCAACTTCTTTGTTGGTATCAAAGAAATTTCAAAACTTTGCATAGTATATTATGCAATTGCCATAGTAGAGTCCTTTTTAGTTTAGGGGTCTAATGTCTATTCCTAGGAGAGTTACCAGGAGTCATTGTGGTCTTTTGGTACCTTTGAGCCTTTGTAAATATGAGTCAGTTCGACACCCATCGCTTTCTTCTCTCGCTTGATGCTATTACTTGAAAGAAGAGGTCTGTTAAAGTGCTGTTCTGTATCAAAAATATCGAAGAAGAGAAATTTGTAAATTTATTTGTTTAACTAATGTTGGCAACATCCATCGGGGATAGCACATTAATGAACCCTTCTTACCAGATTTACGACTAATCAAACAGATATAGCAAACCCAGTGATTTTGCAAGATTTAAGGTTCTCCCTTTGATCTTGGAAAGACTGTTAGCTTGTAGGAAGGCTTGGATAAAATATTGAGCTGGTTGGTATTTCTACATGGATGAGGGAACTAGCAATGTAATATTCTATACAAAATCCAACATTTGGTCTGCCAGCATGATCTTCAAGTAGTGGCAGAGGCTTGTCTAATAAAGCCAAAGATAATCAAATGCTAATTAGGTCAACGTATTGGTTTCTGTTTTGGAGACTGGGAACTTTAGAAATCAGCATTGATGTGGAGTCACCTGATTGCTGATAAGTCAAAACATTGTTTTGGAAAACATAGTCTAATTTGTGTTGGTAACAAGATGCATTTATTGTTCATGTTCTTTTTTCTTTTTTAATTGCTGTGTCAACTTCATAGTTAAACCATGTTGTCACTGATCAAAATGGATCCCACTTTCGAGCACCTGGAATCCTATAACTAATGCAGTTTAATCAGTCATTCTTCAAACTTGTACCTCTGGACATCCAAATATTTCTTCTGTAATATTTTTTGCTGCTTCATTTGACAAACAATCCCTTCATGTCGACTCAATTTGTATTTTACAGGTGCAAGGGTGGTTCTCAGCTTTGATCAAGGGAGGGAGGTCATAGAGCAAAACCATAGGCAGCAATATCCCGATATGGTGACTAATAACTTGCCTGATAGAACAGAGCTAGAAAGGGCGGCGACGGAACATTTGTTTCAGATAACAGAATTTGTTGATGAGCCCACCTTCTACCTTGCTGTCTTGAGATTCCATGAGTAAGAAAACTCAGGTCATTCTTTTTGATGCCTTGGCATGCCTCCCATATTTTAAAGAAACCGTCATTGTTTTGTTCAATAACAGAATCTGTCATCTGGTTTTGAGTACGGCTTTCTTTGTAAAATGCATTGTGTATTTTTTTTTTTTTCATTGTTTTCATTGTTCATCCATCAAAGATTTTGCCTCTAATCTCATGCATGATGTTTTCATGCCTTTTCTTTGCTTTCTGGTGGGATCGTGGTGGATAAGATAAGTAGGATGTTATACTATGACCAAGAAAACTCGGGTCATTCTGTTTGACGCCTTGGCATGTCTCCCATATTTTTAAGAAGCGGTCATTGTTTTCATTGTTCATCCATCAAAGATTTTGCCTCTAATCTCAAGCGTGAAGTTTTCATGATTTTTCTGTGCTTTCTGGTGGGATCGTGGTGGATAAGATAAGTAGGATGTTATACTATGACTAAGAAAACTCGGGTCATTCTGTTTGACGCCTTGGGACGTCTCCCATATTTTTAAGAAGCGGTCATTGTTTTCATTGTTCATCCATCAAAGATTTTGCCTCTAATCTCATGCATGAAGTTGTCATGATTTTTCTGTGCTCTCTGGTGGGATCGTGGTGGATAAGATAAGTAGGATGTTATTCTATGACCAAGAAAACTCGGGTCATTCTGTTTGACGCCTTGGCATGTCTCCCATATTTTAAAGAAGCGGTCATTGTTTTGTTCAATAGTGGAATCTGTCATGCTTTATTTGTAAAATGCATCGTGTACTTTTTTTTTTTTTTTTTTTTTTTTTTCATTGTTCATCCATCAAAGATTTTGCTTCTGACCTCATTCAACAAAGTATTCATGATTTTTCTTGGCTCTCTGGTGGGATAAGATGCTTTGGGTGTATACTATGATATAATGATTAGTGTTTGTGTTTCATAATTGCCTTGAAGGGTTGACTTTTCTAGTTCTTTCCAGTGCAGGAGACAATGTACAGGCCCATAACACATGAAAACGATCGTTTATAACTTGCTGTTGGCTTTAATTACCGTGAATTTTCTTGAATAAGCTAATGTGGTTGTGGCAACTATAAGTTGCTTGTTTTCATTTGGTTTTTTTTTATTGTGAAGACCTTAGTCAAATGTTTCGTCTCCGTTATAAGTATTCGCCATTAGAAAGTTGACCATCGAGAAAGAAATGACATGATCAAATCTTTTCAAGGAAAGGAAAGGATGACTATTACTGGTTTCCATCATACATAGTAAAAGCTATATCAAGTATACGCGATATCAATCATTAGATTGGATCTACATTTGCTGCAGTGCTATGAGAACCCTTCGACGGAGGGCTGCTTCACCTGCAGTCCTTTCAATTGGTGGAATGCCCTGTGAGCTGCGATCCGGACAAGGAGAATGCATACATGATTTGCCGCGTCGACAACTCTCACTCCGTTCAATAAGAAGAAGGCAATGTAGTCACCGTCGTCCGTCCCACTGAAAGCGCCCGTGTCGCTTCCTCTCGGCCTTACAATATACTCTGTCTTCCATTATTCTATACGAAAAAGCAGGCCTATCCCCCCACTATAATAACACCTTCCATGCCAAGGTAAACCCCCACCTCCCTCCCTCTCTCTCTCTCTCAGGCAGGAAACGGGCATGGCGCTCTCGAGGATCGCGTCGGAGACGGACGTGACGATCCAGCACACCTTCGCCTCCCGCTACGTCCGCGATGCCCTCCCCAGGTCTGCTCTTCCCGCCCCCGCTTCCACTCTCGCCGCGTGAGCCGCTTGATCCTCGCATCGTGCGGCGCGCAGGTTCCGGATGCCGGCGAACTCGATCCCCAAGGAGGCGGCGTACCAGATCATCAACGACGAGCTGATGCTGGACGGGAACCCGCGGCTGAACCTGGCGTCGTTCGTCACCACCTGGATGGAGCCGGAGTGCGACAAGCTCATCATGGCCGCCGTCAACAAGAACTACGTCGACATGGACGAGTACCCCGTCACCACCGAGCTCCAGGTAAATCGCGCCCTCATCTTGTTTGATGAAATGCCTTCCTTCCCTCTCAAGTAAAAGGGCTGTTTCGCCGAACGTCGTGTGGACCCCCATCCGATGATGATTACTGTGTGGGACGGTGGGTGATCGTTCCGTGGATCATATTAAATCGAGTTATTTAGTCGTCCACCCAATCCCTGCATTGTCGTTGCCGACGACTAGGGTGCATTTAATCGTGGGGACACGGGAAGCCGCACCAATTGACGTGAACCCAATCAACCCGTGACACGAACCCAGTGGGGTGGGGGGGACTCGATTTGGACCGCTGGTTGAGTCGATGCCATTGGGGTGACGGGCAAAATGGTTTGGTTTGACTTGTGGTTGTGGCTTCGGTTGCTCTACGCTGCGATCGGCTTCGATATACACGTCGGTGTGAGGACGGCAGTCGTAATCGATCGTTGGATTGGGGGTCTCGATGTTGATCCGATTTCACATGATCTCGCTAGCTAGGTTAGTCATATGCTCGACTCTGACTTTAATTGAAATCGAGCGATTGATTCGATGATGTGAACAAATTGATCATAATATTGACGTCCAATTTATGTAATTGTGGCTCGATCAAAATTGGAAGGATCTTGTCAATCGGCAGCTGACATCCATGGTCTGTTGAGATTCGGGCTCGGACTCGATGGGCCCGTTTTAAGATTTGTGCCGCGTGATCGTCAGGATGTGGGGGAAGACGGAGGCGGTTCCCTCCGGCTTCCCCCGGTCGTTTCCCCTCTCAGGTGAAACACGGTTACCCCAAGGAAGAAGACCTAATCCGCAGATCAGCCGATGCTTCTCTTCGCATGGCTGAGGCCGACGCGGATGTGGGGAGCTGATTGGCGTTGGCGCGCTCCGCCCTCCCTTATTCCTGCAGGTCGGACGGACTCGAAATCGTTCGCCTGGACATCAGTAGCTCTGGTTTCTTCCCGCCGTGCGATGATTCACCTCAAGAGGGTGATCTTGATGTTGGATTTTTGAGCGAGGAGTCTTTAGATCCATCTCAAAGTCTGAGCTTTTAGGGAGAAATATGAATTGGTCAGTCGCTCGCTCTTTTCTTTCGTTTTGGACTTCCTGCTACATAGCGAGACACTGCGTGTTGTGGAAGGATGAAAGAGAAGAAATAGTGATTGTTTTTTTTTTTTATAGTTAAGTCAACAAAAAAAAATGAAGACTATAATTCTCAATCATGATGTTTGATTAATGTAAAAGAGGTTGTTGTAGTCGATCGAGGAACCAGTGTCACATACAAATTAACGTATTGCCACCGCCTTTATCAAAAACTAATCCAGAAAAAAAAAGAGCTTGACTGCTTTGACATTCATGTCCCTTTGTTGATTCAGAACCGATGTGTGAACATGATCGCCCATCTCTTCAATGCTCCTCTCGGGGAGTCAGAGGCTGCGGTGGGAGTTGGAACTGTGGGCTCTTCAGAAGCCATAATGCTTGCTGGGCTAGCCTTCAAGAGGAAATGGCAGAACAAGAGGAAAGCTGAAGGCAAGCCTTATGACAACCCGAACATTGTCACCGGTGCCAACGTACAAGTAAGCATTTGATGCTGAATTATCTTAGCTATGTCCACCTTCTACCTATTGCATGTTTTAAGTATTGTGACACAACTCTTTGGTCATAATAGGTCTGCTGGGAGAAGTTTGCGAGGTACTTTGAGGTGGAACTCAAGGAAGTGAAGCTGAGGGATGACTACTTTGTCATGGACCCTCACAAAGCAGTTGACATGGTTGATGAGAACACCATTTGTGTTGCCGCAATCCTAGGTTCAACACTTAATGGAGAATTCGAGGATGTGAAGCTTCTCAATGACCTCTTAACCCAGAAGAACAAGGAAACCGGGTAAGCATATAAATCCACTCATGACCTCCTCGATGGCTATCGTATTTAAACTTCATGAATGAACAGTCAATAACCAACCTGATTTATTGAACAAGTTCGGTGTCATTACCAGGGCTACCTCAACAGCCATAACTGAAGTCCGTCACTCTTCACTTCATATCCTGCTAGTGAATTGTTTGATTTCACTAGTCAAGCAGACATTTCAAAAACTATTTATTATATGATTGAACAACTAGGCTGATGACAAACATTAGAGGCAATCTTGCTTGCTAAATTTTGTATAGTTACTTTCTTTTGTTCCTCAAGTCAAAATTGCCCCTTTTCCATCCCTTTTTACTATTATCAATAACGTGCCATCATTTGCTTAGACTAAACCATAATTGTATCACAGTTGGGACACACCGATCCATGTTGATGCTGCGAGCGGTGGGTTCATCGCACCATTCTTGTACCCAGACCTGACATGGGACTTCAGACTACCGTTGGTGAAGAGCATCAATGTCAGTGGCCACAAATATGGTCTTGTATATGCTGGCATCGGATGGGTCATCTGGCGGAGCAAGGATGACTTACCTGAAGAACTCATCTTCCACATCAACTACCTTGGCACCGATCAACCTACATTCACTCTCAACTTCTCCAAAGGTAACAATCGATCCACCAAACACATGGCACAAAAGCTTGTTATCCCCCTACAGTCAATTGTTGTTGGGACACTATCTATCGTCTATGATTTCCAGGCTCTAGCCAAGTCATTGCACAGTACTACCAACTAATTCGCTTGGGTTACGAGGTAAGAGACCTAGTTAACGTAATTTGTTGTGACTTTCATGATTAATCTTGTGAGTGTGTTGAAGGTCTTGTTTCTCTGGCAGACTTTTGAATTCTTCTGCTGAAAATTTGACTCTTTCATATGCTGTCTCATGCATAATACCACATAGCATCGGACTATTGATGCAGGGGTACAAGAACATAATTGAGAACTGTCAGGAGAATGCTATGGTGCTGAAGAATGGCCTTGAGAAGACCGGGCGGTTCAACATAGTCTCCAAGGACAATGGTGTACCCCTCGTGGCGTTCTCGCTCAAGGACCGAAGTCGGCATGATGAGTTTGAGGTGTCAGATTTCTTACGCAGGTACGGGTGGATTGTGCCGGCATACACCATGCCGCCTGATGCACAGCACGTGACCGTTCTCCGCGTCGTCATCCGGGAGGACTTCAGCCGGACATTGGCGGAGCGTCTCGTTCACGACATCGAGAGGGTGTTGCATGAGCTCGATGCGCTCCCACCAAAGAATGGCACTGGTGAGGAGGCCAAGCGTGCCAGAGAGATGAAGATACAACGCTCTGTGACTGATGCTTTGAAGAAGATGGTCTTGGCCAGTAAGGCCAAAGGCAAGACCACTGGAGTCTGTTAATTAGCAGCTACCGCCGGGTGAGCGACGAGGCTCCTTTTCTCTTGCTTGCATCGTTTGAGATCCTCCTCTGTTGTACCGTAAGCAACTCTCTTAAGCTTGTTCTTATGTTGGAATAAAATTTGCAAGACTGACTTGGGTCATCGTTAAAGATTTGTGTTTGTATGTTGGTGGTGATAAGACACAGATGAAAGTAGTTAAGATCTCAGGTAAGCACTCGATTTAAATGAAGCAACCTAACTAGACTTTTAAGTTTAGTTTAACTGAACAATAGCTAGTTGCTTTCATTGATTGTTATGAAATTTTATCAGAAGATAATGTTGACCATATTAGAGATGATGAAAAAATATATATATTATTTTGAAAGTGTCAATTCAAGTGACAAAAAAAAGTATATGATAGAAAAGAAAACGAAGCCATGGTTATTAATAAGGGTCAAAGGGGGATCGATGGACTTATATATGCATCAAAATTATAGAAGCAACAAGGGTAAGCAAAAATAAAATTAAGACAAACAAATATAAATAATATTTATCATAAAAAATAAGAGAAAGAATAATTCAACACATTACTTCTTCTGTTAGGTTATCTTTTCCCTTAGTACTTATCGTTTAGACAA
Source organism: Musa beccarii (assembly GCA_024322285.1). Taxonomy (NCBI): domain Eukaryota; kingdom Viridiplantae; phylum Streptophyta; class Magnoliopsida; order Zingiberales; family Musaceae; genus Musa; species Musa beccarii. Next base: position 1,477,743 of record CM044399.1, read on the forward strand.
TTTTAAAGAAATAATTAAATTTATTAAAAAATATAATGAGAGTTTAAGTTATTATAAGATACGAGTACTATTACTAAAGAAAGAGTTGGATTATACAAACAACTTATTAAAAGGCTATAAAGAATTAGGAGTAAAATATCGTTACTCTATTATGTTAGATGCTTAGACTGATACGAAACGTAAGAGTATAATTATTTCTTAATATCTACCTTGCGTCGAGCGCAGAACTAATCAATTCAGGCACGTCGAGCGCATCCATTGCTAAGCTGTTAACAAGAAGTGAATCAGCAAATAGATCCATAGATGTGTGCCTCTTTTGCTGATCCAAGAAGAAACATGAAACACAAACCATTGGCACGAGAAAAGACATTACTCCTCCGGATAACTCGGAAACATGGTGAGAAGGACCAAAGTCTACCCGGTGTTCAACATCGGACAGCTCAGGAAGAGACCCAGGATTGGCAATGGAAAGAAGAGCTTACGATCGATCATGTTCTTTCTGGCTTAATCAAAGCCTCGTATAGCAAGCACAACAAAATAGACCCTTCTCTTCTGCACAACAAACCATTTAGAAGCATTTCCTGTGCACGATCGATGGGCCGGACTCATCGTACTCCGCCTTGGCGATCCACATCTGCAACCAGGATTAAACACGAATCATATCGCCAAAGCGAAACATGATGTGATGTGTATTGTTGACGCTTCCCCTCACAAATGGAGGGTAAATTAGTTGAACCACGGACGAGACATGAGATCACCTGTTGGAACGTGCTGAGCGATGCCAAGATGGAGCCTCCAATCCAGACGCTGTACTTCCTCTCCGGTGGAGCCACCACCTTGATCTTCATGCTGCTTGGTGCCAATGCCGTGATCTCCTTGCTCATCCTGTCGGCGATGCCGGTGAACATGGTGGATCCCCCGCTGAGGACGATGTTCCCATACAGATCCTTCCTGATGTCCACATCACACTTCATGATGGAGTTGTAGGTCGTCTCGTGAATGCCTGCAGCTTCCATCCCGATCATCGATGGCTGGAAGAGCACCTCTGGGCAGCGAAACCGCTCCGCGCCGATGGTGATCACCTGCCCATCGGGGAGCTCGTAGGACTTCTCCACCGACGAGCTGGTCTTGGCGGTCTCCAGCTCTTGCTCGTAGTCGAGAGCAATGTACGACAGCTTTTCCTTCATGTCTCTCACGATCTCACGCTCTGCGGTGGTGGTGAAGGAGTAGCCACGCTCGGTCAAAATCTTCATGAGGTTATCGGTCAGGTCACGTCCGGCCAAGTCCAAGCGCAGGATTGCATGTGGGAGGGCATAGCCTTCGTAGATTGGGACTGTGTGGCTGACACCATCCCCCGAGTCCAGCACGATGCCTGCACAAGAGTTTGAGTGCGAGACTCATCAACATTCATGTGCATGGCATAGATGTTGTCGATGAGGTAAGATCCGATACGTACCAGTTGTGCGACCACTAGCATAAAGTGAGAGAACAGCTTGAATGGCGACGTACATAGCGGGGGCATTGAAGGTTTCGAACATGATCTGGGTCATCTTCTCACGGTTAGCTTTCGGGTTGAGAGGGGCCTCGGTGAGGAGGATGGGGTGCTCTTCAGGGGCCACCCGGAGCTCATTGTAGAAGGTGTGGTGCCATATCTTCTCCATGTCGTCCCAGTTGTTCACAATGCCATGCTCGATGGGATACTTGAGAGTCAGAATGCCACGCTTGGATTGAGCTTCGTCCCCGACATATGCATCTTTCTGACCCATGCCCACCATGACACCAGTGTGGCGCGGGCGGCCTACGATGCTGGGGAAAACAGCTCTTGGAGCATCATCACCGGCAAATCCAGCCTAGAAAGAGAGGAAAAAGATAAGTTGGCAAAGTGAGATAAGAGAGGAAAAAGATAAGTTGGTAAAGTGAGATAGTTCTGACTTCCAAGTAATTCCATTACAAAAAGAACAATAAGCCGTGATAAAACTATATATATTTTTTCCTGCAATTAAGTACCGTACAGAGTATTACTTCGAAGCAATTTCAGTCTCTGTTGGATTATGAGAATTGACAGATTGGTGTGTGTGATAGCAGATGTAGTTGTACCATAACCATCCCAAGCAATTCTATCACAATAATAAACGTAAGTCGATAATGTGCCAACTGTCCGAGGCCAACTATATGTATTTTTCCCTAAAGAGCAACACTTTGAAGTAATTACATTGCCAGTTACAAAGACGGACTCTAAGCATTGATGTACTACAGAATGTGATGCATATAAAGTTGTACAATAACCATCGCAAGTAATTATACTACAATAATAACAATAAGTGGTAGTGTCCCAACCATTTAGGGGGATTACTACATGTTTTTTTTTTAAATTCCTGCAAATAAGTTCTGCACGAATCAATAGTAATTTCATTCCTATTAACAAAGTTGGATCATAAGCACCAATGGACTGCAGAATGTGATGTAGATGTAGTTGTACCTTGACCATTCCAGTCCCATTGTCACACACCAGAGGTTGAACATCCTCACCTTCAGCCATTGCTTATATCTGCCAAAGGAGTTGCTGTGTTAATCACTGATGCAGAGAAAAGATAACAAATTGTGTTCATAGTTATCGAGGTCCATCCCCTTTGCATTGCTGCTAAAACACACTATCAAAGTAACATCATGGAACAGAACAACTTCAACAAATGTTTTCATACTTTTGTTGAGCCAGATCATCTGATCAAGCTCAACCTAATTATACTGTCCACTTGGTTACTTCAACTAATGATTTGCATAGGTCCAATGAGTTACAAGATGAGCCTATGACCTCAATGTGCTTCGGTCGGACCCCGAGTTGGACCATCCAATATTATCGAAAAAATAAAAATTAAATATCAATCGGTGCCGATTTACATGCTCCAATGGATAAATGTCAATCGAAAAACACCAATTCAATCAATAGTTGAATCTTCTCATCGAAGAGTATTGATATTGAACTTCCTTTAGACCCTAGTCCTCGAAAAGCAAATGCAATAGTTACAGTCACCAGGGCAAAGCCTAGAATCGAATGGGTTATATGCACAAAATTATGCAGCCGATCCTGTGCCAAACAAATCTTAAGAGCAAACAAACCCTAAACTACAAGTGGCTAACAGTTAAGCTTCGTCTCTGCTAAACGCTCAGCAAACCAGAAAACCATAAGCATCCACTATCGAGTGACAACATTGAATGTGCAGAACGCAAAGCGGAGGACGTAACGCAAACAGCGCAACACAAAGTATGTAAACACAGATCACATTAACTTCAAGAAGATAAAGAAACATGCAGATGTCACACTCTGTGCAATCTGTTTACAGATGAGATGTGAATACGAGTTACAGAAACATCTCAAGGATGAGATGATTACCAGAACGAGACAAGGATCCTTCCGATGGGGTGAATGGAGGAGGAGAAGATGGAGAGGAAGAAGAAGGGGCGATCGATCGATCGACGAACGATCGATGGTTCGAGCCCTTCCCTCGTTCCCACTTACCCTCTGCCTCCCTCGCTTCGGTTACTTCTTCCAGATTTATACGGGCGGAGGGCGATGCGGGGAGCGGAGGAGGCGGAGGGCCGCTTCGTGCGCCGCTCCTACCGATACCCAGTGGCCGCGCCGTTGTCGCTACCCGGCCTTTTATGGGATGGCAGTTTGTTGTCGGGTCGAACCCCGGTAAGGATCCGACCCGTTCATCAGATCCATTTCGAAACCGACGGATTCAGATCTTGCATCCAAAAACCGATTGCCTCGGATTGCTGTTACAAGGCTAATAATCGTGTGCTATGTCGTGACGGAATGCTTCGACCGCGGGTTCACAGACGAATCGTGTTCTACAAACGACGACGTCCTGATCGTACCTCCGGTGACCGGAATCCAGAAGAGTGTAAGGCCCTTGACGATGGTGCGAAGACCACAGGTGAACTTACCTGACACAAAGAATCCTAATATTCATTTTATTTAGCGGTCAGATCCTTAAAATTCCGCTATCTTATTCTTAAAATTTGTGGCTCTTAATCATGTGATGGGCGACCACGCACGATTCCAAAAGCATCTTCCTCTCTTGTAAACCCACCATTAGGAGTTGACGCGATCCAATTACCAGTATCAGAACCCACCACAGACACAATTAAAGAATTAACGAAACCATGTCTCTCCAGTGCAAAGTCAAATCGACTCAGAACGCATGTAGCTTCATTTAGATCACAATATTTACCATGCAAAAGGGATGGTGGACAAAACCATCATCAACCTGAAGAGATGACAACACTAAGACTGCTAGCTAATAACATTTGCTGCATAGGTGCAGAAAAATGTCAGTATAGTTCTTGCAAGATGCCAAGTTCATTAGCGAGACCAGTCAAAAGCTGGATAGCCATTTGCAAACAAGAGTTTAATTCCAAGATAAACTCCGGTACAAGTTTCAACAGGTACCATTGAGACATGTTCGAGTTATTCTTCAAACATGCCACCTTCCAATTCTACAATTCAGTAACTCCCAAAACCTCCTAAATGCCGCTTATTTATTCGATGCAGCAGCCGTTCCAGCCATCCCTAAATACAAATCAGCAGGTCAAAATAGGAACTACAAATTCCTAATGCAAACAGTCAAGCGTAGTGCACGCAATGCAAAAAACTAACTTACTTTGAGAGCCAGGTTAAAAGAAATTCTATTTATTTATACCAAGCCTAACTGGATGCAGAATAGTAAGAAATTAGCAAAATGCATCCCACAACATCAGTTATTTGTTTATCTAAAATATGGTACAATGAAAATACAAGAACTGGAAGGAGCTCTGTTGGTGCAGACATAGCAATATTGATTCGCTTACAGACGAAGATTTTAAGATCAAGTGCTTTAAGGCACGAGCATGACAAGCATCATAAGCCACAAAAGACACAAGCAACAAGTAATTTCTAGTTATATTGATAATGAGTTTAAGTAGAGAATTCTATGTTAATGTGCATTACTTGTTTATCTAATAAACATTTATATAGATGTGGAATACAAAGTTTCCACCTCTTTCAGGTAAAAAAACTAAGAGTTTGGCTTTAACTTCAGTGTCATTTTATCTTTTTGCCACCAGAACTTTAGCTAATATGATTGGCTTTTGTTTGATGAAAACAGAAATTAAGATAAGGTGGGTTTCCAGAAGGTAACTCAAACATCATGCTCCACCATCTCTGGCTAAAAAGGGTTATGGATCTGGCCTTTCACTGTTTCACCGCCAATGGACTGACTGAAGAATAATGACACTGTTCGTCTTTCTCATGCTAAAGACTTAACATTGGATCATACAGGTAGTATATCAAAGACCTGGATACGAGAACTAAAGTTGCATGCACTCAATACTGCATCAAAAATGAACACGAGTATCAACCATATAATGCATATATCTACAACATTATCCTCTGATATTAGCTCATCTGGTTTCTTGGTCACTTTTTAAGTTTTGTGGAGTTAAAGAGTATAAGCATGCACTTCTATATGCCAAGTACTGAATGTGTTTAACATCCACTGCTTTAGCTTGATAATAAGTGATTCTACTTTTGCCAATCAGTCACCACTCGTGGCATTGATGTTTCCGAGGGAAATCAGTAAAGCAAATGAGAGAACACCAACTGAAAGCACCAAGCATCCAACATTGACCAAAATGAACCTGATAAACAAATTAATGAAAAAGAAAAAATAGGCTGGTCCTGAACCACGTACCATCACGTCTTACATATAGTCAAAGGCTCCCCTTATTCCATCCAAGCTCTCTCCCAATGAAACTCTGCAACATGAAGCAGCAAAATGACCAACATATAAAGAGGAATATGAATGAACACTCAACCTCCGCAAGACTATTATCATCTTTCAATCTCTCTTAACATGGAAATCAGTTTGTGTACAGAAATAGTTACCACCCTTCTATATAAATCAGGAAAACAATAGAAAGATTCAGTTTCAGGCATGAGGTGCAAAATATTTGTTTTTTGCTATGAAAAAGGAACATTTAGGGGATTAAACCAGAAATTATCACTCACAAAAAAGTTAATAATCCAACAACAACCACCTATATTGGGAATAACTAACTAATGTAGCTTCATCAAAAGAATCAATATAGTTCCTACATTGGTTGCATAACTGAGTTCACTGTTTTGTAATCCTTGTCTACGGTATCCAAGGTTTTAAATATTGTACCATACCAATGTACCGATCAGTTGTTGGCACGGTACATACCGTGCTATACCAATACACAATACACTAAGGTGTACCAATGTACATACCGCCCATACCAAGCGGTATGGTACAGTATTGCAAACCATGACAGTATCATAATCCTTCCAGATCTTCTTCAGCTTCACTTGAATTGTAGTTGATGGTGTAGCAAGCATTTAATCTTCACCAGCTTGAACCCATGCCATAATGTGCCTGTGAGATGCACATTGATCAGTGCATGCTGAAAGAACTACCAATACGGTGAAGGGTAGCCACTTCCCATTTTGGCATGGATCGAATCTCACCAAATATATTCACATTGCACCTAACTCGAATTATGATGATATCAAATATCCTACAATTCATAAATCCAATCATGGTAAATATACTTGCTCATTTATTCCAGGGATGTTCTCAATAAATGTTGATCCAAATTTCAATTCTTGCTCTGAGCCTATGCAACATAGTTCCAAACAACCAGCAAAGAGGCAAGGAAGCATTAGCCAGACAAAGATAGAAGCACTTTATGTTGCCTCACTAGTGACAGAGCATCGATATTTGTTTCATTGGACCTTGCTTTACTGTTTCCCAACCTGAAAAAACAAGTGGTTTATCTGAAGGCTTGCACTACATGAAATGCACTTCAGATCTTTATATGATACATATATATATTACAGGATTGCATCAAACATGCATCCTGATTTAACAAACTTTAATGCTCCACTGAAACTCAAAGAATCAACTTTAATAGAAGAATCCAATATAAACAACGAGTTAGCAAGGGCTGGCTTTGTCAAGTTTAGTTGCCTGTTTTATCATTATGGTAATATATTCCTAATATCACATAAGTCCCAAACAACATTAACTTGTATCTTATGTTCATGACTCTTGTTGGCATTTTCCAAAAGTATGTCTAAGTTGGTGTCATATTGAATAAGTAGCATGATTATGAACCATTAAGGGTTCTTGAAACTGGATTTTGAGGAACCCAATAATCATTTTTCACAACCAAACTTAATTTAAAGGGACTCCTCCCACTTGTCTGATTGATCTTACTTCAAGAAATGATTGGATGAACATGTATAGTACACGATTCCAAGGAGTGTCAAAACTTCAAAGCTTCACATTGGGCCGAGGAAAGGGAACTATCATTTACAAATATTTTGTTGATTATTCACCAAAAAACAAAATAACAAATTAAGTCTTTCTCTAGAAGAGGATTAAGCAATTCGACACCATTGCTTATTGCTTCTTTGTCAGCATAGAAATTTAAATAGCGATGTGAATGTATAAATTAAACATAGTGCAGAGTCAATGCTTATTGAATTCTAGTAGAAGTATGCTCTAAAAGAAACCAAGTGAGGCATCTAAATAGTGTTTGATATTGAGGTTCTTGTTCATCCAAATAACACTCAAAAGAATAAAAAGAAACTTAATTTTAAAACACCTATACCTCATAACTCAATCAGTGTCATGCTATTACAAGGCTTTTAAGGCCCAAGGTCATGATAACTGGTTATCTCGACAAGTTAGTGAGACCACACTGCAAACTTCACAGTCTCACTACATAATGATAATGGTATATAAGGCCATGTAGTGCATTGTTTAATCTTTCACAATGAAACAACACAGTTGACACTTTATGACATTGGTTCACCACACAAAAGGAGTGAATACCTACTAAGTGCTTCGAGTATTTGTAACATAATGTGATCTTGGTTATGCTAAACGTATGTTTCAGCTCAAGGTTTAGAAAACTAGCCAGACCGATAAAATACCATTTGGCAAGTACCAGTCCAACCAGGAACTAGCACCCGGATTGGGCTTCTCTCGGTCCATTCTGAAATCTGAAACTAGTTTTTATTTTATTTTATTTTGTTTTGGCCAGTTGTTGAACGCTGTCAACAAAAGTTGACTGTCAACAACTCTCTTCATCCTCTTCTTCTATCCTCCCCCTCTCCTTCTCATTCTTCTCCTCACCTCCTTCTTCACCTTCTCATCCTTTCCTTTTCCTTCACCTTGTAATACCCTGGCATACCATCCATGTAACCTGTGTGCTGGGACATCCTGGTGGTACAAGTCACACTCTGAAAATTTTAAACCTCCAGATCAAAACAAGTCTCACATTGAAACTCAAAACCTTGCTTCAGCTAACGCTATTCCTCTCCCGATGCTCATGTGCATTTGAAGAACAATGGTTATTTTTACTGCTTAAGGTACAGGTTGTTGCAACTAGCTGGTTTCAGATTCTCATGTTTCTTTCATAATTCATGTAGATAAAATGAAATGTGATGATTCCAAGTCCCAACAAGCAAGAAAAAAGAAGTGTATGGTCAATCATACTTGCGCATGCAGTACTTGAATTCCTGACCCCGAACAAAGTCGTTCTCCCCTTCCTCCAGCTGACCCAAGTAACGCATTACACATACCAATGTTAGACGAAAACACAGCAAATAAGCGACGTTATATTAAGACCATAAGAATAAAAAAATTTCCTTTCTTTCCCATTTCATCTCACCGGATCGCTCTCATAAATCAGCTGAAAGCAGACGGGAGAAAGGCATCGCAGCGCACAGTTCTCCTTGTCGATTATCGACCACCTGCACCTCGACCCCCACAACCCACTTGTCCCGCAAACACCCGAGAAGAATTAGGTCATCTCAACTTTTCTTCTCTCAAACGATCAGATTAAAAAAAAAGGGAGCAGATGCGCTCAGCGGCTACCTCTCGATGTCGGCGTAACAAGCCTGCTTCTTTTCTCTGACCTCGATGTCCTGGCAAGATCCGAATCCGCATCGGGTGAACAAAGCAAGAGATCAACAACAACAACAGAAGGGGTCATCAGGTGGAGGCCGCTTACAGTGATCGGGCGAAGGGACGATTTTGCGAGACCAACCGGCGCGAGGAGGCAGAGCAGCAGTAGGCCCGGCCAGAAGCCAGCGACGGGGAGGGGACGGGCAGGAGAAGGTCGAAGTGGAGACTTCGCCATGGATGTTTGTGAAGACGGCCGGAAGCAAAAAGAGGCACCGCACCTTATTTTTACCGGTGTGTGACGGTGGTGATTATTGCTATTATTATTATTATTATTATTATTATTATTATTATTATTATTATTGATGAAGATTATGATTTCCAATAATATAAATCAATTCGAGAAATTCCAATACATCATTATATATATATATATATATATATATATATATATATATATATATATATATATATATATATATATATATATATATATAATCTGTGCTTGTCATCAGTTTCTTCCTGAGGAATTCAAAGAACGTAAGCAACCTTCACAGAAAGGAACAAAAGGTAACAACATGGCTCCATTCCAACATCTTGCAGATAATATGATTTCAGAACAGAAAAAGGAAGGGAAAAAAAAGAGAAAAAGAAAGGCTTTCAAGTGTAAAGAACAATGACAATGATTTAAAACAACCTCGTTTACAAACCGATGAGCACGAACAAGTGATCTAGAGAGAGGCTATTCAAGTGACAAAGAAGCAGGAAGCCCAATTCACCATGTAAATAATGCAAATTAATATCCATAATCTTGAACCGTGTAATTAAAATTGTCTCTTTCTGTACAACCCAACATCAAAATGCAAGCGACTAAACAAGAGAAAAAGGTAAGCAATGTGCTTACCCGCGGATGGATCAAAAACTTTTCTTTGCAACATCTGCTGGGAATTACTATCTACATGCCAAAGATTAAAAAAAAAGACCACATCAGTATGTCAAGACATCTTTTCGGGGTTGTGGTAGATGCCTCGGCGCATCCATTGCTTTAAAATGGCAGATGCACCTATATAACACAATTGCACCTGCACTTTTCCCTCATGAATCTTGTTTGATCGTGTAAACTCTGGATAAGTTAGCATTTTATACAAAAAAAAAAAAAACTGGTTGTTGTCAGACTTTGTCACCCGTCCAAGATGCTTCTACCTCGATGGAGAGTGGACTTATCTAGCTTCTCGTTAGCTCCTCCCACGATAGGACTTGTAGTTGAATCTCCCACCGAGTTGCTCCCATCTTGTTGATGCACATGAAGGTCCACACTATTTAATGGTATCAGTTTCTGGAAAAAGCTCTTGATTTAGCAATGACCTTCATGATATTAGACATAAAAGAATAGAGAGTTGTTCAAAATTGGCAAGATAAAGAGTGTCCTGATCTAGCATAACCAATAAAAGAGATTATAAAAACTGATAAGCATCAGTTTTCTTTTTGGAAATAATTGCATCAGTTAAAACGATGTTAAACATAATTAAACTATTTAAACAAATAAGAATCATTAGAATATTATGTAGCATGAAACTTGTTCCAGAACACTGAGAAGATATGAAATCTAATGTTGCATTTCATCAACCTTTTAATTTAAGCTCCAGATAATAACTCTGAAAAGTTTAATCTTTATGCCACTTTTATATCCAAAAAGGATTTAGCCACTGAATGCTAGAGTCGACGCAACAATTAGAGTTATGGATTTGAACTATGCATGTGCCGAGCAGCAGACAAGAAATACGTCCTACCTTCACAATCTCTGCCACATGTTAATCTGAACCACTATAAATTGCATGAGGTTGTGCCAAGTAATAATCATTAACGACATAGGACATATGTTCAAGGTCATCTATGGCCTCAACTATGCTCAAAAATTTTCCCCATGCATATGTTTTTCTGAGCTTGTAATGTGTTCAGATCAATTAAAGTATTAAAAATTTGGACACGACATGATCAGAAAATCAGTTACGCCTTTTTCAGTACTCAGATATATTGCCAGTTGTACTTTTCGTTTGAGGCAAATTAGGTTATTATACATTTAGAATGTGATGCCACAACTTCTATTGAAAACATTATGTTGGTCATCAAAATATTATTATAAAAACAAAAGAATGGCTCAATGCATGAGACTCTAGTTCATAAAGGAACAGCTTTACCATGGAGGCAAGCTCATCCCCTAGATATTATTATAATGCACTCCCAACGTTAGCAGCCAGGTCATGAGGTTCACAGACCAAATGGAGAAAGACAATTTTCCAATGAAAATTAATATACATGAACATGGTAACTTAGGGGTTACAAAGAACAACATTAAACCTTCAAATGGTAGGTATGCGCTTACAACATCATATGAACCAAGTTGGTTCCAAGAAAGGTTGTTTACCTGATCAATGGTGTCTGATCCCTCAGAATATAAGATAACAGGCCTGCATCTCTTGTCTTCATTCATCAAACTTGAGTTCTCAAAATGTGCACAAAGAGCAGCCTTACCCTGTATTCTAGCATATGCCAATAAGGCAACTTTTTCACTGTTTAACTTCTCCCACTTCTTCCCATTGAATGTCTGTACATGCAAAAAAATCAATTTAGTATATACTTCCAGATTGTATGAGCCTTTATGTGTAGGACTAGATTTCACATTCAAAGTAGGATAAGCTAAATGAGCACATAGAAATGGTATGCATTAAAGGAACTCATGGGGCCCTGTTCAAAAATGTACATCAAGCTATTACTATAAGATTTCCCATTCTTCCATGCTCCACAAGGGCATTATTTCAAAAAATTGTTTGGACCAAGACAAACAACAAAAGACTTCAAAGTATAAAAGATATATCGAGCAATATAGGAAAACCTTATAGATGGACATAATGTGTGAAGGAGAAACCATGTTTATAAATGCATAACCGACGTTGCATTTATTCTGCAGATACAGGAAAAAAAAAAATCGGATTCAGCTCATGAAGAAATTAAAAAAGAATATAGTAGCCAGATCTGACAGATACTACCTTAAAATCAATTGGCAAGTACAGGAAATCATAAGTACCCTTGTGATTTTCATCAATTGCAGCCAACAGCATCTTAGAGGTATACCTATAGAGATTGAAAAACTAGCTTCAGCTCATGATATTGCAATCCCAAAAATCAGCAGAAAATGATAACATATTCTTGAACTATACTTATTTGGAATGTTCTTGATCATTAGTGTTGTTCTTGTATCTTCGCCTCTAACAATTTTGTCCAAATCAAGCAGATACCTCTTTTTGTTATCATCTTGACTCCCTTGGCTATCAAGCTGTCGACTGTGGCCCTGAAGGCCAAATGAACCTGAACCAGGATACTGGTTATTACCAAGGAAGTTAGGACCAGATCTCTGATACTGCATCAATCTTAGTTTGGGTGAACTGTTATCATGTATGTTTCCTGTTAAAACAATTCCTGGATTCCACAAGGCAGTAGGACCACTTCCACTGTTTTGGGTAACCCGCATATTTCCAAATGCAACCTGGTTCATGACAGATGTTTCAGGTGTCTCAGGAAAGTAACTGTAGTGTCTCTTGAAAGGAACGCCAGGAGGTGCTGATCCCACCAGATGATGCTGGCCATGGGATGACCCAGAAAATGAGTCATGCTGATTTGAATAGAAAATGTTCTGCCTTTGCTGTCTACCATTTGATGGGAAAGGAAGTCCCGTAACTGGAGATCTCCAAGAAGACGGGGGTTGATCCATGTTAGAAGTTGGACTGCCAAAAACAATCTGGGATCCAGTCAAAGATCCAAACCCTGATGCATTTGGAGCTGAAGGACCCAAAGAAGACAAAGGACCAGGACTTGAGGCCAGCATTCCACTATTATGATCCCGGTATGATCCACAATGCTGAAACCTACCTTCATGAGGTGAATTGCTACCAGAGTACAGCTGATCAGCATAATTAACCTTTTCTTGGCCCTTAATTAGTCCAACTTTTGTAGAATTTGACATCACAGGAGATAGTATGGTACTTAATCCAGGCAAACAGTCACTACCTATAGAGTTTATGATTCTCCCAGCAGGGGTCGTACAGAGAGCTTGTTGGAATGGACTGCTCTCATTCGGACTATTGAATTGGAACCATGTACCTGACATCCACAAGGAATGAAACCAACCTCTCAACAGATAAAATCAGATCCAGGACTAAAGTTGTTAACCAAAAAATATATATCTGATATAGCAAAGTTACCTGTAAAACTGTTTACAGGAGAATTTCCATGATGTTGGTGAACCCTGGCTTCATCAGGATCCAAATTATAAGTTGTTTGCTGCATCAAACTGTTCAAGATATTTTTTTAGCATTTTAAGGAGGAGGTGATATCAAAGAACTCGAAATCATGAAAATAAGCAAGGAGAAATTATTTGAATTTACTAACAAAAATCAACCGGCATAATGCTTCTAGCTATAGATTAAAGGATGAAAAAATGGTTCTGTTTCTACAAACTGTTCTTTGATCAGAGGGGAAAATAACTAATATGCTATGAGATCTACAATCTCCATGTAACTATTTCAGAAGCAGCATAATTAGTGTTGATTGTCAACTTGTAGGAAAACACTAGGCCTGTGTGGTGTTACTAATATTTTGTTTCTTTATTTGGATAAAGAACTACATAAAAGTCTATGTAAATGATGCCAAAGGATACATATTTAAAATCTTCCCCGCAAGGTAAGTAAACATGTTTAATTTCATACTTCCATGTGAGATACAATAGCAAAAGATTACCAACCAAGAGAAATCTAAGAAAAAACTCAATTGCTTAGTTATTGTAATTCTCGCAGACCTGTCTGAGTATGTCAATATTCATCTACTTTTGAGCAAGGACGAATTCAGTAATACCAAGTTATGGATTTTTTAAATATTTCAATTCTTAATAAAAGGAGGCAAATTTTGGATCAGTGTCCAATGGGTAGAACAAATTCAGCAGTAGATTATTTGTTCATGATATTTCACATTATATTGACAAAATTAATGAGGCAAGGCATCAGATGCAAACTTCATGTCAAAATGTCTAGGCAGCTGAATAAGATAAAAAATCCTACTTAAGTTATAATGAGACCTGAAAGAATTCTAGTAATAAACCAACATGTTGCAGAGTCACCCCAAAATCCATCCTGTACACCACATTGAAATTCTAATGGCCAGTGCATTACCTCCATGTAAAATACCACTGCTGCTGACATCTGGGAAGTGTATAACTACTTCAAGAACTACAATATAAAGAAGTCCAGTAACTCTAACATAAACAATAAGGTAGTTGCTATTAGCCAACCATTAGAATCTCTTTGAAGTTCAATCCCTAAATTATAAGCATAAGGAAGCTTTTGAATAGAAAAAAGGAAAAAAAAATATAGATACAGGACAGTAAGCCTTGTGTGGTAGTATCCGCTGACACTAACCAGCTTTAGAATATATTAGAACTACACACACCATGAGCAAAATTAAAATGCCGATGGATTAAAGGTGCATATAAATAGGAAAAAGACATAAAGTGCTTCTGCTTGTGAAACTTCAAATTGCACCTATCCATGGAATGTAGATTTAATATTTTTTTAATATTTTTAATGCACTAAATGCACTGTCCTTTTAGTACCATAAGTACAGTAACCATTGTCATCGAAGTATCAAAGCATTCTCACCATAACTAAAAGCAAATAATTGAACTAGTCATATGCATACTTTCTTCGAGCTCCACCAGGGCGACTGGGTTCCAGTTTTATTCGTTTGCCAGCTATTTCGCACTTGTTCAACGACTGAAGTGCAGCTTCTGCCGCCCTGACATCATAGAACTCAATAAACTTATGGTGCCACTTGTTAGGTGTCTCCCTAATCTGTAAGACAAAGCAAGGAAATACTGGCCTTATGAAATAAACTTGTGTGTAGAAAAGCATAGGATGCTCACTTAATTGGAAAAAAAACATGAGAGGAAATAAACAAATCTGACCTCTTTTATTTCCCCATGAACACCGAATATTTGAAAGAGGTCATCATTTGATACTGATGAATCCAAATTAAATATCACAAGGGTTCCTTGATTCATATCTTTGTCAGATGGGTTTTCCTAAATGTTTGTAGAAAAAGACAAAAGAACGAATAAGAGACGAGCTTAAATCAGAGGTAAAATCATTAAAATAAATAAAAAAAATCTATAACCTAACCTTTGGAATAGAAAAATGGATGTCAAGCTTTCTCCGTCTTAAGGGCTTGTTTTGCAGTGCACGCATAGCATTTTTGGCAGCCCGTATATCATAATAAGATATCATAACAAATCCCCGGTGCTTGCATGCAGTGTAAAGACTTCGGATGTCTCCATACGGCTACAAGAGGCACAACATTATAATGTCTCAAACAAAAAAACAGTGCCCATAATTTTCTTTTTGGAATATCATGGATCAGGATAAAATGTGCAGATGCAAACGTTAATTGTTCAGAAGTGGACCAAACAAGAAGGAAAACTAACATGACCAACAAAAGCATAGGTTTCAAGATAGACATCATACAAGATAGTAGATAGAACCTGCCAGGTTGCAGAAGTGCATCATACAAGAAGCAAAATTAAAATGATTCATAAAAGCATAGGTTTCTTGTTAGACATCATAGGAGAAATTAAAAGAAGTACCCAGTTTGCAGATTAAGGTTCTCTTTACTCCAGGAAGGAATGATTACAGGGACATAAATCTTATAATTCGCATTGCACCTCAAAGCAGAGAGCATATTTTAACTTGCATGTGTAACAACAATTAATATAGGAAAAAGATGCCTTAACTGTCTATAGATCAAAGAATTGTATGTAATACAATAATTTATATAACAATATTTTGAAATTTATTGTTAATTGGATCATAACAAGATCATGAATTTGGTTTTCACAAAAGTTCTTTTTTCACTGGTATATGCTGGGAGGCATCAAGTTCCTCCATGAACGAAGCATAGAAGTGTAGGGAGTCCACAGCTAGTGTAAGTCCAGACTTATTCGTTTCTTTTTTGCACACATCTGGGTTTCTCAATTTTGATATGAACTTTAATGACTAACTAAACTGGTTCAAAATTTTAGATTTTTTTAACCTAGATTGTGCAAAAGCATTATATCAATCATCCACAGTTGTTGATGTATATACTATATCAACAAGTATGCCAGATGAAGTCATGAATCTCATGCATACTGAAAATTTTGCTCTTTAAGAATTTTGACCAAGGGCTCAAGTTGAATATCATTTTTCGAGTCATGGCCATCATTTGATAGGTGACTGTTACTGTAGTTTCAGACCCAAAAGTTTGTTTTCTGTTTGTAAACCAGATCCTATAAACCTAGGTTTTCTAGACATATTGACAATCAATTGTTTCTAGAGTAACACATCCCATAGCACATCATTTTCTCTATATAAACCTAATCCTAGAAACCTAAGAATTATAGATATATTGCACAATTAATTCTTTTTGAGTTACGTATTCCATAGCCATAAATAGTTGAAAGCTTCAATTAGAAGTCAGAACCAAAATCCTACAACTCACTACACTTCTTGGATTTCTCCACAAGCTCATATTACGGCTAATTATAGATTATCCCATGTAATTAGCTATCTTTAACATCCCAATTCTTATACTTTCAAAAGTTACATTGAGATCCCTATACTTACAAAAGCAAAACATTTAACTTTGTTTCTTCTCATGCCATCAACTCTGCTAACGGAAATACCTCACATGCTCAGTGGTAAACCTTGTGGTATTTTTTCATTTGCTGAGTCAACGACATGAGAAAAAACGAGGTTAAATGTTTCACTTTCATAAGTATAGGGATCCCAATGTAACTTCTGAAAATATAAGGATCAAGATGCTAAAGATAACTAATTACATGAGGTAATCGTAATTAGCCCCTCGTATTCCCCTTGGAGCCTATCCTCACACTTGTCCTAGATTAAGTGATTCTTTCTTGTGTGCTACCCAACAAAGGCTCATTATCTTTAACCAAAAAAAACCTAATGACCACAGCAAATAAACATAAAAACACAGCAAAATCGAGAGTAGGCAGAAAGTCCGTAGTAGTCGCAAATCAAAGGTTTTAAGCCATTCAAAGTTCTAAATAAGTTACTGTAGATAATATATACACATACTATGTCGTGTAAACTCATTATATATATCCATGAAGACATGGACATAAAGCATGAAACATGACATTTTGCAGGAGCAAAACTGCAGGTGTGATATGTCAGTTTATGGATTGTTACTCAAACACCAACTGCAATGAGGTACCACAGAAAAATTTTAGATAAAAAATATCGATACACATTTACATAAAAGGCAAAAAAAGATTTCAAAATATTATAGAAAGTAATTACCGCAAATAGTGACTGCAGTTCCGAGTCTTCAACGTTACTATTAATGTTCCGTATGAACAAAGTTCTTGAAGGATGCTCGCCATATGGATGCTCACCAGACACAGTCCCGAAACCATTGGGAAGAATGTGCTGACTGATCCCATTCTCTGCATAGCTATCAGATACAGTTACTTTTTCCATACTAGCAGTAATGCTCTCTGTTGGACCAGAATCCAATTCAAAACCTCCAACACTACCAAAAAGATCACAATCTTCTGATTCATCCACTAGTTTAGGCAAGTTTGTAAGGTCAAAACCATCCATTATGCCAGCTAAAAGATCTTCTTCATTGTTAGGTAACAAGACCTCATCCTCTTGGAAGTCCAGCTCATCCACAATGAACTCGCCCTCCAAATACTTACTGTGTGTTTTCAATTGAGAAGATGAATTGTCAGCTGAATGAACACCATGTACTGAATCTATAGTCACAAATGAAAATTTACATATGAATCAGTTCAACAAAAGTAGTTGGTGATAACTCAACAGATGAGAAATGCTGCATACATTTACCATGCCAAATTACTGGCAACGAACTAGAGAAAAGGCTAGCATCGGATGATCCATAAAATGCACTGGAGCTGAATGGACCTTTCCATAAAATTGTTCCAGCTCTTGGCACCAATTTGTTTGATGAGACGCTCAATAGGCCTATAGATAAACAGTCAGACATGTTTTGAATGAACAAAAATTCTTATACCAAGTAGGACAAGCGAGGCATCTTTTTCTACAACTTACCTTCTGAAACTGAATGTTCTTTGCTCTGGTCCATATTTCCTGTACAAAGTGCCAAACAAAGGATGTTGAGAGATAGAGAGGGGGGATGCAGCAACAATTGAGGAGGATCATGAGGGACCATGACAAATTAGGTGACAATGAGAACCATAAAAAAATCCTCCTACCATGCTGGTATGCTAAGCGTAATGCATCTGTAAGTTTACACTGTTTTAGATTAGACAAATCCTTCAATAAGCATTTTACAGGATTCTCCTAAAAGGCAAACACCCCAGACAGCAAAGAAATAGACAACCAACTAGAGAAAGAAGACACACCGCACCAAAATGCACCAAAAACGGATTAATTGCCGTAAACCAAAATATTATAATAAAAAAAGCACCAATGTGACAGATTAAAGAGGGGAAAAGGTCATGATGGCTCGGTTGATGATACACATCAAACTCCAAGCGGGTAGCTGATTATACATTTAAGCAACTCCCGACACCCTAGAAGAAGGTTCACATAATAAAGAAGCCATCTTTGCCGCGATCTCATTAAAAAAAAAAAAAGAAGAGCAAATCAAACCGGAAATAAGATCCACCGACCGGCCGAAACAACCAACAAAAGAAACCCTACTTTCAACAGAAGGTAGGCAACAATTGAACGACGCAATAAATAATAACCAAGCGGAAGAGAACACTTCAAACTCCATGCCGGTAGCTGCTCATACATCTAACAAACCTCCCAACACCGTAGACGAACAAGGTTCACACCAAAAACCAAAAAAAAAAAAAACCATATTTGCGGCAATCTCATTTAAAAAAGAGCAAATCCAACAGAAAACGAGATCCACCGACTTGCCGAAGGAACACCACCACACAAAAAACACTTCTTTCAATAAGGGACTCCACCCAAAACCCGAAACAAGCAGAAAACAACCAAGCATCGAACGAAGCAAAAGACGATAGAGCAGAAATGCTTACCAAGCAGAAGAACTTGGCGATGCCCAACGCTGCACGAGATATCCCCTAGCGCGCCGAGACTCCCCTACCCGTCGCAATCAAACCAAATACAGCAAGAGAAGCCTCAGAGTACGAAACCTCCTCCTTTTGGCTCGCCCTCGACCGCAACCTGACAGACGGAGAGAGAGAGAGAGAGAGAGAGAGAGAGAGAGAGAGAGAGAGAGCGAGAGATTACCGGAGGTAGGCGAAGCAAATCAAAAGAGAGAGAGACGGCGAGAGGGAGAGCGGCAGCAGCTGGGTTTATAACTTGTGCGGGCCGGGATTTAGCCGTGTTTAAATTTGATTTGGCGTCCGTCTGCGCTTTGTCCATCATCAAACTATTATTACCACAATACATACATTCAAAATGTTATTTTTTATAAGATGATAACATCATTTATAAATATATATATATATATTGTTAAGTAAAAATTCGATTACCCAAGTTGAAGAGATGAATCAAATTCGATCCTTTTAATAAATTATTCAAGGAGAATAATATTTAATTGTCCTTGAACACAAAACCACGTTTTATATATGTAAAATCGTGTTGGTTTGTTCGGATCAGCATCAGCAGAAAAGCACGTGGCATCGAGTTTATCCACTCGGCATCAGTTTTGGCACGTGGAACTGCACCCGGCGATTGAGAGTTGTTGGGCCAGCGCAGCTGATGACGTGTCATCGGTCAACCCTCTGTTTGCGTCTCTGACGACACGATGGAATTCTTGAGGTTGACTGTCAGTCAATTCTATATTAAATCTCCTCTCACAATATATTTGATATGAATAAAAGTGATGATGCTGGACCAGTTCCGAATACAGATCTTGATTGGATAATTAGGAACCAATATATTTATCAATCTTGCATGAATCAATGAAAATAAATTTACTGGGGAAAGAAGAGCAAGACATTTACACTTCTCAGCCCTAATAGTGATTGATAATTAAATGTTTTTTCTGCCCAAATAGTATATCTGATAAGAAGGTAATTGGGAGGGTTTATAGCATCTGTATATTTGGAGATATCCTTCTTTTTATAGGTTATAACGTATAATTATAAAAAATATTCCTTCTTGGATGTCATGCTGATTAGACATACATGGATGATAGTGCTATGCGCATGACTAATTCAACATGCATATGTGATCTCATGATCTTGCTCCATTAATTAAGCACGTTTAGGTGGTGTTAGATTATTGTCTTATTAACTGATATATATATATATATATATAAAAGAAGCATATTTGGCAGGTGCCGTGCACGTGATTGATATTTATAAGTCGGTTTTCCCGACCTTGGAGCTTCGGTGGCGGTGGTGTAATGGCGACGACGCTCCATCGAAGCCTCCCATTTCGACTCTCTCTTCCTCTCAAATCTTCCTTAACTCCTGCCTTGATTCCCAGGAACTACTTCTCCTTCTTTGCCATGGCCGCCAATGTATGCTTCTCGACGTCTCAATCCCCCCTTTCTCTGTGTGCGGTTGGATTATTGTGCTCTTGAACCAAGTGCAGGCAACGAGTTCAGCCGGCGACGACGCTGAGCGAATTGAAGTCGAATCCGATGTCAAGGTGGAGGATAGCAACAACGACAAGAAGAAAAAGAAGATCTTTGTTGCCGGATCGACCGGCAGGACCGGGAAGAGGATCGTGGAGCGGCTGCTCTCGGGAGGGTACGGCGTGCGTGCAGGCGCTCTGGATTTGGAGAAGGCGAGGAGTGGCCTTCCCCTGGACCCGGACTTGCAGATTGTGAGCCTGTCGGACTTGGAATCGCTTGATATTTTTCGGAAATTTCTTGTTTTTGGTGGTTGATTGCTTGGTTGGATTGGCAGGTCAGGGCGGATGTGACGGAAGGCTCGGAAAAGCTGGCTGAAGCCATCGGGGATGCGGAGGCGGTAATATGCGCAACTGGGTTTCGTTATTCGTGGGATATCTTCGCCCCTTGGAAGGTCAGTTCCACCAATTGTTGTTGTTTCGATGTGTTTTTGCAAGTAGGTGAGCTTCTACCCTTTAACTAGTAACAGGACAGATGAATTTTTCCTAAGAAAAGAAAAGATTTTTCATAGTGAACTTAGGACTGAATTCTAGAATCTCTAACGTGGAACAGACTTTGAGATGGACTTTTAGTGCAGATTGAGACCTGAATTGCATTGGACCCTCTTGTCTTTGGTTCCTTTGGTAGCTAATTATAATGGTAATATTGGACCATTTGAGACATCAAGGTTTTGAACTTTGGAATCTTCATACCTGAAATTGTTCGTCCTCCCAACCTTGTAACATGCGGAACCTATTCTCCCATTTCTTATTTTATCTTTCTGATTAGGGATATGGAGATGTTGGATATGAATAAGAATCTAATTGTTCAATATGTTGGTTTGTTAAATTTTTGTTATTGGTATGATCCTAGTTTTTTTTTTCATGATATTTGCTAGATGAAAAGTGTACATTTTACCCTATTGTAGGCTCAACACTTAATTATTCAAAGGAAAAATCTTACAAAATGAGTTATTCAGTGGAGTACACTAAACAAGCATATATAATTGTGCACCACAGTTTCTCTGATTCTTATGGGTTAAGATGCAATAATAATTGAGAATTATCAATTGTGCAAGTACTTGATTTTTGAATTAACTTTAAAAAAAAAACACTTCTTTTGGCTTAGAAGTATTGTTTTTGGTAAGAAGAATGTAGGTCATACCAGTTATGGTTTGAAGCCACATAATTATTGTCCATCATAGATGTTTTTGTAGAAACCCTCAAATTGAAATGCCTGATGAAGTATCAATCCTGTTTCCAAAAGGACTTTGATATTGAAAATTGAATTGGGACATTGAGTCATTAGGATTGCATGTAATGGTTGATTTGACTCATTCGATCTAAAGCAGCTATTGACTGTCAAAAGAGGTATTGGCTACCAGAATTCTTTGTTTGTTGATAGCCCATCAGAAAGCACAAAGGATCTGTTAAGTAATAATTTCGCCCATAAATCAAACCAATCCATTTGCCTAGCCAGGTCGGCTAAGTCTTCATACTGTTTAAGTACACTTTATCATATGGTTGTGCATGGTCTTACCTATTTGTTATCCTTTATGATTGACCCTTTAACCATGGTCATTCTGCATCCAATGACAAATATCTGTTAGTTAATAATTTCAGTCCATAAATCAAACCAATCCATTTGCCTGGCCAGGTTGGCTAAGTCTTCATACTGTTTAAGTACAATCTATCAGATGGTTGTGCATGGTCTTACCTATTTGGTTAGCCTTTATGACTGACCCCTTAACCATCTTCATTGCATCCAATGACAAATATCTGTTAGGTAATAATTTCAGCCCATAAATCAAGCCAATCCATTTGCCTAGCCAGCTCATCTTAGTCTTCATACTGTTTTAAGTACACTTTATCATATGGTTGTACATGGTCTTACCTATTTGGTTATCCTTTGTGACTGACCCCTTACCCCTGTTCATGTTGCATCCAAATATATATTTTTTGATTGTCAAACTTGTGTATCCTCAGTATTGTCCCATCACTTGCTGATAGTATGTGCGAAACAAGAAACAGGAATTATTGGTTTTATATCAGAAGATGAGATTGCAAAGCAATGAGTAGTGTTGGACACTATTTAAAATGCATCATTATGAACTATGCAGAACTTTAAAAGAAGATGCACCTTGTGTTACGAATCAATAAGAAAGGGGGTGTGGGATTGCAGAGACTTAAGGAACATACTGTTTTGCTTGATCTCGATTCAATTTGATTTGACACTGATCATCTTGGGCCATATTACCCAAACTAATAGGTCTTGGCCGAAATCAGCCAAAGGTGGTCATAGCCTTTGTGAAATGAATTGGCACACTGACATGTACATCGTTGGATCCACTTGTCTTCTTTTCTAATGCATTTCCTATCTAAAACTTCATCAAAATCATGAATATATCACTAAGTTGTAAATTTCAATCTTTGGCCTAGTCAAGATGGCATGCATGTGTCTGATCCTGCGTGCGTTGTATGGGGTGAAG
Organism: Musa beccarii; assembly: GCA_024322285.1. Classification (NCBI taxonomy): domain Eukaryota; kingdom Viridiplantae; phylum Streptophyta; class Magnoliopsida; order Zingiberales; family Musaceae; genus Musa; species Musa beccarii. The sequence continues at coordinate 1,500,894 of CM044399.1, forward strand.
TCAGGTTACTCTTAGTAGAGCTAGTTATGAGTTGCTCGCAATACAAAAAGCATCAAGATATCCTTAGTCACTTGAAGTTGGAACGAGTTCAAACCATATTTTTAGACAGCAGAATTAGAAATCGCCTACTTATACATGGTTTCAAGTGTATTTATCCTTCACATCACAGATTTGCAATATCTATTTACGCTGGGTCTTAGTTATACTTGTTGCTGGTGGTTGACTTGTTGTGTTATTTAGTTTCCATCCATGACCCAAGGAATAAAGGTTGCAGGTGGACAATTTTGGTACGGTGAACCTAGTGGAAGCATGCCGGAAGATTGGGGTCAATAGGTTCATCCTTGTCAGTTCCATTTTGGTCAACGGGGCTGCAATGGGCCAAATACTTAATCCAGCCTATATAATACTAAATGTATTTGGACTTACATTGATAGCAAAGCTACAAGCGGAGCAATACATCCGAAGATCTGGGATCAACTATACAATCATAAGGCCTGGTGGCCTGAGAGATGAACCTGCGACTGGAAACGTCATTATGGAACCAGAGGTAAAAACATCCAGTTGAGCCATAAAACATAATCTTTATCGACTAAATACTCAGGACCGTTCATTATTCAGATTTCCTGTTTCATTTATTCTTGATCTTGACATGATTTGCAGGATACTCTGTATGAAGGTTCCATATCTAGAGACCAGGTTGCAGAAGTTGCTGTGGGATCACTCTGCTGCCCCGATGCTTTCTACAAAGTTGTGGAGATTGTTTCTCGATCTGATGCTCTGAATCGCCCAGTGGGTGATCTATTTGCTGCTGTTAGGCAAAGTTGATGAGTTCTTAACTTCTTGTGTACCAATATGGTATGACCAGTCTAGATTCATGTTAATGTGACAGGCCATGGGTTGGAAAGTATGGATACATACATTATATTCTATGAAAAAAAATCTTCGATTTTTATCGTTGTCGTCGGCAATAGCAAGGATCTCTCTTCAATATTAATTTTTAGGAAGCTGATGAATTCGGCTCGAAGTTACAAAACTGGTTTGATTGATGATCAGATTGGCACAACATTATTTTCGGGTGGCATGTACAGGTTGCCAGGCATGAGTCTACAGGTTGCTAGCCATCTCTAAGAACACAATGTTGGTAGCCATCTACAGGTTCTACAGTCCTTTTGCCTACTCCAATTTCTCTTACCTAACATCTGTGATAGCATGATTCTTCCCTAGATGCCATTGTTGATCTCTCAACGCCTCCCAAGCACTGCCATGGCAGTCTCTGTCTTCTTCCCCATGTCCTCTCATCGTACAGTTCTATTGCGATCCTGTAACAGCTCTGCTAGCTTCACAGTAAACCAGGACGTTGGTACGGAGATATCGTTTGGTTAGGAAGCATTCGCTTGCGACGGACGCAGAGGCCGCAAGCTGGAGACGAAGACGACATCTGTCCGCGACAGGCATGGACGCGAAGAGGGACATCAGTCCATAGCTCGCCCCTCCTCCCCCTCCTATGGTTCAGCCTCTCCGACCACTGCATCCCTCAGTCACCTCTTCCGCCACCATCACCACCACCACGACCCTACCAAGGGGGGCACAGCACATGTGGCCTTGGTTTGACTCCAAACCTGTCTCCTCTTTCTCCATGCGGGGAAACGGAGAACGGGTTCCACACGCCATGGCCAAAGCAGCTCCTTGCTTCCCTCCGCCATTGCCGATGCCGGTAACTATCCTGCACCGTTCCCTGGCCGAGCACTCGAGCTCGCAGCTTCACATTGATGCTCACCCTGTATGCATCCCCCTTTTAACTTGCTCTGCCATAATTGCAGTCTCAAGGATCCAAAGAATGGTCATCTAATCATCAGGTCAAACACGAAATGGCTGTGAACTGTAGATGCAGGGAGAAGAAGGTGAAAACAAGAAATTTTGTCGACCGGCATGGCAAGTCAGCAAAATAAGATCTTTCCTTTCTTCTTTCCATGTTGACTACCACAACATTTCTAACATTGTGTTCCTGTTTGTTGCTCTCAGTCAAAAGAAAGCATTGATGCAGATATTGGAGATGTTTCGAAGAAACCATGGTTGTCATTTCCTCTTGGATTGAATACTTGAGAGACATCTTTACAGGAAGAGTGGTATCACCACAAACTAGAAGCTGATGGCATTCTGGCACCGACAACTTTGGCTTCACTGGTCCTTCTGTGCCAGGCATGGATTTGAGATCATGATCATTTCGTTTGTCATTTATCTTTGTGGAATATACCAACACAATTGCACAGCAGCAACTGCTTCAGCAAAATGGTAGAAGTTTAGGGTTTGGGTGACGATCGAGTCATTTCTGTAAGTGCTTACAGTCAGTGAAACTTGAGAGCAAGCTTCTGATCATGACATTGAGATAACTCCACTATATAATAAAAACAAATTTCCATTTCCAGGTGATGCTGCAGCTCACTACTGATTCGGAAAAGCCAATGTGGAGAGAGACCGCACGGAATAATTGCACTGAGAAGTGACAAGAATGAACAGCATGAGATCCTTGCTCATCTGCAACACAAATCCTTCGGTGTCTGAGAACAGATCGAGACTTGACAGGGAAACATCAAGCACAGTTCCACATCCAAGACTTGGATGTTTGATCCCCAAAAAGATCCGACCATTTCTATCTTGCAGCTTCTGAGAAGAAATGAGAGTTGGGATAAGAATCACGGGCATGGATGGATCCACCACTTGTGTGAACAACGTGATGACCACTAGCCTTGGTTTCTTCAACCATGAGAAAAGGTCTGAAACATGAGGAAGAACAGCTCTCTCTGTCTACAGACATGAAAACAAGTTCATCCATCAGTATGAATTCACTTTCATTTTTCTATAGCATACATACACTGCCTGATCTCCGACAGGTGAGCTTCACCCATTTGGACGAGCCAAATGTGAGGATAGTGATGGTGGGAGCAAAAAGAGCAGCAAACTCATCACCAAGACTTGACATGGGGAGATATTTCTCATCAAAAATGATCATACACATTGCAAATTGTCAAGCTTGGATCCAATTTAAGCTTCTGAGATGACCCGAGTGACCACCACCGAGCAGAACAATCTACGGACTATTGAAGTGAAAGTTGATGATGATGATGAGCAGGAAGTCTTTGGTCTTTCAGCTGCATTATTTCATGGATAAGTTTGATTGCTTGCTCTCCATCAAACCAACATGACGGCCCCCGCATCAGCTCAACCCTGAAGATTATTTACAGTTGCAGACAATTAATGGCCATCAATGCAGTTGACCTTTTTGCGCTCTCACTGGCTTCATGCCAACCATAAATGAAGTGCCGTCACATCATGAGCAGATTATTGTAGATTAGATCTTGTTCTAGATGTCAAGCAAGTTGCCAACTTGGAAGACAAATTTAGTTCTTGTTTTAGTTTGGTGGAGTCATTGATTGCTGAGCTTTGTAGCTCCCGACGTTGGTTCTATTGGCTGTGACTGTGAGTGATCACATTGCCTGCTCTGTTCATGTTGATGGGGAAGCAAGAAAAACCAAATCTGAGACATTTACTGAAGTGGGGGAAAAAAAAAATCATTCTTTTTGACATTTCTTGTCACTAATTTAGCAGTTCTGACAAGCGCCCTCGTTCTATAGTTTTTTGATGCTATTGATCTCAGTTCCTCTGAACTCTTTGACCTGGGGAATTTTGTTGGAGGATCATCCCCTACATTGTGTTTCTCTACATTTTAATATGAAAGAAATTAGATTCTACAGAGAAAACAGCATTATCCTCTCATTGATTTGTTTCTAAATATCCTGAAGAATCTCTCCAAGGATGTGACAGACCAAAGGTAGAAGACTCATCTTATCTTCCTGCATCCAACAGTATGCAAATGGATACCTCTGTAGCTACATATGCAAATTATCCTTTTGGCACTGAAACCTACCTACCAAGCTACCAGATCTTTCTCTTTGACGAATAGGAGCTCCATCTACAAAGTTCAAGCTACTTGTGGGTGGCAGTGCTTTCTATCTTGTTTTGATCAACCATTTGTGGATTCCTGATAAGCTGCAGCAGATTGGACAAGCAGATTGCACTGACTCCCAAGGGGCATACATGGTACCAGCAAAGCTTGTTCCTTAGCTGATCATATGGCAGTGGAAAAGATTCCAAACAACTTTTTCCTGTAACATCCATTCAAGAGATGTTTGCTCCATTTGCACCATCTTTATCCTGTGGTCAGGACCTCTGCTCTCTGTGCTACATCCAACTTTATATTATTCTTACGATCCTGTCCTCCATGCCTTGGATTTCTGTAGGCTCATTAGAGGTTCTTCTTATCAGGAACACAGACTAGTTGAAAGACTCTTCCAGAGGGAGGACCAGAGTTCTGTAGTTACATTCTCTCTAGCATATTTGTCAAGACTGCACCCTGTTTGGAGTTCTTCACAGCTTTGGCAAGATGGTAAATGTCTTTGCACAGGTTCCTTGGATCATCTTCTTTGGATCTATCATCACCTAAATTTGAGTGAGGCCTTGTTGTTGTGCCCTCTGTAGCCATTCCTTGAACCTCCAAAAGGGATACATGGGTTCCTCAAAAGCATGCAATTACTCCTTTATCCTTGGAACCTAAGACAAGTGACACATCCCACAGAGCTCATGATGTAGGACATGTTTTAGATCCTGTAGGGGTAAAAGATTTATATCAGATTGCTGGGTATGTCCTCTAAGTGCACTGTTAAGGAGAAGGAACTAGGATGAATTCTGGGATGTGCCTGCTACATGCATGATTTTGTCTGTTCCTTTCCTATTTATTGCCTCTGGTAGTTCCTACCTGCAGGTTCTTGAGTTCCAACCAAGAAGAGGAGCAGGAAAGATGTATGCAGAGACCGGGCTGCTGTTGCCCTGCATGCAGGGCTTTCCACAGGAAGTATCGGGAGCTGATCCACATCTTCTTCCGTTTACATCTCATGAAGACTTGGTCTCCACTGTCTTCCCTGCTGCTGCTCCCACCTTGGTATGGATTGCTCCATGATTCTTCCTTTCTGTCTTCCACCCAGTCCCTCACTAACACAAGGTCTTATTTGCTGCTTAGATTTCATATGACTGATTTCTTGCAGGAGATCTTCTTCTTACTTGATAATCTTGAGAAATCAGACCATTATTAGTTCCTCAAATCCATAGGGTATTATGTGTTGGGAATCTTGTTCACATCCGTCGATCATGAACTAGAATGCCCACCGATCTCTGTTTTGTTATGGATTCCCATAGACCTCATTTCTATGTGATGCTTGATAGACGCAGAAATATTAATGCTTTTATTTGTTTTCTTGTCCCTCTTTCTTTAACTTTTTTTTCTTTCTTAAGATTGCTGTTAACCCATCTTTTTGCCCTATTTCTTTGAGATTAAGCTGATGACTCTATATGCTTCTTTGCTCCACCTTATTTCTTCTTGTTGATTTTTTCAGATAGGAAGTAAGAATTTTTACATACTCAACAGCAAATACTTGTATTCAACTTTATCCATTAATTTGTCACTGCAATCAAGTCTTTTTTTATCTTTCTTTTTAATTTATTCATGCTTCCTGCTCAGATTAATCTAGTAGATCTGCATATAGACAGCCATTTAAGTAAGTTCTTGCTAGCTGCTATGTGTTCTTGTATAAAAATGTGCATCCTTGTGTGAAACTGCAGACACCCATCATGTATTATTATCTTATCGTATATTGCGCATTAATGCAGTTTTTTGCAATATTTAACATAAGTTTCTGCCTTCCCATGCTTTCCTGCATCACTCGTCGATGACACTAGAACGCTTTTAGGGAGGGTGTTTTATACAGCATTAACCCAGTCTCAAAGAACATAATTAATATGCATTTTGACGGAAACACATATGCTTCATGCTTCATTTCATACATCCCTTTCTCATGAACATGAGTTATTTCATACTTGTGTCGTGGTTAATTTTTAGGTGATACAGTCGGATCGGGTGCATTTCACAATTAACATAGTCCTCCTACATGGTTATGCGGCAAAGTTTCTACATAGTTTCTATAAACTTGGTTCTACACAAGCTATTGCTTAGCAGTTCTAACTTAAAAAAATCTTAAAATCATGGTGGATTTTGTCGATTGAGAAATCAAGTTCATGCATTTCTGTTCGGAAGGTGAATAGAGTATTAATAGGTGTATATCTAGAAGGAAATGACTCTGTAATACAAATGAATAACACAACCGAATACACCACCCTTTCATTTGATATTTTGCCTTGCACAATCCATCAGATCCAGCACTAAGAACAATGCTTATCAGCTTAGCAATGCGATCATTTATTTACAGTACAAGAAAATACATCTAGAGCTCCTTGTGTTTCTGATGGTTTCCGCAGCAGCTCTTTAGTATTTCTTTACACTTTGTATCAGCAATATTTTAGTCCGTAAAATTTTTCTATTCTAGTCATCTTATGATCCTCAAAACCCTGAAAAGTTAAGCTTGATCATTTTGTCACTAAAATATGGGATAACAGATTTTAGGATCCCCTCCTCCTTCCCAATAGAAAATAAAGAAAAGAAAGTCAAAGAGGATTCAGAGGCTCATGAACTTTTAAGACTTCCTGTGAAATTTTGTTATGTGATTTCTACAGGGTAACCTGGTTCAGATTTCCTTTATCGATTATGATCTGGGAGGAGATGGGGATCTGTTCGAAGCTCCAAAGCCCATATTAGAAGAATCATTAGATCCCATAACCGCTACCATGTTGGTGATGCCTGGTTATGGAAGTGCTACAACAGAAGAAACAATGAAAACCACAGATACAGTGTTGATCCAAGATGAAGATCTATCGTGCCAGGTCTTCTTTGACTGCAAAAGAGATATTCTTACAAAGTCAACTGCAATTGTATCTTCTCCTATCTCAGTTGCTGCAGTGCAGACTGAAGAAGATCTGGTTGGAGCAAAAGATAATTCCTTTGCAGAGGGATCATTACAGAAGAGTGGCAGTTTTGGATGTCTAGGCTCAGAGGACTACTCTAAGGTTCTCAGTGTCGAGCCATGTTTTCTTGGTGTTACTGATATGAATCTTGAGGTTGCATTTCAGATGAGGAGGGCATACAGCGAAGGAGATATCAAGGTCAGATTAATGAGTCCATGTCTATATGACTTGCATTTTCAAGTAATCATCTATTATCTGGCTGGCTTGTGGATCAATACAATTGCACCAGAAGAAAGCATTCCTGAATTATTTTGCTTTACTGACAGTGTCAATCATATGTGACTCTGAAAGAATCATTTATCGCAAAGCATCGGTAGCTCTTATAAATCGAGTAGGAAGCATCATCAATTTGAACATGTTGGGACATCATCACCGCATTACCTAAATGACGACAGTTGCTTATTGCTTACTCTTGATATAATGTTTACTAAAGATAGATAGGTTTAGGTCTTTCTGGCAATTTTCGCAGATTATTGCAGGTCATTGATTTTGAGTTTCTTGTGGCAGATTCTTGGAAACAATAACTCAGTTCATGGTGACATGAACATAATTCCTACTTTTAAGCTTTTAGCAAGCTTTGAGGATATCAAGATTGAGGACAAGATCAAAGAAAGAAGGATAAAGCTTTCCAGGTACAGGAAAAAGAGGACAAAGAGAAACTATGGAAGAAAGATCAAGGTGAATCTCTTTTCTTGATCTCAAAATGTCAAGGAATAGGACATGCTTAATTCTTGACCCCAAACACACTATTAAAGTATCTAACTTTCCCTGTTCCTTACTAGCATGTGCAAAGAAACAATGTGCGCATGCATATCTATTGCATATCGACATCAGAAGGGTATAATGCTTGAAACAGCTTTATATGGTGATATGACTGATGAGATAAGAGAATGAATGTTATTATGCAACAAGATTATGCAAAACTTGGTTTCTTGCCTCATTTTATTTCATTGTTTGAGCACTTCTGCTCCTATGATTACAAAACTGGCACGGAGAACAGTAAAGTTCCTTTAGAGGCATACATTTAGACAAAAAGGACAGATCGGCAATGTTGATGTTCAGAAATCAACTTAGATGTACTCTTGAATTTTCTTTTCATGATCTTGTTATGAGCTATAAGGATCAATTATTCTGCTAATGGAAAATGATAGTAGGAATTAGACAATTATTCTCGAGCTAACCGTAGATTCTCACTTCAAGCGCAATCATTGTTACAAAGTATCCTGACATTCGATTTTCCACAAAAAGTTCTCTATCTGAGATGTGATCTTATTCTGCTAATTGGATCATGTGTAAACAAACAGATGCCGATGACAATTTCAAGATGTTTTGGGGTTTACTACATCTGCTCGGCTTGTTAAACAACATCTTATCATCCAGACCAAACAACCTCATATATTGCTTGCTTGTTTGTTTTAAGTTGAGCTGTTTCTCATTCTAATACAAACTCCTCTCTCTGTTTAACTCCACATGGTGGCAACATCCATCATTTTGCAGTATGCTTGCAGAAAGGCTTTGGCAGAGAGTCAGCCTCGTATACGTGGAAGGTTTGCAAAGATGGAGGACACGTATGGATGCGATGATCGAGCAATAGGAGGTCGCAAACTGCAGCAATGAAGTATAGATAAATGTACAAGTAGCTTGCAGCTAGTACTGCTTTCTAAGCACCCCTGTGGGTAATGTAAGCTTCCAATATTATGTTATAAAGCTTGTTCAGAACTTTGACTTATATTTGTTAGAAATAAGCCTATGGTTATTGGCATCTCTTGCTATACTGTTGGTCTGTATCAATTAACATTTATCTGTAGCTATGTGAATAGTTTGGAATAAATAACATTTGACAAAGTTTTGAGCTTTCAAGTGATGGTGTTTCTGATGTGTGTGGTCTTTGACTGCTTATATTTCACAATGGTTCACCTCAAGATGCAGTTTCTGCATGTTACAATCAACCATTTGTATCTGTAACATCTATGAAACATCCTATTCCAATCCTTTTCCCTGAGAGAAACAATTTATTCAAACACTGAACCACCCAGAACCTCTCACAGTCACAATCTAAGCTCTAAATCCAGTTCTTGCAAGTCCTGCTCCTCATGAAGTCTGTTCATCTGCATTGATCCAGTCCCTTGTGTTATGGAAGATCTTAAACTAGCAAGATACCATTGAGATCAGCTAGATATTTTCGGCAATACCTTCTGGATGCTTTGTTCTGAGGGAGGCAGTGCTGCAGTAGGTTGCACTGCTTGATGAGAAGAGGAACACCAATGGCATCTTGCTGTGGCACCAGAACTGAATGCACTTTGTTTGATGTCCATTTCTGCTGTGTCTCCAAAGCCTATCTGAAGCTCCATAAAGCTCAAAAAAATTAGAACTGGGGAACTACAGCTCTTATTTTACTCCTGTTGTTGAAGCATGTTGAGTGAAGCTTGACATACCATGACACTCTGGTGAAGCTCAAACAGTGATGATGATGATGATGCTGATGAGGTAGTAGTAGTTGAGGAGGGAGATGATGCATATCCCAGCTGTACTCTACCAATTTGCTGCTTGAACACAAGCATCAAGGAACTAATTAGGAAAGGAACTAAGAATTGGACAGAGAAAGTAGAGGTAATTGTCACCAAGAAATACCTTGTGGAGATCACAGTCAAATTGAGAGAGGTAGGTTGCTATCATTTGATTCTGTAATATGATCTTCTCTAATTGAGCCACACCAGGGCCTCTTTGAGGATGCTTTGGCTTGTCTGAGTTCTTCTTTCTCCTCCTACAGGACCCATATCTCTCACTTCCTAAGACCTGTGTGTAGTTTCTGCTTTCCATCACTTCACCACTCAACACCACCCTATCAAACAACAGAAGTATGTATATATATATATATATAGATAGATAGATAGATAGATAGATAGATAGAGAGAGAGAGAGAGGAGGAGGAGGAGAGAGGGAGGGACATGTAAGGACAATTCTTAAGGACTTTATTTTTTTTCTAAAGTGAGCTGTCTCAAAGGTAATATATTATTGCATTGCTTGATTTGATTTTTGTGAATATCTTGATGTAATTTACCTAAATTTCTCCTTCTTTACAAGAAAAGCTCATCATATTCAGCAATCCCAAGAAGGACCATGTGTCAAAGATGATCACAACTTTGAGCCCATGAATGCACACAAAATCAAGCTTCACAGGTTTGAGTTGCCAAAGATGATCCTACAGAATTCTTTTCTGTGATTAGGAGATAAACAAATTCTATAATCTCATGACTTGTTAGGCGAACACAAGGTGAGATCCTAGTGGTAATTTTTAATCTTATTATGACATATGGAAGTACATTGACTTAACAAACATATGATTATAGTATCAAGAAGCTGCACTGGCAATTCCACAAACCATTTCAGTGAGAAATATCAATTATATTATCTCTGACCAACAGCACTTATATATATCACACTGTTTGTTTATAGACCAAATGAAGGATTCTACATGTTGAGTCAACCTCAAAACTATTATTTCTACTGAGAATTCCTTGATTACTAAATGCTAAAAACAGATCATCTACAAGATCTCACATGCATCACCAACCTGAGGATCATCAATATCCTTTTGATAATGCTTCCATCTAAATGCCTAATAAACTGCTTCCAAATACAGAATAATGGTAGGACAGTGGATACACAAGGCAGGGCAGCATGGAGAGGAGACAAGTAATCTCTAATCTAGATTATACCCACATCAAGTCCTAATTAAAGTATTAACAAGAAACTAAAGAAGACAAAAACACAAGAATCCAAATCTTCTTACAGCTATATATAAAATAGATTACATGCCATATATGCCTGCTGTAAGCAAATTGCAAGGCTAAGTTGACCACAAGACATTCTTTTAAATACAGAATTTGGATAAAAGTCAGATAGCATACTTTTATCATTAGTGTGAAATGTACATTTAGGCAGATGACCAAGCTGATACTTCAACAATGTGTAGGTGAGAAATTGTCACCACCAAATGAAGTTGATCCCTTGCTATGAGCATGAAATGGTTAGAAGCATGTATATAGCATTTATAAACAAAGATGTTATTAAACCAATCTAAAGAAATTGTCTTGCAGAATCCAACTGAAGTGGTGAATTATATTTAAAATGTTATTACAAAATAAGTTTTTAGTTCTGAAGCTAGAATTTAAAATGTTAAAGCCAAACTAAAGAAATTGTCTTGGAGAACTTAATTGAAGGGGTGAGTTATATTTATATATTGCATGAGTAAATCTGTTTACAGACATCTGCATGCACCCAATTATACATTGAATGTTGGTAAATTTGATTCATTTTCTTTCTTTCCTTCCACACCCATCTTATATGCTGAGAGGACTGAAGAAAGTTGTGTTACATATCACAAACTATTTCTTTTACCCATGAAATGAGTTGTGGCTTACTTATGAAGTTGGCTTGTAAACTAATCCCTGGACTTGTGCTATATTATGATTTCAATGGAAGGAAACATCACGTTAGTTTTGTTCTCCCAGTGAAGTCACATCCAATCTCTAATCAATCTTCTTCCATCACAGACAAATTTGAGATCCAACTATGGGGAGGTTTGACCACATAGTCATGTCCTTTTCAAGCAAACTAACAATCAAACTCAATAACCCATACAATATTGAAGTTGTGTTCATCATGCAGACAACTGGACACAGAGGAGGCATAGCTATCTTTCTTAAATGAAGTGATGCTGTTCATGTTGCCAATGAAGCAAGTAGCTCATCAGACTGCTGAAGGGGTGTTTAGATCTCATTGTTTGCCATGGGCAATCATGCCACCCAATGGCCAAATACCAGCTTATATGTATTGACATGGAGACTTCTTTTATGGCAAATCTAGTTGAGATCTCTTGTCCACCTTTCATTTGATATTGATAACCCATTCTTGCTTGCAATTAACCTCTTTGGAAAAATATTGCATCATCATAGTTTCTAAAGGTTTATCCCAACATGTTCTTCTAGGTGAATGCATCACTTCTCTTTGATGGAGGAAGGCATTGCTTCTTACACTAAGGTGATCATTTGACAGCATTTGTACTGTAATCACACTGATCTCGTAGGATTAACAAAGATTGTTCTTCCATGGAGTAGGAGGAGAAGAAGAAGAAAACACAGCCACATCTAACTAAAGTATGACATTGAAACTTTGAAGATATGTTGAATTATGATGAGTTAAGCATGTTTGTGACATCTTCAGATATGGATCTATTAGCATTTAACTTCTCAAACCTATCAAGTTACCGAATCGCACATCACATTATAAGGTAGGACTAAAGAATCTGACCACTTATATATTTCTTTTGTGAAGTGAGTTCATGTTCCTATAGTTTAATGCAGGTCAGTCAACCCATACAGAATGAGAACAGGAGAAACAAAACCTGTTTCTTCTGGCTTTTGATCTCCAAATAAATTGCTCCCAAACTTCTTTTCATTTATAATAATTATATATATATATATATATATATATTTATCATGATAGGAAAAGAGAAGGTTATCATGGTGATGAAAGGATTGGGCCTGGTGAGTGACAAGATTAGTGATTTTTTTTTTTTTGCCTGTTCTTATCTGAGCATTTTGTTGAACAAGCAGGTGTAGTATCAAGTATGAATACCAATAATAATGATAATAATAATAATATGATTACCTTGACAATTCTTGCTTAGTTTGAGAACAATAATCAACCTCTCTCTCTCTCTCTCTCATGTTATAGGAAGGCAATGGTATGCAGATGTCCTAAAAAATTTTACATGTCTTTTGAACCCTAACAAGAGATAGAGATGGTCCTGATGATGAATTATCATTGGAGTCTAATGGTGATCACACAAGAAAATTTTGGTATCTCAACTTCTCTGATTATAATAGTGTAAGCAGTGAAGAGAAATCCTCTGGGAATACCTTGAACAGTGTCTGGTACCAGCCAGAAGAGACATTTCCAGTCAATGGAGTTCCAGAAACTAGACAGCATGCTTTCTGGGTTTCTGTTGGCAAGCATTACCATGAACTCTCCAAGAAATTAGAGGTGATGCATCCGTGTTCATATGCTAGATTCACAAGTGCTGACTTTTCATTTCAGCTGATAACACAAAATAGTAGTTCTTCATTGTTGCAATAGTTCTCGGCAATATTTGCGTTCCAAAATTGACATGATGAACAATATCAGGGCATGAAGCTACTAACTACCACAGTGCATTAACACTACAAGTGGTGAAAAGAGTGGCAAAAGGGTGCAGTGCCAAGGCATTTGTGGATAATGCAGATTACAGACAGTTCCTGAGATCCAAGTTTGGTGTTTTACTCCAATTGACATGGAGAGTGCAGCTGCAGCACTTGTGTGCCTTCAGCAACAGGTCCCTTTCAAAGCCTTCGGAGCTCTCTCTGATCTGGCTGGTGGAGGCTCTTCCCAGTCCAATGAAGCTTCGATTTTTGGATCGCTGGCAGCAGAAAAATGCTGTACTCGTCGCCATTAAATTCATCTCCTCATTAGCTTAACCTGCATCCTAGAATCAAAGTTTAGTTAGTTGATCTGTGATCAATAAGATTTCCATGAATGTAAGGTTGCCTTCTATCAGTACGGGCCTCGGGGACTTCTGGCATGAACATTAGCTTCTTTGTTACTCCTGCAGTTATCTTTGTTATGATCATTGCAAGGCCACCTTCTATCAAAAATCCTACAGTTATCTTTGTGCATTGATTCTGCAGCATGAACATTATCCAATTTGAAAATTGATAACTCTGGATAAAGCCAGGTATAATACCGAATAAATGATTACTAGATTACCCTTAGAGAACTTTATCCTAGCACATAATGCCTTCAAGATCATCTTTGCTCCACTTTTGGCAATGAGAAACAAGACCATGCAATATGGTTTGGCAGCTTAAGACACATGATTTTGATGAACACATTTCCTTTGGCTTATCAAACATTTGTTTACAGGGCTTCTCTGCAAACTAATTACACTGATTTAGGAATTCCAATATCAATCCCGACGTCCACGATGGTGAGCCTTAAAGTCTACTGTATCTAACTACACATGACAATGGACATTCCAAAAGATAATCTACTAATGAAACTCGTAAAATAGATCTTACTTCATTCTTCACAAGTAACAGGAAAAAGAGACCTCAGCCACAATCCAAAGATGGATGTTCTAAATTCAATGAACTTAATCAATTTATATTCAGAAAATGCAGCAAATGGCAATCAGTTGTTTACACAATCAATGAAGCTCAGACCACTTGCTTTAACATATGTAATGACGTAGGCATAATGGGATGACTAAGCACTTCCTCAGCAACCATTTTTCTGCAGTCTCATCTACATATTGGGGGTACCTTAGCAAACTATAAAATCTCAAATCTATGCTTTATTCATATGCTAAGCCCACCACCACTTCTGACGCAAAATAAGTGTTTTCTAAAACACATGCGCCCTCCGTTACTTTTTCAGGATCCCTAAGCCAAAAGTTCATATTTGAAATTTTCAGACTCATCATCAATGTCACATATCATCAAAGCATCGCCTTGTGCAGGTTCACAATCTTTAGCCAAATTTGGTGCCCTAGTGATACATGAAACATGCGCTTGTTGTTAAGTCTATCCTTAAAAGTACCTTCAAGACAATTACCAAAGACTGTAAGAAATGTCGATAACAACAGAAGAAGATTACCCACAAAGGAAGGAAATGACCCATTCCACAAAAAGAGACCATAAGTTCTATTTGTCAAAAAGCTCATTGGACTTGTGGATCTGATGACTACGCTACTAAAACCAGCATCCGAAATGCAAAAATTTTACCTCTTGCAAGAGTTTGAAAGTGAAACAATACGTCTGAAGCAACCAGATGATCAATATTATGAAGATGTAGATTCATAGACAAACCTTTAAGTTTAAATCACAAGCTTCGAGCCTTTAAATTTAAAACACAAAATTCCAAATGATTTCCAGAAAAAAGAAAACCTACATAATCCATTTCCAACATCCAGAACAATTATCTAATGTTTGCAGTAAAACATAGGATCGTAAAGAAAAAAGTCAACTCCTTCCCACGTATTGCAACTACGCCGCAGCTGCGGGCTTCTTCCTGGGAGCCGCTTGAGTGCCTAAGAACAACCAACAGCAAGAAAAACATCAAACGACCTGCAAATGTATCACGGAAGCTAAAAAAATGACTTTTTTAAAGGATCCGGATCGGTGACCTTCGCGGAAGTTGCTCTTGAAGCGACGCGGGACATGGCGGAGGTACCTCATCCTCCCGGTTCCCGTCGTCTTCCTCCGGATCGCCTTCACACTCCAGTTATCTAATCCAGACGAACCAAGAACCGATCATAAGAGATCAAATCCCCAAAACAAGAGCAAAATCCACAAAAGCCAAGAGTAGCAAGAACAGAAAAAACAAGGATCGAAGGGGTAAACGGATCACATTTGCGGATCCGGCTGGATGGGTAACCGCAGGCTCCACAGCGGCTCTTCTGAAGGTGGAAGCTGCGGCGGCCGCAGCGGACGCAGAGGGTATGGGTCTTGTTCCTCCGCTTCCCGAAGCTGCCGGTTCCCTTCCCCTGCAACCAAGAAACAGGGATTCATTCCAGCTATACCGCTAGGGATCGACAGGAAACGACGGGAAGAAGAGGATGAGAAGAAGAGGCGGAGGCGTTTACCATCGGAGCTGCTCTCGGTAAAACCCTAGCCGCGAAGCGAGAGACCGCCGGGAAGCCATTTGCTTCGGGATTTCATACAGGGACATCGGGTCAAACCAGGCCTGTGGAGCCCAACGAAGAGCTCAAAGCGCATTATGGGCCGAGCCGGGCCCATAATAAAGGATGAGTATTTCTTTACGGCCACCCGTTCTCCTGCACCAGGCTTATATACCTGCCTTAGAAGCGGACTACATGTGGGTCCCACTCTTCATCGAGATGCGGGAGACAAACTCGCGTCGCGGGTGTCAAACTCGAAGTCATTTGAACAATAGAAAGGCCTTTTTTTTTCTCTCTTATTATCTCTCTTTTTCACTCTCTCTAATTCATCCATTCTCTTAATTACTTTTTCACTTATATATTTCTCTTATTCTCTCGTTTATATATTTTTAAAATTTTATAAGATTATTATGAATTATGGATTTGATCAAGTTTGAAAAGCCAATTATGAAGGATTAACTCTTAGGTTGGAAGAAAAATTCTCTAATCAAATTATATATTTTTTAAAAAATTTAATAATTTATGAGAGGATTAAACCTATTTTATGTTCTTAATATCTAGTATATTGTTTTAGGTATTTATGAGACAAGAAATCCTCTACGTCTTTTGCGTTTTATTATTATGACAATAAAAGAAGAGAATGTGCATCCATAGCAGAATAAAGGTCACTCTTGATCAAAACTTAAGAGAAGGAGTCGGATAACATTGGTAAAACTATTCAAGAAACTAGAGACACCCAATTGTTACAATCGTCCACTCAGTATGCAAAGGCAAAGAGGAAGACAGTAACATTAGTCGCATTATTGGAAAGAATCAATTTGAATGATGAGACATTCTCAATTGCATTCAATGATACGAAGATATGACAACAATATTGATAACAATGCCTTGATCAATGATGGCGACAATGCCAAAGGAGTTAATGGTTTCAACTATATAGTTTGAGAGTGATGTATGGATTAAAAAATAATATTTTATGTATGCCACTCAAAATTCATATCATAAAGCTCAACGAGATACTAGTTAAGTTTATATACAAAAGGAAAAAGGGAAAGTAGTGAATGATTTTGAGCAAATGTGATAGAGCTTGTATGACATAGATATAGAGCGAAACTCATCGTATTCACAATCGTCATATTATGGAGAATATTATAACCAATATCATTACAATGATAGTTAATTATTTTTTCTTTGAGCAGTAGTATGATGATTGATCTTACGTCACAAAGTAATAGATCATTCACGAAAGTAAAAGTTTCGACGTTATCCAACCTTTGCACCAATGCATGTCATAATTATAATTACCTAAGGAGTTGCCTTGAGCATATATCGTTCATGATGATCATATTACGACAATCATCATATTGATGTACCAATGATATATGGTACATTAGTGTATCATATCATAAGATCAATTTGATGATTCATTTGACAAGCATATCAAATTAATATATAGATACATAAGATCAACAACCTCGATCAATTACTCGTAAAATTCTATCATTCTTTTTATTAATGATAGAATCAGATGTATGCATTCAATTTAAATTATTTAATTTATTTAAATCTTAAAATTTAAATTATTTAATAATGATTCAATAATTCAAATCATTTCTTCATAAATAATTCAATATAATACTTTAAAATACAACATAAAACTACCCCTCAGATCCTTAAAAGATATATACCACTAATTCTTTCAAATTTAAATTACTTTTACTAAAATCATACTAAATTCATATTTATTTTTAACTTAAAAACTTTAATTATTAATTATTATTTATTTAAAAAAATTACAAAACCACTTTCATTCATTTTTTTTTAATATTGTCAGTACATCTCATCCGATATGTACCATATCACTAATTGGTTGGTACATCAACATAATAAACCAATAAGAATCCTAAAGGACATGAAAAATTCGACACATTCTAAAATTCCCTCATTCATTTGTGTAATAAACACAGTTTTCGGCAAATGAGCAAACGTTAAGGTTTCAGAGCAAGCATTCAACAATAGATCATCATCTGCAATTTGATGAGTTCTAAGATCGGAGCTAAACAACTAAAAGACTACATAAACTAATATAAGACAGGTCATGACCACAAGGTTATCATTTGCATTCAGCTTTACAACATTTGGCACCCAGGCGATGTCGGAACAATCGTGAAAGGTCGCAGCTTGTGTCCTTGAACTCCAACTCCGAGAATGGCAAGCAGTCGTCTCCTCGAATGTCCCAAGAATAGAGCCCACCTCCAATGACCTCATATGTCAACATCTCCCTCCCTGAAAAAAAACAGACAATGTAATTTCATTTTTTATATATGACAAAAATAAGCATCTAAAAGGTCACAAGTTCTTAAATCCAAACACAACCAGGACTGGATTAAAAACAAAGGTTTCCTTCCTGCATGATGGCCATTCACATAGCATATTTGGTTCTAATCAACAAACACAAGTACCACAAACACCAAATAACAAATTTTGAGGCACATTTAATAGATGGCACCGTGGTAACTCTTGCGGCCTTTAGACTATTATTGTTTAATAAGCTCCAACAGAATCAACATTTTGAAAGGTTTTGAAGAAAACATGGCTATGGAGTATGTTCCATGTAAAAATACTAATACTAGTTCTACGTTAGGAAGATGACATGGCAAATAAATCCAGCTTTCAATAGACAAAATGCAAAAGGCACCCACGAATCAAGTTGGAGCAAAAACAAGAATTCCAGATCAGGCCTGAAACAGATTCCCACAAATTAAACCATAACCGCAGCAATTAATTGCATGCCAGGCTCCACGCTATTAGTCCAAACATCAACAACTTCTACCAACCTAGATGATGATCAGAAGACTATGCAGATTTGCTGATTTATATGCTTCATATTCAGGTTACCAAACACATCCATTCACTGTAAACCATTATGTCAGCTTGCATACATCCACCTTAAAATTTACACACAAAAAAAAATCCAAAAGGTTAAGAACTCAAAACACCCAACCCATCAGATGATTTGAAAGTAGGAAAACAAATATATCCCTTAAGACAACTATCGTAAAAAGATCTCTAAAGAGAGTGCATTCAATGCATGAAAATAACATGCCATTATCATCTTTGGTAAAAGCCACTTCACTAGTGACAATTTTTATGCATGAATGATATGGATTTTATGACCAGTGGGAATCCATTATCTACAATTCTATAGAAGAAGAAAGAAATGAACAGTGACATGTGAAAGAGAAGAGTCCCAATAATTGAGCAATATCTGAAAAAACATGATTAAAACAAAATATCATATTTTCGCAGAATGATCATCCATAATATAGTATGCAGCCATAACTGGTGAAATGCCAATATGTTCTCTAATTTATTACCTTCCTGGGAGGTGTTCCTGGTTTTAACATATTCCCAAAGCCCTTTTTCTTATCAGCTGGCTTAAGTATCTGAAACGAACAGGTCAGAGTGTCATCTACACTCATCATAGCACCAGCATTATCAAATTCCCCACAATAGTTTGGGGCAGAGAATATTGTCACCAGTTGGCGCTTTGCAAAGAATTCATAGCCATCTTCCACAACCTGCCAAAAGATATTAACCATATGCATTACAGTTGGATTGGGTTTTTTTCATTCAAGCAAGTGGACAGTTACTGAAGATCACTGTCCTATGATTCAGCTGCTTCGATGTTAGCAATACTACATCGGAATCACATTCCTGGAGATACTAAATTGAGCAAAAGCAGAACAAAAGTCTATCCTTTTCCAATATGCTGTTTGTGTTTGTTTCAACAGCTAGGCAAAATGAATAGGTACCTAAATGAAGCTTCAGTGTACCACAGCTAACCTGGTGGGCACGACAGATGAGATCTAGATCATGCTTCTGAAGAAACTCAGCCACCTTGTCAGGCCCAAAAGTATAAGAGACACCTCTATCGTTTTCTCCCCAACCCTCAATATCTTTGTCAGGGTCTGACCATAGCAAGTCACAAAGGAGACCTTGGTCTGGAATATCCACTGGACGAGCAAGATTTCGGATCTGGTCCAAGCTCTTTAGCTCAGGAGATAAACCCCCATGCATACACAGTATCTTGTCATCAACAAGTGCAGCAACCGGAAGGCAGTTAAAACATTCCGTAAAAACTTTCCACAAACGAACATTATATCTCCTCTTGCACTCATCATAGAATCCATATATACGATTAATAGAGGCACATTCATGATTGCCCCTCAACAGAAAGAAGTTCTCTGGGTACTTAATCTTGTAAGCAAGGAGTAGGCATATGGTTTCTATGCTCTGCTTACCACGATCAACATAGTCCCCAAGGAACAAATAATTTGCTTGTGGTGGGTAACCACCATATTCAAAAAGGCGAAGAAGATCAGCATACTGGCCATGAATATCTCCTGCAGTCACCAAAGTTAGTATGTTGAGATGGACTTCTGACTTGGTACAATACAAACAAAACTTTGTTCTCCGCATCCTTATCAGGCAACTAGAGATTCTCTAGGAGAGTAATAACACAAACACTAGACAAGTAGAGAACAGATCAGGATCAGGCTGCAACTTCTTGTGAAATAGCATTAGTCCCAATTACATATTCTTATGAAAATAACAGCAATAAACACTATAAAAAAATGCAAAGACAAAGAATCCCAATTAATTTCCAACAAGGCACAAAAATCGAGTAGATATCAGCTTTTTGAAATCATTAAGGACACACTAATATGCAAACAAGCTTTAGCACCACAGTTTTCAGTAAAGTAACTAAGCAACATAATACTACAATGGATCTATCAAATGATTGCTTGGAATCCAATCGACTCTAAAGTCTAATTAAATGTTTAGCCACCACATAATTATTGCAAGTAGACCAAATATTCTCCATTATATATGAAAAGGAAGGCTGTTAACATAATGCTTACAATCCTCCACACACAATAGCCACTGCTGTATCGGCAGCTCACCGACCAAAACATCTTATCGTTTTGAGTTCAAAATGATTTGTGCTCCGACTTCTGATGATAAACTTCTAACATTTCACAACCATCAGACAGAATGCCCCCACATATCAAACCTTTCATTTTAACATGGATGATTACATACTGACCTCTATGCCGAAGAGACCAATAAAGACTTGTTTGGACTAATTCAATTTTAAAAATAAATTAAGGTCATCACACAAAAAGACATCAAGAGAATCTCAACTGTATTATGCTACATAAGATCCCTTAGGCTTATCTTCTTTAGATTACATGATACCAGACAAGAACCTCAATTAGGAGAACTAGAGGCCAAACAAGCTAAGAAAGGAAAGAGAACTCTAGAGCAAAGATCACAGAACAATGAGGGGGAAAAGAGGATATGGGTCGGTTGGTTTTTTGTTTATTGTTAACCCTGTCCAAAGCCCCTAACTAGATTATAAAAGGTATTTAAACTTGATTGATTAAAAAAGGTTAACACCTTTGGCAACTATCAAGTGGTGATCGGTATCGGTACCAGTATCATATTCTAAAAACCTGGACTTTGCAATCCCTTACATTCATTGCATTATAGAGACCACATAGCGACAGCCCTTTAATCTCAAACTGCGAACAATATATAATATCGAAACACGATTGTGTAATACCTAGAAAATCATGCATTATTAATTATCAGCTTTAACTTGGACCCCAATTCATAGCTAAAAAAAAAAAAAAAAAAAAAAAAAGAGGCAAATTGTTAGGGCTTGGTTGCTCCAAAGTTTGAACATATATGCAAAGAGAAAACAATTTATTCATATTGTTAAAAATGACATCTTACAGGAACAGCTTAGAGAATAGTAGGTACCTAGATAAGAACCGATGTCATACTTTGCTAGCATGTCAACGCAGCAATAGAAAAAGAGAAAATTACACACATATTAGCTTAGAGACTTCATGTTTATGGCAGGTATGAAGACATGCGGCAACCATTATGACTCAGTTATAGCAAATGCGATCAGAACTCCAAGACTATCAAACTATTAGCGAGAGACTTCACCAGCTCGCCGAAGTTCCAGACACCATACAGATATAAACGACATGTGTCAAATGAAAGATATAAGAAATCTGACCAGAAGTCTTTCTTCGGCGTCACAAAGAATAAAACAAGAAGGAGCGGGCCGCAAGGTAAAGATAACAAGAACAAGCCATTTTCAATCACACATTAAGCAAGGATGACAGTCATGGCATCGGTATTCCTACTAAGATTTCGGTTATCAGGACCAATCAACCTTGGTCTCAGCGGATATCAAACCGTAAACGAGAAGATGCTCCAGTCCGAACGCGTAAGAAAGCAGAAAAGGCAAAAGAACACATCGCGCCTCCGATGACAGAAGAAAAAGCAACGGATTCGAAACCACAATAAAAATCCAATCTTGTTTTGCCACTTCACCGCAGATTTTGATGGGTGCCTCGAGCTCCAGCAGAATGGGCTGGCTGACAAAGACCTCCTTCGACGCGACGCAGAGCTGCCGGATCTCCGCGTCCGTCACCTGCGCATTCTTGACCGCCCGCCCGCCTTTGGTCTCCAGAAGTCGCCGTATGATATCATCCAGCACCGCCGCGTCCATCGGCATCCTCCCGACTCCTCCCAAAACCCCTTCCGAACCCTAATTCCCCAAGGAAGAAGAGGATCGAGAGCTCGCAATCGCTTCAATCCGGGGACAACGAAACCCTATCGGACTCTTGTAAGGTCAGAGGAGGGACTAGAGAAGAAGGGTTCGGACCAAGTAGAGCAACCTTCCCGCCTCTCCCGACCGAGAGAGAAAGAGTCGTCTTTGGAGCCCTAAATCACCCCACTCCTTCCGCCCTCCGCCCCTCGACGCGTACGTTTCAGACGTATAATACATGCCGTTACTTAACCCCCTTTCCCCCTTAAACCGTTATAGTCAGGCGTTACGAGCACCTTCGAATCGTGATATATTATGATAACGCTTTAAGGAACGTAAAATTGGCGTTCATATAACGGTATGCACCTCCCTTTGATTCCCCCTCGCGTTTTGTATGTCGCATAAGACTTGGTGCCGTTGTCATGTAACAGTCACTTTTAGGCTGTTATAATAGATAGTATGTGCCACTGTTACAAACATATGACAAAAATTATATATATTAACTTAAGCTAATTAATAGCTAAAACTCTTAGCTAATTAATAGCTAATTTTAAAACATAAAATTAAGTTATAAATATATATATATATATATATTATTCTTTTACTTTCATCAATTATATCATCATATTGATCTTCAATAGAACAACTCTTTAATATTCATAAGTAGTGTATAATCCTTCTGGATAAAATTATTTATTTTTTTTTTGAATTGACTGATTAGCCTATGTAGTGGTGATAAATCATCATAAAATTTAGGCTCAAATATAATTATGTTATTTAACTTAACTGTTCTTAATGAGATTTTACTGATTTTTATTAAATTTAAAAATAGCACATTCTTGTTAAATATTTATAATTTCAATTTTATGATTCTTTTTATGACTATTTTTACTAATTTAAATATCTATATTTGGATATTATTTATTCATAACAAAATAAAATTTATTATTACTTTGAATTTAATATTTTGGGTTCTCCGCTCTAAATAAATGACTTAATTCAATGAAAGGAAAGATTGAATCAAAAAAATATTTAAAAAATATAAAAAGGTCTGGATGATGCTCTTGGATAAAATTAAAATAGGAGAGGTTTTACGAGAAAAAAAAATAAAAGGTTTATTTTCTAAAAAGTTATATATTTATAATAATTTTTTGAAAAAAAAAACCCCTCTGTTTTTATGTTTTTTTGAAAGGTACCAATTTTCAAATTTTTCAAAATTTGTGTGTGTGAAAAATAAATAAATATATATATATATATATATATATATATATATATATATATATATATATATATATATATATCCTATTGCCAAAATTAAAACAGCCGGAAACCGCTGTAACTGCAAAGCCACGGCGTCGTTTTAACCGTTATTTCCCCTCCGCCTCCTTCCTTGTCGAGCAACGGAATGGCCGTTGGGTCGGCCCTCCATTCCCATCCTCCGCTAATGGCGCATCGATTCCACGCTGTTCCCAGCCCTCCCCTCGCCGGCTGCTTCGATCTCGACTCCTTCTCCCCCTATTTAGGACATCCTGCCTCCTGCCTCCGCATTTACTCCCACTCCACGCCTCCTGCCTCCGCTCCCGCTCCCCGATAACGCCGCCCTCGGTACGTTCCGGACCCTTGTCTCCCCTTCCCTTTCGGTTTCTTCTGCTCGCCCCTTTGGTTCCGTGCCCTCGATCATCCCGTTGCCGCGGGCCTGGAATTGCTCCAGTAGCATTCTTGATTTCCGAAAAAAGGATGCCTCCTTTGCGTCAGAGGTGCTGTAGGTCCTTGGATTCGATGGGAGAGGTCTCGACCTGAAAGACTTTCAACTGTTGCCAAATCGAAGACAAGGCGAAGTTATGGTGTTTTATAGTTGCTGACTCGCTGTTGATTTATTATTTGTGTTTTTTATCCTTTTTACATTGGTAGGTTTGCCAATTTCTTTCCAATGTTATGTTTGCATTTTGGCAATTACCAAATAGGTCTGCCTTTTTTCCTTTGATTACTGTCTCCAGCTTCTTGCTGCTAAATCATAGATGAACTCGGTGTGCACAACTTAAATAGGTCTTTAAAAAATATGTCGCCATCGCTTTATGATCTTTCTGGTGCTTATAGGTAGCTGCTATGATCTGAAACCGATGATGAAGTGCAAGTTAGTATTGACATATCGACAAATCTGATGTATCGAGCATGACACAGGATTGACTTCTTCACAAGTCATTCGTATGCTCATGCACATTTGTCTTGTAGTGTGAGGATACTGGGACAAAGAAACTTCCAAATATGATGAAAAGTAGTCTGTAGAAAGATTGAAATCTTCTCATAGCCTTTTTGCCACCTTATAGGCTGTTAATCAACGTGATTCCTATAGAAGTAAACCATAAAAATGGAGTTATGGCATCTTCTCTTCACAATTAAATGTCTAACTATTCCCCCCTGTTTTCCTGCAAGACAAGGATTTGCACAAATGCATCTAAAATGAATTGCATCAAGCATATATAACCAACTTTACAGGAAGAGTTTTATGCCAAATTTCGATATTGCTTTACTTCATTCTGTTCACATGGTGTTAGTTTATATTTGTGGTTTTTATATTATTAACTTAAATAGAGAGATAGTGGATCAAACACAGACCAAAAAGTTTCATTTAGTTTCTCTATAGTTTTAGGGAAGACGTTATGTACACACTATACCACTCAATTTTCTCTTAGTTATAATTTTTGTCATATGACCTTTGGCTTTCAAATTCGATATACAGTAGAATAACAAAGTGCTGTTGCAATTTCTGAAATTTAGATGTTCTCTTCCAATGATAACTGTGCAGCCAGCAATCATGGAATGTAAACACTCTTGAATTTTATGTTACAAGTGATATATATATTGACTGGAACTGATTATTCACAAAGCAACTTGCAAGTTGGAAAGCTGTTATCAGTTTAAGTCAAGGTTTCCTCATGTTTGCACGATATTACTAGTCTAGGCGCAAGCTGAACCTTTCCATCCATATGATTTAATTCTCAATCTTCCAGTTTATTTTTTCCTAATAAAGTTTCAATCTTGTGAAATCTCATCTTTGCAGTGCACAGGTTGTTAACTATTTGTTGTTTGGCATATAGGGAAACATGGAGCAAAATCTGGTGCTCTCGGAGCAGGAACCTTCTTATCATGATTTTAATTCCACTTCAACTTTTTTGCTACGCTGCTCTATTGATTCCAAAGGCACACAAACTGAGTTTGAGTGGACAGATTACAGTACTGCTGTTTTCAGGTTCACAGTGACTCTTGCCAAAACCTTTTTTCTGAAGAGGGCATGCTAATCTTCTGTTCTGATTAAATAAATATTAGATAGTAATGACTTCTTTCTTTGCAATAAATCAGATATCAACAAAGTGCATTCAAGGATACCCCGTGTTTATCATTGGTTTATAAGATTTTAAAGAATAAAAGAGTAGACAAAATGCAATCTTATCTCCTTTTTAATGTGAACTTGTTAAATATAAGAGGTTATGGCATGTTAATTGCAGAATACAACTTTCACCATCATTTTTCGTTAGTCTATATTTGCCATTTGTATCTGCAAATTTAAAGAGAGATTTATACTATTGATGAAATTTTCTTGGTTAGCCATGTTCTAAGAAACATTCTTTGTCATCTTAGGATATTGCATAATGTTGACAGCACCTTTTACCATTTAGTTCATTGGGCTGTTTTGTCTCCACTGAATTTGCAGTTGTTCATGCTCTTTTCGAACCTTTTACAGGAAACTTCAAGAGTTTGAGGATATTGATATTAGTGGATACATTGATGTGATACGTGGTCATGAAACCTTAAGGCACCTTTCAAACAAAAAAAAAGTTTCTTCTCTCCATTTATCCAGTGATAATAGGTTTGCCTTAAGGATCATAAGCAAATCTCACATGAAGGTACTTTCATGGTCTCCTTTATGGTTCAGTTCCTTTTCTCTGCTCATATTGGTTGCTTTATTTGATTTTTCCCAATCATTTGACTGTGTCATGTTTGTCGGAATAGTTGAAGGTTGCTACCTTTGCTGTTAAAACATTGGAATAACCTTTTAAAACAGATTCAATGATATATTGATTAGAAAAGGAGATATGTAACTTCATAATAGATATCTTGTGACAACTATGACAAGGAGTTGACACAGGGACTCAACTAGCTGTAGATTGTGTTGTACTCATGTGGCATATATGGTATGTGTTATGAGTAGATGGAAAGAAGAAAAAATATAAACGTATTTAGCTATTTATTTTTGTACTAGTAAGCCTGAGTAGAGAACATTATTAAAACATGATTAGGTACTAGTAAACCTGGGGAGAAGAAGAAGAAAATGCATTTATTTTTTGTTACGTTGCACTTGATCGTATTTACCATTACGTAATAGCCGTTAATTATCTACATGATTCCTGCTAGCTGGCACTTCTAGAGGGCCTTTTTATCAATGTGTTTCTTGTTAACATAATGATTAGCCTTAATGCAAGGTTCATTTAGTACATCCAAAAATAAATTGCAGCTGCAGATATTATGTTTATATAATAATTCTTGCAGGTCCTTTTAGAAATGCTGCCAAAATATTATCACCATGTGAAGAAGTACAATAACACTTTACTAACAAAATTCTATGGGCTTCATGTTGTTCAGCCACAAGGTGGAAAAAAGGTAGCACATGATACATCTGAGTTAACTTCTGGTTTCACATGATGAGAAGAGTGCTTGTTTCTTTTTCGTATGAATTCATCAAATGTTTAAAACTGCAAATCAGTTGTTAAAGGTAGGAAAAGTCTTTATAAAGTCCTTTGGTGTTTTTTACATAAAATTTGATCCTGTTTAAATAAGTTGGATAGAGTTGATTTCTAATTTCTCATATAGCCTCAAAAACTGCAAATCAGATTTTTGAGGCTTGATTGCACCTATTACTGAAAATTGTAAAAGAAACCACTTGTTTTAGTTGTTGCTAACAAGTATATCAGCAATGACAGGAAAGACTTATTTATATCCTGAGAATTACATTTGAATTTGTTACATATAGGCCCTCCATATAAAATCAACGAGTTGAATGTTTGACAGTTAGACTTTACCTGCAACTTACGTACTTGCTATTCCTAAACCACCGATCTTTCTTTGAATTAACCTTAAGATGGACTATTATATGAGGGACAAGAAAGATAACAATAAGGAATATTTTTACAACTATCCATTCTATTGTCTCTTCAGATCTTATCCTTGCAAATTACAGGGTTCTCATAGGCAAGATTTTCCTTGTTGGCAGCATTTCTCCCTCACTGATTGGCAGACAGCCTGTTTGTGTCATTATTCTTTGGAACATTTTCATCTCATCAAGATGAGACAGGAATGCCTGTATAAAACAGCGAATAAGAATAAAAAGAAAGAAAAAGGCATGCATCCGTCTTGTTAGGAGCTAACAAATCATTTATATGCCATTATCAATAGTCAACATCAAAAAGTAATATCTTATTGTAATTGACTAGCCTCAGCTTATTCTTTCACTCTGACCTCAGCATTGGCAAGAAACCCTATATCTCAGCAAGATTTCCCTTATTGCAAGTTCTCACTAGTAGTTTTGACATTGTTGATAAAGGAATCTAGAATTTTAATGTTTTGGATCTATATCAAACATAAAAGCAGCAAATTTAATATTGTCATGATAGGGAAATCTGGGATGCTGTTTCATTGTCATGTACCCCTAGATTAGGAAAAGGATTTATGAGACAATTGTAAGCCTAGTTGTATTTTTGTAGGGCAAAGTGTTGTGCAATTTGGAAAAAGAAAGTCTCTATATCATGTGCAAGGATGTTGAAACAGGCATCTGTTGCTTATTAGAAAAATGTTAAATAAACAAATCATTGCAAGTTTGAGATAGCGTGATTACCAATAAGAGATATTGATTAAATCGGAAAATTCATCCAAGGCAATTTGCACATCTCTAAAGAGACATATAACTCATGACTATAAAGTGAGACAGTATAAAAAATTGAAGGTCACAATAGAGGCAGAGAAAGAGCAAAGAGATCTTAAATTTAAAAAGTAACATGCCAAACATTTTTTTGGGCCAGTATACAGATCTTTTCTTACCATTGAGCTCATACACATGAGATTTTATAGTGTTTCACGCTGACTGTCAGTAGCCTTATGCAACCATCCATCTTTTTCTTGTGGGCTTCAGACCAGTATTGATGGTGATTTTGTGTCCACTCTTAAGTTATCTAGTGATATAGTTCCCAGTAAAGTTCAATAACAAAGTAGAATCTGTGTGACCAGTCATAAATGATTCAGGACATCAGCTTGCAGTTGGTCTTGTTCTCATGTCGATATTCAATACCTATATAAGAATTTCCTGGTTTTTACGTTTTCCCTTTGGCTAAATTACTATCATGATTTTGTTGAAGTGTTCTGTAAGTGTGAAATAATGTGTGGTTATCTAATATAAAAGTTTAATGGTCCAAGCACTTACTGTAACAAGAAGCATTCAGCAGAATTTAAAATAGTAACAGGGGAGAGAAGTCAGGGATTTGTGGAAGTGAGCGAAGTTGAAAACTGTGCACATTTTTCTCTAGTTCTGTTCATTGAGGTTTTATGTACTAATTAGTTGACCAGATTGTCTTGTGGGGCCTTGTCATACTATATATATCTAATCATCTTATTGAAAAGCCAATAGTTTGAATATGAGAAAGGACAAGTGTGGCAGTACATCCAGTGTTGATGTAGAACTTTTGATGTAGAACTATATTGAAAATATATTGTTAGACAAATTTTGATGTAGAACTTTTTTTAAATTCGCCACTATAGAGCTTCTCAATCCTATTGAGGGCAAGATGCAACAAATCAAAACCTTCTCCTTTGTGTGAACTTGGCGGTACAGTCAGAAATCTTTATTGTATTATTGAAGTCTTTTGTGCAAATACAAAAGCTTTATCTATCTACATTCAAAGGGTTAAACTCTTTTTTCTTTTTACACAAATGTTATATTAGGATATAGTATCTATGCTTTATATATTTAGTGGTAGTTAAATAGTAGATCTAAGTTAATCGTGTAACATGTTGCTCTTAACAGGTTCGCTTTGTAGTAACCAGAAATATTCTTCATTCAGATTTAAAGATTCACAAGCATTTTGTTCTCAGAGATTCACTGAACAGCCACCATGTGCACAAAACGGGAGATGAGGAAGATCTTAATATGACTTTCCATTTACATACATCTCTTCGGCATAAGCTTCTGACGTGAGTTACTAAGTTTCTGCGACTTGAAAGATATCATTCCTTGACCAAATCATTTTTGTTAATCCTCTAGAGAGCTTAAAATCTTCAGTTCCATGATAAATTGGACTTTGTGTGGTTAATTGTATTTCTTCTACTGACAAATGCTAGTGATTCAGGAAGAAACATATTATAATTCTGTGTAGTTAGGAAAAATTAATTAACTTTTACAATATATCTATCCGTTTCTTATGTTCTTGTCATGTTTGTTACCTTGGGTCAGACAGTGATGAGAATGCCACTCATTGGATTGTATCTGTTGAAGGGAACATATTGTTCAAGTCTTATTATTATTTGGTGCTATGATTTCATTGAGTAGGAATTTTGATAGCCCACAACTAGAACACTTCTTGTGCTATAGTCAATCACCATCCTGCTCTACGTGATGTTTCTTAGTTTGCTTACTCTTCAATTCCCTTGTCGCAGGCAATTAAAGCATGACTGCAATTTTTTGGAAGAAGCGGGCATCATGCACTACTCTCTCCTTCTCGGAATGCATATTTGTTCTGCACCTTTTGAGGCTGTTCTTCAGGTTCACCACTCTTCGGCAAATTCAGCAGGTAAAGACATGTTGCATGTTGTCTTTCAATAATAAAAAAAAAAAAACTTGCAACCATTCTATTTAACTGGGGGAACAGGCTTCAATGGCATGGTAATCTCTAGGTGCCTCAGTCCTTTTGATATGACCAGATATCATAGTCCAATGTAGGAGCTCTTGGATGTCTTTTTTTCTTAAAGATGTGCACTGCCATTGGGGTTAAATTCACATGCATATCGTGATGATATCAGGTCTGGTTGAGTTCAGGTACCCAATCCAAACAATGGGCAGGAAAGTTGAACATAGACCATATCCAGTTCTGTTGGATTGGGTGTTGACTCTAGTTTCAAGTCAACAGTGGCCTTGATTAGGATCATATATGAAATAGAACTTTCTCTTTGGGCACCAAGTACTTGTAACAATAAGTTGGACCGATATGTCTTTGTTGAGAAATTTTAATTAAATCTAAGGATTTTTATGTATTTTAATTCAACCTATGTATGAGTTAAAACTATGGGGGACTTATTTTCAAATGCACCAAAGAATACGAAGGTTGGATACTGAGGAAATAATGGATGAAAAAAAAAATACAATGAGGAATTGAAACTATATTGGTAAATAATGATACGAAAGTTTAGGACCCAGAATTTTTTTTACTACATCAGATATTTTGGCCACCTAAAAAGGTTACATATCTTTACAAATTTCCATGTCATGCAAAACAATATTAGCGTTGGTATTTTGATTGGGGGAAGCATCTGAAATAAGAAGTCGGGTGCAGGTGCTGATGATTGCAGCGAGAGTTCAGATGGAGCTGAATCAGGGCACAGCCATGCAGATCAAAGTTTTCCATCCGACAGCGACTCATCCTCTTCCTTTCCTACGGAGTAAAACACCTTTCCGATTCTTGCACTTCATGGGAACACATCGATAGGTTCTCCAGTTAGAACCGATGTAGATTGTGGATTAACTTCTAGTTTATTTCTTCTTTGTGCATCGTACAACCCATGCTCCATCGGAGTTTGGTGTCCTATTGATCGAATGGAGTCGTGATGCAGAAACTGATGTTTTGTTGCAGAACCGAAGGTGTACTTGGTGTTAGGATGGCAGCCCGGGCGGTCGGATCTCGGAAAAGGGAAAGCAATTTGGCACCAACTCGCGCCACCGGAAAAAATCAACTCAACAATGTGTTCCTCTTCTTCGGGGTGATCGACATCCTTCAGCAGTACAGCATGCTCAAGCACATGGAACATGCCATAAAGTCTCTGCACGCAGACTCTCCGTCGGCCTCGGGATTAAATCCCAGAGCATACTCGAATCATTTTCAGGAGTATATCTCGAAAATATTTCCAGAAAATTTTGAAGTCTCTGATGCCAACATGCTTTAGAACCGTTCGAGGCTCACCTGCAATGAACAGCTTTTACTTTTTACCTACAAAAGCTGTCATCAGATGTGGAAAACTATTTCTGCACATGTAAACTATTTATGAACATATGGAACAGTTAGCAAAGCCTCTGCAGTGCAATAGGTTTGCATGAGTTCTATTGTGGATAAAATTTAAACTTGTGCTTTTTGTTGGAAAAAAAAAATTAGCATTCATCTCTTCTTCATGTTTTTGTTATTAGGTAAAATGTGCAAGATTTATGTCAAGATATTTTTTTTTGATACAAATATGGCTAGAAATTAAACCATTTAGATTTGAATTGCTGGATTAGTTTACTGTTTGTTAGTATACCTTTACGTAGTGTCCACGAGTCAACATGATTAGATTCTGGACTGGATGCACACGACTTGTCTTGGGTGGTGTTCAGGCAAATAATTGACGTCGGGTCGAGTGAAACCGATCATCTGCCTGCTCGGGGACGATTCCTTCTTTTGGTGATCGGCTTGTCGTACGTTCTTTGATTCCTACACATAGGTCGGGTCGGGAGACTCCCGACTCGATCCCTCTAAAGCTTAAGTCAGCATTGATGAGAAATTGAATATTTTTGTGAGAAAGAGAGAGAGAGAGATCCTTTGGCGTCGATTAGAGGTAAGTTTTTATACATGTGGATGAGGATTAATTGTACGTGATTCGTTAATGGTTGTCAACTCCTCGAACGGTTGGCTTGTACGAGTATCGATCGAACTGTACAACCCTACATCGAGCGGTACCGACCTGAACTTTCTAGAATAGCTCCGGGGTATTTGGTGCTGACTTGTACGGTGTCGAACAGTACAAGGGAGACGATTGTCCTGTTCAAGTTTAAGGTGTCACGTTGCGTCAACATGACTTTTTTATTGGCATACGAACGATGCCAAAATATATCATATCACTGTTGATTATTTTCTTTCTCAATTTAGATCTTGTCACTGTATATTATTTTCTTTCTCAATTTAGATCTTGGCATTAGGCTCAGAATGATGATCTATCTACTCGTAATCAAAATGTAACCTCAATGTATGTCTGAGCTTTTAGAAACCGAACAATTCACCACATGATGTGCTGCAACATGGTTGCGATTTAATGATTAGTGTCGGAATTAAAAGATTAAAATTCTTCTAATGTACAAATCCGAAAATTTTCTCAGAGAATAATAAAATGGAAAAAAAAAAGAAAACATAATTGTAGAACGCAGTGCTCATCAGCTGATCGCACGAATCTCAACCGAGCAAGAACTCAAATGAAAGCATCTATGGAGTATCCATCTTTTGCCCAACGGGAATCACACATCTCTCCACTCCAAAGTACATCCATAGGATTCCGAATCATTTCTAAACTGTATCTATCTTTTTTTTATTTTATTAATTTCTCCCTCTCTCTCTCTCTCTCTCTCTCTGTGGATGGATGGGTTACAAAGGAAACAACTGGGCGCGAGTGCAGTCCAGGGTGACAAAGCGTCGGCCAGCTTTTGCCTTGGGAAGGGTGGCAAAGGACAGGGAGGAGAGGTGGCTTCGCAGAACGGGCCAAAGTGCCTTTCATGCACCCACGTTGCTTGGAACTCGGAAGTGCTGCACCGGGGAGGCGAAGCACGAACCCAGACATCCGTTTCCAACGCGAGATTGGGAGGATTTGAGGCTTCGTGATCTCTCTTTTTCTTATTGCCATCCCCACCTCCACGGCATCGGGAAAGGAAGCCACGCGTGCGGCAGCCCAAGTGCCAGCCAGCTTAATTACTTAGGGTTAGGGCTTCATCATCTGCTGCCGCTTCCGCTCCGGAGAAGATGACGAATGATGCATCCATCCAACCTTTCACCGACCATGCATGGCGTCCTCCAACAACGTCGTCAAGGAGACGTCTTCGAGGCCAGCCGCACACACCGGAACTCGGAGATCCAATCGAAGCAGCTTCTCTTCAAGAACTAGCCAAGCAGACAACCCTACTGTTCCCACCACAAAGAACTCACTGCATGGCAGAAAGCCTGTTTCGGTGCTCGATTTGTCACATCTCAGCATCAGGAACAGCAACACCAGATGACATTTGGAAGAACAGTAGCTACAAGCGTAGGGCAGAGGTGGTGGCTGATCCATAAACAACTGCAGCTACCAAGATTTTGGAACTGAAACCAGCATGTTGTGAATCATATGAACCAAAACTAGTTGCCTTGCACAAGAAATGCACTCATACAAAACTAGGCTCAACATGATCCCGAGGAAGAACATCCAAAACTTAGCTTGCTGTTATAGCTGAAGTGAGGTATAATAGATAACAAGAATCCAACACTAGATTAAGGAGTAGACTTGATAGCAAACTCGGGTGGAGCTGCTCGTGCCACAAAAACATCATTTGACAAGCACAAGACTTCTTCCGCATGGGAGCATACAGTTGAGTGATTGATTAAAGTGGATGATCGAAAAATGCACTTCGAAGCAGCAACACAAACAGAAAGAAGGAAGAATTAGCGAAAAATGCTCGATAAACCATTACATTACGCATGATGCATTCATTGTATGTCAAGCTTAATAGAGCAAAAGGCATCCTCTTAAGCAACTGCATGGAGAGGTTCCCAAAAATATGCTTTCCATGAACAACATGGAGATAAGTTTGCAGTGCTCTAACCATTTACCCCCTCGCCCAAAAACGTGGACAATCCATGAAACCTGGGAATAGAGACATCAAAGGAGAAACATCTACAGAAATAATTTAGGAGTGTGCGTTAGACAAGTAGACAGTAGAAGACATCCTCGCAATTTTAAAGGCTAAGAACATAAAAACCACAAAATTCACATGCAGATGGTGTGCGGATGTCTTTATTTCTTGCAAGAAAAGCTACAACTCCCAACAAGAATGATTAATAATATACATATGTATATATAATATAATGATTCTTACCTGATGTTTATCGAGGAAACAAAACCATTAGTGCATAATTATTATTTTTTTCTAGAAGATAATTCATGGACTAAATCTGCATCGAAGAACACATGTTCTCCTGAACACACAACTCTCATGGCAGAGCTACAAGAACTGGAAGCAATAAAGAGAGAGCTCAAATGATCCTTGTATTCCAATTAAGCTGGTGGTCCTAGGGTTTTTTACATGCGCCTGAGAGAAAGAGAGAGAGAGAGGAGCAGCAGATAGCCTGCACGAAAAAGGACCGCATGAAAAAGAACACAAAGACCACATTGAGCTCCAGATTGATGTCAGAAACGATTTCAACAATGGAAATATGAACCACTGATGTATACTGGAACAATTGGACGAACTGATCGCTTGCTACTTGTGGATCACAATGAACTTGTATTCCCAGGGCTGGAATAGTCATTGTTTGCGAAGGAGGTCTACGGTAATCGAACTGTTTGGTTTCAGAAAATACTAAGAACCCTAAACTACAAACTGCTTCCTAAAACTTTCATCTTCTGTACATACAAAGAAAGACCTGTTCGTATGGCTTCACCAGCAGAGGAATTATACACACACCAAGTTTACCTTCGTTTGGATTGTGAACATCCTAATAAGTAATGAAAAAAACATCCACAAAAGGTGCGGCTGTAGATCCAAAAACCATCAAAAGATCCACGGACAAATAGATCATCAAGTTGCTACACCAAACCTTCTCCTAAGAGGGATCAAGCAACATCGAACACAGCAAGGGAGTGAGACCAGTTTCCTTGCTGCAAGGGGTGGGGTGGGGTGGTAGAGAAGGGAGCTCCCTTCAGTCCAAGCAAAGGCAGCATGGGATCCGACTCACCTCCCGCATCATTCACTCATGTGCCCGGCAAAGCCATCATCCCTTTTACCAGGCATGTGGATGAATGAGTCGGCAGCTAATCACATCCCATGGCCACCCATGAGTGGACTGAAGGAAGCTCTCTTTGCACATCCCGTGGCAACCACACCATCCACAGAGTCCAGGGAACCAACCTCGCAAGAGAAGAAGACATGGAGGCCATATCCATTGTCGGTGAAGAAAGCTGGAAGGTGCAAGACCAGTAAAGGGGTGGGAGGGGGAGGGGGAGGGGGAGAGAACGGTGGAGACAGGGACACGAGACAAGAGACCTTTTTGCAGCAGCTCACTTTTGCTCCACCGTGCGATGTGTCGAGTGGGAAGACATGGGGGGAGCTCTTTAAATAGCTAAGAATTTGGTTGACATCACATCGGGCAATAAAATAGCACCGCCAAACACACAATGCTCTCCTCTCCTCTCCTCTCCCCAGGCTTTAGGGTTTGTTTGCACTGTTTTGTTATCATTTCTTTTGGTTCCAAAAATTCTCACTGCAATGAATGAATGCATGCTCCAACTTTGAATTCATTTCATATAGTTCAGTTCTGTTCTGTTGGAACCTAGAAATGAATCAAAATCTCAAATCATCTTTATCTATTTTAAAATATAAAAAAAATTATTATATGAGAACAGTGAATCAAAAGAAGGAAAGAAACTGCTTCCTCCAATCTTATGTACTATTTTTCAGATTCGGGCGGAGAAAAATCTTAGGAATACAAAAAGACTGTTTGTTGCAGCACACCACACCTCGAAATCTTGAGACGTCTGAAGCATTTATAACCAATTAATTATAAGGAGTTTTCTATTTCGAGCAGTATTCTTTTTCGAATTTGAACTCTTTGTCCTCCAAATAACTTTTTAAAAATAAAAAAACTTGTCCTCCAAACAAATTAATCAATAGAAAATAATTGACCTGATAATTGATCGAGTATGAGGTGCAGGCGACCGGCGAAAGCCACTTCTATCTTCGCCGGCACCGTCGATCGGGGAAAGGGATCGACGAAGAGACAAATCGAGAGAAGTGGCAAAACTGTTCCACGTCGGTTCAGCTGATGCGACTGGATTTTACTGAAAAAGAATAGCGTGGACGAGCATGAAAGGATCGGTCGTCTTCCAAGTTTGCAGCTCACTTGGATTCCACCTGTCTGCCGCAGTTCGCTGTGAGCACCGGTTCCTCCTGCGCTCTCGTCGTCACAGGTTTAACAGTCGTTCATGTTCTCTTCTCTTCCACCCTGCTAAAACCACCGATGCATCCAACACCACGGATGTGAAGTGGTGCTGCCATGGGGTGGCACCGCGAATCTTTCCGACCGATGACATGGCAACACTTTCGACGCTGCATCAGCCTAATCTTGCTGTGACCTAAATAGTTCACCCATCATGTTATCGTTCAATCTTCTTAAATGCTATTAATTTATTATGTCTGTATAAGTCCTTTATTGATAACTAATAATATCAATACCTCAATAGTTCAGATCCATTGATTTAACCCGTCAGTTCTTGGATCTAATAATGACAAATAACATCGACTACAAAAATTTTGAGTAGAAAAGAAGGCAGGCACATCATATGTCATAGAATAATCTTTTGGCTGGATCCCATACGTATCATACTAAACTCTACATGAACTTTACTGACATTTTAGGGCCTGAATCATTTCGAATTTTGTTTGTATCTTAACAATCATGTTCCATACTGAACATATATATATATATAAAAGAACCTAAAGAATAAAGACAGTGATCTCGTGGTAATACACGAGATCACGGTTGCGTCCAAAGGTCAACAGTCTTCTCACTGTTGCGTCCAAAGGTCGCACGGCTCGGCAAACCAAAGTCCGAGCTGCCTTTTCCACGAACCGCTCACTTCGCACTCCCGCCACGGCCAAACCCTCACCCGGTCCGATCACCCGTCAATCGACCTCCGCTGTGGCCAAAGGTTGCGTGCATGATGAAGAAGGAAGGGGGACAAGAACTTACAGGGTCGAGGGCGCAGCTATGCGCTAGCCTTCACAGGGAGAGGACGAGGTGAAGATCACATCAGACCATCAATGGCGGGGGAGAGTCGTTGAGAAACGCAGCACTTCTTTTCTTGCTTTGATCTCTACGCTTTTGGATCGTATCAGATTCTCCGTGAAGCCTCTGCCCAATAGTCATTTCAACGCAAAAAGCCTGAGAGAGAGAGAGAGAGACGGACCTTGTGTTGTGCACTCCACGTCCGGGCTGCCAACCGTGTCAACCTCATCGCGGCTTCCCCATGAAAAAGATAACAATGTGATCACCGTATCGAATGCCTACATGACTGTCGCACTCTCTGAGTCCGATCTCCAAGTTGGTAGATTTTATTCCTTTTGGCAAATTACATGCATGTCCCTGCAAAATACACGACCCTGAGGTCAGTTCATCATGGAAAATAGAATGAGATGCACTTCGGTTCTAAATGATGAAATGTTTACCGATCGAGAATGAAAAATTGCGTCGATGGATGTTCCTAGCTCTAGCAATTAATTGGCTTATGTACCTGAAAGATTTATCTTCGCGATGCACCGTCCTTGTCTGGAGATCCGAATCCTTCAACAGGTGATCTGACAAAAAGCACTTTGGGGCAGGTGATGCAACAGTAGACTTCTCATCCAATAAATCTAGTAGCAGCAGCAGCAGCTGCTTTGGAGCTCTGAAGCTACTGCATGTCTCTGTTGGTTGTCATGCTTCCACGTCAACAAGAAATCTCACACCTCTCCCAAAAAGGAATGCAACAAGAAAACAAACAAAAAAGACCGCATCCTGATTGAAAAAGACTGTGCAGCCTCTAAACACAAACAACATGAAATCTCTCGCTTGAAAACGGATTAAAAAAGAACATAATTTCAGTTTATATGTGCACCCTGATCATAACATGTAAAAACACCTTAACAATTTGAAAGAAATGCAGCAAGGACAAGAAACACAAGACACAACGAAGAGCAACAAATAGGGTGCGGGAGATTATGATGGAATTTCCATGTGAGAAATTAGTTTTTGCCCATGTAAACAAAATCTTCCTCCTATTTCTTGTTTAATTTGGAGAAAGAAACATTGTAAAGGAGACTGTATTGACATACATACCTTCACTCGATTGTCTCCATAATTCAATACAGAAAGTGAGGCAACATAGTTATCTATACTGGATCTCCTGCGGATGCCTTCAAAAAATGACACAAATAAATATAATGTGGGCTAAGAAGTTGACTAAAATAATAGTAATTAAGGGATGGGTGAGTTCAACAAGGGATCCAACCACATTAAGGTTTGGGTACAATATTTTTAACCTTCATCACGGAAAAAGAGTTAAATAAGGCAATCGTAATGAAACCAATGTTCTGGGGATAATAATCAATATGCTGGTGGTCAAGGGTATACCACAAACACATCCATTGCAACCACTTATCAGGTAATGTTTTTATGATATCCACAAAAGGCTATGTTCAGAATAAAAATTCATAAATAAACATGGAGGTGTAAGCAAACATCGGCAACATGATGAGATCATATTAAAAAAATACTTTTATAATCCGATACCATTAAATATCTTTTTTAATATTTTATAACCAATTTTAATGCTATTCCTAAGATCCATAGCTAACTAATATTTAGCATCAGACAAAGTTCTTATTGTACCATTGAAGAAGAGGAAGATGATGCAGATGCAGACTTTTGAGAGCTGGTTTTCCGATGTAATTCTGCACCAATTCTGACTCTTTCTCGGCCTCAGCTAGTATTTGTCTCTCAAACCCAACGTCAAATTGGAGCTTGCTTTGAGGAACCTCTGGCATTTGTGGTGCTAATTGAGGCTGTAAAGTCGGTTGTTAATTAGACATACAAATCCTTGTAGAAAAATGCAATGATGTGAAATTTTTAATCAATGAAAAATAACACAAGAAATTTATATGAAAGAACTTCAACTTATAATACTAGATCGGCGTTCATATCAATTGTCATTACTCGGCCGATATATTAACTTCGTTGAGTCTGAACCACTGACTCAAAATGCTTAGGTTGATAATAGTAGACCCATCGGTCAATCTTTATCTTGGCCCACTTTCGATGTATGTTGCTTGAATACAAAACTAAATTTAATAGTTTGATAACGTAATTACAACATGACAAACTGAGAAATCAAATAGGTCCGTTTACTAAACTAATATACTCACATAATTACTTTTAATCAAATAAGTTCATTTACTTGTTTGATTTCTCTGCTGTTCAAAAATTACAGATTCGACTACGATTGATCTTCCACAACCCCCTCGCTGCTCGAGCCGAACAGAGATCTCTCTTACTATTTTCTGTTCACTAATCCTGATGTTTATGCAGGTACTGATTTTTGCATTGCGGATTCACAGGGCACTATCATTCTAGAGCACAGCAACGTGCACCAGGCTTCAAGACCTCTTCAGGCACAATGCTGGGCTATATGGGATGGACTTAAGATGGCTTCCCAGATCAGCTTGATTAATATCACCATAAAATCTGATTGTCTAGAAGCTGTGATGATTTGCAGCAGAAGCAAATCTAAGCAACCTCCATGGCATTTGAAAAATATTTGTAATAATATACTTCAGATAGCTGAGAGTTTAAATGTTTTGTGCTTTGAACATGTACACGGGGAGGGCAATTTTGCAGCCCACAACCTTGCCATTCAGGCAGGGCATTTTTGTTCTCATCCAGCCTCGGAGGAGAATTCTGTTCGGGAACTGATACAGTCCCAGTTACTTAAATAAAGCTCAGTTTTCCTTTAAAAAAAAACTACAAATGATCTCAACATTTGTGCAGGTTGGCAAATATTTTATTCATTTTGACAAAGCAAACTCAGTATAAGCAAAATTAATGATGCAGAAAACCCTCCTGAAAAGAAAACGCACAGACATACACAAAACACTTAACTACTCACCGGTGCTATCTGATATTCTCGCTTTGATACCGAGTCCTGAAGCCAAAATATTAAAAACTCTTAATGATGTAAAATCTGTTGTCCACGATCTTTAATGTTCCAAGAGAACAGAAATGACAGCAGAAACAATTACAGGTGTGTAAAAAAATTGAAGTTAGAGATATGGATAATCTAATTGGTAACAGTAGCTTCAATGTGTATAAGATTTTGGATCAGTAGAAACACCGTGACAGCCAATTATAAGAAAGCACATGCTATTTACATCCAGAAACAAAAAGGAAATAATAGAATAAGTGGAATAAAGGAATATCATTTTATGATGATCGATATACATTCCAAACACATATATTTTTCTTTTTCTGATAGTTGCTATTCATATCTTGCAGTGAGATGATGACGATTATCTGACAATAGATGTAAATTTCTAATTCTAAATAAGAAGCAAAAGTAGCACATTTGGTCACCCAGCTGAGTTGGATGAAAGGAATCTGTCTCGTTCTTCAACCACTCCATTGACCTCCCTTCATGTAGGTTTCAGGCGCACTTACTAGTGCGAAACCTTGTGACATGGTGTCCAACGGAGCCGGTTAAGGACATAATTGAATTACATCAATCCAATTAGTAAGCTACCAGATTGGTTCTCATCAAGAAGATATGATCCTTGGAATTCACTACCTAAGTAAATTTGTTTTAATAAAAAAACTAGAACTCTTCATGAAATATTCTAGTGAATCATATCTTAATCACTCTCTTACACACCCATGAATAACCTCCCACTCATCAGTTAAAATGATTCTAAACTTACAATCTATAATAGAAATCTAAATCAACTCAAGATTTTACAATTCTAACACTACCTTAATTTTACAGTTATAAAAATTTGGGAACTTTTGATTCAACCGAAATTACCAATCAAACAACTTTTGAATTTTCCTTTTTAATTTTTTTTTTCCGAACTTGTGAATGCCCTGTCTGTTGGAATAATACGCATGCACACATGCGCACACATAAACTCGCGCTCATGCACGCATGCACACGCACGCGCGCACGGACAGGCGGTCTATCATTGCAATCGGCGTCAGATCGATCAGTGGCAATACCAATTTGCAACTTTCGTCTTTCCTCATAGTCCTTCAAAGAGGATGATTGAAATTAGATATACGTCTCATATCCCGGGAAACGATTTCTATAAAGAAATCAATTGTAAGCATTATTCTCTTACTGAAATCGATCCGACAAGAAATCAGCCACAACAACGAAGAAGAATCAACCAATTAGGCGTGAATATCACGACAATGATGTCCGATCATCAGAAACACTCATCATCAATCGAATCATGCTACTAGGGTTTTCAGAGCGGCAGAAAAGGACATTTACCCGAGGGAGGATGAGAGAGGAAGAGCAGGCGAGGAAGGATGGAGGTTAGAAACCCGGCGGTCTGGCTGAGGAGCGACAGACCCGACCATGGGGGTACAGGGCGGCGGCGTCGGAGCGGAAGTCGTAATCCATCAGGACGAAGGAAGCGGGGACGAGAAAGGGAAGGACGCCAACTCCGCCTTCGGGTCGAACCAACCTACCCTTCTTGTGATGATTTATTGATGCGTATATTTCTTTAAATAGACTAGCAATTGTGATTTGGAAAATTTGTGTAAATAATTACTGATTTCAGTATTTATCCCCTTAAAATTGGTTTTAATATAAATAATTAAACTTGAAAATTACATGTATATATGTATCTATTTACACATAGTTAAAGTCAGACACAAACTATCCATTAAAAACTTAATTGACTCAAGAAAAAAATAAAAAAAAATATTTTTTATGATTTTTAAACAGTTTATAGCAAAGAGTACTAACGAGATAAATTTTCTACATCAAACAACAACAACCAAGATGAACTAATGGAGTTCAGCACTCATTTGTTTCCTCAGACAACCACAGCAAGCTACTCATCATCTGCCAAATTTGAGGATTCATTCTAAGATTTGTCAATCTTA
The DNA here is from genome assembly GCA_024322285.1 of Musa beccarii. NCBI lineage: Eukaryota > Viridiplantae > Streptophyta > Magnoliopsida > Zingiberales > Musaceae > Musa > Musa beccarii. Next base: position 1,543,159 of record CM044399.1, read on the forward strand.
CTGGCTAATACAACTCAGGTGCAAAGCTTTGTTCATTTTGAGCCCCAGCAGAAGCCAAACACTGAGAGATTGAAAGGTGTGACACAAAAAGCAGACCAAGGGATTGAAAGCTTCATCAGAAGTGCACAAAGGAGTGAGCATGTTGGAGATTTTGGAACAAGGACAAAGGTAAAGTCCCAAACCTATGGAATTCTTTGGCAAATCACAAACCCCTAAATTGAGAGAGGATGGAGAAGGTTACAAAAAGTTGCAGTAGCCTTGCATGTACACACTGGATGTTGCTCCACAAGCAGAGTTTGGAGGAACCTTATCCAAGGCTCTTGGCCACATCTGGGGGGGGACTGATGACCTTTGGTGCATCAACAATCACATGGAGTGTTTCCTAGGTAAAGGCAAGAATCCAAACCATCATCAACACAATGTAGGGGGCATGGCAGGATATGATTGGTTGACTGGCCTCTCCAATACTTGCTTGCCAGGTTCAAAACCACTGCTTGACTTTTCCTGCAGACACATCTTGGAATTTCTTGAGCTGAGACCTCATTGCCTCCCCCACAGATCACTTGTAGAGAGAGGCTCATGCAAAACCTGGAGAAGTTTCTTGAAAGGCACCACCAGAAAGAAACAAGGTGTGATCACAACTGCTTGTGTTGATTCCATAGAGTGTGAGGATGACTCAAAAGGAGAGGTGACAGTCTTCCCCAGCCATATAAATTGTTGGAGTAGGAAGGAGTCCCCATCAGATTTGTTACATGTAGCATTCATCATGCGTGCCACTGTAAACTGGCTGGTGGATAACAGTGGCCTTTTGGTCTACCAGCAATGCCAAGCTGACAAAATGTGCCATCCCACCTATATTAAAGAACTTCAAACATTACTTGTTAGAATAGCTCAGAGGAAGATAGAATGAGACTATCTACCTACAGAATCAAGCACTAGACAAAGAACATGATGCAGCCAACTTTAAAAGTCTCGGATCTCTCTAGATAGATATACCGAAAGAAAGATGTCGAATATTTACAATGACCGAATAGCACTCAGGTAACTCAAGAACAGAGTTGAATTCGCTGCAATCGTATGAACTATATTTCTACTTCGATATAGCCCTGAAGCCCTGCCTTCATCACTTGAAACCGTACATATACTAACTGAAGGGGAAGAAATAGGAAGCAACCAGACTTTTGCAAAGCTTGCATGACTTGTGAGTACCTCCATTGCCTCCGCTAGACAATTTAGAGGTCAACTGGCTGTGTGTAGTCTTGAAGAGCCAGGCGCTCAGATATCTCTGCCAGTGACTTGAGGTTGCATTTGATCAAGGCCTCCACAAAGTAGCAAGTCTCATCCTTGGTGTTCCCATCAGGCACATCCACTACGAACGATTCGATCACCAGCGTCCCAGGTTTCCCATCAATGGTCTCAGGATGGGCTGTCACGATGGATGAATAGTTCTGCACAGCCAACAAAAAAAAAAAAAAGGCCAGCTAATGGTCAACGGCAATTCATGAATTTTGTATGTATAATTCAATGTTTATACCACATTTCCAGCGGAACCACCAGATCGAACTAAAGAAGATAGATGATCAAGAGTCTGAAACATCGATTGCAAACTAACAATTCAAGAAATAAGAATGGTTTTTTATCATTAAGCAATTTCTGTAGTAGCTCAAATACTCATCTGAAGCAACGTCACAGAGTTGATAGCTAAAACACATTCTTACCAAACATATAGACGGAGGAAGTGCACACGAATCCAAAAGCTTCCGTGATGATACTGATTACCCTTTTAGTAGTTGCCGTTCAAGTCTTTACTATATGTTCTTTAAGCAAAAAATACAGCCAAAAAGTCTTCACTACATGACAATGTTAGCACCAAAGTCAAAACTAAGGAAGATATTAAGCTAACATGGGGCATACATCAAAATAAACACATAAATATTTCAGCAGACTAAGATCACATGCCCCTTCCCTGACCGAGTCAAAAGGTCAGTAAAGATCCGTGCTTCCTTATTTGGGAACAGCAACTTTTCCTTAAAATGCATGCTCCTCAGAAGAACAACTCTATGCTAATCCATCAATGCAAGAATTAAGCAAAGTCACGATATTATAGATCATCAAGCGCAAAAGTTTATCCGGATGCATGACAATCGTGATGATGCTTTCCCATGGTGCTCATCGAGAAGCAATCAGATGTTTCATTGCTACATCATCGACAAGCTACATAAAATTCTCTCAATTAAGCTCAAATCTGGCTGTAAATTAATGATCATGATGTGTTTTAATTAGTGAACACTCTTATTTTTAGCAGAACAGAGTTTCCCATAACAAGAACAGGATGCAACAAGATGCAGTCAGCAAGAAACCAGGGATGAACGACAGTGAGAATATCGACAGACCTTGAGCCTGTGGTCTCCTCCGACGATCTTAAAGCTGAGAATGTGCTCAGTATCGTCGAGATGCTCCAGCCTTTCAGTACTGGTGGTGGCAGGGAGCCCGGACTTCACATTCACCTCCCTCAAGCTCCCAACCCCGACATCCCCCTGCGCAATACACCTGCTTACAAAGGGCTTGTACTTCTGTGGTTCATCAAATTTCCCCACCAGAGACCACACCTATCAACATAAAAGCAAGAAACGATAACTCAAAGAATTAAAGTTTATGGTACAGCTCTCTTCGTTAACTAAAGATAGAGCCTTTACCATAAAACCCCTGTCAACAACAAAATGAGAGAGAGAGAGAGAGAGAGAGAGAGAGAGAGAGAGAGAGAGAGAGAGAGAGAGAGAGAGAGGCCAATCAATCTACAGCTGTATTTTCCCCCTTTTTTTTGGGCTAACATGCAACATGATTCGTTTATCCAACACCCCAACATCAATTTTTTGAGGAAATATGGGTTGATTAGGTTTAGCGAGGAAGAAACTCTCGGAATCCCACACAAACAAGCAAGACCTGGAACAAATACTGCATCCAACTCTTGGAAACTAGAAGATTCGATCATGTACAAGGAAGAAAAGGAGTGTCTTCTTGCAGAGTTGAGCACACGAAAGACGAGTCAGAGAGGGAAACCAAGAGAAGAGGGATCTTACGAGGTGGACGGGGGCTCTGATGTGCCTGACGACGGCGGAGCTGCACTGATTCTCTTCGGGCTCGTGGCGGTGGAACGCCCTCACGTGCTCAGCCGCCACCGCCCGGCATCCGACGCCGGGAGGGTGCATCTCGTCGGCAAGCCGCCACGGCCGCGCCCCCCTTCCCGCCGCGACGCCAGTCCCGGTAATCTCCACCATGCTGCTTCGATTCAACGCGCCGTGCCGCACCCAAACGGAGGACGCTCCCCAATCGCGTTCAATCATTCCATCTCCACACATCTATATATATATTATCCAATACCTTATTCCACTCAACCAATGTAACCTCGAGATCCAATAAATTTACGGAAAAGCTACTACCATACGGTGCTTCCTAGCTGTTGAAAAGGTGGCACAAAGGTAATTACGTTCATTGTCAAGGGGGTATCTGAATGTGCTGTTTTCGTCCATTTCTGCCGCCAGATTCCGCCGCCACTTGATGTACAAATGACGGTGCCCGTCCCTCCACGCGTCCGGTGGGCCGACGATTGGGTGCACCTCTTCCCGCTAGGGTCGGGCCCACCACCAATTCCACTAAATCCGGAGCATTAGTCGCATGGAGCTCGTTATGGTCGTCGAACTATATCTTATTACAATATAATTGATTTTATTATCAGAATTATACCAATTAATCGACCCAATTCGAGTAGTTTATTTATCATACGCGATAATGATTTTACTGAGTCAAATTTCTCATCAATGCTATATTACCAATCTTGTGGGGCTGATTCGATATACTCATCGATGCCACGTTGCTAAATTTGTGAGATCGAACGTGTCAACCAAATGAGCGTGACAGATCGACAGTCATAGTAAAAAGCTTTTTGCACAAATCTAAATTAATAAGAGGATTAGATGTCACCTTGTCACCACCAATACGAAAAATAATATAATAGAAAACTTGCCCCTCCCACTCTTTCCATCATCAGAGATATATTTTTTTATTCCAATGCTTTTCCGGAGCCCACCAATTCATCGTGTCGGATTGGTGGAACAAATTGCCATCGTTTTGGTACCAAAACTATCGAATCGATCGGGCCTTTGCATCGTTCAATCATTCTCCTCCGGAACGAGCACACAACATAAAACAAAAGAAACGAGTCATCGAGTGGGCGAAGTCTCGGTGCAGTGAAGCGATGGAAGCTCTTGTTCTGGATGTGGAGCGTACAACTTGCACCGGCATCTCTCTTTCGTTTCCAACATGAGATGATATGATCGGCAACAGGACATGATATGATTGGCACTCCATGTTCGAAGCACCTCGAGTCTGCAGCATTTGATGGGGAAAAGGAAGGCTCGCTTTTATTCAGGAAGGAATCGGATTGAACTCTCAGTAGATGTCAGCTTCTTCTCCTTCCCGAATAGATAACACTTTGTAATCACTATAAATAATGTATTGCTTTTTCCTTAATCACGTGGATAAGTTAGGAATCTTACTAATCAATTAGATTATTAAAATCTTACTAATCAATTAGATTAGATTATTGATTGATTGATTTCCTAATAAGTGATATGATTTTTAGGAAGTAAATAGTAAATATTTCATTTTTAAGTGTGAACTATTATAAATGAATATTATGTTTCTATTTTATGTGTGAAGGTAAAATAAAAATAAATTTAATATAAAATTAAATATTTACTTACCTTTTGGGGAGATCTTATCGTCTCCTATATAAAGGGGCTCTTCTTCCCTCGTTCCTCACTAAGCCTGACAATGGAAGGATCGAGGAGAGGACTTCCCGAGGAGATGATCTCGAGGAAAGGATAATCGAGGAGAAATAGGATCCTTTCTCTTTTTTTATTGGTTTGATTTATATTTTGAAATATTGATATTGGAATTGGAATTGTTATAAATTTTATGATGCATAACAATATTTGAATTTTTAAAATTTTATGATTAATAAATAATGATAATTGATTCATGATATTAGAATGATTATTTGATTTATATTAATCTCTTAAGCTTAAGTGAGTTTTAATATTGATTTAACTATTAAAATTTTTATTTTTAGATTAATGGATCTAATTTATTTAATTAGATATTTCTATATTTTAAGAATTATGTGTGAATTCTTATGATTTAATTAGTTTTAAATTTAAGATTATGGATTTAAATTCTTTAATTCATGGATTTGAGTTATTCTTGATAATTTATATTTTTGAAATATAATTTGATAAGAGGATTCTAGTTGGGGTCCGACTTGAGTTAAGTTGATCTGCTAGACTAGATCGACTCAGCCCATATGGTTATGTACGACCTAACCTATGTGGCTAAGTATAATTAACCCATGTTGCTAGGCATGACCCAGCCCATGTGGCCAGGTAAGAGCCAGCCCATGTGGTAAGATATGATCTAACTTACGTGGCTAGGCTTGATTCAGTCATGTAGTTAGGTATGATCTACTCCATGTGGCTTTGTACGTCTCAGCCCATGTGGTAAAGTACGATCTAATCATGTGGCTAGGCATAGGCCAACTCATGCGGCTAGGTATAACCTATTCCATATGGTCAGATACAACCCTAAATCATGTGTCTAAGCATGACTCAACTCGCGAGCCAAGCATGGCCCAATTCAGTGGTAAGGCTTAGCCCAACTTATGAGTAAGGCTTAGCCTAGTCCATAAAGTTAAGCCTGCCCAGCGTTATGATTGGTGTTAGATACATCATCGCTCCTCTATCTAGCCCGTTGTACCTCAACTTAACCTATTACTTAGGACAGGCATGTGTAGCATATATGACCCGTCTAAGACTCAGGTGGGTTGGTTCAGTTTTGGGCTAGCACTATATGATATAGTCTGATTTCCTCTTCCTTTATTGGTTTGAGCTCTTTTGACTAAATCAGATATGTTTGATCGGTTAAGATCAGTTTATGGTGATTCCAGACTAACTTGACTAGTTCAAATCTACTTGACCTAATCGAGATCAATCAAATCTAAATTAGACCAGTCTAGGGTGATTCCAGACCAGTTCTATAAGGATTTGAGGTTGATTCTATTAGGCCATAATTGAATTGAATTTGATTTAAGCCAATTGAGCTATTCCAATTAGGGTTTTGGTTGATTGAAGACTATTAAGAGATTGCTGTTTTTAAGCTTTTATGATTTGATGAATTTAAAGGTTTAACTTGAAGATGTTATTTGAAAATGATTATTGGTTTCCTACTTTTCTTAAGTTTATGATATTGATATGATTGTATCATGTAGTAGATGTAACTAGGCTAATGGTTTATATTGGAAGTGCAACACGTGAAAGGAGCTACGGGCCCACCAATGGAAAAGTATGGTCTCTTGTAATATTTGATTATACTATTTCTTGGATGCATGTGTGAATGAATGAGTGAATGTAAATGAATGATCATGGATGTTTATGTATCCCTGCTGAGGGCAGGTATGGCGATTCCTTTCGGGGATTAGCGGACCATCATACGTGATGATTAGACGGTTCCTCCATCCGCTATTGGGAGGAACGTATCCCCACTTAGGCGGGTGAGGGATACCACTCCATCCGATATTGGGAGTGCGATATGGATTATCTCCATCCGGTGTTGGGAGGAATCCATCTTGTGGAGTATGCCTCTCCATCCGTTATTGGGAGAGTGCACCATCGGATGTGATGTACGCCTTTGTTATCCAGTTATCTTGTATGTGTTGCATGTGACCGATGCATGATTTTGCTTAATGATACGCATTTGTTATCCAGTTATCTTGTATGTGTTGCATATGATTGATGCATGATTTTACTTAAGAAATTATCATTGTTTTTCAGATGTTTAAGTTTTATAATGAATTGATATATTATTATTTCTTATTAAATTATTGATATTTGTTTCATGAATGTTAGATTATTTTTATGATTTTTTTCGAGGTTCCTACCAGCATGTGTGGTTGCTGATATATTTTTATCTTATATTTATTTTTAGTATAATATACAATTTTGTAATAGATATAAATTTTAGGTGGAAGAGACTTATGACCTTGCCAAGAAGATATGATCTTTTCTTGTTAATAAAATATTTACTATTGTAAAGACAAGGATTTGAATTCAAGAAAGAAGTATATTTTATAAATTACGAATAATAAAATGATGATTTATTATATTTTATAAATTCTGGGACGTGAAAACACTCATCCATCCTCCATAATAATACATCGCCTCGCTTTATTTTATGGCAAAGATTTCTGTATTTAGCTCGTGATCTCCAGCCAAAAGTTTGATGTCAAGCCTTACATCAATGACATACGGTATTCTTCTCCTTGTGATCGATTGGTGTCACCCACGTAAACAAGATTTAGACAAGTGAATGGAGAAGAATTCTGGTCCAATCTTAATCTGTCGATGCAAAAAGCTACAAGGAGAGAAGGATGATATGGAAGAGAAGAGAGAGGATGGATTCTGACAAGAAGGCACAAATCTGAGCCATCAAACGAGCATGGAAGGAGCATGAGATCGAAGAGAGCTGCAGCTTTTGGCTTCAGCATTCCCCATGGTGTCTCCGAGCAGGTAAAGAAGAAAGATCGATGGGCTTCGTCTTGTATGCTTTTGCTTTCAGATTGGATGAGCATTTGCAGCATCAAATCAACATTGTTGTGATTGATGCTCGTAGCATTCGACGACGTCGTTTGCACTAATTAAAGGGATTCTGCTCGTTCAGTGTATCATGCTGCATAAGCTTCAGAGATCGGAGGCTTGTTCCGTGGCATGAGAAAGCAGGTCTCTGGTGATGTGATGTTGGGACTCCGATGAGCACGGAACCCCGTGAGCTCGATGACACGGCGGCGTTGGGAGACCAGCATGGGCTTGAGGTCGGAACGCAGGCATTATTCTGGGAGGAATTCAGCTGTGAGCTTGGAACCAATAGCCAAACGGAGGACGTAAGAGGAAGTGTGGAGGGTGATGCAGCTGCCATGGTACTTCTCTGATACATCTTCTTGCTCTCCACGCAACTGGTCTCCGAGCCATGGAGAACCGAGACGAACCTCTCGTTCCCTTCGATCCCAAACCTCCGCTTCTTCTTTGATACATCTTCTTGCTATATTCTCGATATCGTAGAATCTACCGAAAGTTCTCTTCGCTGCTGCTATAAACTGTCTCGAGGTAGCAGGCAGCGGCGCTCCTCCGGTGGTCAGCTTCATCACGTAAGCTGGAGGCCACGGAAGGTGACGTAAACGGGTCGAACATTCCTCTACCTGTCGCACTATGCTCGAGATTGTTAAAACATATATATATATATATATATATATATATATATATATATATATATATATATTATAAGTGTTGTCTATAATTAAATAGTTCTAAGTTAGAGTGGTTGAGGTTTTTTTATTAGGATTAAAAATCTATATAATTGATGCTGGTCTTCGATTCTAATTTAGACTCCAAATTGATGGAGATGAATATGAAAAAAAACTATTTTTTTAAAAATGAATTATTATCTATTTTAATAGAAGAAATTGAATTGTTAAAATTAGACGAAAAATATATATATATTTTTCATACTTCATAATAATAATAATAATAAAAAATGTCGGTTTCGGAGTGGATTGATCACCACGTCTTCCCGCCAAACTTCGAATTCTATCTCTTCTCTCGCTCGCTGGCGGTCGGCGGTAATGGCGGCCCCGTCCACCTTTCAAGAGAGGCTTCAGCATATGGAAGCCACCCGAACCCAAAGGCTCGCCCTTCTTCGGGTTCCCCTCTTTCCTCCACTCTCCATCCTCTCCGTCCTTTCCCACCAACCCTAACCCTAGCTCTGATCGCGGTGGCTCCAGGACGAGAAGGAGATCCAGATCGCCAAGTCCCATCTGCTGTCCGAGAAGATCGAGGAGCTGCGGCGGGCGGAGCGGCGATGCCTTCTCTTGGAGCGGAGGAACGCGGAAATCGCCCACCGGATCCTCACGAACAGGACCCAGATCGATGCCGTCGACGCCCGGTACCAAGCCGCCGCCCGCGAGTACAGGCATGCTCTGTATCTTTACCCCTGGTTATTGATTGATGCTTGTACGAATTGTATGTTTCGACGGAGAGGTGGTTTCGAGGAGCAGGGACTTGAAGAGCGCGATTGAAGAGCTGGAAGAGAGGGAGAAGGAGAGGGACGGGTTTTATGCTGCTAACAGGGCGGAGATGGAGGAGTTCAGGGAGCGGCAGAGGAGCTTCGTTTCGGATACTCGCGAAGAGGTGCGGAAGCTGCGGGATTGGGTCTCGGAAGTATAGTTCTTTTGCTTCTCTGTTTCAAATCCTCGAACTTTGGTTGCTTGTTTCTCCTCTCACAGCATTCCATTTCTCAGATTTTGTGCATGTAGAGTTAATTGCTTAGGAATCCGATTGCACTATCAGTAAATGGTGCTTAAATGAAGAACGCATATGCCGTTCTTTGGCCTATGACAGCTTCTTTCCCCTCCCAAATAGATAGCTAAGATGATAGTACTCCATCCTGGATAAAAAACAGTCCATTTCACATTGATCAAACCTCCTCATACATGTTATTTCTTTTGTCATTAGTCAGTTTGGGATGCCAATTTAGGGTTCCTGATTCTTTTAGCATCAAGATGGCCTATTAAAAGAAATTTAGACCATAAAGTTGATAAACTTCATTGAGTTGAGCGACAAAAAAATATAAGCATGGTAGTCGCGACAAGCTGATATCAGATGCCGAACATTTAAAATCTTGTGCAAATATAGCCAGGTAGTCAAAGTTCATGCCAGTTTATGATGTGCACCATTGCATCTCATCCTTTCAGAGCTTTTGTTAAATCTGTCCACATTTTGTGCCACATTCTGTGAACTTTGGGAGTTCAATGCATAGATTTCTTTGAGAAAGATGCCTGGTTGAAGAAAATGTAGTCCAAATCTTTTCATGATCAAATTTGCAATTAAACAAGGCAATTTCAAGTAATGTTTATTCTAGGTAAACAAAGTTAAAACACCTATTGGTTTGATTGCCCTCTTTAAAGCTTAATGCAAACAACTGGATTGTTCTCTCTTTCTTGGTATCATGGTAGGTAATTAGAACTAAAATATATTTTTAATTTATTTACCAGAACAACAAACGAAGGAGCATTACGTTTAAAGTTTTGTATTTGTTTCATATGTCATACATCCTATCAGCAACGTAGCATTTTTCTACATAATGTATGCTATTGCAGCTCAAATCATCTCTGAAACACCTTCAAGGCAATGATGGATATCTCAATAATGCTAAGATTGCTGCAGCAGAGGCGAGAAATTCTGAACTTTTAGCTGAAAAAGAGAAGCTGGACAAGAATTTAGCTTCAAGTTCCCATTTGAGAACGTTGTTGCAGAAACAGCTACATAAAATGCTGCTATCGAAAGACAGAAAAAAAATTCAACTACATTACTTAAAGATGAAGCTGAGAAATAACGAGGAGGGTTGAGGTTGGTCCCGCTATCTCTTTGGTGCTGTCAACTTGAACTAGAATTATGCTCGTTTTCATTGTTACTAGTACTTGATGCAGCATGTCATTTAGGACTTCAATCCCGTTGCCATTTCTAACCTCTATTAATTCTACGTATCACTGTTTGGTTTTTATTGCAAGGTAAGTTTTCCTGAAAACAAGAAACAATTTACTCACTAAAATTGTTCTAGTACCTCCATATCATATCTGGACAAGTTAGCACATCATGCAAGAGAGATTAGAACTTATCCTTGGATTTTTTTTTTTTTTGAAGAGTATCAGTATATAGTGGATTGAGCTTGATATTTGTCAACTATTTGGACTTTTGACCGGTTTGATCTTTTGACTAGATTATTAACACTGCTTCATCATGTTGCTGGAGCACCCTCATGCATCATTGTATATGGTTTTATCATATTTAACTGAATATCTAGTTATATTAATAATAGAGACTAATGTGTATATTGTTATTGTATAGAGCACTAAATATCTAGGCTATCTCAACCTGGCTCCACCTGACCATTAATTGAGAACCCTGTACATATCTGCTGATGGAATCAATGTTGTCTACTCTTTTATTAGCTGTTCTATACCAATGATTACAAAAGGTGCTCGGGCGCTCGCCTAGGCGCTTGGGCGAGACGAGGCGAGGCCCGAGCGCCTCGCTTCACTTCCAGGCGGCGTACTTCAAAGAGGCGCCGCTTGGGTGCTCGCCCGAGCCCAGGCGTCGAGCAATTTAGGCGAGCACCCGGGTTAAACCAGGCGATCGAATCAGAATTTAGTTGGTTCGATTGAACCAGCGAAATCACTGATATCAGCCTCCCTCTCGTGACTTTCCCGACTTTTCCAACCCCAACTCTCGTGATTTTGGTCTCTATTGTCGCTGCCACTTCCTGCTCTCATTGTCTCTCATCGCTCTCGCTCCAGCGCCGCTGTCGCCCGCGCTTCGTTGTCGCTTCATTTGCCGCTCGCTATTGCTCGCTTCGCTTCCATTGTTGCTCGCTACTTCGCTGCCGTTGTCGCTCGTCGCTCCCGCTCCAGCTATCGCTGTTGCCTGCTATCGTTGCCGCTGTCGCTCGTCGCTCCCTGCTATCGTTGCCGTTGTCGCTCGCCGCTCCCACTCTAGCTGCACCTGCTACCACCGCTACACTCGCATCGCTGTGCCGCTACTGTTGCCATTGCCTTAGCAGACTTGGTCTTCCTTCTCAATTCTCACTTTGATAGTATACTGTTAACAGTATATTAACTGTATACTAATAACAGTATTTTTTATTTATTAAATTAATAATATATTATTTTGATTTTAATACTATTAATTTTTATTTATTTAAAATTATTGTTAGATTTTAGGATAAATGACAAGTGTACATAGCCTCGCAAGTGAATAGATTTTCTTAATTTAATAATATATTTTTATTTAAATACTTTTATTAATTAATTATATTATATATTTTTATATTTTAACATTTCGTTTCGCTCGGGCTAACGTCTTGGGCGATTTTAGACCTTGACATATTTTGACACATAGTACTTTTTAAATCACTATTCTATACACAACTGTGTAAGAAGAATCAAACTTGTTCATAAGGTATTTGATGGCCTCTGCTTTTGTTTAAGTAAATTATATTTCATCTTGTTAGTATAACTATCAAGCAGACTTGGGACAGAAACACGTTGGAGAAAACAAAACTCGTTTTTGGCTTTGATATCGAAGGAAGAGAAGACAAAACCTCTGGCTAAAATTTAAAACGAGGAATCATAAACACTTCAGAAGAAGACATGAGTCAAACGCTGCAGCATGGATTGATATTGTAGGCCAATAAACAATGAAGATAGTGAGAGCAGGTAGGGTTTTTAATACTTATTCTATCGTTAATTCATTAGTCTCCTTCTGTGTGGAACCACCTGTTCCACATCTCCTCCTTCCCTGTCGGCAAAGTTGGTCTCGGTGTTTTATTTGTACTTGTATGGGTGCAGTCTTATACTGTTTATTTCCAAAGCCGCCAATTGCGGTGGTTCCACTTGCTCAGTCTTATACTGTTTTGGATTTACCTGAGATGTTGATCATTATTCTTTTTTTTTTAATTTATAGTTTTTTTTTAAATTTTACTGCTCTTCATGGATTCTTTCTTGTTCTCACATTTGAGGAATCTGAACCCGGTCATGGATGCATAATAAGCATCTGAGTTAAATAGAACAAGCTTGAATGCCTTTTCCTATACATATGATATGGAGACTTTGCTCATGGCTTTTGCTCATAGATCAAACCTAGTTTTTTTATTTTTTTATTTTTGGTCAAAACATAATTCATAAATACTCTAAATTCTAGCACATTTAAATTAAATCCAGACCTCATCGAGGCCTATGCTTGCTTTTCATGGCTGTTTTTCCTATTTCTGAGAGGAATGTAAGGTTGTATTGAAGTAATGAATGTGCTGTTCTTAAAACACAATAATAAAACCTCATCTGCATAATAGAATGAAAGCGTTTTATGGCAGTGATGAGGTGTGGTTGGATTGAAGTGAGTTTATGTATGTGTTAGTGGTTGTGGTACATACAAACCTGTTTCTTTAAGCACTACCAAAGCAGAAAAAGTAGTACTGAAAAATATAACTTGCTACAAAAAAATTACTGATTTCATGCAAAGGTTTTGTGGATCGATAATTTCTTTTATCCCTTGAAAGCAGATGTTGCTCCATGAGGCCCTATCTTGGAGAGCCAGAAGCAAGACATACTTGCAAGATTTGTTGAGCTCCTCTCCATGCCTCCTTTTAGCAGAAGTCAATTTTTGGGCTTCAGCCACACATGCAAAGGTTTGGAAGTAGTTGCTCAACTCAGCATGTACTCGAACTCTGAAGAACGCTTATCATTTAGGTTTGGAAGAAGAAAGAGAGTACATCAAATCTACCAGAAACGACATCAACAGAAAGAAATCATAGCAAGAAGCAGAAGAAGAAGTCCTCTCATCCCATTCCCTCGACATTGTTGTGTGAATAATCCCAAGGTTTCCTACATGAGCAAGAGAGGATTTATTCTTACCTTTGTTCACTCCTCAGGGATGACTTCAAGCGCTGGTCTCCACCACCCACCGCAGCTCGATCCATGCCGGGAAGTCTGTGACCTTTTGAGCCTTCTTACGGCCTCGGCAACCGTCCTCTCTTCGCCTCGGGCGCAGATGGCTAGCAGCCGAGCTGCCTCCTCCTTGGTGAGAACCACCTTCACTCTGGTGACACCCTGCTTCTCTCTCTCCTTCATGCGCTTAGGTGCCGGAAGATATGGTGAGGTCCTGCTTCCGCTGCAAGTTTGCGTAGGTTGCTTCAGAGGAACATCGAGGTGCAAGTTGAGCCCTTGCTTGGATTTGTTCGAGGGCTTCTGTGTCTTCTTGGCTTCATGAAACAAGCAAGGCAAAGGAAAGAAGTTCCCCATGCAGAGAGAGAGAGAGAGAGAGATGAAGGTTGGAATGGGTTATCACAGAGAGGCTCTAACAACTCCAAAGCTATCATCAACAAGGAGATCATCCGCTAATTGGGCCCAATATTGGGCCAAATTAATCTACATCAGCGAACGGAAGCGAACCAATATTGGGCCAATTGGGCCAAAACTCCGTTCCAGTTCAGATCCGACCCAACGTTTTCTGTGGTCCAAAAGTCAAACCTGCTTTAGAGCGACGCACGCACGCGCACGCGCACTGTTTACCGGGTACGAAGTGGGGTAGCGTCTGAGAGTAATCGTTTCTTTTCTCTTTAAACCCTAAACCCATATCAATCTTTTCCAAAATTAAGTAAATAAACATACAAATAAAATAAAAATAAAATAGAAATTTGAGTTCGCTTGGGAATCTAATTCTGGTCTCCATCCAAAAAGCGATTATAAATACGCCGCGGAGGAAACCCGCCCCACCACAACTCCTGGTGGTTTTGGCCCCCCCTCTCTCTCTCTCGGTTATACAGAGTAAACAATCATTGATCTCCTCCGCTGCCGCCGGAGTTCTAAAAAGATCCTCTCTTGGAATCCGTCGATTGCTGCCAGGTTTGTTTCTTGATCCCTCTCTGGTAGGCTGTGACGGCTGGATTCCCGGTCGTTTCTTGGTTCTCTTTTAGATCGAATCATCGATTCCTCTTTGTTCTTCCTCTGAAGGCCCTCTTTTCTTGGATTAGAGGTCTCAAGTTCTCTTCCCACTAATTCTACGAAGGTTATTCCAAAATCGATTGATCTTAAGAACTGGGTTTTTGGCAATCAATGGTTGTCTTTCTCTACGTGCTGTTGTGTTATCGTGGTTTTTCTACGTAATTCCTTGTAAATTGTTTGTGTTGTTGTGAGCACTTGAGGCCACGGTCTTTAACTAGTTATAATTAGTGTAAGGTAAATTTTTTATGACTCACAAGTAATCTGTGATCATATGGTAATTATAGCCTTCAAGAACTTTTTTATTATTATTTTTGTCCCTTAAGCTAATTTTTTGCACAATGTAAGTTTCGTTGTTCATATGCAGTTTGTTCTTTCATGTTGTTGACTATGTAGTGACTATCATGCAGCGTAGATGTTTAAGCCAACGTTTTGTTTTTGCTTATCAGAAAATATGTGCAAAAGTAGTATTCTTAATCTTTTTTGTTTTAATGCGTGAAGTTCTTATTGTGACCTTAAATAATTGCTTTTCTATTCTGAAGTGCATCCAGAATTAATTGTTAGTCTGTTTGTGAACAGCTTAGAGCAAAGTATCCAAATCGAAATAAAAACTCATCGCAAGAATTCGTACGAAAAGAAGGCACAAAAAATATTTTGTTGATCCTCTATCTTGTTGGAGATTCACTTTCAGCATGGATGTCGCATATCGACTATCTTGGGGCAATGTGTATCAGGAGATTGAAAATATGTGTATGAGTAATAGTTTAATTCAGGTTTGTGCCATTTATTTTAACTTTTGTTGTTTCTTTGACTTTTGAGTACATTTTTCCAATACCTTCTGAGATAAATCTATTAAGTTTGATAAATATCTGGAGCAATAGAAAAACTCAGGTTTGTGTCATCTGTCTTAGTTTCAGTCATTTGTTTTGAGCATACTCTTTCAGTAACAAATGAGAAAAAGCTATTTAAACTTGTACAGATTTTTGGGTCCATTATTTGTACAGAAAAACTAGCTAAACTAAGGTTGACATGAGGTTTGATTTTAAGATTTAATATGGGTTGAGAAAAAAATTATGATCCTATCCCTGATGTCACTTTTCACTTTTTTCTTCTTTTTTATACATTATTTCTTTTGGATGGACCATGATCTTTGTTACTCAAGTAAAAGAGCAGCCTCAGTTTGTAGTAAGTTGCCCTTGTTTTGCATAATCTATTGTATTTTTTTTTTTTTTGTCAAACTACTCAATCAAAATAGTGAAGGACTATTTCTGTAAGGTGTACGATCAGAATTTTGATTTTTATTATTACTATTTGGATTTTGAACATATTGCCAGAAGAACATTCATGAAAATTTATTGTTTTATAAGGGTGTTTATGATGTTATAACTATACAAGGCTTTTTGTGAAATTCTAGGTGACCCTCAGGGGCATGTGCAGAATTTTCCATGCGAACTGACTTCTTCTGTCTGCCAATTATTTCTTTTGGTGGGACAGGTCGGTAAAGTTATCGCTGAGAAACTCGATCAGGCTGTGGGAGATTGGCTTGATCCTGATGCTTGTGTCTCTGATGAAGACGAGCAAGAAACTTATGAAGCTGAATCAACTGCTTTTGTGGATACACTAAATGAAAGTTCTGAGAATGCTTTACCTGTTGCTGAACCTCTTGCTGGCTGCCAAAACGATTCTCTATCAGATGATGAGGCCCTTAAATCTGCATCAGATCAAATTAATTCAATCCAGGAACTTGCTAGCTATATTTCACCAACTGGAACATGTGGTATCTTTGCTGTTTGATTCTATAGTTTTTTCCTTCTTTTTCCTCCTCTTTTTGTTCCCTTTCTTATCATATCCTTTGTCCTTTTCTGACAGAGAATTCTTTACCTGTTGCTGAACCTCTCGCTGGCTGCCAAAACGATTCTCTATCAGATGATGAGGCCCTTAAATCTGCATCAGATCAAATTAATTCAATCCAGGAACTTGCTAGCTATATTTCACCAACTGGAACATGTGGTATCTTTGCTGTTTGATTCTATAGTTTTTTCCTTCTTTTTTCTCCCTTTTGTTCCCTTTCTTATCATATCCTTTGTCCTTTTCTGACAGAGAGAATTCTTACCTGTTGCTGTTGCTGAACCTCTCGCTGGCTGCCAAAACGATCCTCTATCAGATGATGAGGCCCTTAAATCTGCATCAGATCAAATTAATTCAATCCAGGAACTTGCTAGCTATATTTCACCAACTGGAACATGTGGTATCTTTGCTGTTTGATTCTATAGTTTTTTCCTTCTTTTTTCTCCCCTTTTGTTCCCTTTCTTATCATATCCTTTGTCCTTTTCTGACAGATGCGAAAGAAAACACTTCTACATTACAGGATTTTACAACTCACATGGAGGAAAATGAATGTGAGCAACAGATTGAAGATGTTAAGTCACTTGTTTCTGAACAAGACAGAGAAATTGGTATGTACTAAAATTTCTTCTTTTCTTGTTTTCCTAGCCCTTCTTATAAGGATGCTACTTGCAAAGCTGTGTACCATGAATTGGATCATGAATTCTTATCCTGAAACCAAGTTTGTTTTTGTTGCTTTTATTGATTTTCTAGCAGAAGTTCAAATGGTTTAGCTTAAGGTCATTAGTTTGGGTGGTGCATGGAGTGCCATCTGGCTACTAGAATGAAACATACTGGCATATTGAGCCATGCTGATGCTTGGCACATCTTGGTCTGGAGGTGGACTTATTGTGGGTGAGAAGGGGGAAATATGAGAGAAGAAGATAGAAGGAAAGAAGAAAAAAGAAACAAGGTCAAAAGACTGTTGTCTGGTCAGAACAGTTATTAGGGCCAGGTGGAGTGTCTCTCCATCATGGTGGTCTCTGGTGAGGTCCTGGCTGTGGTTGCCTTGTCAACTCTCGGCTGTAGTCTTGTCTCATGAAAATTGATACTGGAAGGACTGTGAACCAAAATAAAGGTTTGAGAAAGCCATCACTCCCTCTGAATGTTATTAAATGCTAGAGTACCCAAATTTGTTGCTGCGTGAACAATTAAATGTCCTTTGTTATGTTGTTCCCTTTTCTGGAGGTTAAAGTTGCATGGCCACAAAACTGAAATTGTTGATTTTGCCAACCATTTGGCATACACATTACCTTATTGTGCTTTTTCTCAGGGGTTTCAGAGAGGAGCTCCCACAGGGAAGATATGTCGAACAACATGCATGTTCTTGATCTGAAATCTGAAGACTTCCAGGATGTAGATCTTCATGATAGCTGGGAGGATGATGATGAAGACTATGACCTTGTTTTGGCCTCGTATCGTGAACCGAGGAAGATGTCATACAAGGTACTTTGATGCTTGCATAGACAACAATCTATCTTTACCTTCTCTTGACTATATGTTTAAATTGTTGCATGAAGCATCATGGAAATAGTTAATCACCGAATCCATTTTCTTGTTTGAATAGTCTAACAGCGAAACCCAATTTTTTTTTCTTGGTTGTATGTCATGACCAGCATATGTTGGCCTCACATTTTGATTGTAGGTCTGTGTAATCCCTGTAGCTAATGTCTTGCATGTCCAACTTACAGCTACTGATTCCTTGGCTACCCGATGCCCTGGTTGACCTCTTTTCTTCAAATATCTATGTTTCTATACCAAGTGCTGACAAATATGTTGACCGAATGAGACACAAGGATGAATGTAACCTATGGTTAAATTTATTACCTTGAATGTGACTTAAACATCGTTTACCACCTTCGCATCAGAACAGATCCTTTATGGACTTTGCGGACAGTCAGTCAAATAAATCGCACCAAGCCTTGTTGCTGTATTCTAATATTGGAAATCTGAACTTTAGTATTCAGAAAAGTTTTCGTTGTTGCACTCGGTAACTGATGTTTTGTCTTTCACAGAAAAAAATCATCGCCTCATTTATTTCAAAATTACGAGTGTTGAGCCATTACAAGAAGAAGGCTGGCACCTCCTGCCGTGATCTCAACGTCCAAAGGCAACGCCCACGAGGAGTCCGCTCATCATCAGATTCCGAGAAGGGTTCTAATCATGACTTGGAGTCTTCCGAGTGGGAATTCCTATAGATTAAACAGGCAATGATCACTAGAGGAAACTTGGTGGCCATATCTATCCACCAAAAAAAAAAACATCCATTTTGATTAGCAACTACCTGCAGTGCTAAGTTTTTTTTGTCCATATAAGTGAATAGTTTTAGATGCATATTCCTGTGTAAACTCTCATTACACATAGTTTCGTTATGAAATGTCTTGATAGTTCTTTAGCAAAATCCTGTTGCTGGATTGCTTCTTTATGCCTATTTGCATTCTGGAAAAAGAACACGCTTGATAGTGACCATTGAATGGATGATTGATACACAGACATTGAAAGAACACATCGATCCACCAAAGCCATTGACTTGGGTTTGGTGGTGCAACTGTGGCCGATAACACGCACCACAGTAGCCCTAGTTTTGTTGCAGGATTGGTGGCTTTGCGTAGGGACCTTCGAGCCAACCATTGGCTATGAGGCGATAAGCTGCTTCGGTCAAGTGAATCCCATCCCAGCTCACGTACATCGATGGATCCGAGCACACATCCGAGCCTGGCTCCGCGCACTTGGCCTCCAGATTCACATTGTAATCTCCTCTCCCGCCTGCCCCGCAGCACGCCTTCAGAGCTCCGCCGTCGCTGAATCCTGCAACATTTCACACATCTTTGCCTTACTCTGGTGGCAGTCGCCAATGGAGATGGAGAACCCACCGTACTGTGTCGGACTGGTAATGAACTGGATCGTGGGGTCGAAGAAGTCGGCGTATCTGAGCCTCGTCCACGAGTACCTCCGCTGCAGCCCGCGCAGTCGCCGGCGCAGCAAGGAGTTGTGGTAGGATGTCAGGTCATTGAACTTGTTCAAGCATCCGATGTCAGTGTAGTCGTTCGCGTTCGATGTACCGTACAATGTTAAGTACATCGGGAAGCACCCGATCGGCAGCATTCCCGGCACCACGATCTCGGTCGCCCCATGGCCGATCAGCCTCTGCACATTGTTGCCGTGAACGACGACGATGAGCGGTAGCAGCAGGTGCAGGTTCGTGATGTGCGATCGAGTACCTCAACGCCGGAATGGATTGCGTGGATGACTTTGGGCACGAAAGCATGGACTTGTTTCAAGCTCCTGCCGGCAAAGATGGGAGTGTTGTAGTCGTTCCCCCCAAACTCTCCCACCACGAAGAGGGATTTGCTGAAGTACTCCTTGCATTCTGCATGCGTCCATCGTCTCAGATGGTAGAGAGAGAGAGAGAGAGAGAGAGAGAGAGAGAGAGAGAGAGAGAGAGAGAGAGAGAGAGAGAGAGAGAGATGAATCAGTCGGCACCTTGAGAAGAGTTGCAGAGAGAAGGCATCATCTGCTCGAACGACCTTATTTGGGTGCTCAGGGAGGCGTTGACCCATAGACCGCTGCTGAGTCCTCGCCGGCGGAAGAAGCGGAAGCCGAGTGTGGTGGCGGCAGTGTAAGCAAAGTTGGCGCCTTGAAGGAAGCTTTTGCCCTTCGCGGTGGATGGTGGAATCAGTGGCAGCCCGAGTGCCTCGGCTGCGTCGATCATCGTTGAGTTCTTAGTTACTGCGCTTTGCCTGTATGTTAGATTGAGTGCAAGTAGTAGCAGTAGTACCGATGAAATCTACGACTAGGCGTCCGTTGGAGCAACGGCCGGTGGGCCGGCCGAAGAAGCTCATGCCGTAAGGCAGCCCGGCGACGACGACGTTGCCGGTGTCGGAAAGCGAGTCGCCGAAGCTAAATATTGCGTTGTAGCTCTGAGAACCGGCGAGGTGGCAGCAAGGGAAAATGAGAAGGAAGAAGAAGAAGATTGAGAGCCTCATTCTTAGCGATGGAGCGGATGAGCAAACTTGAGCTACGGCTCACTGCCTCTTATAATAAGCTCTCTCTCTCTCTCTCTCTCTCTCTCTCTCTCTACTGCTGCAGGAGAAGCTACGAATTGTGGTTTGCAGCAAGGGTGAAAGCAGAATTAAATTGAGCTAAACTTTGCATCCTTCTTTGCAGGATCTCCAACACTCTACTCGCGGGATGAAGACCACAAACACCTGATCAATGAACCATGCTTTCCGTTTCTTTCTGGATTCAATGATGGAGAAATTTATCAAGCAAATCCATGTCTGACATGGTAGAAGTAAGTGAGATGCCAGGCGGCGCGCAGTATAAAGTGGCCGATGATTGCTTTGCTGAATCATTGAGATGTGAGGAGGACAAGTTTGGTGGGACACGAAGAGCAGCAGCTTGTTCTCGGCCAGCTGCATGTGGGAAGGTGCCGCTTTTCCTGCAACCGGCGTCTTCCTCAACCATGGCATCATGATGAGGAGCCCCACCCACATGTGAACCATTCCGGAGAGAGAGGTGTCATCCAACAAGGAAGAAGAACACAGAACGAAGTCGACGAGTTGTCGGTGATCAATTCTTTTTGGGACTCGAGCTCGACTAGTTGGCTCTACCGATGAAAGATGAAGCATCTTCTTCTTTCTTTTTGGAGAAAAGCATCAACTCCATTAAAGAAAGTAGCCACTTTGGCTACTTTATGATGTGGATCACACTTCGTTGCTGCCAGTTGTGCCTGATCTCTTGCTTTTGGATGCGTTGAGCCATTGTTTGCTTGGTGTTCTTCTCCGGTGATTCATCAGCTCAGACACCGAGGGAAGCTTTCGTTTGTGTCACAGATTTATTACAAGCTAAACGAGACAAATCTACAGCAGCGTCACTCATGAACACACCACGCCCCTCCAATGGCAACTCGAGAACAGGAAAACAGGGGAAAGAAAGAAGGAAATTAAGATGAAAGCAGGACGACGCTAACAGGGGATCTGCGAGGTGAACCACTCCATGACATGGAGAGGGGCTTTGATGAGCTCAATGGCCACCTCCACCAGCACCGTCACGCACAGACAGCAAGGGCAGATGCAAGACAGCAGCAACCTGCGAACCATGTCATCACCATCACCATCGTCACTCCATCGACCTGTGAAGCAAAGAAACTGCAGGATGATGAGAGAGGTGTCAGGATTACCCGACGATCCAAACGGCGACGCCGACGACGGAGACGAGGAGGGAGAGGAAGGCGAAGGGGAGGCCCAACAGCCACCCCAGCGGCCTGCACTCACCATCGCAACACATGCTCCTCCCCTATCGGTGCTCTGAATCGAACCACCGGCTTCAGACACATATATAACGGAGGAAGCAGCGTCAAAGCAAAGAAAGCCCAACACGTCTTCTCGGTCTTGAAGAAGACTAGAAGATTGCTTCCACGGCAAGGAACAGAGGCAGCTGTAGCAGATTGAGATGAGTTGGTGGCAAGTCGAACACTTGCAGACATTGGGATCACAGGAACTCATGGCAGAGCTGTCTCATTTTACCCACACCAACATCAATTTCCCTCACAGATCGAATTTGATGTCTCAAAGAGAAAGATGTTGGAATTGGTTTTGTCTCGTAAAGGAAGCAACTTTTGGTCAACTTTAATGCTAAAAATGGAACAAAATAAATCTTTATTTCCAGCTCACCATATTTGGGTCGGTCAACCATCAGTACCCGCCCACGATTTGACTCTCGGCAAGCCGTGGCATGGTCAACAGGACCACGAGAAATCGAGATCACCACACCACCGTATGTTTCATCTTCTTGATCATTGAGGAGAAGAGGGGGATAACTTCTGATCTCCCAACCAACGTTCCCATCAGCGGTAGCAACGCCGGGCGGCAGCTTGGCTTCGGCGTCGACGCCCACGTCATGCCGTCGTCTTCGTCCTGCATGGCTGCGCCCGGTACCTCCTCCGGCACGACCGCCGAGGCCGCCCGACCACCGCCCGCGTGCTTCATGACGTAAAACTCGTGACCGCGGCGATGAGGAGGTGGCAGTGGGGGCCCGGCGAAGTTTGCAGTGCGCCTGCGCCCGATGGAGGTAGGGGAGAGGGTGAGGTTTCTGATCTCTCTCTCTCTCTCTCTCTCTCTCTCTCTCTCTCTCTCTCTAGATATATATATATATATATACACGTATATATGTATATATATGTATATTTATATGTACATACAACCCCCTTTATATATATATAAAAGGGTTGTATGTATGTATGTATATGGATGCAAATTTCTTGGTATTAATGGCCAAGAGATAAGGGTTGGTGGGGGAAGTAGTCAACGCCTCATCCATCCATAAGCAGTATGTCCAACCATGGCGGCACTCCCATGGCAGACAGAGGCGCCTGCTGCGATTTGGACACCATCCTGGAGCTCGTCGGCATCTCCTTCAGCGTCTTCATCCTCCTCTACCTCGTCATCGTCTGCGCCCGCCACCTTTTCGTCCGGCGCCTGCGCCCCGGAGGTGCCGCGCACGATCGGCGGAAGCCGGTGGGGCTCGATCCCTCCGCCATCGCCGCCCTCCCATATTTCGCCTACGGGAAAGCCGCTGATGCCGTGGAGTGCGCCGTCTGCCTTAGCATCCTGGAGGAGGGGGAGATGGTCAGAGTGCTGCCCAACTGCGATCACATGTTCCATGCAGCCTGCGTCGACCTGTGGCTACGGAGTAACTCCACGTGCCCGGTGTGCCGGACCGACGCCGAGCCGGGGAAGGCGGTCGCAAAGGCCAAACCAGGTGGGGGAAGCCAAACCAGGCCGCCGCCGCCACCGGTGCTCCACGGCGGTGCTGCGGTCTTGCTAATGGATGTGTGAGATGCATGCATCGGGAACTCGATAAGATGGAATGCAAGTTGTTTTAGAGTTTTAGCAGATGTACATGCATCTCTAATTTTTCTTTCATTTTCTTCTGTAAGTATAAATATGATCGATCAGTGTTCTCTCTCTAAAAAAAATCAAGTCTGCGGTGGAAGAAAGAAGAAGAGAAAGAAAGAAATTTGCCAAAAAAAAAAACTCATCCAATTGGTTGATTAGAATGTATATGAAAGGAAATAATCTTCTGGTTGATTCAATTATGAAAGGAAAATAATCCTTTGATTATTTTCATGGTTGCCAAAAAAAAAAAAAATTGCCGCCGCCACCATCGCGGCGCAGCCTATGCCCGCGGGCGCGCGGCCTGTGCCCCCGTGCGCGGCCATTACCCTCTGCCCACGGGGGCAGTCGCCGTCTTCTGCGGCCACCGCGTTCATATGCGGTGCCGCCGCTGCTATCTGCGAGCGACTGCTGTTGCGTGACCGTGACTGCGTGTGGGTGCCGTGATACGCAGCGCAGCCATCGCAGCGCGCGGCTGGCCACCTAGCGACTGCTAGTGGTCGGCTGCTGCTACTGCAATGCGTGCGTTGCGTGATGCAGCTGCCTCTCGCAAGCATATTGTTAATGTCAACAACTTTTTTATACCGTGGCCTCGGAACGGGCTGCTTCGTGCCGTAGCCTCAGGGCCGTCGCGGTGCGGTTCGGTCTGAACGTCGAGGGGTTCCCCTGGGACGGGTCCTGGAGGCTTGCAGTGGGGGGGAGGACTCGCCTGGCGGACGTCTCCGACTCCCGTTCCTGCACAAAGGTCGGGTCGGGTTGAACTTCGCCCGACCCCTCCGACGCTCAAGTCAGTCTCAGGATAGTAGAGAAAGTTCTTGCCCTTGTCTGTTTGAAGGTCCCTTGGAACGTGGTCCCTCCGGGGTTTATATGGACCGGATTGCTGTTGCTTCTATGATTGCATCTGGGAACGCTGCACGAACCTGGCCCTGCAGGTGGTGACGTTCCTCGAGAGCCGCGGAGCTTGGGAAGACCAGTAGGGGTCACGTCTGTTGGTCAACCCTGGCCATAGTCGGTCGTTCGGGGGGGGGGGGGCAAGGGCATCATCCTGACGTGGGCGGTATGGGCTTGCGTCACGTCTCCTTTATTACCCATATCATTCTCCCCCCTCCAAAGGGAGCCATTTCGGGGCTCGCTCCTTGGTTTGTGGCCTAAAACGTTGTGAGACCGTAGGGTCTCGATCTGGTAGTCGAACGGAGGTTGTAATGCTGCTTGAGCATGGTGGCCGAGACGCTGCTCGGAGCTTAGTGGCCGAGGCGCTGCTCGGAGCTTAGTGGCTGAGGCACCGCTCGGAGCTTAGTGGCCGAGGCGCCGCTCAGAGCTTAGTGGTCGAGACGTCGCTCGGAGCTTAGTGGTCGAGACATCGCTCGGAGCTTAGTGGCTGAGGCGTCGCTCGGAGCTTAGAGGCCGAGGCGCCGCTCGGAGCTTAGAGGCCGAGGTGCCGCTCCGAGCTTAGTGGCCGAGGCGCCGCTCGGAGCTTAGTGTTCGAGGCGCCGCTCAGAGCTTAGTGGCCAAGGTGCCGCTTGGAGCTTAGTGGCCGAGGCGCCGCTCGGAGCTTAGTGGCCGAGACGTCGCTCGGAGCTTAGTGGGGTGCGGAGAGAAGTACACGGACGGTCGTCGGCCGCAGTACCACTCGTCCTGGGATACTCTTCCTCTCCTGTATTCTTTCGCGGGCGGCGAAGGGCTCTTTAACCCATGCGTCGCTTCGGGAGCTGATCGCGCGTATCAGGCGCTGGGACCGAAGCGTCCCTGATGTGCCGCCCAAGTTGTTTGCTCAGGGTTCGCCACATGGAACCCTCATTTATAGGGAGGCGTCCTTTAGGCTGCCCGATGCGATGTGGCTGGGGGGTGCAAGCGAGGCAGTAGGCTGTCGCCCACCCGGGGAGACGAAAGGGCACTACCTTTTGGCGGGATTTCGCCTTTAAGTAGTGCCCATCGTGCCTCCTTTCTGTTTCTTGTCAACCGAATTTTCCGTCCTGAGTCTCGCCATCTCTCCTTCTAGCTGCTCTCCTTTGCTTCTGCATCCTTTGCCTCCCTCGAGTCGGCTCCCTCACTTCCCCTTTCGGAGGTCAGTAAGGATGGCCTCCTCTCCTCTTCCTTCTTCCTCTTCCTCTTCTTCCTCATCTTCTCCCTCCGACGAGGAAGCGGCGCGAGAGCTTGAGGTCTTGATGTGGCCGCACGATTCAGACTCTACTGTGAGCAGTGTGTCGCTGAAGACACTCCAGGAGCGCTATGGCATCCCAGAGGATTACGTCCTCCTGGCCCCTGAACCGGGGCAACGGGCATATGACCCGATCCCCAAGGGTTTCGCGCTAACCCTAGACGCCTTTGACGCGGGGTTGCGCCTCCCTCTGCATCCTGTCATTGTCTCCTGCATCTCTTTGTGGCGAATCTTGCCGTCACAGGTGGCGTCGAACTCTTGGCGCTACCTGGTGGCATTCTTAGGGGAATGTCACCATGCCAACGTAACCCCGACCCAGAACCTCTTCCTTTCTTGTTTCCGCCTCTTCAAAGGGTCGGGGGTGTACTTCCTATCCGCCCGAAAGGGCTTCCGAGTCGGCGAGGCTCCCTCTTATAACAAAGGGTAGAAAAGATGATTCTTCTTCGTCTGCTGTTAGAGGGATTGGGGCTTTGGGTTTCGTTGGTTCGCAAGGGCCATCGACAATGCGACTCCAAAACTGAGCACCAAAGAGCGCTAGGATTTGGAGAGACTAAGAGACATTCTTCCCTCTTCTGAAGCCATCCGTAATATGTCGGAACAGTGGCTGGTCGAGGCGAGGCTCAGCCCCGCTTCACTAGGTAGGTCGACGTCGTCCGTCCTCTAGGTGCCCCTGATAATTACCGGGTTTTGATCGACCGGTTGTTCCTTGCAGGAATGGTGAATCTGCGCGCTCTTCGTGGCGGACGGACTTCGACATCCTTGCCACCGCGCCTTGCACCTGGTGCGATGGGCGACTCCAAGGACTCTCCATTGAAGGTGGAGGCTAGCCGTTCTAGGAAGAGACCCAAGACCGCGACCACCAAAGGACCCGAGGGGGTCGCGGCAAGGCCGGCGGATACGGTCGCGGAGCGAGCCGGGCGAACGGATGTGCCTCCTCACCCCGACGAGGCAGGGCCCGGCCGGGGGGTGGCTGGGAAGGGACCTCGTGCTCCCGCTGTGAGGGATCTGTGCCGCCTTTCGCCGGGCAAGGAGGAAAGGCAACCCTTCCTGGCGCGGGCGATGTGCGAGCTCTCAGGGGAGGCGAGCGACTCCCTGGTCGCCCGTTGGGGCGGACTGTGCCGAGGGGATAAGGTATGGATCGGGGGAGAGCCTTCGGCCACATACCTCCGAGGGGTGCTTCATCCCGACATAGCTCGGGATCTATACTCGCTCCCTTCGGAGGCCCTCCTCGGGAAGTCGTCCAAATCACTGATGTGGGTAGGTATCGTCCCTTTTGCTCCTCATTAATTCTTCAGTCGTCTTCATTCTGACTTTGTTGTTATTTTTTCCAAGGCCTCCACTACACGACCGCGCTGATGGATCGGGTGCGCGACGCCGGCCGGGTCATCGGGGGCTTGTGCGAGCGCAACGCAGAGTTGCATCACCAACTTGAAGAGGCCCGGGTCGGTGCCGGCCCCGATTTGATCACGGCGGAGAGAAGCGGGCGTCCGAGCTGGACGCAGAAGTAACCCGCCTCTCCTCCGAACTCCAGGCAGCGAAGACGGCCGACGATAAGCTTCAGAAGCTGTTCAGGCTGGAGCGAGCGGAGCTCCGCCTGCAGAAAACAGAGGCCTCCACCCTAGCCGCAAAGCTAGAAGAAGGAGGCCGAGGCGAAGGCCGCCTCCGAAGCCCTCGCCGAAGAAAAGCGCCTCCGTCCGGAGAGGGAGAAGGTGGTGGTAGAGACCTATAAGAAGTCCGAGGGGTTCCAACTCGGGCTGAACCAGATGGGCCAGGTGTCTGATGTGTACGGATATAGGATCGCCCTGGCCCGCTTCCGAGCACGGCATCCGAGCTCCGAGGTCGAGGAGGACCCCTTCACCTCCTGTCCTGAAGACCTTGAGGTGAACATGCCCGAGGATGTCCCCTTCGATGACAGCTTGAAGGAGGTGAGGGCTTAAACAGTGGCCTACTATTTCTCGTTATATTGGAGCCTCCTCTAATGGTCTGGTCAGTCTGTAAGTCGGTCAAATCTTGTAACCGAAACCTTATTAAACAAAGCACCTTTTGTCATTACTTGTCCTCGACGCGAACCTTACACGAAATACTTTCTGACATTCTGAATGTTCCATGTTCTGGGTAGATGTTGCCCTAACAGCGTTGCTAGCCTGAACGTTCCCGGCCGGACAACTTTAACAACACGGTAAGGCCTTCCCATCTCGGGGCGAGCTTACCGCACGTTCGGTTCGATTCGCTTACTTCAGACTTGCGCAAGACCAAGTCTCCCAACCCGACGGGCCGGGGGCGCACACCCTTGTTGTAACTTTTAGCAATACTTCTGTTGTAGGCAAGGGTATTAAGGTGAGCGTCGACTCTGCGTTCCTCGAGCAGGTCTAGTCCAGCTCAGATTCCATCGGCCGACCTTGTTTCATCGAAAACTTCTGTGCGCGGGGTGAGGAGGACCACCTCG
This sequence comes from Musa beccarii, assembly GCA_024322285.1. Classification (NCBI taxonomy): domain Eukaryota; kingdom Viridiplantae; phylum Streptophyta; class Magnoliopsida; order Zingiberales; family Musaceae; genus Musa; species Musa beccarii. The sequence continues at coordinate 1,571,199 of CM044399.1, forward strand.
GCGGGTAGGACCGCTTCAATACCGAACGTCAGGCTGTAAGGAGATTCGCCGAACGCTGCTTTAGGAGTGGTCCGTAAGGACCACAGTATGCTTGGCAACTCATCGACCCAGCCAGAACGGGCGGCGAGGGTCCTCTTCCTGAGTCCATTTAGGATCGACCGGTTGGTTACTTCTGCCAGGCCATTTGTCTGGGGATGAGCTACCGAGCTAAACCTCAGTTGTATCCGGTGGGTCGAGCAGAATTCCTTAAACTAGATGCTGGCAAACTGGGTTCCGTTATCGGTGACAATGGCCCTGGGCAAGCCGAACCGTGTCACAATGTTCTTCCAGATGAACTGCTCGATCTGGCGCTCCATGATAGTGGCCAGCGGCTCGGCCTCCACCCACTTGGTGAAGTAGTCGACGCCAATGATGAGGTATTTTCATTGCGCCGACGCCAGAGGAAAAGGCCCGAGGAGGTCCATTCCCCATTGCGCGAAAGGCTAAGCGCAATCTAAGGGGGTGAGCGGGACCGCCAGGTGCCGAGAGGCTCGTGCATGCCGCTGACACACTGTCACGGACTTAGCTGGTTTTGCCTAAGCCGTGCGGCACCAATGCGTATCACCGCAAAGGTCAGCCTACCCGAAATCTCCTACAATCCCTTAGGATCTGCAAAAGAGAAGACGAGACAGAGAAAGCGCTTCACACGGGATCTGCAAGCCGCTCTTTTAGCAAACACATTATAGCCAATGCAAATTCCAACCATGGATATCACAAGCTCAGAACAGTTGCACAACAAAGGTATAGATTTGGTCCACTACAGACCGAATTCTAGTACAAGTGTCCACATGACACAAACTTTCTGTACAAGCCGACAATGGCTGCCAAACTCACTCAAATGGGGCATTTAGCCTTTGACAAGCCCTTTACAAGTAATAACAAACCAAAAGGGACACGGACAAGCAAGCATTACACCGAACAAGCCGTTTACAATTTTGTCCGTGACATTCTCCCCCACTTATTCCTTCGACGTCCTCGTTGAAGCCTTTGCTGACGCTGCAACTTCTTTTCTTTGTTGGATCTTCGATCTTCTGCTCCTGCTACGATGCGCCCCATTGACTCCCAATTGTTCTCCGCTTGTTGTTGTTGAGTCGTCGAACTTTAATCCGCCATGCTGCTTCAACTCGCCAATGACTCTGACTCTGTTGTGGGGTTGGCAGAGTTATGCTGATCCTTGTTGGTTCTTGCGGATTGATCTGATGAAGAGAAAAGACCATCTTTGATATGCGCCAGTCTTCAAATTCTTCTTGTCTCCTGAACTGGATAGATGCTTGTTGGAGCTTTGACGAGCATCGCCTCGCAACCTTTCAAGTTTTCCGGTCCTTCCTCCGCAAAATTTACCCATCGAATCTTCTTCCACTTAGTTGTCTTGCCCAAGTAGGCTCGCATCACTTCCGCTTTCGATTGGCATTCAATTGGGAAATGAAGCGGACAATCTACTCTCAGTAGCACTGATCACCGTTGGTGAGGACTTAACAACTGTTGTCTTCCATTGGTCTCTTCGAAGGGTCTTCAAATTTGTGCAGAGCTCCTTTGCTGGATAACTAAGAGAGCTGGGGTACTCGGTTTCACCCATTCTCTTGAGAGTTGAGAAGGCAAAGGTTACTTGTCTTCGCCCGCCTCCTTGAGTTTGTACTTCGTGCGTCAAGCTGGTTACTAGACTTCGCTTTGCTCTTAGCTCACACTTCCAAGCACTTGAAGTGTTTGCAATCCTTGCGTTGAGTTAGCTACTATGATTCACCTTCTCATTGCCATTGAACTTACGGAATGCAAGAAGTTATCACTCCGATTTGGAGTAAGTCTCAGTAGATCTGGTCGCCTTTGGGATTGTACCGCCTTCTCCATCATTTCATCGCCGACTCCTTTGAGTAGCAAAGGTACAAAGCTGCATCGTCTTTATCGCTTCGATCCTTGGTCATGCACTCTTGCATCGACCAAGTCCTTCACTCACGGCTATCTTGATGGAAAGTCTTGACACTTTGGTCTTACGAAGTTCTCGGCTTCGCCCTTCACCTTGTCTTGGTACATGGAGTTTGCCAAAGCATTCTCCTCCTCCACGGCCCATATCACGACCAAGTGCTCTCCCTTTATGAGAGCAAGGGATTGATGACTCCCCGGAAGTCCCGCCTCTGCGGTACCATGGCACTGCGACGCCCATGGCACTACTATCCGTTGTCTCGCATCTGCATCCCTTCTTTGTGATCGGTAGATCCGCCTCTGCGGCATTGTGACACTCCTCTGAGTTCACCTTTAATCTAACCGATGATTGATCTTGGGTAGCTGAGTCCCTCTTGGACTCGTCATTGCTTCCTCGCCATATTTCGACCACCTGCTTCGACACCTATGTGTTCTCTGGGCAGTTCCACTTGGTCGCTGGAAAGACAGACTACAACTCCCATGTATGGCCACCGCCACTCATGTTGCAGGACTTGCACCACTTCTGTTCTCCTTAGGTTCATTGGCTGCAATGTTCGCTTACTCGGCCTTGTCCTCTGACTTGCCGGGCTCCCTTAGCGAATGTGAGCTCAAGTAGTTCCACTCTTGGCAGCTCCGATCATACCTCTGTATGATCCAGTCCCCCTGTGGGACTCCCTGGCACTTGCATCTGAACTTCTTCCTTGATAGTGCACAGCCCCCATAAGCTGATGTCCAAGGCTTCCATTCAATGCAACATTCGGTGCACGCACAGAAGACCCGCCTCTGCGGTACCATGGCATTCACTGCTTGAATCCAGCTCTTCTTGCTTGTCGTGTTGTTCATCGATGTGGAGCTCCTAGTCGCGCTCCCGATCATACCTCTGTACGATCTAGTCCCCCCATGGGACTCACTGTGTGTGTCGACTTGCCGCGAACTTTTCCACCACGATCTGCTGCATCATGTCGCCACCTGATGACATCTCCCTGCATTCTGATCCCTGTGGTATGAACTCGAACTGCGATATCTCCATGTGTGGACTCCGCCAACACATCGCAGGGCCTTCGCCATTTTCGATTCTGTTCGCTCCTGTGGCAATCGACCTTCGTCCACCCACTCTCGTGTCACACTCGGACGAAGGCTAGCTCTAGGACAATCCATCGCCTAGCAGCTCCTCTGAAGCCCATTGACTTCGCAGGAATTAGTGCACTATTGTCTGGATCCTGGGTCTCTGCCCCTACCAACACAATCTCTGCTGTGCACCACTTTCCTCATGGCAACTCGAATGGCAACACCGTGGCATATTCTTCAAGAGTAACTGCCTCTGCATCCTCTTGCCCCGTGTCAAGGCCTTTTGACACCAACTTTGCCTCAGCAAACTGCGTCGCCTTAGAATCTCCACCAAATGCATCATCGAGATAAAGTGCATGTGCCTCAAAGCTCCCTTTGTGTTTGGCACCATGCAAGATGAGTCGGCTCCATCTGAATATGAAACCCATGGAACGACATGATCCGATTCCTGCCTTTGCAAGAGTTCATGTCCTTGACCTCTGTCTAAGGAAAGCTCCGAGCCTCCGCTCCATATTCAATCTTCTAAACCAACTCCCTTCATGCGGCTTGGGTACTTCACCAAGTTATCCCCAAGTTGCTTTGCTTCTCGATTTGCATTGCGTTGATGGTGGCCCTCGCGCCCACCATTCCACGGGTCAGCCCTTTGTTGAGTCCGATCTCACTATCGGCTCTAAGTGTGCCTTCACTTTGTGTTGCCCTGGGTTGCTCCCCCACCTAATCTCGCTATGCGTCTACCAACGCATCACCACTTGCGAGATCATGCGACAACTCCACGTCGCTCGCTCGATCCATCGAGCTTTGTCTTGAGGTACTCCTCAGTGGTGCGATTCATTGCACATAATTCTCCCCTCGGAGAACGGGACTTATCCTCTGGATATCCGCCCGTTGGAGCAACTTCTCTCTTCGCCTCCTTCCCTCTGGAAGTTTTGGAGACCGCTATCCCCTTGGACTACTTCGCCTCTGCTGAACAAACTGTGCCCACTTCTGCCATTGCAAATGCACTTGCTAGATTGTGACACTTCACCAATACTGCTCGCCTTGCACCCCTCCGGGTCTAGCAACATCTTTGAACTCTGCGCACACTTCAAACATCTTACGAAAGTATCCTGCACATACCGAAGAGAAAGTTTCAATGCTCCATGGCGTCGACCTTCGGTCGCCTTGGGATGGCCGCGGATAGTCCATCGTCCGCATGCAAGCCCTTGCATGAGTATCGGATTCCTTGAGTTTGCAATTCCCCTGAGCTCTGTGAGCTTTGCACAACTCTTCCGATCATTGAACAACCCACTCCGCCTTGCACGGTCTCATCCTTTGCCAAGCACTCCGCTTGCTTTGAGCACCGTCAAGTTTGGGTGCCATTGTCGAGCCACTGCTCAAACTCAGCCATCCCGACCTTTGTGCGCTCCGCAATTCTTCTTAGCTTGTTGTACTCGTGGTGCCTCGCTAGGTCCCCCACGTTTGCATGCTAAGTGTTTCTAGGTGGGCTTGTCCGCTCGATACCAACTGTCACGGACTTAGCTGGTTTTGCCTAAGCCGTGCGGCACCAATGCGTATCACCGCAAAGGTCAGCCTACCCGAAATCTCCTACAATCCCTTAGGATCTGCAAAAGAGAAGATGAGACAGAGAAAGCGCTTCACACGGGATCCGCAAGCCGCTCTTTTAGCAAACACATTATAGCCAATGCAAATTCCAACCATGGATATCACAAGCTCAGAACAGTTGCACAACAAAGGTATAGATTTGGTCCACTACAGACCGAATTCTAGTACAAGTGTCCACATGACATAAACTTTTTGTACAAGCCGACAATGGCTGCCAAACTCACTCAAATGGGGCATTTAGCCTTTGGCAAGCCCTTTACAAGTAATAACAAACCAAAAGGGACACGGACAAGCAAGCATTACACCGAACAAGCCGTTTACAATTTTGTCCATGACAACGCGTCGCATCGGCGCACGTAGGCCCTTGTGTCTTAGTGCAAAGTGGGCCAGTAGTAGCCCTGACGGAGCACCTTGAAGGCCAGGGCGCGGCCGCCGATGTGCTCCCCCCAAATCCCGTCATGGACCTCGGCGAGAACCGACCGAGCCTCGTTAGGATCCAGACAGCGTAAAAGAGGGTGCGAGAATGACCTTCGGTACAGTCGATCGTCGATCTCGCAGTACCATGCTTGAGTTCGACGCAGACGCCGGGCTGCGGCCTCGCCGGGGGGTAGGACGTCGTCTCGCTTGTACTTCAACATCTCCTGGATCTAGGTGGTTGGCGCGCCTAGCTCAACCACCCCTACGGTGGCGATGGCTCGGAAGGGGAGCTCCTTGACCTCGGGCTCCTCTCCGGGAGCCGATCTCGAAGCTAATTTTGCCAGTGTGTCTTCTCGCTCGTTCTGGTTCCTGGGTATTCTAAGCAATGTGAAGCGGGAAAAGCTAGCGACGAGGGCCCTTACCTCGGTTAGGTACTTCATCATGACCGGATCCCGAGCTTTGTACCCCCCGTTGAGTTGTTCGGCGATGAGCTGCGAGTCGATGAGGATGTGTAGAGCGGCCACTTGCATCTCGGCTGCTAGTCTGAGGCCGGCTAAGAGCGCCTCGTATTCTGCTTCGTTGTTGGTGGCCTTGAAGCCAAAGCGGAAGGAGCGCTCGAACGAGCGTCCGTCGGGAGCATCCGACACTAGTCCGGCTCCCGCGCCCTTTGAGCTGGACGACCCATCAACCCGCAAAAGCCATTCTCTTTCGATCCGCTCGGGGCCCTGCTCTTCTGATGTAGTTAACTCTGAGATGAAATCGACCACAGCTTGTGCCTTGATGGCGGTTCTAGGCTTATACTGCAAGTCGAATTCGGATAGCTCTACCGACCATTTGAGGAGGTGACCTGCCACATCAAACTTGGATAAGACCTGTCGGAGCGGTTGGTCGGTCATTACCTCGATCAGGTGGGCTTGGAAGTAAGAGCGCAGCTTCTGGGCCGTGAGAACGAGCGCCAGTGCTAGCTTTTCGATGGGCGGATAGCGCTCTTCGGGTCCCCTTAAGACATGACTGCTGTAGTAGATTGGGAGCTGCTCCCCTGATTCCTCCTTAATCAGTACTGAACTCACTGCATGTTGCGAGGCCGCCAAGTAGACGTAGAGCTTTTCCTGAGTGGAGGCCGAGGCTAGGTGGGGGAGAGAGGACAGATGTTGCTTCAGGTTCGCAAAGGCCTCCTCGCACTCCACCGTCCACCGAAAGTTCCTCGGGTCCTTCAGGGCTCGGAAGAAGGGGAGGCATCGGTCCCCCGATTGGGATGGGAACCAAGATAAAGCGGCGAGCCTCCCGTTGAGGCGCTGAAGATCTTTGACCGTTCAGGGTGGTTGCATGTCCGTGATCGCCTGAACCTTCTCTGGGTTAGCATCAATCCCCCTTTCATGCACGATGAACCCGAGGAACTTGCTTGATGTTACGCCGAAGACGCATTTGGCAGGGTTGAGGCGCATGCCATATTTTCTCAGTGTGGCAAACGCCTCGGCCAAATCGGCCAGGTGAGCCGGCCCCGACCGGCTTTTCACGATCATGTCGTCGACGTAAACCTCCATGTTCCGTCCAATCTGGCGGGCGAATATCTTATTCACGGTCCTCTGGTACGTGGCTCTGGTGTTCTTCAGTCTGAATGACATGACCCTGTAGAAGTAGGTTCCTTGACTCGTAAGAAAAGTTGTATGCTCTTGGTCTTCGGGTGCCATTCTGATCTGGTTGTAGTCGGAGAAGGCATCCATAAAAGAGAAGCGAGCGTGTCCGGCAGTCGAATCGACCAGCTGGTCAATTCTCGGGAGGGGATAGCAATCTTTTGGGCATGCACGATTGAGATCGGTGTAGTCAATGCACATCCTCCAGCTGCCATTAGGTTTCTTGACGAGAACTACATTTGACAGCCATCGGGGGTATTTAACTTCCTCGATGAAGTATGCCGCCAGGGTCGCTCCACCTCTTCCCGGACGACCTGCTGTCGCTCGAGCGCGAACAGCCGAGGCCTTTGCCTTACTGGGCGCGCAGTCGGGGAAATGCGTAAGTGATGCTGGGACACGCCTGGGTCGACGCCTGGCATTTCGACTGGGGATCAGGCGAAGACGTCGGCGTTCTCCTGAAGAAGGTTGATGAGCTGAGCCTGCTCTTGTCCGTCTAGCTCCGAGCCGACCCTGACCGTCCGATCAGGACGGCCTTCCAGTAGGGGCACTTCAAGTGCGGGCTTCGTCGGCTCAGGGCGCTGGGTCGGTCGCTTGGCCTCTCGGGGGTCGTCGACAGACCGTTCCGTCCTCACCCTCTTGTGCAGAGAGACCGCCGTTAGGTAACATTGCCTAGATTCACGAGAGCTTCCCCGAACTTCCCCGACCCCGACGCGGGTTGGGAACTTCAGGGTCCGATGATACGTAGAGATGACCGCCCGGATTTTGTTGAGGGTGGGTCGCCCCAAAATCGACCACTAAAAAGGTGGCCATTATTGTCTTCGTCTTTGGCGCATTCCCGAAGGTCAGAGGGAGGGTGATGGCGCCTTGTGGGGAGATCGAGTTGTCGGTGAACCCCATGAGGTTTGAATGCATAAGCTCCATAGCACCCTCGGGGAGCCCAAGCTTTAGAAAGGCGCTGTAGTAAAGCATGTCAGCCGAGCTCCCAGTGTCGACCATGATCCTTTTTACCTGCGCATTGGCGATTCTAGCTGATATCACCAGCGCGTCGTCATACTCAAACTGCGCTGTCCCGTCGGTCGGGAACGTGATTTCTGGCTTGGGGGCGAGCTCGTGTTCTTCGAGTGCCACCGCACGGGCGTACGCCTTCCGCCCAGACGTGCTGTTACCCCTGGATGCCGGGCCGCCCGTGATCACGTTGACGTGGCGCTCGATGGGTCCCTCTGGATGAGGAGGGGACTCCTGGCCCTGCCAGAGGTAGTGGCTCAAATGGCCCCTACGGATTAGCTCTTCAATCTGCCGCTTGAGCTCGCGACACTCTTCGGTGTCGTGTCCATTCTGTCGATGGAAGCGACAATAGCGGGTTCGGTCGGCCATATCCCGTGGATTTTTCATTGGGTGGGGAGGCTTGAGCAGCCCTTTCTCCTTTATCTGGAGAAATATTTGGGTCCGAGATGTTCTCAAGGAGGGAGGCAGGGGCCCTGGCGCGGAATGATCGGGGGTGCCCAACTTGCGCCTCGATGGTGCGAGCTGCTGGTTGCGGAGGGTTCCGATCGTCCCTTCTTGTGCTCCTCACACCTGCCAGACATCCAGGCCTCCGTCGAAATGTATTGATTCGCCCGTTGGAGCATCTCAGCGACTGAGGTTGGGGGTTGCTCCACAAGAGACCAGAAAAACCTCGAGGGACACAATCCCACCATGAATGCCTGCATCAACAATGAGGGGTGAGCGTCAGGTAGTCCCCGTATTTCCGTAGTGAAGCGATGCACGAAGTGGAAAAGGGGCTCGTCCTCTTTCTGGTTCAGCCCGAGGAGGAGGGCGATGGATGGCTTGGGGTGGGTGTACGCCAAAAAATGGAGCTCGAACTCCTTGGACAGCTACTCAAAAGAGGCAATCGTTCCGCCTTTTAGGGTGTTGTACCATGCACGGGCAGGACCCCTCAACGTCGTGGGGAATGCCCAACACATCAATGTGTCGGAGGTCCCGTATAACGCCATCTGGGCTCGGAAGGCCGCGACATGATCAGCATGGTCGCTGGTGCCGTCGTAAGGGTCGATGGCGGGGAGGCGAAAGTTCGGGGGCACAGGGTGTTCCTGTATCTCGATCACGAACGGGGACCCCCAGCGGCGGTCCTCTCCCTGCTCCTCCTTAGACTTGCGGACCTCCCTTTGCACTTTGTCCAGCCGCTGGCTGACAGAGCGAAGCTGGGCCCGGAAAGAGTCCGTTGAGTCGGAAGAGACCACCTCAAGTTCGGGCCTGGGACTTGGGTTTTCCGGGGCCTGGTCCCTGCCCAAGACTGGACGAGTCAAAGGCGAAGGCAGTAGCACGGGAGGGGTGACATGAGCCCGAGAGGGGGGCTCGAGCTGCTGGGGCGGCTGGGCCGTCGGCACGTTAGTTGACCGGGAGATAAGTGGGACGATGGTCTGTACCATCCCTGTCAAGGTCCGGACCTGGTGAGTCAGGTCGCGGAAAGCTTCAGTGGTGATGGGCGAAGAGGTGACGGGGACACCCTCAGGCGGGAGTAACCTCGGGTCGTTGAACAGGCGCCAATAGCGTTCCGAGGTTAGGACGGGGTCGTTCACTCTTGACCCAGGAAGGGGAGAGGCCTTTGTCGGGGCCCCCTCTGGGTGGAGTCCCTCACCAAAGCGCTTGTCCTGGTTGACCGGGTGATCCCTCGACATCTGGCCCTCCTTCTAGCGCTAATCTGTTAATGTCAACAACTTTATACCGTGGCCTCGGGACGGGCTGCTTCGTGCCGTAGCCTCGGGGTCGTCGCGGTGCGGTTCGGGCCGAATGTCGAGGGGTTCCCCTAGGACAGGTCCTAGAGGCTTGCAGCGGGGGGGAGGACTCGTCTGGCGGACGTCTTCGGCTCCCGTTCCTGCACAAAGGTTGGGTCGGGTTGAACTTCGCCCGACCCCTCCGATGCTCAAGTCAGTCTCAGGATAGTAGAGAAAGTTCTTGCCCTTGTCTGTTTGAAGGTCCCCCGGAACGTGGTCCCTCCGGGGTTTATATGGACCGGATTGCTGCTGCTTCTCTGATTGCGTCTGAAAACGCTGCACGAACCTGGCCCTGCAGGTGGTGACGTTCCTCGAGAGCCGCGGAGCTTGGGAAGACCAGTAGGGGTCACGTCTGTTGGTCAACCCTGGCCACAGTCGGTCGTTCAGGAGGGCAGGGGCGTCATCCTGACGTGGGCGGTATGAACTTGCGTCACGTCTCCTTTATTACCCATATCACATATTAACTGCGGGGATGACTGCTGCCCGCATGCGACCTGTGCGGCTGCAATAAACACAGTGACGATCGAACAAGCGATCGAGAGAGATCATTAATCCATCGATTGAAACTACAAGAACCAAGATTGATAATACCTGACAAATCTTTTATGCATCGTAAATAAAAATCAATCCTTTCACAAGCGAAAGATGTTAATAAATAGATATGAAAGTATTTGATTTCAAAAATTATGGCTCTAATATCAATTATTAACATAAAATCTGTAATCATGTTATTTATTATACGGAATAATTTTAATATTAAAATCTAAAATCAAATAGCAATGAATCTAAACAACATTACGATGCGTACCTTTCGTTGTTGTTCAGAGAAAAATTTTATCTGATCCACAAGTATATCATCGTCAGATCTGAAATATCAATTTGCAAGGAGAACTAGACTCACCTTCTTCTTTTTTTCCTATCCTTTCATAGGATCACTTAGATTGTTAGTTAGGGATAACAGAAAGATTTAGAGAAAAACTATAATCTTTGAATCGCATCATCTTATCTCTTCTTCTCTTTTCTTATGTTCTCTCATCTGATTCATCTAGATCCTATCTATTTATAGACAAGAGCAAAGGGTCTGGGATAAAATATTATGATATTTTCTCCAATCAAAGATATCCCCTAAGAAATTCTATTTTAATTGAACTTTCTTTCTATTAACTAGTAACCATAATCAGAATCTAATCATATCTTTAATATATCTTACCTAATTAAATAAGATCACATAATCTAACGAAACGAGATGTCGCTTATGATGTCGAGGACCTTCTAGATGACTTTGAATATCGCCGCCTTCGACAGCAGCTGGACGGTGAAACCAGCAGTCCGGTGAGTGCTTTCCTTGGCTCCAACTTGGAGGCTGCTACGGATGTGGCCACCGGCTGCCGGTGGCCTCCTTTCTTCGAGTCTCTTTTGCTCCAAAGGCGGCGGCAGTGCCTCCAAACAGGAGGCAGCTGCTGCATGGAAGAGATAAAATATTAGATATAGTTATGGTGCATTTACAAAAAGGAGAGATTTTTCATTGACACTTACAAGATTTTTTTTTTAAAAAAAATCAATAACAAGACATATGTGATTGATTTACAATATGATTGAAAGATCTCGATGACCTTTAATGTTGCAGATTTATGTAAACATCATCAACTCAAGGACGACTTTTCTTCAAATGAAGAGGATTAAGGTAGGACATCAAGAGGAAGAAAAAATTTATAAAATAATTGACCAAGTAATGATTTGTTATTGGAATTGACTTTAGCTTCCTGATCAAATTTATTTATTTATTTCACTTGAAATTGATTCGACCAATTCATTTATAAAAAGTCTTTCTTTCTTTTGAATCCCACGTCATCCTGTATCACCTCTCCATCAATCTAAATTCGAGGAGGGGATTGTGCCTAACACTTTCTTTCCGCAGCGGATTGACATGATGCAGCGTAGAAGGCAGACAGACCCTCCTCCGGTGAGGCCACGCGTGGCACCATCTGCCGCGAATTGACGAGTTGCATGGTTTACCTAATTATTTTGGTTAACGTTTGGATGCTCTTGTTACGAACATGAGAGTAGGTCCGGAAAGGCAGAGGCTAAGCGGCGGTTCTCCAACCCAGGCATAAATTGATACCGACACTGTGGTGGCATACCATTGGAATCCGACGAACCTTGGTTTACACCGATACATTAAAAAAAAAGTGCCACAACTGCGTAAATAATCAACACCAGTGCGAATGTTGGCAATTTATGATCAGTTTCCAGCACTTGCATGTTAAAACTTCTCTCCATGTATGTGGTGGTTATGCTCCAGTTGCGTACAGACGAGTCCATTCTCTTGCTGCATCATCCAACACACAAACGAAGCCATAAAACAATCGTGTTCCGAACAAATAACCCGCTTACAGCAGAAGGTAAACCGACCTGTTTCCACGGCTTCGGCTTCGTTTGTCTTCCAGTGTTTTGCAATATTCTCCGAAAGCGGGTCATCCGGGTTTGGAGCACTTAGCAGTGCTTGGATGCTGGTACAAAACAAAACGTAAAACAACGGTAGATTTGATTTCTAGTTTTCTTTACAGTTATTATCACTATTTGAAACCAGCCACAAAAAATGTACTACCAGCATGTTAAGCATTTAAAACATAAACAAATCAGTTGTACATGCCCCTCATAAAGATTAAATTCAAGATAACAAATAATTACTCGAAGTTGACTATAAAAAAAAAAAAACACATTAGCATGAGGTTGCACTCATCTTTTGCCCTCCCTCCTCTCTCTCCTATGTCTTTCATCCTTTTTGTTTGTTTATTTTTTTTTAAATATGCCTCAGAGGTTATCCAAAGAAAATATAAAGATATATGTCATTTTACATGTTATATAAAAATGAAGGGATGCATAATGTGTGTGTGTGTGTATGATGCATGATCCATAAATAAAACAACAAGGTAAAACGTATGGTATGTTTAAAACACAAGCATAAAATATCTTCAGCCTTTAAAAAAAAAAAAACACCGGTTAATGATGACCCACTTTAGGTTCTTTTCTTAGGAAAAAAAAAACACTAAGAAAAAGTGCCAAATGCAACCCTGACCATGAAAATCATAAAAAAAAAAAAAAAAAAAAATCAACAAGTTATGACTGCAGTATAGCTCAAGTCATTCGCGAAGGTCACCTCAGCAACACAGTCCGAATTTGTAGGGCTGGACTCCATTTGTCTTTAAGTATATCAAGGCATATGCGTCCAAGCTGCAAGAATCATTTTACCATTTCAACACACTAATAGCACCTCCAAAGCATGAACAGAGAATGATGATACATCTGCTTGCCTTGTCAATATTCGGATGGTAGATTTTTGTTAGAAAGCGGACCTGTAACGGAGGACACCACAACAGAATGAACAGAAAGCCTCTCAAGCTTCACAAAAATCAGAGACTTGTAGAATAGTTATTAACAGAAAGTAGTAGTCAATCCTGCGTATCAGGGCCAACCATATTGTATTAGCAGAAATTAAAAGCAAATGATATGGTCCTTTTCTTGCTAAGATCTCCTTGTGCAAAGAATCAGTTTCTGGGATCACATCTGATCGACGGCACGCCCAAAGGTGATTCGTCTTTTACAAAGTCTCTCGCCCATGAGAGTTCCAACATGAACACCATGTTTGATATGAGAAAGACTTGAATGACCATCTTGAAACATTTGCCATCACCTTTCTATGAGCACATGCACGCATTCCTACTACTAGCAGAATCAGGGGCAACAACACCACAATAAATTAGCTTGTTCGTTTAGCACAAGATGAATAATGGGTGGGGAATTTTGTTGAGTTTAAACAGCAATCCTTAAAAAAGGTTATACTTTCGTGGAACAAGGAATATTAAATAATTGCTCGTGTCTATTTCCAACTTCAGCTTGCAAAGAATTGCTTAAACTCCTTTCACAAAGCTCATGACCAACAACACAAGGCTAAACTAGAGTTCTTGATCCCTGATTCTCCATGCTTTTCAAATGCATGTAGAGAGCTTAATTTGCATATTGATATTTACACACAACATTGCCATTCTATACATCAGCTTTTATCTTAACATATAAAAAATAATAATTATAAGCTTTGTTAATCCTTGGCAACATCGTGCAGTCATAATATTCTGGCTTCTTATGCATGAATGGGCATAATACAGCTAAATGCTATGACTGTAAACTGTGCAGGAACTTACCAAATCCACAAAGGGTTGAGATTCTATGAAATGGAAAGTTGCTAGCAGGTGAAGTCATCAAAAGACATCCAAGTAAATCGTGTAGAAGTGCAAATACATTACCAATTTACCATGATCACCGGATTTTGTATTCCAATTGTAGATTTAACCTTCGAAATCAACATATAGGCTTCCTCTACAGTTATTACCAACTACTCTAACTACTTTACATGCCTTTGCAACAGTCAACATGATCTTCCAGCCTCTTCATAAATACATAGAAATAGGTGGAATATATGAACCAAAAAGGTGACCTAAATGGCTCAAGCAAAAAAATCTGGATGCCAACTTCGATTATTTAGCAAAGTCTTCATCAAAGACTTCCACATGCAAAAGTGATATGTCCTTTCCTGACTCCAGTATTCTCCCTAGATTGACCCCCTTGAGACATTCCAATGCCATCTAAGATGTGTATCAACTATATTGCATCAGAACTCTTACCTTCAGGACCAACTCAACCAATCATCAATGCAGATCATGTCACGGACATAAATTTATTTCAACTTTGGACAGATCTTATCAATCATGCTTGGTGCTTGGTTTCATGCTACAAATTCTGATGCTTCAAGTTCACATTATGCACCAACATACTCAAAGGTAAAGAAATTTCAAGTTCATGAAGCAGTTAGGAGAAAAATACATCAACAAATATGAACTTAAAACGGTAACTATGTTTTCCTAATTTATCAAATTAAACAACCAATTGAATGGAAATTTTATGGTTTATTTAAATTTCATTTGTAGCATCAGAGTTTTTTATTAATATTGAACAAAGAACAGATGAGTGATTTTTCCCGATCTCTAGGCAATAAAATGTAATGCAAATATTTCTACCTATGCGTGGACCATGTCTAGATATAGTGATGCTTCATATTTGTGAAGCATTTCAACCAAGCAAATGCAAAGGCTGAACCCAGCGGACACCGTTCCCACCAAGGGCCTAGGAAGGATCAACTTGTGCAGCCTTACCCCATATAGTTATCCAGAGGTTGTTTTTGTGACTTGAATCTTGGTCACTCGAGTTGCAGAGGACAAACTTCACCATTGCACAAAAGTTCAACCTCGATTCAACTAAGTAAATGTTATTATCTTAATGTTATTGTGAAAGAATGAGTATGCATACTAGACAATCACATTAATCAACTACCAAAGGTGTTATTCTTGTGCACACAAACTCATTGACTAGTAATAAATTTAACAAAACAATCACATCGATGTTGCTTGTACCTTGGGGGCAGCCATTGGGTACTCTTCAGGCAAGAACAATTCAAGCTTAAAAACACCTCCTAATAAAGAAACGATAGAAAATAGGAGGAAAACAATTAACATAGCGCATGATAACCAAGCATAAATAACATATAATGTCTTTGAAAAGTTACTATTCTACAACTTAAATGTGAATGGATATCCAAAAAATTCTACTATTCACTACTTGAAACAACTTAAATTTCATGAAGACATGTTGTAAGCAATTGCCACTAAACTTCATAAAAAACATGCAGTAATCCACTAGAAAGTAGAAATTTCTCATAAAATATAGCATAGAAAAAATTTCCAAGCAAAAAAAATCAAAGAATGAAAAAAATACTGAATTGTAGTGCCAAACAAAAAGTAAATGTTAGCCATTTTTAGAAAGATGGAAAGTCTGATTGACCTTAAAATAAGCATTAACCATCCTCGGTTTACCAACTACTGCATCAACGCTCGCTAAGGATAAGCTATCAAAAAGTCTGGTTGATCACATATGTAGATGGACTTATCCTGATTAAGTCAGTTAAACATTTATGACAAATTAACCCTAAACAAAAAAAACTAGAATTAATTTGATATAATAATGGTTTCCTTGGAATTTTCTCATCTAACAATTTTTGTATCTCCATGCCAATGCAGACTGCTGTCCTCTAGCTATACCAGCATAAGCCGTTTGGAAAGTAGTAAATTGATAAACAGAAGGTAAGTTCAACTAGAAGGTGGCATAAATGGTACATCTGACACCACAATGCGAAAAAATAGTCTCAACTAAGCAGATATATTCTTGTCTCGGTCTAATCCCATCCTAAAATACACTATTCACAGTAACACTTTCTAAAATTCATATACTTCCTAATTTTTTCCTTGAACAAGCACATGTGTCAGGACCCACAGCACTGCTCGTTCCAATTTAAGGAGGAGGAAGTGCCTCCCAAGATAGGACTAGGTCAACTGAAGTCAAAAACCCAAGGTAGGCACACAAAATACCAGAAAATGTTATACAAGATTGATTTGAGTACTGAACATCCGAAGAAATCCATCTACAGGCAAAGAACCTTCGTAAGGAGACTGTGCCGGGCCAAGGATCATCACGTTGAAGTAGCGCACGTTTTCTTCCGACGGAGATGCACTGATCCCAGGAGCTGCAACAAAGGACACCGAGATGAAGCCGACTAGGGAAAGAACAAACCCTAACAGCCCAAACAATCTCCCCACAGGTTTCCAAGCAGATCAAGAACATCAATCCGACCAAGATATCATTAACACACAGAGATCGAACATTACCCGGTTCGCTGAGCAATCTCTGCGTTTCCTGTTCGAGCGAGGCGTCAAGAAAGAAAGAAAGAGACAAAGAGACACAATCAGATCTTCGACGGAGATCTCGCAGGAAAAAATGGGAGATAGGAGCACAGATCGGGAGACGGGAAGAAGCACCTTGATGATCCTCGGGGGTAGATTGCTGCTCGCCATTCCCAATCGGAGATTAGGGTTTTGGGTCGTTTCTTGGAGTCGACGGAGGAAGAGGAAAGGCGAGAGGAACAACAGCGACCGTAACGAATAAACGAATGGCGGTTTATATATATACCAGAAAAAGAAAAGAAAAATAAATTTTAAAAAGCCTCATAAATAATATCGATGTACCGAAAGTGGCCTCAGTTTTGCCTCCATTAATCATAAAAGGACAAAATAGGAATTTAAGATTACAAAATAAGATTAAAATTAAGAATTTTTTACTGGTCTTTATCTCCTTGAAACAAAACATTAAGATTGCTTCCAAAATGTGACCTTGCAGATAGATGCCAAGAGTTGCTTGGCGACGACGAGATCACAGAATGTATTTGATTGGTGACCTCTGATCTGAAATCGACATGCTTGTGGAGCAGATCTTCTGTGGCCTCTCGCCGGTGTCGGCAATAAAAGGCGGCACGCTCTGCTCGTTGCTGAAGAAGTTATGGGGATCCACCTCGCCCTTCACCATGGCCAGCCTTCGGAAGTTGTTCTTGAAGTACTTCTCACCCCACGCCATGGCCTTCCGGTAGCTGGCATTGCCCTCCTCGTTTCTGCCCAAGTCGAGGTCCTTGTAGTTGAGATACGCAGCTCGAGGGCGTTTGGAGACGTAGGGAGTCATGAAGCGGAACATGCTCCTGATCCAGCCCAGGTGCTTGGTTGACGCTGCGACGCCTTCATCTCTCCATGTCGAGAGGTAGAGGATGATGAAGAGGTTCCCCTTCCTGTGTGGGAACGGGATGTCCGACTCCGAGATCTCACTCATCCTCCCTCCCCAAGGATCCATGTGCAAGGAACCCGTAGCTCCCTCCTCGGAGAGCCTCGCCCAAATGGCTTCCCATCCACTCACCGGGATGGGCTCCGTGACGTAGTCGGACTTGCCTTTGTTGAAGTCCTTGGGCTGCAGCTCCCTGTTCACCAGAATCTCTGCAGGTTCTCCGTTCGTGTAGCCGGCGGCGTAGACTGCCGAGTCGATCCAGCTCATCTCTCTGCAGTCGTTCCTCTCCACGCCCAGCGCCGGGAAGCGCTCGCCCATGTGTTGGAGCAGCCCGTCGCAGTGCCCGAGAAACAAGGACTTGAACGCCGCCTCCACCACCCTCCGATCTCCTCTGTTCACGTGGACGATGTCAACCCTGAGGAGTAGATCCTCGTGGAGCTTGTGAGCAGTGTTCTGCCATCGGTGAACGAGGTCTATCGCTCCCTGCTCCATCGTTCGGCGAACGGTGAACACGCTCACAGTGGCAGGAACGGGGACGAGCTTCACCTTCCAAGAGATGATGATGCCAAAGCTGGCTCCTCCGCCGCCTCTTATGGCCCAGAAGAGGTTCTCGCCCATGGACTCCTTGTCCAAGATCCTGCCGTCAGCATCCACCATCTTGGCGTCCAGAATGTTGTCGGCTGCGAGGCCATACTTCCGCGACAAAGGACCGAAGCCGCCTCCGCTTAGGTGGCCACCGACGGCGACCGTCGGGCAGACACCAGCCGGAAACCCAAGACGCCCGCTCTTCTCCGCAACCTTGTAGTAGAGTTCGCCGAGAGTGGCACCGGCCTCCACCCAAGCCACGCCATGCTCGACGTCGACGGTCACCGACCGGAGCTTCTCTAGATCGAGCAACACGAAGCTGCTGGCCTTCTCGGATCGGTAGGACAACCCTTCGTAGTCGTGGCCCCCGCTCCGGGCTCGGATCGGCAGCCCGTGACTCCTGCAGCAGATGACCGATGCTTGGACTTGGAACTCGTCGGCCGGTGCGACGATGAGGAGGGGCTTTGGCGTTTCAGAGGATGCGAACCTGAGGTTTTGGATGGAGGAAAAGAGGAGGGAGGAGTAGTCGGGGCTGTCAGGGAGGTAGAGGACCTGAGACAAGTTGGTGGTCGGCGAAACGTGGGAGGAGACGCAACGGAGGAAGCTTTCATGATCCGACAGTGAAGAGATTGAGAAGATGCAGAGACACGCAACGACAGAAAGTGGGAGATAAAAGGAGACTGCTGCCATTATTTCCTCTTCCTCTTGTTCTTCCCCTTCTTATATATATCGTCACTTAGTCATCCACGACCTGTAAAGGTCTCAGATAAGGCAAGTGTTGTCGGCCACAACTCGTGACCTCTTTCTAATGTTGTTCATCTCGGCAGAAGCCACACCGGTGGAACTCTTTCCATCATTGTGCATCTGGGGAGACCGCCGGCGGTGACCTTCTTTCCATTTTTGGCAGAAAGTCGCACTCACTGATGCCTTTGTGGGACGACGCTTCGTACTTATCGTGCCCGACCCAATTAATAATCGATATGTTTGAAATGAAAGAGGAGATCCACGCAGATCACATGCCATTTTCTTTTAGTGAGATGGATGAGAAAGAACATTGAATTATTTTATAGGACTTGATGGATCTTTTATTATTAATTTAGATCTATCATGGCCGAATGGAGAGCAGTGAATCCTTGTTAATATCCACTGGCTTCTTCTTGTATCACCTCTCCGTCAATCTCGATTCGAGGGATGTGCCTGATGCTTTCCCAGTTGCAGCCACCTTCCTTTCCGCACCGTCCCTTGAGCAGGGGATGACACGACGCGATTTCCAACACCTTCAGCGAAGAAGGCAGTCCCTTCTTCGGCAATGACTGCATCTGAGGGCAGTTTGAGGCAATTAACTTCTTCAGGTAGCGAAGACCTCGTAACTCCGGGAGGGACCGGAGATTGGCACAACCGTTGAAGCACAGAGTTTGGAGGAAGGTGAGATCCTCAAATTGGTTTTCCTGCTCAGTCGTCAAGGAAGTTATCTCGAGGCAATTGTGGATTTCTAGATTTTGAAGGCCGGCAAGGCTTTTGCCGGCGGTGAGTCCCGTGAGCAACGAGATGTCACCGATGCTGAGAGTTTGTAGCGATGACAAGCTGTCTTCTTCCTCCAGCGATGCACAGAATCCAGCAATGAGCGCAGGGCAATTGTAGATGCATAGCGATGAAACCACTGATCCAACTGGTGCCGTCCTGGTGTCATCAAAGTACGGTATCCAGAATCCATGATCCAAAACGGTTAACTCCGTAAGATTGGAAGGTAAGGGAGGCAACATCTCGAGCTTGTTGCAGTCCTTGATCACCACACTCCGGAGGCGTGGAAAGAATCGTCTGTCTCCCAAAAACTCTTCGAGTTCGGGCATGCCGTCGAGCACCAGCTCCGCCAGGCGTCTAAAAACCTCGCGACCAGGACCCAAGAGCTCCCAGCCGATGCTCTTCGTTGCAGGCATCCCCTGTATCCAGAGTGCCTTCAGCGAAGGCAGCTGAGCGAGCGGGGGGAGGGATTCCCAGCGCCTGCAACCGCTTAGATAGATGATGCTGAGATCGGTGAGCCACTGGGTCTTCAACCAGCTGGGATGCGTAGCTCCTCTGCAGCCCATGATCTCTAGCCTCTTGAGATTTGGATGTGGCCGAAGGCCTTCAAGAACTTCGTCATCATCCACCACCTGATTCCTTTCACCAGATTGCCATTGCAACTGCAGAGCACCAAGATGCTCTTTGCCGTTTAACATGGCCTCGCTTGCCTTGTTCTTACTCTCCACGTTCTCTAGATTCCTCACGTAAAGGGATCCTCGAAGCTCGTTCAGGTCCCTCAACTCTCGTATCGTGTACCCGGCTTCGGTTCTTACTTTGAAAACATGTAATCTCTGAAGGCAGGTCAGTCTCCCGATCTCTGCTATGTCGGAAACTAATTGATCAGCCGCAGTAAGATGCCGCAAACTTACCAGGTTCTTCATGCCCCGAGGTAAACTACGAAGCCTGCACCCGTTCAGGTTCAGCACTTGCAGATGGTAAAGGCGACACAGAGATTCCGGCAAACACTGAATCGAAGTTGACGAAAGATTCAGGAAGCGCAAATGTATACACCGGCATATTACTTCTGGCAGATCATCCATCTTGCAGTGAGACAGATCCAACACCCGTACGTGTTTCAAATCCCCGAGGACATCTACGAGAAGACCGTCCTGGAGGCCCGACCGGAGGACTCCGCCGAAGGAAATTAGAGTGCGCAGGTTACGAAGGTGGTGGTGGTACACATCCTTAACCATGACAAGCTTCTCGGCCTTGATGGATAGGTGACGC
Source organism: Musa beccarii (assembly GCA_024322285.1). Taxonomy (NCBI): domain Eukaryota; kingdom Viridiplantae; phylum Streptophyta; class Magnoliopsida; order Zingiberales; family Musaceae; genus Musa; species Musa beccarii. The sequence continues at coordinate 1,591,741 of CM044399.1, forward strand.
ACGGATGGTGGAATGTTGGTGGGTTCATCGTCTTCGACTCCGATGCATTCATCTCCGGAAACAGACTGTGCCAGATCGTGCAGTGGGTCATGCATGCGATAGAGTGTGACGAATTCCTTATTCTGCACTTGGAAGAACGATCTGCGCATCAAGTCATTTATGTAGTCTTGTCCGGCGTCCTCCATCCTCACCTTCTTGTTCCGGGGTTGGATGTACCCCTGTGCCATCCAAAGGTGAATCAAGTCGTCAGACTCGAACTTCCAACCTTTGGGGAACAGGCTGCAGTAAGCGAAGCACCGCTGCAAATGAGCGGGTAGGTTATGGTAACTCGGTTTGAGGGTTGGTATGATATGATCCCAGATGTCATTTCTCACCAAAACTGAGGTCCATTCTTCGGCATCCATCTTGTTCTTCAGTAGCCCTGCGATTGCCTTTGCTGCAAGAGGCAACCCCTTCGGTTGTCGAGCGACTTCGCTTCCAATCCTCTCCCATTTGAGTTGTTCTTCGTGATTTGCATCACGAAACGTGTGTTCCTTGATCAAGGACCAGCAGTCTTGGTCTCTCAGACCCTTCAAATCGATCGACTGCATTGTACCTAATGTCTCAGACACCGTTCCCGATCGTGTTGTCACCAGGATCTTGCTGCCGCTTTTTCCTGCTTTCAGAGGAGCTAAGAGCTTCTCCCATCTTTCCATCTCAGATAACCTGTTATTCCTCTCGTCATTCCACACATCATCCAGGACGAGCAGAAACCTCTTCCGCGCTACCTGCTCCTTGATCGCTGTTTGAAGCCGATTAAAGTTGGTGACACTTTGGTGCTGAAGATTGTCACCGGATGAAGCACATTCTAGGATCTCTCTCGTGAGCTCGGTGTCATCGAAGCTATCAGAGACGCAGACCCACATCCTCAGCTCAAAATGTCGTGCGATTTTAGGATCATTATAGACAAGTTGTGCGAGAGTAGTCTTTCCAACCCCTCCGATGCCGACCACAGGGAGAACCGAGACTGGTTCATCGTTGCATCTCAGCAGCAGCAGGTCAATTAGATTTCTGACTTCGTCCTCCCGTCCGAACACCTTGGTACTGACCAGTGAGCTAGTTGCGGCTTTTCTGGTGCTTTGCTTCGGGCCAGCACTGCGGCGATCCAATTTAAAGAGTGTGATGGCCTCGCTCACGCAAGAACTCACATGATCCAACCTTTCGATTACGCTTCTTATTCTAGCCTTAGTGACCCTATCCCATGCTAGTTCAGGAGTGCCCGGGGGCCTCGAATTGCTACATGGTCTGGGAGCCGACGAAGCAGCAGCTGCCTCCTGGTTGGAGGCGCTGCCGCCGCCTTTGAAGCTAAAGAAACTTGATGAAAGGAGGCCACCGGCACGGGTGGCCACATCCCTAGCAGCCTCCAAGTTGGAGGCGAGGAAAGCACTCACCGGACTGCTGCTTTCACCGTCCAGTTGCTGTTGAAGGCGGCGATATTCTAACTCGTCGAGAACGTCTTCGGCATCGTAAGCGACGTCTCTGAGCTCCTTCATCCACCCGACCAAGCCGTCGGATTGGGTTTTCTCTGCGCTGCTGAGCACCGACCGAATCCTGAGCATCGCAACTCGCAGCTTGCCGAGGTCGTTGCCTATGCCGGAGTTGGCCGCCCATGTTTGGAGCTTAGAGGAGAGGAACTTGTCGAAGATCACTTGGATGAACCAGCCGCCGATGGTTATGTAGGATGGCACATCCATGCGGAGGGATCGGAATGGCTGCAGTCACCACCACGCCGGAGAAAGAGGGAAAGAGCTAGAGAGGAAGGGGGATGGGAGTGACTCAGTCTTCCACGGCGGCGGAAGCTGAGATCTAAAACTTATCCCAATTTTTATTTATTTATTTTTTAAAAAAATCATAATTAAATAATGTTAATTATTTAATTATATGTACGTCATATATGCCCATGTTTTCCCTCGTTTCGTTACCTGATCGATCGCATCAATCTCAAAGCAGAGACAACAGCGGAAGATTGCGCGGTGGCATAGGTGAAATTTAGGCACGGCAAATCCATGAGCTTCGCCGTTGGATCCCAGAAACACGAATCATGAAGGAAACGAGAAGATATCTCCGCCTTACAGATCTACAAATGCTTGCATCGATATTAGAATTAAATGCTGTCATAAACACGCTGCTGATGGTTATTCTACGAACAACAGCCACAGTAAGATTAGGCTACAGAAGGTTGGATTAGCATGGAGTGATGGAAGGAAAAAACTGTACCGATCAATAATACAAAATTTTTGAGTGAAATAAATGTCGTCAAAGTCCGTCGGAGAAAAGAGAGACGATAAAGGGGAGTCTGATGATGAAGCTAATGGCCGACGCCGGGGCTGGGGACGGAGCGCGCCATCTCCTTCGTGTCGTTTTCGCTGGCGCCATGACTGCCGCTGGGAGGAGGTGATGGTGGGAGAACGCTCTGCAGCGAATCAGCTTTCGAGGGAACCTTCTCCTTCCCCGAGTGGATCAGCTTCCGTGCCTGCGGAGTTGGTGCAAGAAGGAGGAGGCAGACGAGCAGAAGTGGCGTTGATGTCTTCTTGTATGAAGCCATGGAGGAGAGGTATGTGCATGTGTGTGTGTGTGTTAAGCCATGGTGTGGCCTTATATTGGTGAAGGTGATGACTCTCTCTCTCTCTCTCTCTCTCTCTCTCTCTCTGGGGGGATGCTGATGGAGAATAGATGGCACAACAAAGACAAAGAAGGGAGTGAGAGAATGGAGAAGCGTGGGGATGCAGCTAATTGGCGTAGTCAAATGGAGATGTCTTCCCGTGGTCGTACCTCCGTTGTCTCAACCCTTCTTCCCCCACGCTCACTCCATTTCGAGTAGTCACACTTTGGAGCTCATCAAACCAACCATTCAATTCACATTAGTTTAATCGAAAGTATTGGCAGTTCATGCAGTCGATAGCTTGCCTTTGTCCTCATTGGCTTCAACAAATGAGTTCACGGAAGGAACAAGAAGAAGCTCTTCCTTCCAAGCAAATGCATCTTCATGTTCCTCATGCCTCTTCCTAACCACATAAACGCTGCTGGGCACAACTGTGGCACAGATTGCGGAGTTGATTCAGCGTGGAAGACACCTCCGGAGGGCAAGTGTTTCCTGATGATGGATGATGGAAAGGGAGAGACATCATTGTTTTAGAAGAAGAAAAAAAAGGTAATCGATCTCAAGAACGTAGCAACACATCTGATCTAGTTAATCTATCACAATTTCTTGCCTATGAGGAAAACTTATCCGGATTCCTTTGCATATCATCATATCTGGTGTGTCCTGGAATCCACCGAAGCCTCATCATTAGGTGATGTGATTTCATTCACACAAGCAGCTTTGGTGTACTGCACACCATGATCATCCAAAGCGATCACTGTGCTGCCAAACTTATACTCTCTCTCTCTCTCTCTCTCTCTGTTTGTGGAAACAGCTCAGCCATGATTCATGGTGTGGAAGGAGGGATATGTGAGGTATCTTTGTGGACCATATGATCTCGACTCGACTCGATCCACGCCAAAACTATCCACATCCAGTGTTGAAGTTGCATAACTTAGAATATAAGCTTAATTCATGGACTGGATTAAAAGAGTATGTACATGATATCACCATCCATCATGGATATGGACATTTTGAGATCTACATGTGAATCGATATGAGTCTAGCTCAACATTAATATTAACATGTAAGAATCTAAACACTAATGCAATCTTGAAGCTTGTTAAAACACAGGTTATTTATTTATTTATTTTTCAATCATTTGTCTTGTGATATTATTCTTTAGTGGCTCTTTGGAGGCCCATCATCGCTCCATCAGGTGGCTTTCAGGCCCATTGTCGCCCCATGAGGCACCACCTCAAGGAGTCATCTTCTTCGTTCTCGGTTATGGTATCGTAAGAATGACGGTAATGGCGGATGAGTGTCCGAGAATGCTGCACTAGCATACAGAGAGAGAGAGAGAGAGAGAGAGAGAGAGAGAGAGAGAGAGAGAGAGAGAGAGAGAGAGACTCTTCCAACGTTTCCACTGGATGCTTCTCCTTATCTCGATCCAGCGTAGGTGGTGTGTGTTTCTTGCCTCGGGGGTGGCGACCTCACCCCCCTGGCGGCATGTCACCCCACCGCTGCATTTGCGCCGCCCGTCTTTCCCTGTTGTGGTCCCTTCCTCCTTCGTCTCTATCCTCGCGTCCTCCCATGGGCGCTCCCGCTCCGGGTTGGGCCCCTCCTCCCCTCCCCTGGCGCCGATCACGTGGTGGACGAGTTGGGCGTGTCGTGCTCCGTGGTCCCGCCTCCTCCGTCACATTCGCGCCACCGACTCGACCAGGCGCCGCTCCTCGTCCTCCGCCGTACACCCCGCGCCGTAAACGCCGCCGCTGGCTGTTCCCACCGCAGGGCCAGCGAGGCAACCCGGCCATGAACCACCCGCTTCGCCTCCGACGTCCGTCCGTGCCGGACCCACTCGAGAGGCGGCTGGGCCCCGATGATGGGTCCCGCTTCTCCGCTCCAGCCTCATCGATTTGGCCTCGCAAAATAAAAGACGCTGTGCCGCCTCGGACAGGAAGTCGCGGATGACGTCACCAAGACGTCTTCTGCCTTCTTCGCTGCCGGTACTCGGTTGCGTTGCCACCGAACTCAGATTTGGTGCTATCTGCCGTCGTCGTCACCGATCAGGGCTGCAGCTCAGGCTCTGATGAACAGGACTGCTTCCATCTGCGTGGCGTTCGGTGGCAGGCGGCGTCGCTTTTCAGTGTACCATGCGCCACCTCGAGAGTCGGGAAAGCTCTCCTGTTTGACCGTGACTCACTTTCCCAGCAGCGTCCCACCCTGCGTTCTTGTCGTCAGGTGCGGATCGTATATCGAAATGGGCGAACACCACCTGCCGCTCCGCAGTCTGTCTTTTCAGCGGGCGAATGATGTCGTCTGCGGCCAGAAGTTGCAGCCACCGACTTCTGTCTTCCGATGCCGCTGCCGTCTTCTCCTCCGTTCCCAGCTTGCGAACGTTCCACACTTACTCTCACACGAACCTATCATTGTTGATGATGAACATCATAATGTGGATCCCAGTAGCCGGGTCGAATCGTAAGGCAGGTACTTGAGTGGGTGGACGTAGTTACCTTTTTCGTAATTAATGAGAAACGAAGGGGTGATAACTAGCAGCACCTGCATTTGACTGCATCTCGAGGAGGAACCGGATGTCGGACTCCTGTTTCTTCTGACTCCGGACGCGCCCGCGCCCTCCCCGACCTCCACAGAGCCCCAAGCCCCCTTCTTCTTCTTCTTCCTCCCTCCTTATTGCCATCTATTCTTCTTTGGGGAGCTCGCGACGGACGGGATCGGGCGATCGAAACACACCGTGTTGGCTCGGGGGCAGATCGATCGCGGCGCGGGGGGTGGAATCGTCCGAGTTGAGGAGGTGGGCAGGGGATGACGTCGGGGGCGAGGATGCCGACGTGGAGGGAGAGGGAGAACAACCGGCGGAGGGAGCGGCGGCGTCGGGCGGTTGCGGCCAAGATCTACGCGGGCCTGCGGATGTACGGCAACTACAAGCTCCCCAAGCACTGCGACAACAACGAGGTTCTCAAGGCCCTATGCGACGAGGCCGGATGGTCCGTCGAGCCCGACGGCACCACCTATCGCAAGGTCCCCATCCCTCTCCCCAGATTTCCCCCTTTTTTTCCCTATATTATAATTACCAAAAAATCGAAAGCCGGCGCACGTTAGACGCGCGTTGGTTTCAGCTCATGACGTGCGCCGCTGCGTCGGTGAAAGTCTGGTCGGGCTTGGCTTCCTCCGGCGCAGGTTAGCGAAGATCGTCCGATCTGCACGCCTCATGCAGCTCATTGTCTCATGTAACCTGGGCCTCGGTTTTAATTCTTTCTTCACCGATGAATGAAGGTTTTAATTTCTCGGAATCTAATACCTACTCGGCTACCCAGAAGAAAAGTTTGGATCTTTGTTTGTTCCTTTACCACCGGTAAAAACATAGTCTGATTTCATCCTTTTGAGACAGCTTATGCGAATGGATCTTTGCTTCGAGGAACATATGTATGTTGTGTCATCGTGTGTTGAACTCAAGTTCAGTAGCATCGAAATGATTGGATTGCCCCCCTTTCTATTCTTCAATCAATATAGCCCTGTTTTTGATTCTTCAATCAAGTCAGTCCTCTTTGGATTCTTCGATCTTGTAAGCTACGTGTGATGTGCATTGTAGCGAAAGAACCTCTACGGAGCACTTCCAAAGACATTTCCTTGCTAGGTTTGGTCTTGATCTATGTGACAACAAGTTAGCGAAAATTGTACAACTTTGATGAGTTAATTTGTGGTTAGCACTTCCTAGATTGATACTATCTATAAGTTGCAACAATTCAGTCGAAAGCTTTTGGCGAGCATTTTAGAGCAATGCAGTTGCTCTAAAATGTTGAAAGGATAATCTATGTTCCTCTTTATGTTTCCTTTGATTTCCCCCTTCTCTCCAAGGTTAAAAGTTATTGGTTTCCTATGATATTTCACAGTCAACACAGAACAAATAAAACAAATGGAAGAAGCCAAAGTGTTTCAGTGCCAGAAAAGGGAGGAAGAAGCTCATCGGTTTTGTCTTCAGCACATAAACAGCTATCTCATCACTCAATTGTCATTTTGTTTTATTTATTTTACATCATATTTGTCATATATTATGCCTCTCATTCTGGAAGATTGTGCTTCAGAGTCGTTTTACTGTAGCACTACCATCTAATGTCTGGAAGTTCTAGTTTAGCTTTAGCTCATTGATGAGATCTTTGCAACTGAGAACAAAATAAACCTGTGTGAGTTATTGTCCATTAAATCTATCTTGAGTTCCCAAACCATCGATCATGATCCAAGCATTCCATGTAGCATGCAGCTTATTTTTTCATCTTTGCATCAGCTGTGAATGTCTTTTGACTGCTAATTTAAGCACCCAAAATCTGATATATTATTTGCAGGACTTCTCATGGAATTGCTTTATCTCTAACTATGGGCTTTGCATTTTTTTTTATTGCAGGGGTGTAAGCCTCCGGCAGAGCATATGGATATAGTAGGCGGTTCGACTTCACACAGCCCATACTCTTCTAACCAGCCAAGCCCATGCGCTTCATACAACCCCAGCCCCGCCTCTTCATCCTATGCAAGTCCTGCATCTTCATCCTACATTGCCGCTACGAACAATTCTATCAACGCTGCTGACGCAAACTCCCTCATCCCATGGCTTAGGAATCTTTCATCGGCTTCCTCCAGTGACCTAACCAAGTTTCTACACCAACATCCTTTCTCCATGCATGGTGGGTCGATAAGCGCTCCTGTAACTCCCCCACTGAGTTCCCCAACTGCTCGGACGCCCGATATCAAGTGTAACTGGGATGGTTCAAATGCCCAACCATCATGGACCAATACAAGCTACACTTTCCTACCGAATTCGACTCCACCGAGCCCTGGCCATCAAGTCATTCCGGATCCTGCTTGGATTGCTGGACTCCAGATCGAGACCGAGTCTCCTTCATCTCCCACCTTCAGCCTCGTTTCATCAAACCCATTCAGTTTTTCAGGTGGCGGGTCCTCGAGAATGTGGACACCGGGGCAGAGCGGTACCAGTTCCCCCGCCTTACCTGGTATGCCACACAATGTTGGTATTCCGATGTGCGATGGCACTTCTCAAGAGTTTGCATTCGGTAGCAGCACCACCGACGATGACCCAGGAGCGACGATGGTGAAGCCCTGGGAGGGGGAGAGAATCCACGAGGAATGTGGATCAGATGACCTGGAGCTTACTCTTGGAAGCTCAAGGACCAGAGCTGATGCCTGATTGATCTGAAGAGACTTCATACTCTGGAAACACTATAAGCTCATGTTCTTGTCCATTCTCTGATGTTTCCAAACAGAGAGAGAGAGGTAGTTGACATTATGTTTTAATCTTTATGTTGGAAGTATTTAAATGCCACCATGGTGGATGCCAATTGACAAAATTGCTACTGCCCAAATGTGCTCTCCCACTCTGAAATCAATCTTCACTTGAGCTATCAAGTAACATTCTGGTTAAGTTACTCTGCTTCCTTTGTACCAATGCATATTTCCTGTTGTGCTCTGGTTTCTCTCTCTATAGTCTTTACAACTATGTTTTATTAAAGATCAAATTTCACATTTACCTCATTAACCTAATATTGGATTCTTATTTGTCCTAATATTGCTAAAGCTTTTCCTTATCGATGTTCTTTATAAGAAGGGAAAAAAAAAGTTTATTGGTGAAAGAAATATATATTTTATTTAAAGAATGTGGAAGGATAAGAAGGACCCCCAGACTTATCATACGGCCCACTTAAGCTGGCCACGTGGCGACGTGCTCTGTATATAAACCCCCTCGTCCGCTGCTCAAAATATCGATCCCCCGATCTCTCAAGAACAGGGAAAAACCCTGCGACGATTTGAGGTGAGTTTGCGACTACTCCCCTTCCCCCGCTCGATCGATTTCGATCCTCCGTTTCTAATTTGACTGCATAATTAGGGCTTCAGGTTCTGTAATTTGGTTTCGTTTAATTTTTCCCCCCCATCGTGGATGTTCGTCTCCCGTGAGTTGTTTTTGTGATTCTGGCCGATTTATCATTGAGTTAAGAATGGATTCTCCTTTTCCATCGCTTACTTATATTTTCGTATCCTATTCCTGTGTTGATTTCTGAGCTTCGGCCTCTTAATTGACAGCAGAATTAGGGTTTCAGGTTCTGTGATTGGGGTTTTAATGATTCTTGCTCATTTCATGGTGAGTTAAGATTCTCCTTGTCCATCGCTTAATTATGTTAGATTCTTTCCTTTCCTTTCCTATTAGGATTTTTGTGGATCTTTGTCCTTGCGATCCGCATGCACGGTGCTGATGGTTTCGAGGGTTTTTGAGCGCCCAGGGTTTCGGACTTTGGTTCCGATGTTGCGAACGATTACTTTGTTGGGAATTATTTATGCTCCTTCTGGATCATCATCTTTTTGTGCTCCTTTTCTTGCAGTTACTGAAGTAAGATGGGGAAGAGGAAGTCGAGAGCAAAGCCGCCGCCTAAGAAGCGCATGGACAAGCTCGATACTGTCTTCTGCTGCCCATTCTGCAATCACGGCAGCAGCGTCGAGTGTCACATGTAAGCATCTTGAGATGTTACATTCAATGCATTCTTTCACTAAGCTTTGCTTCTGTCCTTTATAAGGTTGCTTGTTTTGATGTATGCAATTGCACAATAGTGAATAAAGGAACTGCAAATGGTAGGATCGTTCCCCCTCATGTTTTTTTAGGCAGAATGTAGATTCTAATCTTTCGTTCGACCTTTTCGTGCAGTGACATGAAGAACTTGATCGGTGAAGCATCCTGCAGGATTTGTCTCGAAAGCTTCAGCACTACTGTCACTGGTATGATTTATGATTATGATTATTATTATTATACAAGAAATTTGTAGTTCTGCTCATTATACAGAGTCACTGACCATGTCGTGCACCATAGTGAGTAGATGCTTAATTTGGCACATTGCATTAGGAAAACTTTCCCATGAACACTCAAGCAGTGGATAGTTTTTTTCGATGTGCCATTTCATTTTTAAGTGTTTGTTTTTTCTTTTTTGCCAATGAGACATTTGTATTAGGGCCGCTAATTGCTGATGAGGCATTTGCCATATAAACCCGTCAAGAAAGTCACATGTATATATTTAGTGCATAGAAAACCAGAACCCAAGAGGCTACTTAAAAGACAAGTTTTCGAGGTGAAGCAATGAACAGATTGCTGGTTCATCCATAACCTTGAATCTCCAGGCGCATAGCTCGACGCATCCAGTTTTGACCAAATCATGGACCAGGGGAAGCAGGTCGACGGGAAATGTTTGTTGTTAGTCCGAAGAGTAGTGTCTATTCCCTTTCTAAAACTGGTTAATTGGGATATAAGATCCAGGCAATCCAATGATCGGGAGAAGTATTGTATTTTGTTATGCATAATAAAAGAGGCATTTTGCGGTGCAGTGTAGTGTGTTCTTTATTTTTGGACGTTCATCCATCTGAACCCCCTTATCATTATCTTTATTTATTTATTTATTTTGACTGTGCAGCGCTGACCGAGCCTATCGACATGTAAGTCGACGTCCATCGTGTGCTGATACACCTGGATGACGATGTTTCCGACCGCCACGATGGCAACGATGATGATGATGGTTTTTACTCTTGCAGATACAGCGAATGGATCGACGAATGCGAAAGGGTCAACAATCCGGAAGACGACGGTGCTTGATCATCGTGGCTTGTGGATGTATATACGATGAATATACGCCGGCGTGTTGTATAATTATGTCATCTCCCTGGGTTGTGTGTGCCTACGGATTGTATGCATATATTAGCCCAAGTAATTGGGCAACATAGAATAGCTTGATGTACAATATCTCTTCTTTTTTTTTTTTCCTATGTTAGTCATTGTGAGGTGATGCCTCCCATTATAACATACTATATGCCACACAGGTCTGGCCATTAGATAGCATCGGTGTGTGTTTCGGACACCGAAGGCTTCAGGCTTCGGTTCTCTCGTGGAATGCAGTGGAAAGAGGGCGTCAAAAAGAGGCCATTCTTGCGACGTCTCATTTGGTAACATGCTGCTGATCATATACAGAACGCACATGTGCCGAAAGAACAAAGCAGGAAAACTGCACAGCTTTATTTGCGTGCTAATGCAACAGAAACGAAGAAGGAAAGAGGCCAAAAGGCAAGGGAAGAAGATGAGACACATCGACTCCACGACACGAAGACAAACCGAGAGCTAAAACCCAGTGTCCAGATGGAACGCGAAGGGATAAGCCGCTGATCCACCACCAACATCCACCTCCATCCCTCCGTACTCGCTCCCCACCCACGCCGGACCACCGCCGTACAACCCCACGGAGTCGATGGTCCCCAGGAACTCCTCCCCCTCCGCCATGGCCTGTCCATCGAAGGAACAACCGCCGCCGCCGCCGCCTTCCATCTCCAGCATCCTCTCGTCGCCCCCCGATCGGAGCCGGGCCCGCTTCTCCCCTGCCTCGATCGCGTTCGCGGCCGCCGCCGGCCCCCCGAGGCGGTGGAGCAGCTTCGGGTCCCCGGCCACCTTGACCAGGAAGGCCAGCATCTGCCGCGGCCGGCGCTCCGTCTCCTGCACCCTCCTCCACATCCCCTGCACCGTTTCATCTATCCTCCGCTGCTCCTGTTTCAGCCTCACCACCTCCGCCGCCACCCTCTCCTCCTCCTCCTCGTTCTCCTCCTCCTCTCCCCCTTCCTTCTTCTTCTTCCCGCTGCCGCTGTTCCTCCGCACAATCTGCCTCAGCAGATGCGTCTGTCCTCTGAGGAACGACGCGTGCGCGAACTCCCACCGATCCGGATCCACCTTCCGAAACCCCTGCGTTCGAGAACATACAGACCGAGTGAGTTCATGCAACGCGATGCTTCTCGTCGTGTGGAATATGTGCCGCGCGCGAGATCGTCCTCACATAGGTGTTGAGCTGGCGGACGAAGCTGGAGAAGTTGCCGTGCTTGAAGTGGGAGGGAAGGAGGGACTGCGAGAAAGCAAAGGGGTCGATGACGACGAAGCTGTTGTTGTCGCAGCCCCAGGCGATGACGGCGTCGGTGGACGGGTCCTCCACCATGCGGTAGGTCTTCAGCACGAAGGGGGCGGCCACCAGACCTCCTCCCCCTCCTCCATGGCCGTAGCGTTGGTGGTGAACCGTGCTGCGGCTGCCGCCGTCTTCCATGTCGATGCTAAATACAACCGGGAACGGACTGCACGGAGCCGATGCCGTGGATGATTTGCCAAACACGGGAAGAGTAGGTAAAGAAGAGGAGGTGGTCTTGTAGTGGCGTTGCGGCCGGAGGGGGGTCAAAAGCAAGGCGACAAACACCGGTACGTCATCGGACGCGTGGCCCTCCGTCCCGACTCTTCCACGACCCCAGAGACGGAGGAAGAGCAAATGACAAAAAGACAGTGAAAACGCTTGACCTTTTCTTGCATCTCCTCCCCAACGAGTGAGGTCAAAACAGGGCGAGTGCCCCCTCGTTCATCTCTTTACCGCTTTTTTCTGACAATGGTCCGCTCGACGCCATTGTGAGCCAAAAGATCGGCACCGTAGGTGGTGGCCGCCGATTGCTCCACGTCCGTGGCAGGGACAGAGCACACCGCTCTACGCTGAGAGCATCTTCCCGGACCTAAAGCGCTACATATCCTGACACAGAGGTTCCATCTTCCAATGGCTTCAGCCGCCTGACAAGTGGACTTCAATCTCCGTGCTGCCTAAACGAACCGCCGTCTGAAGCGGTCGCCTCCCGAGTGGAAGTGTTTCTTTCACGCGGTGGTGTAGCCGAACACGCCCGCTCATCATGTCCATTTTGTTGGGATCTAACATGGATTCGGGTTGTCGCTTCGGTGACCGCCAGCAGTCGGTCGCATGCGACGGTCGCTCTCCGGGCCTCCGAAGTCGACCGGCACATGCACGCACCGCGTGGCTTGTGGTGAGGGGCGCGACCACGTGGATCGACTCATGCATTTATTACTGCCATTATTATTACTATTATTACATTTTACGATATATCTTAATAATCTTCTTCACATACGGATAATTGATTAATTCTTATCTCATATATATATATATATATCAAAGGAACGGCTGAGATTTTATGATCCAAAATATGCGTAATCGAGACGACAGATCCGCAGTTTCGAACCCAAACTTCGACGTCAACTTACGACAATCGATCTGCCGTCGTCTTCTGACGTCGATCGGCGTGGAGTTGGAAGCGGAGATTGGCATGAAGAGTCTTGACGAATTTTGCTTGTTATTTATGTGTGTCGTCCGAGGAAGTCGGATCGATCTTTTTGACATTCGAGGCATGTTGCAGGCGTTGGTGTTCTGAGATGCCCGGAAAGGACAGCCGCGAAATCAGCAGCTGCCATGAACAAGAAGAGTCCTCCGTGCTCCTGCTAATCTAATGGCACAAGGAAACTTTAGTGATGTCTGAGAATGACGCTGTCGTTTAGGATTAAACAGTTGTGAGCGGTAGGGTTAGCAGACATGTTTGCGGAGACTCAGATTGATTTGAGGTGTCGACACTCCTCCCGCTGCTCGTTAACAGTCTCGAGTGTCGCCGCCCACGAAGGTAACGCGTGGGATGTTTCGCGGATGAGTTCGGGATGAAATGACACAGGACGAATCGCACGAATGGCCCTTGCTGTTTGCAGCGAGGCATTCGAAGTGGATTCCATCGTTATCTTCTTTCGTCTGGGGATGAGACCGAGCGCGTCACACGGCCAAGGAAATCTCGTCGCCATCCGTGATGGAACTTGATTTGGATTGCAGAACACGGGCAGCCGGTGGGAAGCGATGCTTTCTTTGCTGGGGTTCCCGAAGTCAGTTGGCGGTGCACGAGGCTGGTGTGATCCGCGGCGAGGAGTGCCGCCACCTGGATCCATCGTCTGTAGCATCGATGCCATCGGCATGTTGGAGAGAGACGCCTAGTTCTTGGACGCAGAATCTAGGGAAACAAGCAGCCGTGCGTCGGCAATTAATATTGCGGGGGCGGACAATCTATTCATCGGCATATGTTTCACGTTTTGGAGCGTAGTCGTCGGCGAAGGAAACCATCAGAACGAGTGAACAGCGCGACACATCAGCAACATCTCAATCTTTCTGCAATCTTTTGCTGCCATTCTTTCCGCATCGCATGCCGCCTGGGGTAGGGCGTGTACACCGCTGCTCGAATCCAACCCCAGTTCGATGAGATCCGACATCTACTTTAGCCGTCGTTGTTGGATTTGCAATTGTTTTTTTTTACCACCAAAATTAATTTATTATTTTTTTTAGATTTGCTCGAGTATCGGATCATTGTTAGAGATATCAGCACTTATCCAATAACAATTACTGCTTCTTTTGACACGCACAGCATGAGGTCAATTACTGCTGCTGGCTGATGATTTATTCCATGGTGCTCGCTCGATAGGTGGTGAGATGGTGGATTTGCAGTGGGCTTGAGGCCAGCCCAGGATTTTTTTTTCTCTCTTTTATTTCTTAAATCAAATCTTTTAACGCTGTTGTTATCGATTTAAATTAGGGGTCAAAATTACGCATCGGTTCTTCGTCGTTGATCACTGTCTCAAGATACGTATTTATCATACAGATATCATGGTGTATGTAGTCAAACCACCTGACATCATCGAGAGAGACGGAGGAAACGTATGATTTGATTCGATTTGGCGGATCAAACCACTTGGTGTCATGTAGATAGAGAGAGGGGAAACGGGACTTGATATTGAGAGAGACACAGGGAAACGTATGTATCGAATCAAAATGGTAAATCTGATTTGGTTTGATTCAATTTGGTTGATCAAACCACTTCATATCATATGGATAGAGAGAGGGGAAACGGAAACATATTCATGCAAGGGGAAACGAATCGAGTCCATTCGCTATATTTATCGAATCAAAATGGTAAACGCGATGGGATTCGATTCGGGTATGAGAACGCGATCTTTGACTGTTGACTTCTTTCCCAATCCCATTAAGATTCGCCTCACGGTTGCGTTGACTTCTACTTGCGCCGCTCCGTAGGGTTGACGGCGCCGGCCTGCCTCTTTTTCACTTCGCTCCCTTGATAAATTCCTATTTTCACAAATTATGCTTATAAAGTGTTTCTGATAATGTATTTTTATACGTTTTTATACGTTTAATGCCACCTACAAATGATAATATTTGAGGCTCTAGACAAATTGACGATTATTTCCATCCTAATTTTCTCATACTGTATGATTCGTAAACAATAATCATGAATGTGTGCTTGTAGGGTTGGGATTCTCCCACAAGTGTCAATTTTACGGAAAACGCCCGCGCGAGGTGGCGAGGTGTAAAATAATTATTTGGGAAGGGTCTATATGCGAAAATGGATCATGGCGAGATGGCTGGTCCGAGGACCAAGACGACGGTGGCGGTGGCGGCGGCAGCGGCAGCGGCAGCGGCGTCCGTACCTTAAGGATTTTCTTCTACGTCACTTTAGCTATCTGGCGGCGACGGGAGGGCGACGGCGGAGCGGTTCTTTGTAAGCACCAGGTTGGGATCTTTCTGCGGGCGGATGCGGGTTGGGACTTGGCCTCCCTCTTCGGGGTTCTTTATCTCTTTCCCTTCGCATAATCTTGGCGTCGGCTTCTCTTCTTCCAGGATTTGTTCCTTTCTAGCCCGCGATCACGGTTTCGCCCGCCGTAGCGAAAAAAAGGCGACTTTTATGATTATTTCGTTGACTACCCGTGGGTCCTTTCGGAAAAGGAGCGATTTTGACGTAATTTGAACTTTGTTCATCGAATGCCTTTCGTCGTTATCGAATTTGATCTTCGCTCTTTTCCCCATCACTGATGCAGAAAGGGCTTTTTCTTTATTCGTCTTCGTTTTCTCTTGCAAAATTCATTATAAAAAAAAAGGGAGCGATTTTGACGTGGTTTGAGGCTTTGAGCTTTGTTCATCGAATGCCTTTCCTCGTTATCGAATTTGATCTTCGCTCTTTTCCCCATCATTGATGCAGAAAGGGCTTTTCTTTATTATTCTTTGTTTTTTCTGCAAAATTCATAAAAAAAGGAGCGATTTTGTTTCATTCCGTATGTCCATGCTGAGATGATGGTATGATGACGACGGCGACAACGACGACGATGAGTCGTAACTTATTGTTATGGAACACGATCTCTTCTTTACCTTTTCGTAATAAAAATCCCTTCTTGGAATCATTTCCTGCTTTTTTTATAGGATTTCCGAAAGGTATATGAGAGGTTGGGATCGCATCTCCTCCTCCCAGTGGGGTTTTAATTTTGTTTCGTTGTGGGCGGATTCATCTGGTGCAGGGCATCATTCGAGTCTTCGCTTTGGTGTTCTTCGACCCAATCGGCGGACAGAAGCTTTTGATATGGAAGAGACCGGAGATCCGTTAGCGCTTCCTTCGTTGGTTTTTGATGGGATTCGAGGCTTTGCTGCCGGGATTTGATTCATTCGGTGTGCTACTTGGTGGGCAGTGATGGAGGAAGACGGCAGCTCCTGGGTGAGGAGGGCAAAGTTCTCTCACACGGTTTGCCACAGGTTAGATTCTGCTAAGCTGCCATCGATCCCATTGCTCGTCAGATCTGAAATCAGTCTCGAATTGAAGCCGAGAAGGACTGCAGCAGCATCAAATTTGGCTTCAGTTTCGTTGCCGGTCAATCGAGGTGCAGCACCGAAGGCAACAGGTTCAATTACTCATTCTACTAGCTTGCCAACATTGCATTTGTTGCTACAGGACGGCCATCATGGAATAAAGACACAGAAGTCGAGCTCGGTGATTCCTACTTCTTTGCACTCTGAGCAAGTACCTAATTCGGAGGCGACAAATTCGATACTAGAATCTTTAATCTCTCCTCGGAAAAGCGATAAACTTCGTAATTTGACGCCGAAGAGCTTGAGTAGTTTTGAGTTTTCGAACTTTGCTTCTCATCCTGATCGAGAAACTAAGGCGAAACCAAAGAATTTGAGTCTGGGTTCTTCTGCCTTCACTTCTCAGCATGATCTAGATCAAAGATTTCAGCCTAGGAGCTCCAATTCTGGCACAACATTGTTCTCTAGGCCTTCGGTTAAGTCTCACCTGAATTCTCATTCTCAGAAGTCTGGTACTTACAAGGATTGGAACAAGTTTAAACCGAAGCAGAGGTCTGCGTCTCCTCTACCAAGAACCTCCATTTCAGATGTCTTCAGAGAAGCTAAGGCAAATAAGAAGAGGTTCTCAACTCCTCCACCTAAGAGGAGAGGATCAGATAAGAGTGCCTTTAGCAAGTTATTTTCGAGAGAAGTCCATGATCATGTGATCTTTCGCTCACCACCTCCCGAAACAAATCCTCTACATCACTTCTCGCTGATGCAAGAGTCAGACAAGCATGAGAGTCAGAAGGAGGCTTTATGGACGCGATATTTCGAACATGGTGGGGGGAAGGTAAATGCTGTCGAAGCTCTGGACGAGTGGATGGTTGATCTTTCACAGTTGTACCTTGGGCATAGGTTTGCTTCTGGAGCTCATAGCAAGTTGCATCATGGTATCTATAAGGATCAGGCAGTGGCAGTAAAGTTTATTAGACAACCTGATGATGATGAAAATGGGATGATGGCTGCTCGCCTTGAGAAACAGTTCACAAGGGAAGTCACTCTTCTCTCTTATCTCTATCACCGAAATGTGATCAAGGTACTTAAATTATTTAATGCCTCTGTTATGCCTTTGGATAGAATGCAAAGGCGCACAATGATCTGACCACAATTCATCTTGCTTTGGATACATCAGATGCATGCTGAACTGCAATTACTCCTGAATTTTGTAAAAGGAAGAAATGTTATTAAAAAAAAGCGCATCTAAAAAAAACACAAAACTTAAGGTTTTCTCCTAAGTTTTTTATTTTTTTTTCAGGCTTGTAATTTGTATTATTAGTTTGCATGTCAATTTCTCGTAAGTCGTCGTATCTGTTTCGTGAGACTCTGATTTCCTCCATTTGGGTGACCATGCTTCAAAATTGATTTGTGTTCAATCATTTCTCAATAGTTGACCGTTGAAATATATGTCCTGAAGGCCATGATCTTTATACACTCTGGATTTTCCTTACATTCCTACATTTGTAATAGAAAATACTTTATATTACGCTACATTCTCAACCCTATGCACATTATGAGCACTTTCCTAATATTCCTTGAAACTTGATAAAGGGATAAAACTTTCTGGCTTTACAGAACAAGTAATGAATGCATATGGCATGGTTTGTAAAACTTTGATTGCAAAAATATAATGAAAACGATGTCCAGCCTCTGAAAGATTCGACTGCACTGCAGAAAACGATTGTTTATATAGCAAAGAGTTTAGTTGCATTTGATTATGTAGGGATTATAGCAGACTTTTTTTTGCATTCATGTTTTGACTTCAGCTAGGTTCCAATGCTGAGGATATATCCTTTTGAATTTTCTCTCTGTTATTCAGATGTTCCGTGATGTCCATCCTCATATCTTATTGTATGTTTTCTTTGATGCAGCTGATAGCGGCATTTAAAAAACCACCAGTCTTTTGCATAATCACTGAATACCTTTCAGGAGGGTCACTGAGAGCATTCTTACACAAACTCGAACACAAATCCCTTCCTCTACAGAAACTTATTGCGATCGCACTGGATATCGCACGGGGAATGGAATATATTCACTCGCAGGGGGTTATTCACCGGGACTTGAAACCTGAGAACATTCTTTTTGATCAAGAATTGTGTGTAAAAATTGCTGATTTCGGAATCGCTTGCGAGGAGGCTTATTGTGATACTTTGGCAGAGGACCCTGGAACTTTTCGTTGGATGGCACCTGAGATGATTAAACACAAGCCTTATGGACACAAAGTCGACGTCTACAGTTTTGGGTTGGTCCTATTGGAGATGGCAACTGGAAGTATCCCTTACGAGGAGATGACGCCTATCCAAGCGGCTTTTGCTGTGGCTAATAAGGTATAATTTGCCTTTTTTTTTTTTTACCTTCAATTTTCTCATCCTTTGCTCATATGAAATGAACCTGCATAATTATTATCATGCATTTGTTCTTGCAAGCATGCAGTTATTTTTGTCAGGATTTGTGGCACAGGGATCATTAGAAATCGTCAAATGGGTTGGTCGATGATGTTTGTGGCTTCTTTCTTTCCCTTTTAGAGATTGTTTTCAGTTAGAACTGTGTGTGCATCCTGGATTCATCGTCTTTCTTAATTAGCTTTGTCATATGTTACCGTCGTGCACGGACCATGAATGTGGTGTTATCTATAGTTTCTGGTTGAATCAATCAGGAAAAATAAATGTTGCCATGCTTGATGTGTTGTCCTACATTAAATTCATGAAACATCAAGTTTCTAATCTTTCGATATCCTTCAAATCTGTTGATACAAATGGATGATAGAAAGACAGCAGTTGGCTGCAGAAACTTATACATTCCTGATAAGATCAATTGTTATTTGTCAGAACTTGCGGCCCGTTGTTCCCCCCGAGTGCCCGGCAGCCTTACGAGCCTTGATCGAGCAATGCTGGGCGCTCCAACCAGACAAAAGACCCGACTTTTGGCAGATCGTGAAGGTTTTGGAACAATTTGGGTCTGCTCTTGCTCAAAATGGCACGCTCGACACTGTTGCAAACATGAACTGCGAAGATCATAAGAACCGACTTCTTCACTGGATCCAAAAGCTCAAACCTGCACACGCTGATGATGGGTATGGGTCAGGGCTTCCGATCACCAAGCTTTCGCCTTCCATGCCCAAACTCTTGTAGCGCTTGCTCGGCTCATGCTTCTGGATTTTGTTTCTTCACCGTGTAATCAACAATCTTGTCTGTTTTAGTGCCACACCGGGGAAATCTGCACGACTGATGATGTACATAGATTGACTTGTTGTTACTAGGATCCCATCCTTTTGGGGAACTATCACTGATCTAACCAATCATTTCCTGCTTGTTCAAATTGATGTGCAGAAGGTTCTTGATGAGTCTCTTTCGGACTTCATACCGTAACTATATGTTCGCACACGCAATTTTGTGTTGGGCAGCTGTGGCTCTGCAACATACTAATAATACCCAGCTATGTTGAGCTTCTCAGATCATTTTGTAGAACATCGGCTTCTTCGACATGACTGGTTGATCCTTTTTGCTATTTGATTTGCCTGCTTGACACACATCTCATAAGTTTATGTATGTAAGGAGGTAAGAACTTAAGCTTTCCTATATATATAGCAGTACTATGAAGATTTTTTAACATTTTTTACTTTATTAAAACTAATGGAGAACATGAATCATGGAGAGTAGATTGACCTTTAAACCTTTTTGAGGAGAATGTTGAACCTTTAGCTTTAAGCCGAAGCTTCCTTTCAAGCATGCATGAAGGTTGAAGCATCTTCAAGCAATCAATAATAATGGCTACACAGTCCAGCTGGTATTCTCATCATCATAACCTACATGTTTCCCCACATCTTACATATCTTATTCCTGGGAGACGAAGCTTTGATCTGTCAACAACAGTAGAGTTGGGTTAGGTGTAAGTTGATGAAGCTGCATCCTTCCGGCGATCAAAAGTTGCAGTCTCCACTTGGTGTGCACCTCACCTCACCTCAATCGAAGGATCATTAGCTCTCAAAACAAGCAAAAGAAACAACGAAGACATCAGTCCAACAGAATAAAGAGGCACTTTTGTACTCACCACCATCGGCAAAGCAAGGGATCCATGAAGGGGAAGCAGACCATCATCAGGCCACGGTGTAACGTGATACGCAAGCAAGCAAAAGAGCATGCTTTTGAAGGGAAAGGCAGGCAGGCACACATGCTTCGACTTCTCATCTCATCATGGTGCAACTACAATATATGAGTCAACAGTGCCGCTGACCTCTCTCTCTCTCTCTCTCTCTCTAAGGAACCCATACAAAGAACAATTAAAAAAAAAAGTGTGGGTAAGTGAGGAAAACATGGCAGTGGTTCCCTCAATTATGGAGTCAAAGGTGGCTGGAATCATCACCTAAGAGAAGAGATCATGGAGTTGCTAATTATATATTACATTTATACTCGAACCCTCGTAGCATAGTCATTAATTGCATTCGGGTTGTTTTTTTCTTTTTAATAATTAATTAAAAATCATCTCGATGATATTAGAGAAAATAAAATCAACTATTTTACTTTTATAATTACGAGAACTCCGTATAAAATTTCAAAGTATAAGATCAACAACAATAAAGGCAAAAGGTGATATGTAACAATCGAAGTCAGGCCTACGATGTCATTGATCCAACTAGGTTATCAGCCTGGAGAAATGTGCATCAGAAAGAATATTTTAAAGGAGGGGGGATTGCGAGAACCAAAGATTTCTTCCTCTTTAGGTTGCCAATGCCGGTAAGCTGTGTCAGTCTCTCTCTCTCTCTCTCTCACCGTACAAACACACAAAAGCTGGAGTGTCAACAGTGTTTCTTTCTCTCCCTTTGGGTGATCTCTGCCCTGCAGCTCGGAAAAAGATGCTGAAAAAGACGGCAGCTGACAGCATTGTCATAGATTTTGATATCCTTGTTGAATCTTCTCAGACACGTAGCAATCTGATAGAACAGGTCAAATGACAACTATGATCTTGACTTCCAATAAGAAAGAACATCTTTACATAGCTTCGATCGATGGATCCCATCACACAAGAACACCAGAGAGTGAACTGTGGACTTCGTTGAACTCTCTTCGCCTTTCCCATATTATTATTTAGCAGCTGCTCATGCAAACACCCCCCGAGCAAGTCTCCGAGTTGACCGTCTTCATCACTTGTAGTATTTACATGCACGCATCAAGCAGCGGCTAGTAAATCCATGTGGCTCTCACGACCTTGGAAAGCCATGACGACGCCTTCCCTTCTAATCCGACCAAAAGCTTCGCCGCCTCCTTCGGGGATGGCCTCTCAGCCGAAGTGCACCGGACGGCCAAGCCCATGGCTGCGATCATCTCATCCCCGTGCTGGCTCACCTGCCCGCTCATCGCAGGGTCGATCCACGCCTCCACGTGGCGCTCGCGGTAGCAGTAGCGGGCCCACTCCACTACGCCTCCGGAGCCTCCTCCCTCCTCGCCGTCGTGGTGGCGCCGCCCGGTCAGCAGCTCCGCCAGCAGCACGCCGAAGTAGTACACATCGGTCCTCGCCTCCCCTGGTGTACGTGCATGGTAAATATCAGCGGATGCTAGGGGCATCATCGTCCGACAAGTGTCGTAAGCACGCGTTACGGCATAATTGCGTTAATTTCGGTACCTGGACGGACGTTGGCGACGTCGATCACGAGGCGAGGCTCGCCGTCGCCGTCCAAAATCACGGTGTCCGCCGTCAGCACTCCGCCGAGTAAACCGCAGCGGTGAAGGTGGCGGAGGCCCTTTGCGACGCCGAGGGCGACTCGGCGTCGCTGCTTCCAGCTCAAATCCCTCATCGCGACGCCCAAACATCTCGCGCCGGCGGTCGGCTGATACACAAACACCCACCTGCTCTCCGACCTGCATGCCGCAACAAATCCGGCCACGTTGCGGTGCCTCGACCTGCCCAACTTCGTCACCTCTGCCCATCCTAACCCCGGCACCTCCTTCACCTCCCTGACCGTGAACCACCTTCCTTCACCGTCGCTGTTGCTGACGGCTCCACTCTTGGCGTTCTTGATGGTCGTCAGGATGGCTTCCACCGTTGACAAAGTTCCGTCAAAAATCCGCACCTCCCAGACGACGTTACTGTCAGTCTCCGCTTTCTTTACCTCGAACTCTCCGCCTCGCCACCACTTTCTGGCTAGAAAGGTCAAGATAACGGAGAGGAAGATGATGACAAGAGCCGCAGCAAGGACCGTTACCGGGAACCACCACGGCGTCTTCGCGGAGGCGGCCTCGCATGGCAGGAGACCGCTCTTGGGCCCACCGCCACAAAGGCCGGAGTTCCCGACCAGCGAAGCTGCCTCCACGGAGAGAAACGCTTCGGTCGCCGGGACACCACCGATGAGCCTGTTGTGAGAGACGTTGATCGACACCAACGAGCCGGTCTTGCCCAAACTCGCCGGGATCTCTCCGGAGAACCAGTTCTCTGACAGGTCCAGGGCGCCAAGGACCGGTAGATCAGCGATGCCAGTCGGGATCTCGCCGGAGAGGTGGTTCTTGCTGAGGTCCAGTCTCACCAGCCTCTTCAACTCGCCAATCGATTCCGGGACCGCACCAGAGAGCCGATTACCGCTGAGATTGAGATCGGATAGCTCAGTGAACAGCCCGAATCCCGCCGGGATGCCGCCGGCGAACTGGTTCTTGGACAGATCGAGGTGCTCGATTTCGTCACCTCCGAATGACTCCGGCAGGGGCCCGGAGAACTTGTTTCCTGCGAGGCTCAGCATCCGCAGCGCCGGCATCTCCCACCGCAGGCGGCTAATCTCTCCGGAGAACCCGTTCCCTGAGGCGTCGAGGTAATAGACGGCGGGGAGCCGGGCAAATTCCAGCGGTATCTCGCCGGAGAGCTGGTTGTTCTCGATCCGGATCCTCTCCAGGGTGCGGCACCGGCTCAGACCTGGGGGGATGCCGCCGTGGAGGGCATTGGAGAAAAGGATGAGCTTTACCAGACGGCGCGAGTAGCAGAGGTGCTCCGGCACCCGGCCGGTGAGGTTGTTCGAGGAGACGTCGAGGACGGCGAGGTCGTCGTTTCCGAGGCCGAGCGAGCTCGGAATGGATCCCTGGAACCGGTTCGACCACAGCTGCAGGACATGGAGCTGCCGGATCGCCCCGAGCGAACTGGGGATGGCCCCCTCGAACCGGTTCGAGAATAGGTGCAGCACCTCGAGATTCTCGAGACGCACTACGTCCTCGGAGACCTCGCCGGAGAGCTCGTTCTGGCTCAAGTCCAACGCGATCATGGCCGTCAGATTATAAACGGACGGCGGGATGGGGCCCGTCAAGAGGTTCTGGTACAGGAAAAGGTACTGTAATTTCCCCAGGTTCCCGATAGAGCTGGGGATCCCGCCGGTGAGATTGTTGTACACGAGGTCGAGGTGCTCGAGCGCCGTCAGGTTCCCGATCTCGGGTGGGATCTCGCCGGAGAGGTTGTTGTACCCGAGATACACCCATCGGAGGGCCGCGATCTCGCCGAGCTGGGGCGGGATCGGCCCGGTGAGCTCGTTCGAGGCCAAGGTCAAGAATTGCAAGCTCCGAAGCTCGGAGATGGAGATGGGGATTCGTCCTCGGAAGTAATTCCCACCAAGATCCAGGACCTTGAGGCGTGAAAGATGGAAGATTTCGTCGGGTATCGGCCCAGTGAGGAAATTATTGGAGAGGTCGAGCACCTGCAAGCTGAACAGTCCTCCGCCGCCGCTGTCGGAGACGAAACCGACCGGGCCGGAGAGGTTGTTGTTGCTGAGGTTGAGGTAGAGGAGGGAGGGGGCGAGGCGGGGGAAGGAGAAGACGCCAGAGAAGCCGTTGAATGAGAGGTCCACGGCGGCGACGAAGGGGAGGGAAAGGAGCGGAGCGGGGAGCGCGCCGGAGAGGTTTTTGCCGGAGAGCCGGACGGCGGAGACGTGGCGGGAGGACGAGTCGCACTTGAGGCCTTCCCACGTGCAGAAGGAGGCGGTGGAAGAGTTCCAGGTGGAGAGGGAGTGGAGTGGGTCGCCGATGGATGATCGGATGGATAACAGAGTCTGGAGCTCTTGAGCTCGGGTTGATAGCAGCAGCAGCAGCAGGAGAGTATGCAAAGCATAAGCCCTCATCTCTCTCTCTCTCTCTCCTATCTGAGCGTGAAGAAAGGGATGGCTGAGAAGAAGATGGAAACGAAGCGAGAATACATATAGACAGGAATGGGTGTCGAATAGGGTGGGAAATGTCGATAATGGGGCTTGACTCAGGTTTGAATGTGATGGCGTGTCACATGAAAGGTGGGGGAGGGGGGATGAGAAGGATGACACTTGTCCTCAACTGTGCATATACCGCAACCAAACTCACGTGTCCTGTCCTATTTACAAATATATGAACCCAACAATTAAGAAAGAAATAGAAGGAAAAATAAAAAATATTGATGCGTCACGCACTCATGTCTCATCGAGGTGTTATGGCTTGTCACATCATGGAGAGGGAATGACACAGATGATCATGATCTGATCATCATGCATGTGAGTAGAAAAGTCACTGATCATCTCATCAGAGTCACAAGCGGACTCTGCAACCCTACACAAGCCTCAAGCACGAAGACCTCCGGCCAGTTCAACCCTGGACATGGACGGCCTTCGTTCAAGGCTGCGAATCTGCCATGGCTCTGATCTCATTCAGTGCCTTCGGCAAAGAGAATATGCAAGCAAAGGAAGACAAGGAAAAGGTGGGAGACATCACGAGAGCCCAGACCTGATGAACTCTCGTACGCAGCCTTTTTCTGCACCCCCCACCCCTACCATTCTTTTGAAGCCCAGTCTCTTCCCTTTCCCTCGTAGTGCTGTCTTAGTCACGCCGAGCACGCTCGTTTGCCTCCTCCTTCGCTTTTCCCCTTGGCCCTTTGCTCCCGGTTCGCTGGTTCCTCATCTCACTGTTTGTGTTACTGTCCTATGTTTCAGTTTTCAAAGCATATGGGTCATCCTCTTCCCCGGTGAGCTCTCCTTTTCTAGTTCAGATGTCCAATGAGCTCTAGTGTCGGGTGCTGGCAGGAGGATTGGGTTTCTCTTACACATATGCTGGTGTTAGTTCTTGCAGAAGCTGGTAGTGTGTGGCCACAGCACAAAAAAGATGCATACTTCAACAATGAAGGAGAGAACTTGCAGGTGTAAGCCAACAGCTTCTGGCAAGCACATCTATCATGGATAATGTAGATTGTTTCATTAGAATAGGAAAAATCATGGAAACATGAAAGTTTTATGATTTATGCTAAGACAGTCCAGTCCATGATAACTTCAGAAGGTTAAATTGAACAGCAATACCAGTCTTTACCAAGTATCTAATGTTTCTACTCCATGATTAATGATGCATGAAAAAAGACTCAGAAAAATAACAAGAACATTATATTCTTTGTTTTGTAAACTTATTATGGATTTACTCACCTGAACTTCTTCCAAACTCTTGCCAAAAAGGACTCGGATGATCTTGTCCCCTGGCTAACAGGAGGATATCTAAGCTTCAGAAACATCAATGGTCCTGCTGCTGATTGAGGAAGTTCACCTGAGTGTGCACCCATGATGGTTCATGGAGGAAACACCTGAAAGGCATTCAATTTGTTCAGTTAATAATTATCCATGAATTCAGTAGCAAAATTGGAACTCAGCATTGATCCTCAAACCATATATTTATGGTTCAACCTTCTCTCTAAGTAATTTTAATCTCTGATGAAAGCTGGAATTCCAGCTGAAAGCTAATTGTCACTTTACAGCAAAGAGACTATTATTTATTTTCCTCAGAGAAACATGGAAGGGAGAACCCCCACCCACATATACAGATCATTTCAAATTGATGAAAGGTTACAGAGCAAGAACCACAGAGCCAGAAACAGGAAGAAAAAGTAAGGAAAGGAAACACAAAATCACAAGTTTTTTCTCCCACAAAGCAAATTCCAGGTTAGCCAATTCACAAGCAACATCAGAGTCTTGCCATGGTTCATGAACATTCTAGTGTAGCAGCATCACTAATTACGATTCAGACTGCCAAAAACTTGGCACCTGTTTGCATGCAGACCAGAGATAAAAGATCAAACTGTGAACAAACGATGGAATCTAAACATATATAAATGCGACCCACCTTCTGCCAAATTCACAGCTTGGCTCATCATCATCACTCTCTCTCGACTACTTGTTGGTTTGTTGATTGGCAGGGAATCCCACAAAAATAGCCTCCGCCCAGTACACCAAGAAACCCATCTGATGCCCTGTCCGAGATAACAACTTTAACTCAATCAAACTGAAGTCTTTGTGTCAGATTTGAACTGACAAATCGATTCCGGAGGGTTTTCATCAAGCACGCCATCATATGCGGTCGATTCTCTTCTCCTTGTGCTCGACATTCAAAGAAACCTGGAGAGGGTTTGCCAACTGTCGATCGAAGGGGAAAGAAAGAATATAAGTTCAACATCCTGCCGAATTTTCATCGAACGACAAAAATCAGAAAGAAAGGAGGTACCGTCGATGATGGCACGAGGAGGAGGAAGAGGATGACGACGATGATGGTTGTGTGAAGGACTTGTTTTTGGGCCGGAAATAAAGCCCTAGTGACCGGGACAAGGAAGCGCGGACATCGCAGGGAAGGGGAAAGGGACGGGGGATTGCCGAGTGTGTCGCAGCGACATGCGACGGCCCTAACCCAAGCAATAAAAGACAAGATTAGCGATGGTTAATCCAAGTCGTTAACGGCCCATCACAAGCCCAAGCAATCTTTGGCCTTTCTGTTAGGCAAGTAATATGATTATTATGCCAAAAATAAAGACAAAATTGCATTTATATCCTTTTAAAATAGATGATTTTTTTATAATTATTCCTCTATACACAAGTATACATAAACAACACTTGCAAAATATAAAGTTACTTATTACATATATGTATATATATTATTTTGAGTAATATTTGTTAACAAATGCTCTAAGTAACACTAATGCCTTTTTAAGATTATTATATTTATAAAAATGTAAAATTTTGAGTATTTAAATATTTTTTAAACTCCAGTTATCTAGTGGTAGTTATAGTGAACCACAATTAAATTGATATTTGATATTTTGAATAACCGTTAATGGAAAGAACATATTTCTTAATATTTGAAGGGATATATGCGAAGAATCTTAACATGATAGATATTATATTGTATTAAAGTATCTCGAACAGTTTAACATAAATTCGTTAATATTTAATTTCTATCATGAATAAAAAATGATCTTAATAAATCAAAGTCTAAAAAAATTTAGATCATATGAGGATGAGCTTTGTAGCCGAGATCAAGTTATAACTTGATTGAGTCAAAGTCAAGCTATAATTTGATTGATTAAAGATAAATCATACTGCATAAGGATGAGTAAATTGCCCTTGAAAAGTTAAAAAAAAAAGTCTAAAATAGTATCCAATAGTTAAATGCAAATAGCTTCATGATCAACCCTTCATGGGCTTAGTGATGACCTGTGCAGTGGCCACAGCCTAAGCTGGGCAACATGGCCTTCTTTTGCAGGAGAAGGTCATCCTTCAAACTACAATCTCTCTCTATATCATCTTACATCCTCAGCTTGAATTCACCAGCCCCTGAAAAGGTTAGAGCTGTGGTTAGAGCTGTTCATTCAACACAATACAAAAGCTTTCTCCTTTGTAGGAATCCTAAATAGAGGGAAGAATGGTGTCAAGGAAAACATACGAGACAAGCCCTCATTAGAAACAGTGAGGTTCTAATAATTTCTTGCCTTTCCACTTGCCTAATCCACAATCTATCTTTTTTCTTTCCTCGCTCTTATCTCTTCTTTTAGACTAGCCGTTGTTGCATCTCCATCCTCTCTAGAAGACCAAAGTCCACATACCAAGGGGAAATGAATGATTGACATGGACCCCCTCCCCCACTTTGTTCTTAATATTATTTTGGAGCAGATGGAAATGCTTGCAAAGAAGGTGCATCTTGGCCTACAGTCAAGACAACATGTATTACCCAATCAATCATTTAGAAGCAGCAGTACATTTTTTTATATATATTTTAAAGATAAACTTTAGATTACGCGGTAAGGTTATCTAAAAGCACCAGAGTTTCTAGGATTAAACAAGAGGTATTATAAGCATGTCTTGCGATAATTTGGCCAATACATCCTTGTGCAGTGCAGCACAGTGATGCCAGGAAATATGGAGAGCTTTTGGCTCAACCTTTGTAATTATGCATTAGACAGAGAGAACACCACTTAACATACATGGTCAGCCAACCTATCTTTTGTCCAGTTTCCTGCTTTCTTCTTCCATGAAAACTACTCATTGTAATATCAGGTGATCTTGATCAGTTCCTTGAACATAGTTTGCACATATTTACTAAATTTATGGTCTCAATCATAAGCTACCTAACTTCTTAGCTTTTGGACATGATGTGGTGCCAACCTCAAGGACTTGAAAGGGAGACCAGAAATGCTGGCTAATCCACTGGTACATCTCCAGGTAATCCAGTGAAACAGTTCGAAGGGAGCTCACATGCTTTGTGTCAGCTCAGGAACGCTAATGCTTTCCTTTTTATTTTGCTTTGCTCAGGGAAAAGGTGTGCTAGAATCCCCTTTGGCTATGCTGCTGCTTTGCCAATGGATAAGAACTCAGAACAGAAGATACTCCTGCAGAATTCACATCAGTTTCTGAGTCTTACATGGAGCAGCAGCCTGTGGGAATCTTATGAACTGTGAGCTAATGCTGGGCTAAGAAAATGGCATCAGGAGTGCCGAGTTATTTCCCCTGTGTCTTAATCAAGAGAAAAAGACAACTGCAACCTAGCTCAGATGATGTCTCTTTCATGATCCATAACCAAGACAAGAATGATCGAGCGCACTTCTTTCCTGAAAGTTAAGGTGTCAGATGTCAAACTACTGATTTCTTTCACACGAAGAAATGGCCAAGTCCCAGTTCTTACTGTTGTTTTACTGCTCACCAAGACGGTCCGGTGTATTCCCACCCGTATTTGTCGCCAATATCTTGATTGGAGTGCACACAAGGCTGCAGCAGAGAATCCAGGCGCCGAGCAGCACCACCACCCACCCAGTGGCTTGGAAAGGGGAGAAGACCGCAGGAAGGAGAAGATGAGTATTACTGTTTGTGGCACGTTGTTTTGGTGCAGATTCTGAAATTAACGAGGCAAGAAAAACAATAATCATTATTTTTTTGGGGGTATTTTTTGTTTTGGTGCAGATTCTGAAATTAACGAGGCAAGAAAAACAATAATCATTATTTTTTTGGGGGTATTTTTTGTTTTGAAAAGCCACTCTTTTTAGAAGATGTCTTCGGTTATCAGATATAATATTTTTTTAAAAATCTAGTTTAAAATCTTTTCATCGTCCTCTTCGCCGTATGGGTATTTTTAATAATCGATTTCACCTTGATAAGAGGTATTCTGGTATTACTCACGTGGCGACGATCAGTGGACACATCAGCACCAAGGTATGACGATGGCACGTCCAACCTACCACATCGGGTCGGAAGTGACAATACCTCCATGCGCGTCGGGAGTCGCACGAAGCAGCTCGTCCCCGAAAGCTCGGGACGGCACCACAAGGAGCAACCCGCCTTGGGAAGCTCGAGACAATATCACATGGAATAGCCTGGGACGATGCTATATGGGGTCGCCCGTCCCTGAAAGCTTGGGATGGCGCTGCACCATGCCATCATGTACGATGTCGTTCCGTACAAGCCAACCATCATCCGGGTAAAGATATGCACAAGCAACCCCGAGCATGAGCATAAAAACTCCTCGCTTGTCTTGAGAACAAAAGGAGGACAATAGATCATTCACACACTGACTTGATCGTCGGAGGGGTCAAGTTGGGATCAAACCCGACTCAGATCTTCTTACAAGTGTCAAGCTTCCCGGGGAGTCGCTTTAATCGCAGATCGAGTCGAGACACTCCGGAGCATCGGCCATCGAACCCGACCAACCCGCCACACCATCCGGTGGTCATTTTAGTTCGATAACATACCTTTATCTCATCATCTCCTGTTTGATAATGAGATCTCATCGTTTTTACCTCGGTCTTATCGTTTCGATGGTGCCACCATCGTCGTGAATGGACAAAGAGTCATCGACGATAATAAAAGAGATTATTAAAAAAAATATTAAATAAGAAAATAAAAAACAAAATCAAGAAAAAAAATCTTTTCAACTCAGTAACTTCCAGAAATTTGGATAACCAATGACTAAAAAAAATGTCATGTTGTCATATGTAGCTGTGGTCTCAATTCGTAATAGAATATTAAAAGAAATGTGAGAAATCAGCATCTACATCGACGGGTATGATGTTGCATGCTTGCATTAAAAGCTGCACACCAATAATGTAATGCAGGATCGATGAAGTGACTCTTGTGCCTTTTTTTTCCTTTGTTGGGAGACCAGATTTTGTGGTGTACACGTCAACATTTATGTCTGGGCCCACTTACCTGCCACGTGGATGGATAGGTGTCACCAGTTCCTTGCCTGCCAACCTTTTGGAGAAGCCCGATCAGCTGCCTTCTCCAAGTGATTTCCTAAGTTTAATCTTACCAAGTGATTTCCTCGCCAATTATCACCCTTTTTTTTATTGGTTTCCATGCTCTATAAATGGACGTCTCTCCTGCCACCCTCTCTCTCAGCCCAAAAACCTCTCTACTGTCTCCTCTCTCTCTCTCTCTCTCTCTAGAATTTGTAGTGGAGGTCTCAAGAAAAGAGAAGGATGCAAGTCAAAGGACAGCATCTGAGCATGGTCCATATGGAGCCGTCCAGAGGAGTCAAGAGGCTGTGGCGCGTAGTGAGGGTGGTGCTCTACATGCTCCGGAAGGGCATCTCCAAGGACAAGTTCATGATGGATCTCCAGCTCCTCATCGAGCGCGGCAAGATCGCCGGAAAAGCCCTCAGTAACCTCATGACCTTCCACCACCGCCACGACCCGCGTGAGGACAGAAGCTTCATGTTCTCGGGCTTCTCGTGCCGGTCCATGGACCCCAACCTCTCCTTCTACAGCCCCATGGAGGTGGAGTTCAGCTGCAGCAACACGCCTGCGTACCCCTCGTTCCGTGCCGTCAAGCGAAAGAGCCGCCGCCACCGCCGCTACCACGACGACGACTACGATTACGATGCAGCTGCGGTAGCGAAGGCATTTGAGATGCTGAACTCCGAGTTATCGGATGCCGAGTCGGTCGTGGCATCCCCATCGCCGGCGCCGGTGATCTGGAGCTTCGGGAAGAGCCCAGCGGTGGTGCGACAACAGCGGATTACAGACTCGCCATTCCCATTGAGGGAGGAGGAGGATGAGGAGGACGTGGACATCCACATCGATGAGAAGGCAGAAGAGTTCATCAGGAGGTTCTACGAACAGCTTCGTCTTCAGCAGAGGACTCCAATGACGCCGGAATTCCAGCGCTACCGGCGTCAACCATTGATGGGCCGAGCCTGAGACGATGGCTCTCTGTGAATGGTTCTACGTAGACAAGAATGCAATCTATGTTGCTTACAGCTACTCTGCTTTCAGTAACGAAGGCGATATGCATGTAATGGAGGTGTACATAACTAAATGTTTTCCTTTTCTTGT
Source organism: Musa beccarii (assembly GCA_024322285.1). Taxonomy (NCBI): domain Eukaryota; kingdom Viridiplantae; phylum Streptophyta; class Magnoliopsida; order Zingiberales; family Musaceae; genus Musa; species Musa beccarii. The sequence continues at coordinate 1,623,508 of CM044399.1, forward strand.
TCCCTCGTCGATGCATCAAACAGTGAACTCCGTTCATGCTTCGATTATAGACCGAGCGTTCACTGAGAAGCTTCGTTCGTGTAAACATTCCATTCTGTATTCTAGTAGAATATTTGTGGTATTTCCTTTTGTCTCTGGTGGTGTTCCATTTCTTTCAAGATTCCAGGCAGCATCAAACAATTCTAATAATTGGAAGGGAAGACACTGTTGCATTCGAATGGGAAAGGGATGCCTGAAATGAAAGAGGACATGAGCAGAAGTCATCTGTTTTGTGGTGTCAAAAGAACTGGAGGTCATATCAAATGGATAAGGCCAACAGTAGTTCACAAGGATACAAAACAGTGGATTGCTCTACTTAGAATGTGATCTTGAAATGTCTCATAAATGTAATTAGAATCATGCGATTTGGTTCCTCGCAATCCTTGTTTCTGAACAATTTACTGACAAATACCCTCCACCACCTCTGGATATATTTATCTGATCTCTGATTTATGATTCTTACACATTTCTCTTGAAGAACAACATGGCAGGCTCAAACATCTCGAGGTTCATCAGATCCTTCGTGGATTTCTTGATTGCTTGCTGCTTTTGAGCCTTCTTGAACCCTTGCAGAATTTAGAGAAACAAGATCTCGATCTGTTTCGAGACACCAACTCTGCTGCAGCATCAACATGTTCTTGAGAGACTTCTGCTTGTTGGAACGAGGTCTTCGCCTATCAGTCGTAAGCTGTGTTCAGTGGGAGATGCACTGTCGAAAGAGAATGACAGGCATCAGCCGCAAGAATGCAAAAGTATTGGAGTCATTTTCTCTGCATTAACCCAGTTTGTCCATCCTGGAAGAAGACATGATGATTTCCACTGATAACATTTATTGATCTGACAATGTCAAGAAACCCTACTGGCTAAGCGGGCATCTCTTCTGAGGCAGCCATGGAAGTGACAACCTACATCAAACGAGAGTGAGATTGTTCAGCTACAATATTATGCGTTGACCAAGGTCTCCTGGTTGGTTCATGTCTTTGGAGGCATTGTTCTTTGCTACACACAAACTGTAGTATGTTTCTGAGTTCAAATTAGCAAAAACCTCTTTTTCCATTGCCAATTCCACCTCTCTTGCTGCAAACAACAATCATGCATTCATGCACATCTGGATATGTGCAACCACCCCTCGAGGAAATATATATATATATATATATATATATATATATATATATATATAAATATATATATATATATTCTTTGGAATCAAACACAATGATGCTCCCCTTTTTGCGAGGCTTTTTCATGCATTCAAGTTGGTTCTATTTCATGATGTATGCAGCATTAAACATTTAATTGCAGTGCCCACAGCTGCAGAGAAGAGGTGACATGAATTGGAGGTTGAAGAACTCACAAAGCTGTTGTCTATCTCTACACAGAATGGAGAATTGAAGTAGGTGGGTTGATGATGAGAGCAACATGATTAGACCTGTCCATATATTTGTTCCTTGTTGAAAGCAAAAGACTTTTGGGACCATAAATCTTGCCTTTTTTGGTCGCTTTATCTTTGTACTGCATGCTTGCCCACCCCCTGGCTTAATGGACTGTTACTTTGTGAGAGTCGCCATTACTTTTCTTATGTTAATCAATCACAAGTAGCTCACAACTTTGTGCACTAACATTAAACTATTTGATCCATAACACCACTAAGTTGCCATTACCCCTCTCTCTCTCTCTCTCTCTCTCTCTCTCTCTCTCTCTCTCTGTGTATAGGCTACTTAATCCATATAATACAAATTTCCAGAAGATCTCACGTCAATTTCAAATTTTTTACTTTTTTGGCAATCTGTTGTCTTAAGATTAGAACAAGTCATTTTCTTCTTAGTGATGAGGATGACTTCTACCTTCCTTATTACATTAAAAAAAAAAAAGAAAAAATCAGCTGCTCATGAACAAGTAATATCTGTTTCCTTTTCTCTCTTTCTTTTTTTATTCTTGTGCATGCACATGTGTTTTTTTTTATGATGATAAGGTTACTCCTTACTTAGGATCTAAGTAGTAAAAAAATATTTTTATTTTTGTGAACATAATATATAATCCTAGAGCTTTGAAGTTTATGTTTATATTTTTTTATAAATTTTTAAATTAAATATTTTTAATCTAATTTATATATATTCTTAAAAGATTATAAGAGATTTTGGATAGACTAATTCTTTATAAACATATATAAATATATTCTTTATAAACATATATTAAATTAATAATATAATAATATATGTAATATAAATTAAAAAAAAGATTTGTCTTATCAAAGAAAAGGAATTGACGAAGGTCGTAGTGGCGAAAGAAGACAGAGAGGCAAAGGTAGGAGAGATTGGAGGTAGATGTGAGGGAGATTTGGACCACTGTCGTAGGTGCGACGGGTGAGAGCATAAGAGAGGATAAAGTAGGAGGCAGCGGGGATGAAGATGCTTAAGAGGAGAAAAAGGGCTCAGGAGACTATTGCATGTCTAGCATTGGACTAATCAATGTACATCCAATTGAGGTGGGATCGGAGGCTCTTGAACTTATCATTACGTAGGAGAGGCTTCGAGCGTATGACACCTTGCTACACAATAGTGACTCGATTCTACTACTAGTGATTACTTCCATGACGATACCTACTCCCGTCATCGATGATGGTCTCAAAATTTTTTATTTAAATTATATGTGTTTATTATATTAATAATTTATTATAAATCAACATATCATATAAATACACTTTAATGTTGTTAACTTAGACTTGTTATTAAGAATTTATATGTTATATTTTTTTAAAAATATAAGAGTTATTTTACATACGAGCAAAACTATATTAGCTTAAGTGATCTATGACTAAAATAATATGAGCTAAAATAAATAATTTTTTTAAAATTTAAATTAGATATATTATTATATTAATAGTTTATTATGAATCACTATGTCATAGAAGCAGACTTTAAAGTCTGTTAATTTAAATTTGATGGGAAATACTTATATGTTAAGTTTTTGAAAATATATAAGTTATTTTAGATACGAGTAAACCATAAGAACTTAAGTAGTCTATGATAAAAATAAAAAAAAGGTTAAAATGAACTTAATCTAAATTTATAAGGTTTTGGGTTGATTAAGCGTGATAGCAAAGATTTTGATAGTTTGCATGACTTGTAACGTTCTGATGTGATATTGCACAAAGGATTTGTGTCTTTTCCATACCATAACAACGTTTAAATTATACTATAAAAAATCAAAGTTTTTCTTTATTATGTTATTTGATAGGGATTTCATTCATATCTACAATACTTGCCATAGGAAAAAATTTACATACAAACATGATAATTTGGCCCATAAACCAAACACATTTGAGCATTTTAATGCAAGAAAACAGTGAGATCCTGGTTATTGAAATCAACACGGTCCAATTGAGATAAACTCGAGAAAGATGACAATAACATGGGCCTAATCGTGGCCCATTAATATCAATCCAAGGTAGAGACCTGTGGCCCAATTGAGATATGGGCTTACGAGTCAAATCTTGGCCCAATAACCTGCGGCACGCCTATATAAAGAGCAGACGCGGAACCGGCGTAGGGTTTCGTCTGTCTCGGCCGCTTCGCCGCCTTCTTCTCCGTCGCCGCTCGCTGTGGAAAGGAGCAGCAGAAAATGGCGGACACGAAGGCTGTCACCCTCCGGACCAGAAAGTTTATGACCAATCGCCTCCTCTCCAGGAAGCAATTCGTCGGTCCATCAATTCCTGCCGTCTCCTTTTCTTCGATTTTCCGCGGAAAATGCCCCATCTTGATCCCTTATTGATCTTTCTTCGATCGGTCTCAGGTCATCGACGTCCTTCACCCCGGAAGAGCCAATGTCTCGAAGGTACGCGATTTTCCCATTTGATGCCTCGCGTCTAGGGTTTGGAACCGACCTGGATTTGTTCGCCGATTTCCTTTCGTCGACGTAATTTGTTCGGTGCTCGGTGATGTTCTAGGCTGAGTTGAAAGAGAAACTGGCGAAGCTGTACGAAGTGAGGGATCCCGACACGATCTTTGTGTTCAAATTCCGGACGCACTTTGGAGGAGGGAAGTCGACCGGCTTCGGTTTGATCTACGACACCGTGGAGAACGCCAAGAAGTACGAGCCCAAGTATCGGCTCATTAGGGTATGCCTCCATCTCTCCGATCCATGCCTCATCGAACTATTTCAGTTGCTTGTTTGTTGTTTTGATCCATGGTTGCTTACTGAACTGTGTTTTCTGTCCTTAGTCGTTTAAGACCTTCTACTTTGGAATTTCTATTATCTTGTTTCAGTTGACATTATTGTTGTCCTATATGGCTTGAGCGCTTTTGTTGTCCAGAAATGGCTAAACGAAGCACACTTCCTAAGTGGGTTTCAGTTTCCTTGTGTTTGGGTCAGAAGAAGTTGCTGCAAACTGAACGGAGGTGGAATTCAAAAAAGTAGAAAACCACTTTTAAATTCCTCTAAGGAAGTTTATTTTCATCATGTACAAGTTACCATCTTCTTATGTTTCCCTATAGCCAGCCATGCCCTGAGATTATGCCTTCTGCTAGAGTGTTAATATTCTTGAGATACAAAGCAAAACATATACTCATTGTTATTTGCATTCTTGATTGCCCTTTTTCACTTATAGCCTTTTATAATGCTTTCATACTAGATTTTCACTTATAAGTCATCATTCCTGGGATTGTTGCAGTATTTTTTTTTTGTTTTGGTATTTACATTCAGCAGTCACGGTTAGTTATTCTTTGTCATACTTGATGTACTGAACATAAGATTGCTAATTTTAATTGAATTTGTGCCAAAGAAATGGACACCTGGTGAATTTGGTTGTTAAGATGGATTGATATGTTTTACGTCCAGATTAGGGTAATTGATCAGATTGTTTATCTAGGTCTTTCTCCCTTTATAGAAATAGGAGCTATCACACGGAAATCCGCAAACCAATAATCTACATTAGCCTATAAACTATGATCCAGACGGTGTCTTTGTCTGTGCTTTTGAATGCTCATTTCATTCTCTAAAAAATGTTGTCTGCATAGTCATCTCATCTACATGATGAATATCTTGACTAGTGAGAAGTATCTCCAGACCTAACTCCGTAGGTTTCCGGTAATTTGGTTTTTAAAAGCGTTATGCGCCAAGGTCCCAAAATGCTCGAGGTGTTAGGTGCTCTAGAATATTAAAAATATATGGAGGAAGGTGAGGGAAGGAGAGGGTGGCAAACAAAGTTGCAAACGAAGATGGTGGTGATGGGGGAAGCTATGGACAAAGGCAACAATGGCGGAGAAAGTTGCAGATGAAGGCAGCTGCGATGGAAGAAGCGACGAACAAAGGTGGCAATGGCAGAGGAAGTTTCAGGTGAAGGCAATGACTACAAAGGAAGCTGTGGACGAATGGATGTAGGGTTTCACTTTGAAGACAAACTGGGTGGGTGGGTTTTTGGGAGTTGTTGTGTTAGGGCTGATTAGTTGGTTCAATTGAACCGGCTTGCTTGTTTAGAACTAGGCATGAACCCAGACACATCTTCACTTGGGTGCTCGCCCAAGGTGCCTTGGCTCAGGCGAGCGACCAGCAGCACTTTATCGAAACGCTTTGCCTGGTGGTTTAGGGAGGTGCTACACTGATTTTTTGCTTTCAAAATAATGGGTTGTTCCGTTACTGGACCAAAAGTCACCTTGATAATATGATCATATGCCATGTCCAAACGAGTAGGTGCTTACCTGTCATATTGGTTTTCTTTTGTAACTATGTGTAGTGTGCACTATTTTATGGTTAAAGCTGCCAGAGTTTTCCTTGTTTCCATGATTAGACTGTGGATATTATATTTGACTATGGTGTCTTTGTCTACTTAGCAGGATGACAATGGGCAACTATGCTTCTTTTTTAACTATATAACACAACTACTGAATGCTGTTGTTTACCTTTATTCTTTGAAGGAAAAAATATGTGACTTTGTGCTTTTGTCTTTTGTTGGTTTTCCTTGTTTAAGTACTGTGATTTACTTTTTGCAGTGAATTTAGAACTATTTTTGATCTGCATATGGTGTTTTGACAGAATGGGCTTGCAACAAAGGTAGAAAAATCAAGGAAGCAGATGAAGGAAAGGAAGAACAGGGCGAAGAAGGTCCGCGGGGTTAAGAAGGTGAACTGTCCAAGCTTCTCAACTTTTTTACAGTGTACCATCATTAGCAATGTTTTCAGATAGATCAAGTGTTAGACTTGTACTATTATAGGTGAAGGGGATCAGCAAGTAACAAGTTTTATGGTAGCTTGTTACTTGTTGATGTGCTGTGAATTTTTGTTTTTCTTTTCTTCTTTTATGATGTTCTATAGCTTGGCTAGTATTCCGCCTCACTAAAGATGTTCTCATTTTTACCCCATCCAGACAAAGGCTGGAGATGCTGCCAAGGCTGGAAAGAAGAAATGAGGTAATCAACTAGTCTTTTTTTTTTTTTCCTTTCCACCTTGGTTTGGCTGGTGAACATCACATGCAAGGATTTATTATGTTTTGGTAATCGACTTGTTTGAGTTGTCTCAGAAGGATGATTTGTTTGTTTGATGTAAGAACAAATGATCTCAAGAGTTTCATTTCCTCAAGGCCTCTATCGAGGTCCAGTCATAATCTGGCTTTAAAGTTGATTCTAAGTCAATTCTGTTGCTGCATTAGGGATGTTTGAAGACATTACAAATGCATTTTAATTTCTATTTCTTCGTTGCCTCCCATAGATTTAGAACGTTACTTTGTATGTCATGTTTCCATTCTTATCAATTGGTAAAGTTAATCAATAGATTCATGGGCATTTTACCAAAATGCACCTAGTTATATGCCGATCAAATCGGGTCGGATTCGTTATATTTAAGTTATATTTAATTTATTAAGATTTATTAATTTTATAATAAAGGTCATCAAATTTAATTTATTTTAATTCGAATGCAATTAAGTCAATGTAGGAAATTAGAAAAAAGAAAATATAGGATTTTTGTGACTATTTTATGATGAATTTATGATAATTTTATGTATAATTAATATGTTTTTTAATATGGTGTGCGAATGAGTGTAATTTTAAATCAAGTCTAACAATTATTGTGAATAATTTAGGATAATTTTGTATGAAAATTAATTTATTTTTGAACGTAATTTTAGTTTTTTTGGTTTTATGATAAATTTAAAATTTTGTATATAGATTTAATAATTTTTTAAATATGTTTTGTGGACGAGTGATAATTCAAGCATAATCTGAATATAACATGAATTTGATAGTTTTGTTTTTGGGATAATTTAGGATGTTTTTTTAAAAAGGATATTTTTGGTGTAATGAGTTTTGTAGGTTAATTGTGATGAGGAAGAAGTGGGGGAGGAATGGGAGAGAGAGAGAGAAAAAGAGAGAGAGAGAGTGGAGAGAGAGAGAGGAGAGAGATGAGGAGGAATGGGAGAAGAGACTGGTGGCTGAGAGAGAGAGAGAGAGAGAGAGAGAGAGAGAGAGAGGAGTGGGTGAAGGGGGTGAAGGTGGACAATGTTGAGATCGAGAATGGACAATTTTGTTTTTTTTTTATGTAGTCAAATCAATTTACAATAATTTCATGTCGATATGAACTAATAACTAATGATGGGATAGATATAGTTATGTACCTTATGACATGCGTATATATGTTTGTCTTTTCGTTCTTATTTGTTGATTGGTATTTTAGGTCAGGCAAAAATTGATGTACGTGACGGACGGACTTCCAGCACGCATATGAAATGTCACATATCTTGCAAGAATATTATAAATATGCAAGCAAATGTGATTCCTAATAAGCACATAAAATATGAGTTAACTCAGACGAGCCTCCTAATCTTCCGATTTAACCCACATGTCGAAGGCCCAACAACAATACTTGAGCCCACCCGAATCACGGCCCGCACGCACACGAGCTCTGCGAACTCCCCGTGCCCTGCCAAGTCTATCAGCGTCATCCTGATATATCACCCAAACAAGCTTATCAGCATCATTGGTGGGTTTGTTCATTTGTACGACAACGAACAACAATTTCGTACGCTCATATTTGTATCATAATGAACAGTTGAGGAGGACATCCTGATATATCACCCAAAGGAAGTTTTGGTGCATGATTAATCTTGATCGAGCCAATTTTTGTCCTTGCCTCGATGAGAGGAACAAAGCCTTGGGACGCTCAATGTTGTTGTCATCCAGCAAGAAGAAGAATGTATCTTAGTACCACAAACGTATTCATCTTCCACTGTTTTCAATCCAGGTTTCCTTCATTGATGCAACGAAGGGGGCTCATCATTACCATTAAATGTCTTTGTGCCTGATCCTCTAGGTATATGCAGGTATGATGGATTGGAGATGCACCAAAGGCGCTAGGAGAAGAGAAGCATCCCAAAGGGCAGATCATTTGCAGAATCCACAAAGGAAACCCATGTTCTATTATTCTCTCCACCACCACACAACTCTTCTTGCAATTTCTTTACGGGACCGAATCTGGTGAGCCCTCCATGCCCTTTCGAGAGAGAGAGAGAGAGAGAGAGAGAGAGAGAGAGAGAGAGGTATTAATGCCTTTATGAGGGAGTGAAACAGGCATGGCATCCTTTTCCCTCTCCTGTTGGGGAGGGACACGCGCGCATGTACACGTTGCAAATGCTGTGTTTGGCTCAAGATTGAAGATGATCTAAAGGCATCCACTGTGCTCGAGTTTAAACCACAGGAACTAAGATTCATGGAACTGGAATTGGTTCTTCTTCGTACTTGTAGATGCATAGATCTTGCTGCACCTGCGTTTTGGGTCAAGTTGCAGCATAAACATCCAACCCCACGCATGAAGTCTGTGCTCCTTTCACCAGATTTAGGGTTTATCCAACTACCAAACACCATGCAATACAATACTTGATGTCTTTTGGCAAGTGCTGACATTCTTTCTTGATATTATTATGTGGAGTGAACGTGCAGAAGCAAGCAAGAAAAGGCATTCCGGTCACTTCACCTCAACCTGTTTATGCTCGGTGCAGCTAAGAAACTACGAAGAAACTTCGACAAATCTCCCTTTCATGCACGTCCAAAGCAAATAAAAATGGTGGAAAGAGCACCACCATGCATGTTCCCATCTCTCTCTCTCTCTCTCTCTTGCTAAAGGCAGATACCAGCAATCTACTTACTTGGCATCTTGTAGAAAAAGAGCCGAATCTGATTCCTCCTAAAGTAGTCTTTGGAGGGGAATTCTTTGAGCATGTTTAGGATGTAAACATAAGCCAGGGGGCGCATTAGGGTTAGGGTTTTCTTTCTGCCGGTTGCAGTAACTGGGCAAGCATGTACAACATCACTGGGGAGGCAGATGTATATATCAATGGCTGCTAATTACTATTCTATAATCTTTTAGAAGTTATCCAAATGTTAAGGTGTAAAGAATATTCCAACAAGTTGTTTAAAGAAAAATTAATACGTTACATAATAATCAGAATCATATAAAGAAAAAGGATATTGAAGTAAGTTAATAGCTACCTATTTACCATTTTACTTAATAGCTACAGTTAATTTTGAAGAAATAGGAAAAAATACTATCTACTCTTCTTCTTCTTCTTCTTCTTCTTGTCTTCTCCATTCCTCCTTTTTTATATATAAGGAAAAAAAAATGCACATGAACAACAAAGCCAAAAAAAAGGCAAAATCAACATATTAGTAATGGTTACAATTAAATCAATCAAGCATTAACATTAGTCGATGATGATTTGCAAGCAGGGAATTGTTCCAGGTGTGTATCCTTCTTCTGGCAGCAAACAACAGCAGCTTTCCTCCCTGTTTTCTGCTCTCCCTCTACTGAGCTGAGGCTTCAGCTCCCTATCCAAATCTGCAACACGTTCTCTTTCACTCTCTCATGCTGTAACCGGAAGAGTCTTAGCCGCTGATGAGAGTAGTGTTAGGTTTCCTGGCTTATCCTCTTCTTGGTCATCGCCCATGATGATCTGGGTTGGCAGGAAACCAGTATGAGTACTGCCATGCTGTCTCTTGAGAGAGTGGAGTTGAGGTCTCCTGCAAGAAAGAGTATTCCAAAGTCCAAAAAAGTAGAATATGTTTGGCTATATTACTATCATATTCTTCTTTAGAGCAAATAAAAAGAGAAGATATATTCTTGAACCTATGGTGTAATTTACTCAGGATATTGCTACAGTGCTACTAACATAGTAGATGGCAAAAGGTCGTCATAAGATGAACAAAATTTTGACTTGACTTTGGCAATATATATTAAATCTGTGGACAAGAAGAGTATGAAAGTGTCTTTTGTTTCCTTTTCCTTTCTCCTTTCTAAGTTAAATATACAAGAGTTTTGACATGTTCTTCAACACTGTGAGGGTTTAGTGTGATAGAAACAGGGCCAACCAACAAAAGTTCCTGTTTCAATCTTAGTTGCATGCTCAGGTAAAAAGAGAGAAATGAATCAAACTGCTTCCTTGTCTCACATTTGTTACTTCGAGCATCAGAAACATATTCCAGCCTTGATTAACTTCTAGTACAAAATTTTCTCTCTTTCTGTGAATAAATGACTTCCATTTTGTTCTTAGCTGCAAGTAGTTTTGATTGATGTTTATACTTACTCCTGCAGTTCCAGCTGCGGTGCAACTCATAATCAGTTCTTCCAGGCCAGATGTAGATCTATGGTGATCCAGCTTTCGTTGCTGTTCACAAATAATTTCCCAGCAATGGAAACTGTTAGTTCTTCTCGAGAAGTAGTCATCTAGAGGAAGACCAACACACCCAACATGCGCAAAAGAGAAGCAAATTAATAGTTTTATCTCTTGTTGGATTCTAATATGAAGATTTAGAGAACTATGCCTTTCACTAAATAAAAGGTTGTTGCCAACTACTAAATCCCATAGCTGGAATCAAACGAACGAAGCATCAGAGACCGGAAGAGATCAGGTCTACCAAACTGGATTGCCACACCTGAAATTTATCGGGTTGAAGAAGCATCCTCGGGACTTGATACGGGCCTTCAAGAACGATCGGCGTTTGCTGGAGCGGAGTCGAGACAAACTTGGAGATGGGATTCATAGGCGTCCTTCTGCTGTGGAAAGCCGCAGTAGTGGTTGCCATCCGCCATTGCTGCTGCTGCTGCTGCTGTCGGGCCACATGACGAGACGGCGGTGGTAGTCTAACATGGCGCTCGTGCTCTGCATGCTCATCTGGCGCCTCTCCCACGGCCACCTGTTGCATGCACGCTCGTCAAACGGTTGCAGCTCAAATCCTCTTCTCTTTTCCCAGCTCTCTGCAAGTGTGTTTGTCGTGTGTAGTTTTTGGTAGGGAAGGTGGGAAGAAGATGGTCGGAACAGCGCGCTTATATGACTGTTGGGCATTGTAGAGTCAAGTTGTGTTGCAGATGATTCATTGCTCAATTGATCATTGCAGGAGAAAATGATAGCAACAAATAATTAATGGATGAACAGGATGAAACATCAAACAAAAGCTTGTGGAGAGATTACCTCATTAAAACCTTCTGTGAAAGGAGCAAAGCAAAAGTTATCAGGCTTCACGTGCTGGTGCATCCCCATGGAACTCAACAAGCACTCATCTCTCTCGCTAAGAACCTCACCATCCCTTCTTTGGCTCATCCCTTCCACGGCTGCTGCACTCTTATCTGACCACTGCCTCGGCTGGGTCTGGTAAAACACCTTCGATACCACGAGCTCCCCATCCTCCTCCTCCTCTAACTCCCCCAGGTGGTATTGGTGCATGACCCAGTTGGTCTTCACAGGCTTCCTGTGCTTCCCGAAGTTGGTGTACAGGACCAGTATCTTCTTGCACCCCCTCTGCGTCCCGTTGACCATGACGGGCCTCGTCTTCCCTGTCTTGTGCCACCTGGTCACTCCCCTATGAGGGTCACTCTCTGACTGGATTTTCCTTCTCTTCCTTGTTCCTGTGGTGTAGGCCTTGGATGGCCTGTGGAAGAAGTGCTTGCTCAGGCCATCCCTTGTCACCCCTGGAGTCGAGGCCAAGAAGACGGTGAGGTTAGGTATGACCATGGAGGAAGGAAGCTCAAATTTTCTTGTCAGATACAACTATATCGAGAGAGAGAGTAAAAGACGTCAAGTAATACTTGATCTAACCTGGGAGCTTCTCAGGGTGGGTGTAGCAGATGCCATCTTCGCCTTCGATTGTGGGTATGAACTCATCTATCAGGGGGTGGGATCTTGAACCTTCTTCTTTAACCTTCGCTTCTAGGTGCTCTATCAACTCTTGATCTGTCGGATCGAACTTTACTCCGGCAGGCAACCCAACCCAGTCCTGCATCATCGACCATAATTGTACGAGATGATTCATCCATCAGGCATTGCTTGACGTTGAAAAGCTTGCGGGAAATGCAGATAAATCGTAATTTCCATACGAGATTCCGATCAAGCTTGTGGCCGCAGCTAGGACAGTGTATGGATCCACACACCGGGTGCTCTCGGAGCTTTGCGCCGATGAGGCTGGAACTGCTGACTGAACCTATAGAACTCGAGTTCATGGTTACCTCATGAGCATCGAGATTCCATACCTTTTTGCTTGATGTAGGAATTGCTGGCAGGGTTTCAATCGACTGTAGATGGTCATTTGGACTCGAAGCACACCGTCGGTATGTTCCTGCAACTGAAACATAAGGAAGACATGCATAGAGGAGGCAATAGACACCCTACAGAAGGAAGAAGAGAACCGATGGGGGAAGTAGAACAAAAGTGACACCAATTAAAACCAATCTGAGATTTAATTCAGGAACCGAGACGAGAATAAAATGATAAATTAAAAGTCGAACTCAAGAGGAGGAAAAAAGAGTAAAAGGAAGGAAGGAGAGATGCTAACTAGGAAACAAGAAGAGTTCAAAAGGGAAGAAACAGTATGTGTTGTTGATCTGTAGAAGATCTTCTCAAGAGATCAACATCCTACAATGCCTTTTTCTGCTTTGACTGAAGCCTATGAGGAAATCAAGAAGGTTCTTAAAGCACACCCACACCCACTCTCAAGAACAACTTTAGACCTATATGCTACATCAAGCTACCTCTTCCACACTCACACACACACGCACTAACAGAGAGAGAGAGAGAGAGAGAGAGAGAGAGAGAGAGAGAGAGAGAGAGCTCCACACACCTTTGGATTACAGTGGTTCAGCAACAAAAGCAAAAGCAGGGAACGGCGTCCCACAGCTGTTTCTGCACATTCCGAGCAACCCAAGCTGACTGAACATGAAAGAAACATGGTGCACAGAACTTAGACGTGAAAAAGGAAAAGGCAAACCGGACACCTCCCAGTTCGTCAAGAACTAATGGCAGAATATGCACCAACAAAATAGAATTATGCTGCTGAACATGTAGACAGTAGGGGTTTGGATCTTTGATCTTTTTGTCGCATGAAATGATGGAAATAGAATAGTTTCCTTCCCCTAACAATGGAATCCTACAAAAAGGTGGAGATTGAGGGATGATAGCTCACATGGGTCTTGGGATGCGCTGATATGATGATCCTTGTGGACATTGTTGAAAATAAACTTGTTCTAATATCATAAAGAAGTTAATTTCAACAAGAGAAAGGTTCATGGTATCAAGAGGGAGATTCATTCTATCAAGAAGAAGAAAAGATAGATTAGATGTCTATGGAAGGACAAGTCAAAATGACCATTGGTTATTGTATTCATTCTGAATACAATAAATATGATGTATCTTTGGGGACTATATAAACCCCATATGTGTTCATGAAAGATATAGATTTTGTGAAATTGAAAAGAGTCTTTTGAGAGAAAAAATAGAAAGTTACTCTTCTCCTACTCTTCCTCTATTTGAAATCTCTATCCCTTCTTCCTATCTAGATTTTCAACATTTGGTATCAGAGCATAGGTTGAGCAATGGCCTTTTCCCCAAGTACCATCCAAATTCAGATCCCTAGATTGACAAAAGAAAATTATGATATATGGTGCATCCAAATGAAGGTTCTTCTAGGCTCCCAAGATGTATGGGAGTTTGTAGAAGATGGATTTGTTGAGCCAAGTCCAGCAGAAGAAGCAGCAATGAATCCAGAAGCAAGAAAACAACTCAAAGATAGAAGGAAGAAGGAGAAAAAGGCTTTGTTCACGATCTACCAAGGACTTGACGATACAATGTTCGAGATCATCGCTCCAGCAAATACTTCAAAGGAGGCTTGGGAAATGCTTCAAAAGCATTTGGTGGTGTTGATAAGGTAAAGAAACTTCGTTTGCAAGTTTTACGAGCCGACTTTGAAAAATTACAACAAGGTACTTCTGAAACTATTTCGATTACTTCTCGAAGATCATCTCTATTGTTCATCAAATGAGACAAATGGTGAACAAATAAGTGATCAAAGAGTAATAGAAAAATATTGAGATCTTTAGATCCAAAATTTGATTTTATTGTCATTATGATTGAAGAATCTAAAGATTTGGAAAAAATATCTTTTGAACAACTTATGGGTTCTCTTCAAGTTCATGAACAAAGGATTACAAAAAGAGGAGAAGACAAAACTTTGGAGCAAGCACTACAAACCAAGCTTGCTCTTGAAAACAGAGGTGAATCAAAATTTCAAAGAGGAAGAGGTCGTGGACAAAGAGGAAGAGGAGGCAGAAATCATACCAATCAGGAATCTCCAAACAATGAAAGTGGTGGAGAAAATTTTAGCCAAAGAGGCCAAGGTTATAGTCGAGGGCGTGGCCGAGGCCGTGGACGTGGCGAGAAATTTTAAAAGGCGAAATACAATGCTATATTTGCAAAAGGTACGGACATTACTCTTTTGAATGCTATTACAATCCTAACAACCAAGGTGATAAGGCAAATTTTATTCAGAAAGAAAAGAAAGAAGTTTTCAGTAAATTCAAAGAGTTTAAGGAGTTGGTTGAAAGACAAAGTGGTTGTAGGATTAAATGTTTAAGAACAGATAGAGGTGGTGAATATACATCAAATGAATTTGAAAGCTTTTGTAGAAACAATGGAATTTTTCATCAATTCACTATGCCATACACACCTCAACAAAATGGTGTTTCAGAAAGGAAAAATAGGACAATACTTAATATGGTCCGGTGCATGTTAAAGGAAAGAAGAATTCCTAAAGAATTTTGGGGAGATGCTATTGCCTCTGCAGTTTAATGAGTTTCCAACAAAGCAAATTAGAAATGTTACACGGAAGAAGCATGGAGCTTTTTGAAACCAAGAGTTGATCATTTGAGGATTTTGGAAGCATTGCATTTGCTAAGATACCAGAGGAAAAGAGAACAAACCGGAGGATAAAGGTCGAAATGTATTTTGTTAGGTTATCTTGAAAATTCTAGTGGTTACAAACTCTACAATCCTATCACAAATAAAGTTGTGATGTCAAGAGATGTTGAGTTTGATGAACAATGATTTGGCCCGGAAAAGTGATGAAACAACATAAGAAAGCAATAGCTTGAAGAAGAAGATTTAATACAAGCAAATACCAAGAGGCTTTAGGAATCATCACCTAGATCGCTAAGTCACTTGATTCAAGAAGTCCGATTATAAGAAGGACAAGACCAGTTCAGAGCTCTATGATGTGACTCGAAGGATTGATACTAACAATGACGAACTTTCTTTATTTTGTCTTTTGCAGGATATGATCCATTAACCTTCAAGAAGCTTGTAATGAAGAAAAATGGCGACAAGCAATGAATGAAGAGATTCGTGCAATTAACAAAAATGATACATGGGAGCTTACTACACTTCCGAAAGACCACCAAGCGATCGTGTTAAGTGGATCTTCAAAACAAAAAGAAATGCACAAGGGAAGATAGAGAAATACAAAGCACGATTGGTTGCAAAGGGTTACAAACAGCAATATAGGATCGACTATGAAGAAGTATTTGCACCAGTTGCTCAATTGGAAACAGTAAGATTCCTTATCTCCCTAGCAGCTCAAATGAAATGGAAAATTTTACAAATGGATGTTAAATCAGCATTTCTTAATGGAGTTCTTGAAGAAGAGGTATATATTCAACAACTTCGAAGGAAACTTGGGATGACAGATGGAACAAGTTTAAGAGGGGATAATGTTGGAAATAAACTTGTTCTAATATCATAAAGAAGTTAATTTCAACAAGAGAAAGGTTCATGGTATCAAGAGGGAGATTCATTCTATCAAGAAGAAGAAAAGATAGATTAGATGTCTATGGAAGGACAAGTCAAAATGACCATTGGTTATTGTATTCATTCTGAATACAATAAATATGATGTATCTTTGGGGACTATATAAACCCCATATGTGTTCATGAAAGATATAGATTTTGTGAAATTGAAAAGAGTCTTTTGAGAGAAAAAATAGAAAGTTACTCTTCTCCTACTCTTCCTCTATTTGAAATCTCTATCCCTTCTTCCTATCTAGATTTTCAACAGACATCAAGGCAAGGAAGTCTGCACCTTGCAGAGAAGAGTGTCGATGAGATGAATCTGTAGGTTGCTTCATGCCCAAGGCAAAATGAGCATCAGGACACTCGATGGAACCCTAAATAAAATAATCTCGTGACATATATATGGTATGTCAGAATCCAAGCAGTCTTCAGCTGCACCATCTACTATTTGTCTTATACTATTCAGACGTTGTAAAACCATTTACCATCAAGCACAACTAGAATATCTGAAATAATTATGTATACATACAATATGTTATGCTTTATTCTTGTGTTTAGGTTGATGCAAAGAAACTTATCCTAGCAGTGTTGGAGATGAGTAGCGATTGCTTGTCAATAAGCTGTTGCATCAAAAGGAAGACAACTTTAGATCCTGATATTTGTGGCCATATATTTCAACTAAATTGAAGAGAGACATCAATAGATTTCGATTTCAAGGGTGACGATTATGATTGAAAGTATCATACAAATGAATAATCTAAGAAGTTTGATTTTCGACGTGATTTTGCTGGAAATTTATGACTGCCACGTCATCTGCTCACAACTCAGTTTAAATATAATTAATAAAATGTTTCGAAAATTTGTACACGTGAGCCTGGTCAAACCTCGCTTGACCGCCAATCAAGCAAATCTATGGATATGGCGACGTGGGGAGAAGTTCGACGAGAATCTGGAGCTGGGCGGCGATGTTATCGTCCACGACTGTGACTGCCTCGAGCTACACATCTAGTGGAAGAGGACTCTCTTGCCGTGAACTCAAGCTCGATCAAAAGATTATGGGTGGTGATGGGGTGAATGGCCGGGTGAGCTCTTGTCGTCAACGTATACGGCGGTTGAGGTTTTCTGTGCCATAGTAGGATTAGAAATACAAATTTCATATCGAGCTCGACTCCCATTCTTACTATGATTAGGTTAACATATTGCTCCGACTAATAACAGAGATCAATGCATCATAATGTTTATCGTGTACAGCACTAGTACATATCCATGAAGCAATCTAAGGTTGTCTATTTATTGTGTACACAAGCACAAGTATATACATTTAATATATATTAGCCTGATGTTGGGACTCCGGTGAACTCGGAACCCCATTGGCTTGATGCGACGGCGGGCCGACTTGAGGTAGGAACGCGAACATCGGCGGGGCAGGAATTCCACCGTAAGCTTGGAATCGGTACTGCCCAACGTAGTCGGACGTGGTACTCTTCTTTCTCCCTGTGCAACTCTTCTCTAAGCCATAAAGAATCGAGACGAACCTCTCGTTCCCTTCGATGTTGTACCTGCGCTTCATCTCGTTGAAGACTCTGCTAATCGATAGACTGTCGTATGCCGCTTGATGAGGGATCCCATCTTGCTCCACTCGCAGTTCTTGTGCGAGCCTCGTCAGGCCGAATTCTCTTCCGCTTAACCCATCGCAATGCTTTGCAATATGCTTGATGTCGTATAATGTACCGAAAACTCTCCTCGCTGCAGCTATAAACTCCCTCAAGGTAGCGGGCAGCGGCGCTCCTCCGGTGATCAGCTTCATCACGTAGGCCACATCGTAGAGGCCATGGAAGGTGACGTAAACGGAGCCGTATCGTCTGTCGAAGAGCTTGTTGCGTAACACATTGCTCCACTTGTCGCCATCGATCCCGTTTCGCCGGTTTCCCTCGAGGTCGTGGCCGCTCCGGCGCAACAGCTCGAGCGAATTAGGCGACGAAGGATGCACCGAGGGATCGAAATCAGAGAAATTGAACTGCCAGCAGCAGCCCTGCCATGGAGTGTTGCCGTTCTCATCGAACAGCGTGATTCCGAGCTGTATCATCTTCATCCTGTCGACGTTGTATTTGACGTCGGCATACCGCTCTTCCTCGGAAGCACAGAGAGGCGTCGACCGGATGAATCCTGGGAATTCTGTATCTAGAGCAACATAGCGAAAATATCGACGGTGATCGACGAGAATATCAAGCTGGGCGGCGATGTTATCGGTGAAGACCGTCACCGCCATGAGAACACTGGATCTACCGAATGCGTGGTGAGTCGTCCTCACTATGTATGTATATATATATAAGCGTTATACCGAATCCTACTCAGATTCGGATCATCCCACTCCGTCTCCGACACCGACTCCGTCTCCGACACCGACTCCGTCTCCGACTCCGACAGCTGTGACGCGGAAAAAGTTTCTCGTCAGTTGCCTTCGTCGATGATGTCCGTAATATATGAATCTGGATGAACAACCTCGATGTTATACCTCAATTTCATCTCTTTGAACACTCTAATTGATAGACTGCAATAAAAAAAGAGGGGAACATCAATAAAAACGAGGGTAAAATAGATTTGATGTCACCTCAGTAAACGAGGACAGGTGATTCAACTATCTGCCTGAGAACGTTTCTGCAAACCAGAATAGTTATGGAAGCACTAACAGATCGAATTATGTCCCAATTAATCATCAATCCACTAACTACAACACACCAATCTAATGTAGAATGACCAGAAACCTGATTCGATGATACGGCCATGACAGGACATAGTGTCTTTGGTGGTGTTGGAACTGCAATAAGTTGGGCACCCCATCAGCTTGAAATGGCAGCACCCGGAAACCACCACCATGAACTCGAAACGGGAGGCCGGCATGAGGTTGCAACGCAAGCATCGGTGGAGGAATAGCGCGAGGAGCTTGGTACCGGTGGTGACCGTAGTAAGGGCGCAGAGCTTGGTACCCGTGGTGGCCATAGTAAGAAGCGCGAGGAGCTTGGAACCGGTGGCGACCATGGTAAGCATTCGCATTCTCCCTGCCGCGGTCCATGCAACTGATGCTGAAGCCATAGAGGACGGAGACGAACCCTTCGTTCCCTTCGATGTGATACATCCGCTCCATCTCGATGAACGCTCTGGCAATCGTTACACTATCGTGCGCTGCTTGATGATGGATACCATATGCTTCTACTCGTAGTTCTCTTGCAAGGCTCAGTAAACCAAAAGTTCCTCCCATTAATTGCTCTCCTATGTACTTGAGATCGTAGAAATGGCCAAATGTTCTCCTCACCGAAGCTATAAACTGTCCCAAGTTAGCAGGCAACGGCGCTCCTCCGGTGATCAGCTTGATCACGTAGGCAAAATCGTACAGGCCATGGAAGGTGACGTAAACGGACTCGTTGTCTCCGTTGAAGAGATTGTGGCGTAGAAGATTGCCGAACATCTCGCCATTGATCCCCTCTCGCACGTTTCGATCGAAATCGTGGCCGCTTCGGCGCAACAAGTCCATGGAGCGATTCGACGGAAGAGGCGAGATATCGGAGAAGTTGAACTCCCAGCACAAGCCGGGAGTGTTGCCGTCATAGTCGAACAAGGTGATTCCGAGCTGTATCAGCTTCATATTGTCGACGTTTTCCTTGACGACGCGATATAGACCTTCCTCGGAAGCACCTCGAGGAGCGGAATTGACGACGCCCGTGAACTCCGTATCTAAGGCGATGTAGCGAAAAGATCGACGAAACTTGACGAGACGATCGAGCTCCGCCTGGAGGTTGTTCTCCGAGACCCTGCGTCGGATGATTGGCTGAAGCGCCATGTAACGGAAGAAGCTCTCGCGCAAGAAGATTATGAGTGTTGGGGTTGGTTGAATTGCCGGCGACCGCTGCTCATTTTATAGCCGCCCCCTCAGATGAGATCATGCAGATGAAGATGAAGATGAAGATGAAGATGCAGCAGATGGGACTCCAATAAAACTATTCTCTTTGTTTCATCGAAAATGCACACTCGATGTGTACTAATATTGGATTCCAATGTTCTTGCTGGAGAAGCAATCCAAGTCTGGAAAGAATTCTTCGTGAACTACAGCAATAGTGAATGCTAGTGTTTGATCATTCCATTAGTGCCAAGTCTATCTTTAGATTCATGGAAGAGGATGTGAAAGGATATTGCGAGTGCAATTGGGTTTTTTCTAGTGATTCTTTTGAGATGTAAGTGAGAGAATGTATCAAGAGCGCTTATAACTTTGGCTCATATGATAAAAGAAAATTAATTTTCCACATGAACATGAGAATAGAATGTTTACCCAATCTTGTATTGATTTTTCTTGTATTCTTAGGATTTATCTTTTGCCATCAACATCTTCTCCCTGCAATAATCCATGACCATACTTGTGTTTTATATACATACATATAAAATACAAGGAAATCCTTTTGAGATGTAAGTGAGAGAATGTATCAAGAGCGCTTATAACTTTGGCTCATATGATAAAAGAAAATTATTTTTCCACATGAACATGAGAATAGAATGTTTACCCAATCTTGTATTGATTTTTCTTGTATTCTTAGGATTTATCTTTTGCCATCAACATCTTCTCCCTGCAATAATCCATGACCATACTTGTGTTTTATATACATACATATAAAATACAAGGAAATCCTTTTGAGATGTAAGTGAGAGAATGTATCAAGAGCGCTTATAACTTTGGCTCATATGATAAAAGAAAATTATTTTTCCACATGAACATGAGAATAGAATGTTTACCCAATCTTGTATTGATTTTTCTTTTATTCTTAGGATTTCTCTTTTGCCATCAATATCTTCTCCCTGCAATAATCCATGACCGTACTTGTGTTTTATATACATACATATATGCATACATAGCAAGTTATGGAAGTAGGAGAATAATGCTTAAAAGGGATAAAAAAAATTGTGCATATTATCAGTGCACACAGCTATACTATTACTTATCTCATTGCCTTCTAAATGGATTTGTTCTTAACTTAAATATGCAAGTTTCTTTGTTCTCCAAAGGGAACTATATTTTCACATTCACCAATCTGTCCAAAAATATCAGACATAAGGAATGTTTATAATGATTCAGCATACAGTGAGGAAATTGAAATATCAGATGCTCCACATTTCCTATAATCTTATAGCTTTATAAAGTTCATGAGATTTTTCTACATGAACCGTAAGATGAGAAGGAAGATTATCCATTTATCTATCTATCAAACTATCTATCTATCTATCTATCTATCTATCTATCTATCTATCTATCTATCTGTACACACGTATATAAGGTGTAGTTGTTTGCTTATTATAGTTGAGAGATTCTCAAGTGCTGTTCTCTTCAAGCATTCGAGCACAATGCGAGACTTTTTTTTTAGGAAGATTTATCATAAGATATTCTTGGATTATCTCTAGTCTAAGAAATACTAATTTAAGAATTGAGGCCATGCATAATGATGGTTAACAATTGGATTAGCCATTGATCTTTAAATCGCACACAACATCTTAACAATCGGCACATCTCCTTACCTTAATGACATGCTGAGATGTACTGGCATCGCAATCTACTGAGTCAAGTTCATGATTAATATCACAAACGAGAATTATTATGCATGATGAGAGTAATAATAATGACGGGATGTGAGCCGACGTCACCTGCTCCCAGGTGACGTCCCCTAGATCGTGCTCGGCAAAGAGCTACAGAGGATATCCAACTGCGCTTCGTTAGCCAACGACTCGACGAGATACATAAGGAGGTACGCAAGTTTAAGGAAGAGCCCGGGGAGGACGTGCACCAAGGCTCCACGTTCGCACCTGAGATTCTAAATCAGCCGGTCCCCCCGAACTTTCGGCTTCTCTCTCTCGACGCGTATGACGGCGCCACGTACCAAGCAGACCATGTGGCCACCTTCCGTGCCCAAATGGTGTTGTACGGAACCTCAGACACATTGATGCACAGAGTGTTCCCCACGACCCTAAGGGGACCAGCCCGCGCATGGTACAGCGGCTTGAAGGCCGGGGCATTTGTATCCTTCGATCAGCTCACCAAAGACTTTGAGCTTAACTTTCTAGCTTATGCCCGACCGAAGCCATTCGTTGCTCTGCTCCTCGGACTCAACCAAAAGGAGGACGAGTCCCTCTCCCATTTTATAAATCGCTTTGCCATGAAAATTCGTAGGTTGTCGGACGCTCATCCCTCTTTGTTGATGCAGGCATTCATGATAGGGCTATGGCCTTCCAAGTTCTTCTGGTCCCTGGTGGAGTGTCCCCCCACCACGGTTCCGGAGATGCTCCAGCGGGCTAACCAATATATCACGATGGAGACCTAGATGGTTGGGAAACACGAAGAGCACAAAAGAGCCCGCTCGGAGCCAACCCGGGGGCAACAGACGTCCACCCCGAGGTGCAGGTTAGACAGGCCCAACCAGTCGACGTCGAGGTCCCCGCTCCCCGCATTGGGCACGTCCCGAATGAAAATATTTCTCCAGATAAAAGAGAAGGGGTTGCTCAGAACCCCCAACCCGATGAGGAGCCCTCGGGAGCTACGGGACCAGTCTAGGTATTACCGTTTTCATCGGCAAAACGGCCATGACACTGAGGAGTGCGGCAACCTGAAACGGCAAATCGAGGAGCTCATTCACAGAGGACACCTTGGCCGGTCCTCTGCCCAGATAAGGACCTCTCGTCATGCCCCGAGGGTCCTGTCGAGTGGTAGATTGATGTGATAATGGGCGGCCCCATGTCTGGACAGAAGGCATACGCTTGTGCAACTACGGACGAACACCCCAGATGCACGCCCGAGCCCGAGGTCACGTTTTCGGCCGAGGGCGCCGACCGATCTGAGCACAACGATGTATTGGTAATAGCTGCCAGGATTGCCAATGCCCAAGTAAGGAGGATCACGATCGATACAGGGAGCTCGGTCGATGTACTCTATCTGGATGCTTTCGAGAAGCTCGAACTGATTAGAGATGCCCGGGAACCGATGCGTTCGACACTCACTGGGTTCACCAGTGACTCGATCTCATCGTTAGGTGCGATCACCTTGCCCCTGATGCTGGGAGACCCGCCGAGGTCGAAGACGATGATGGTGACCTTTTTGGTAGTCGACCTCCCCACTGCGTACAACACGATCCTGGGTTGCCCGACCCTCAACAAGTTCAGGCCGTCATATCTACTTATCACCGAACGGTGAAATTCCCAACCCGCGCTGAGGTCGGTGAAGTATGGGGAAGTCCCCACGAATCTAGGCGATGCTACATGACGGTAGTCTCGTTGCACAAAAGGCCGAGGGCCAATCAACCCCTGGAGGATCCTTGGGAGATAAAGAAACCGACCGAACATCCTGAGCCAACGGAGTCCATCATAGGCCTGCCCCTATGTGAAGGTCGGCTAGACCAAACGGTCAAAATCGAGTCGAAACTCCCCGAACAGGAACAAAGGCAACTTGTCAGCTTCCTACAAGAGAATGCCGATGTCTTCGCCTGATCGCCAGCAGATATGCCGGGCGTCGACCCTGAGGTTGCCCAACACCACCTGAGCATTTCGCTTGAGGCTTGCCCAGTGAGGCAAAAGCCTCGTCGACTTGCTCCTGACCGACAACTGGCCGTCTGTATGGAGGTGGAGTGACTTTTTACAGCAGGCTTAATATAAGAGGTCAAGTACCCACGGTGGTTGTCGAATGTAGTCCTAGTAAAAAAAATCTAATGGGAGCTGGAGGATGTGCGTTGACTACATCGATCTCAATCGTGCGTGCCCGAAAGACTACTACCCCCTCCCAAGGATCGACCAGCTGGTCGACGCGACCTCTAGGCATGCCCGTCTTTCATTTATAGATGCCTTCTCCGGCTACAACCAGATCAGGATGGCGCCCAAAGACCAAGGGCACATGGCCTTCCTCACCGATCAGGGAGTATACTTCTACAAGGATATGCCCTTCGGGCTAAAGAATGTCAGAGCTACATACCAGAGAATCGTGAATAAGATGTTCGCCCGGCAGATTGGGCGAAACATGGAAGTCTATGTCGATGATATGATCGTAAAAAGTTGTACGGCCGCAACCCACCTGACCGACCTGGCCGAGGCGTTCGCCACGCTCCGAAGATACGGCATGCGACTCAACCCGACAAAGTGCGCTTTCAGTGTCAGCTCGGGAAGATTCCTCGGATTCATCATACGCGAGAGAGGGATCGACGCCAACCCGGAGAAGGTCCGGGCAATCATCAACATGCAGGCGCCTCGGACGATCAAGGAGTTATCACGGCTGAACGGGAGGCTCGCCGCACTGTCTCGGCTTCTCTCCCGGTCGAGCGATAGATGTCTCTCCTTCTTCCGGGCCCTGAAGAACTTCGAATGGACTGCGGATTGCGAGGAAGCCCTCGCACACGTAAAGCAACACCTGGTCGACCTCCCTCGTCTCGCTTCGGTCTCCTCTGGGGAGAAACTCAGTGTTTACCTGGCTACCTCGCAGCACACGGTTAGCTCTATCCTAATCAAGGAGGCTTCCGGGGAGCAGCTACCGGTCTACTACACCAGCCATGTCTTGAACGGGCCCGAGGAGCGATACCCGCCGATCGAGAGGCTGGCACTAGCACTCGTACTAACGGCCCAGAAGCTGCGCCCCTATTTTCAAGCTCATTTGATTGAGGTAATTACCAACCAATCACTCCAGTAGGTTTTGTCTAATTTCGACATGGCAGGTCGCCTTCTCAAGTGGTCGATGGAGCTCGGCGAGTTCGACATACAATATGTACCGAGGATCGCCATCAAAGCCCAGTCGATGGCTGACTTCATCTCAGAGTTGACTCAGCCCGAGGACGAGGGTCCTGAGCAGGTTAAAGCAAGATGGGTCCTGCGTGTGGACGGTTTGGCTGGGTCGAAGGGTGCGGGAGCAACGCTGGTGTTGGAAGCCCCCGACGGGCGTTCGTTCGAGCGCTCCTTCCACTTTGGCTTTAAGGCCACAAACAATAATGCAGAGTATGAGGCACTCCTAACGGGACTCAAATTGGCCACCGAGATGCAGGTGGATGCCATACACTTCCTCACCGACTCGCAGCGTGTAGCTGAGCACCTCAACGACGAATACGAGGCCTGCGACTCGACCATGTCAAAGTATTTGGCAGAAATGATGGAAATGTAGACAGTAGGGGTTTGGATCTTTGATCTTTTTGTCGCATGAAATGATGGAAATGGAATAGTTTCCTTCCCCTAACAATGGAATCCTACAAAAAGGTGGAGATTGAGGGATGATAGCTCACATGGGTCTTGGGATGCGCTGATATGATGATCCTTGTGGACATCAAGGCAAGGAAGTCTGCACCTTGCAGAGAAGAGTGTCGATGAGATGAATCTGTAGGTTGCTTCATGCCCAAGGCAAAATGAGCAGCAGGACACTCGATGGAACCCTAAATAAAATAATCTTATGACATATATATGGTATGTCAGAATCCGAGCAGTCTTCAGCTGCACCATCTACTATTTGTCTTATACTATTCAGATGTTGTTAAACCATTTACCAGCAAGCACAACTAGAATATCTGAAATAATTATGTAGATACATACAATATGTTAAGCTTTATTCTTGTGTTCAGTTTGATGCAAAGAAACTTATCCGAGCAGTGTCGGAGATGAGTAGTGATTGCTTGCCAATAAGCTGTTGTATCGAAAGGAAGACAACTTTAGTTCGACGAGAATCTGGAGCTGGGCGGCGATGTTATCGTCCACGACTGTGACTGCCTCGAGCGTGGGGAGAAGTTCACATCTAGCTGGGCGGGAAGAGGACTCTCTTGCCGTGAACTCAAGCTCGATCAAAAGATTATGGGTGGTGATGGGGTGAATGGCCGGGTGAGCTCTTGTCGTCAACAAATACGGCGGTTGAGGTTTTCTGTGCCATAGTAGGATTAGAAATACAAATTTCATATCGAGCTCGACTCGCATTCTTACTATGATTAGGTAAACATATTGCTTCGACTAATAACAGAGATCAATGCATCATAATGTTTATCGTGTAGAGCACTAGTACATATCCATGAAGCAATCTAAGGTTGTCTATTTATTGTGTACACAAGCATGTGAGTACAAGTATATACATTTAATATATATTTGCCTTAAACGACATCCGTTGTGTTTGCATGATGAGTGTCTTCTTGGTGTGAAGACATCGGCACCACCTTGGGAAGCTCTAAACCTTCCCTTGGACTGAGATTTGTGGTGGAACGCCAGAGCACCATAAAGCTGCGGCGCAGGACTGCTACCGATGTGCCGGTCACGTTCAGAAGCAAGACGATGGTGGAGGCGCAGCCCGTGAAGAGGAAAAGTAACCAGAAGCAGTCCAGGCTGAGGCTGTCTCTCTCCCTCTTGTTGTCCGGTGAGGGGGAGTTGGACAAGGTAAAGGTGAACCATTTGTTTTCCAGCTCTTTCAGTGTCCCGTTCTCTGCTAGTTGTAGTATGACGTCGGAGAAGTCGTCCGCCAGAAGAGAATGTTTAGGGAACACCTGTGTCGGAGAAGAAGAATGATATGAACAGAAGCGTTCGGTCGGGGAATGCATATTCCTAAAGGATCTGTTAAAATGCTTGGTTAAGAAAAATAAGAAAGCATCTCTATCTGTCGACGAAATGCATGACTGCTAGGGTGCCATCTCAACCATGTAGCGTAATTAGATCAGCGTAGCAAAGTAGTAATACTCACAAAACCGAAGCCTCCGAGCCTGTGTGTCTCTCCAATGACACTGAAATCCTGATGCTGGGAGAGGAAGACCCTGAGATACGGCGTCTCGAGGTAGGCTGCCGTGATGTTTCCACTCTTGAAGGCTTTGACGTATTCTTCTGGCTCGCCAATCCTCTCAATTCTGCTGTTTTTATAGAGCAACACTTCCTGAAGGTACTTGAGAACGAACGAGTCTCCATCACAGCCAACCCTACTGCCTGGTGGCACCGGTTCCAGCTTCTCAATGGTTAATATAGAGCTGAGGTTGGCCGTGAAGCTGGTTGTCAAGATCAACACCACGACAAGCCAAACTATAACCACTGTTTTCGTGTAATAGCTATAAACCCTCCCTGCACGGCGAAAATAAATCGAGTTACGAGCTAAACAGACGAAGATGCCATGCGACGGCAGTTGGCTCCGGTTTTGCTCACCGTGGGCGAAGAAGATGGTGGAGAGGATTAGCCAAACCGTAGCTCCGAGCTGCACCCACGGCGTGCCGTGGAACACGGGGTTGCTCTCGCGCTCCAGGTACCAGACGACGCCCGCGGTGTAGACGAGGGTGGCAAGGATCAGCAACCACACCTCCTTGGTGAATGGCTTCATGAGCATCCATGGCGTGTGGTTAGGCTTCACAGGGACCAACATGGAAAGGCCGGACGAGAGGAAGGGCTCAGTAAACGTAGCATTCACTGCCCGCTTTGCTAGGATTGTGATGTCGCCCACCACAGCATCCACTTCCTGCAAGAATACCTTTCTCCCATCAGAATTGATATCATGTTTCGGCTTGCTAGCTCATGAGAACTGCTCGCTTTCATCTGCTTCCACGTAGTTTCCTTTCATGTAAGAAAGTCTCACGAAGTCGTCCCGGTCGACCTTCTCATTTTTAATGATCTATATAAGAAAGTCTACGGAGAAAGAGTCAAAGTCAACAGAGATGTGTACGGTACCTGGGAAGGGACCTTATTAACGATATCATCGTAGGAGCCATCGAAAGCTTGGAACTCATAAATTAGATCATATTTGAGGCGTTTCAGAATCTCCTGGAAGACATCGATGCAGAATCCAGTAGGCTGCAGGTTCCCATCTGTGTCATACTCCACCTTAACGAATTGATTGAAGGATGTGGCATTAGGTATTCCAATCTTCAACGTTCCCCATCCTCCTGGGATCTTGTCTGTGCCTCCGGGCCAGAAAACTGGACGCAAGACGTCTACGACTCGCTCATGGCGGCTCATGTCTGCTTCGTTCTCAAAGAAACCATATCCTTCGGACCAAAACCCTAGGTCCTTGTAACTCTTCCCTACTACGTTTAGCACACGAAAGGCCGAGCGGTCTCTCCGCTCAGGTAAAAACCCATCTCTTGTGAATTCTATAAAGCCGCTCAGACCAGTAAATTTTGTCGAGAGGATACCTTGTAACGTTGTGACACTTCCGGTCTCAGCCTTAGTTGCTGTTGCTGCCGCTGCGTTGGCTATAGCGTGCACCGCATCATATGCTCGAACTGCATGCCTCCCTGGTTCGAAACGATGCTCCCCTTTGAGCTCGTACTCTTGCTTGAATCGTCGCTGGAACTCAGAAGAGAAGTTGTGGTAGGAGCTGGTGGTGGTGTTGACGTAGGTGCTGATTCCGATCACGCCTTGCATGTAGGAAGAGATGAAGGAAGGGGTGAGAGTGGAGTCGAGGAGGGCGGTGTCGTCGTCATTCACGATCCATACATGATCCTTGTCCATCATTCCCAGCTCCTTTGCCTGCTTGAACAATTCCACGGTCAGCTCTGGTGAGGATCGGATGAGGACGAACACCTTCGATAGCTGTCGCGGAATGCCCTTCAGCGTTCGGCGGATCATATCCGTTGCGTCAGAGACTGTGGGCAATGGTGGGAAGGCTATTTGGTAGTCGATCTGTGAACCACTGTCTCGAAGAGCATCAGAAAAGAGAGCGAGGACTCCGGAGGAACTGCCATAGATATCTTCTTCGTAGATGACGATGACTCGCCTCCAGTTAAATGATCTTATAGTGGCAGCAAGGCAGCGCGCCTCGCCGGTGGCTGGATACGACATCTGAACAACGGACGGCATGCGCGATGACGAGGTTGGTGTTGGGGCGAGAGACAGCACCGGAATCCTTGAGGTATCGACGGCTTTCGACAAGGCTGCCACCTCGGGCCATGTTCCGGTGCCGATGATTGCTTCCGCTCCCCAGCTAATGAGATCTTTAGCTGCAAACCCACAAACGCACGCACGCATGCCATTAGCAACAAAGAAGCAGCTAATCCATGACACAAGCGGAATCAACGTACTACCTCTTGTGATCACTTCGAAGGGATCGCTGCTGCTGTTTAATTCGCTAACATCCAGAAAAATTGGCGAAGAAGATGAGTTAAAATGTTGGGCTGCGATCTCCATCGCCACCTTTTGCTCCCTTCCGATGCGGAGATCGGTGTTGACTATCGCACCAATGTTAATATTAGCTGCTCCGGTTAGAAAGAGAGCCGATGAGAGGAAGAGGATTGAGAAAAACAAATTCTGGCTTGCAAACATTTTGGCAATCTAAAGATGGATGTGAGGCAAAGAGGTGATGATCATAGAAGCAAAAATACAATGAAATCTGAGGAATATATCATTGAATGGCCGAGGAAGGATCTAGGAAAGTACAGTGTGTATGTGAGAAAGACAACAGGATATCAAGTATTTACATGATAGAAAACGTCAACCAGTAAACTACATACACAAGTATTGGTCGATCATATACTTGCAAATTTCGATTTTTTTCTGCAGCTTCCTCGCAAGTGCAAGATTTAGAAGAACATGAATTCTAGGCATTGAAGTCAGTGGTGTGACAGAAGTCACCATACAATTTAGTATCATCTGGATGATTAAATTTTCTTGACAAGAAGCTAAAATCTCAGCCTCACATGGACGAAGAAGAATAAACTGCACAATAGGATGATAGATACACCTGCAGAATTTTTTGGGGACATGGAGAAAGGCTTAACACCGAAGTTGTTGACTTATGCAGGTTCGTCAACACAAGTGTGCCTGTCATGTCACTATCTATCGGATCTACTAGGTAGGAAGCTAAAATGATGACTTTGGAGAGATAAACCAGAAGACAGCAGTTTGGGAATTCGGGCCACTGTATGCGATTTTGCGGAAAAATTCTTCTTTTGGATTTTTCTTGGAAGGTGGCCTCCATATATCATATTTTCCTCACAGTACCCTCTTCTTTGCCTAATTCCCAATATACCTAGGATTTGTTAGCCTGATGTTGGGACTCCGGTGAACTCGGAACCCCATGGGCTTGATGCGACGGCGGGCCGACTAGAGGTAGGAACGCAAACATCGGCGGGGCAGGAACTCCACTGTAAGCTTGGAATCCGTACTGCCCAACGTAGTATGGATGATAGGCCATGGTACTCTTCTTTCTCCCCGTGCAACTCTTCTCCAAGCCATAAAGAACCGAGACGAACCCCTCGTTCCCTTCGATGTTGTACCTGCGCTTCATCTCGTTGAAGACTCTGCTAATCGATAGACTGTCGTATGCCGCTTGATGAGGGATCCCATCTTGTTCCACTCGCAGTTCTTGTGCAAGCCTCGTCAGGCCAAATTCTCTTCCGCTTAATCCATCGCAATGCTTTGCAATGTGCTTGATGTCGTATAATGTACCGAAAACTCTCCTCGCTGCAGCTATAAACTCCCTCAAGGTACCGGGCAGCGGCGCTCCTCCGGTGATCAGCTTCATCACGTAGGCCACATCGTAGAGGCCATGGAAGGTGACGTAAACGGAGCCGTATCGTCTGTCGAAGAGCTTGTTGCGTAACACATATACTCCCTGATCGGTGATCGGTATCGTCTGATCGGTGATGAAGGCTGTATGCTCTTCGTCCTCGGGCGCTATCCTGATCTGGTTGTAGCCTGAGAAGACATCCATAAATGAGAGATGAGCATGCCCAGAGGTCGTGTCGACCAACTGGTCGATCCTTGGAAGAGGGTAACAGTCTTTCGGGCATGCGCAATTGAGATCGATGTAGTCAACGCACATTCTCTAGCTCCCATTAGGTTTTTTGACGATGACTATATTAGACAACCACCGTGGGTACTTGACCTTAGCTATGAAGCCTGTCACTAAGAGATGCTATGCCTCATTGCGGACATCCTGCTGTTGGTCAGGAGCAAGCCGCCGAGGCTTTTGCTTCACTGGACAAGCCTTGGGCGAGATGTTCAGGTGGTGCTGCACCACCCTATAGTCAACACTGGACATATCCGCCGGTGACCAGGCAAAAACGTCGACGTTCTCCAGTAGGAAACTGATAAGTTGCACCTGTTCTTGCTCTAGGAGTTTCGACCCAAACTTTACTATCCGATCCAACCGATCCTCAAATAGCGGTACACCTATAGTGGACTCCGTCGGCTCGGGATGTTGGGATGGCCTCTTCACTTCCCGGGGATCCTCTAGGGATTGCTCAGCTCTCGCTCTCTTGGGCAACGAAACTACCGTTAAGTAGCACCGTCTAGATTCGCAGGGGCTTCCCCTGACTTCCCCGACTCCAACATGGGTCGGGAACTTTATTGTTTGGTGGTAGGTGGAAACGACAACCCGAAACTTGTTGAGGGTTGGGCGACCTAGGATTATGTTGTATGCAGAGGGAAGGTCCACCACCATGAAGGTCGCCATCATCGTCTTTGATCTCGGTGTGTCTCCCAGGGTTATGGGCAAAGTAATTATACCTAGTGGAGAGATCAAATCACCGGTGAACCCGGTGAGTGCCAAGCGCATTGGCTCTAGGACGTCTTTGGTCAGATCGAGTTTCTGGAAAGCATCGAAGTAGAGAACATCGACAGAGCTCCCCGTATCAATTATGATTCTCCTCACCTAGGCATTGGCGATCCTGGTTGCTATCACCAGTGCATCGTTGTGCTCGGATCGCTCTGCCCCCTCGGCCAGGAACATGACCTCGGGGTCGGGCCATCGCCTAGGAAGTTCACTTGCGGCCGCTCGCACATAGGCCTTCGTCTTGACATGCTGTTTCCCCCGGACGCCGAGCCACCTATTATTATGTTGATCTACTGCTCAATGGGACCCTCGGGGTGTGGTGAAGGGTCCCGATCCCTCCTTAGGTATCGGCCGAGATGTCCTTTGCGTATGAGCTCCTCAATCTGCCACTTCAGATCGTAGCACTCAGTGTTGTGACCGTGCTCTCGATGAAAATGGCAATACTTGGTTTGGTCCTGTAGCTCTCGGGGGCTCTTCATGGGGTTGGGGGCCTTAAGCAACCCCGTCTCTTTTATTTGGAGGAATATTTCTGTTCTGGATGTCCCCAAGGCGGGGAGGGGGGACCTCGACGGTGGCGCGTCCGGTTGGTCCATCCTGCGCCTCAGGGGGGCCGACGATTGTCCCCAGGATGGCTCCGACCTAGCTCTTTTGTGCTCTTCCCGTCTCCCGGCCATCTAGGACTCCGCCGCGATATGTTGATTAGCGCACTGGAGCATTTCCGGGACCGCCGCGAGGGGTCTCTCCACTAGGGACTAGAAAAATCTGGAGGGTCGCAGCCCCATCATGAATGCCTGCATTATTAGAGAGGGATAAGCATCAGGAAACCCTTGGATTTCTGTGGCGAAGCGGTTCACAAAACGAGAGAGGGGCTCATCCTCCTTTTGGTTAAGTCCAAGGAGCAAAGCGACGGATGGCTTCGGCCGGGCATAGGCTAGAAAGTTGAGTTCGAAATTTTCGACGAGCTAGCCAAAGGATGCGATCGTCCCGGCCTTCAGCCTGCTGTACCATGCACGGGTTGGCCCCCTCAAGGTCATGGGAAATGCTCTGCACATCAAGGCGTCAGAAGTCCCGTACAATGCTATTTGGGCACAGAAGTTGGCCAATGCTCCGCCAGGTCCATGACGCCGTCATACACATCGAGAGAGGGGAGCCGAAAGTTAGGGGGAACTGGATTTTCCTGTATCTCGGGTGCAAACAGGGATCCTCGATGTGCATCCTCCCCGAGCTCTTCCTTTGATTTACGGACCTCCCTTTACACATCGTCGAGTCACTGGCTGACGAAGCGTAGCTGGGCTCGGAGGGAGTCCGTCGAATTTGATGACAGTACCTCGGGCTCCTGTCATCCGCTCGAATTTCCTAATGGCCCTTTCGCGAGCGGGGCTGGTTGCGCCTCAGGTGAGGCCAGGGGCGCCGTTAGAATCGAGGGAGCATGTGGCTACCTTCTGTGCCCAAATGGCGTTGTTCATATCTTTATGTCGTGGTCGTTGAGTCAGCACGGTTGGGTTCGGGACCGAATGCGTCGAGATCTCCTTGACTAATCCTCGAGTCAACTACAGGTGTTGGTCCGACCGAAGTGAGGCTGCAAATAAAGAGAGCCTGCAAATAAAGAAGAAATTACCTCGAAGCTCATCTTTTACGTTAATTGAAGATTGAAGATTGAAGATACATGAACTTAGTCATTTCACTCCATCATAATTTTATGCTTTTATGAAGAAAAGCAAATTTTATAAATGTCTTATTTTTTGGTTAAATAAATAAATCATTAAAATTAGCCCATAGATAATACCAAAGAAAGAATTGAAGAATATACCAAGAAAGTAAGTATTGTATCAGATGTGTACTAAAACTTCTATTAGCAATAAGTAAGTAATGCATTCAGCCAATGCTTAAGCTTAGCAATAAGAAGAGCTCTCCGTTCAGATTGTGTACTAAAACTTTTATTATTGACAAAGTATAATCAATCGATAAGATCATATCTCTGAGACAAATGATCATATCTTGTCTGCTTGTGTTAATATTGTATTGAATTTTCAATCATTTCTTGTTATGGTTGATAAATAATTTAGGAGTTCATTCATAGTTAGATTCAACCTACTTGAAGGAGTCTTAATTAGATTTAAACCTTTTATACCTGTGCCTGTGTGATGACACGTTCTCCGGGACCACACCGTGTCGCTCTCGGGCTTCTCGGATGTCTCCTGATGGCGATGCCTCTGCAAATCGAGTGTGATGCCGGAGGCAGGGCTTTGTCCCATGGTCGATACCAGTTCTGACACGACTGAGGGATCGACGAACTAAGCGAAGGTGGTCTCCCACCTTAGCTCTTATGTTGACATGACAATGGGCGACACCTATAAGCGGGTGACACGGGTACATGACCCATCAATAATGATTCAGCATACAGTGGAGGAAATTGAAATATCATTTGCTATAATCTTTATAGCTTTATAAAGTTCATGAGATTTTTCTACATGAACCCTGAGATGAGAAGGAAGATTATCCATTTATCTATCTATCTATCCATCTGTACACACGTATATAAGGTGTAGTTGTTTACTTATTATAGTTGAGAGATTCTCAAGTGCTGTTCTCTTCAAGCATTCGAGCACAATGCGAGAGCTTTTTTTTTTTTTTTTTTTTGAAGGAAGATTTATCATATGATACTTTTGGATTATCTCTAGTCTAAGAAATACTAATTTAAGAATTGAGGCCATGCATAATGATGGTTAACAATTGGATTAGCCATTGATCTTTTTATCGCACACATCTTAATAGAAAAGTACGGTGTGTATAGCTAGAAACTACGGCGTGTATGCGAGAAAGAGAACAGGATATCAAGTATTTACATGATAGAAAACGTCAACCATATCAAGTATTTTCGTGGAAGGTGGCCTCCATATCATATTTTCCTCACAGTACCCTCTTCTTTGCCTAATTCCCAATATACCTAGGATTTGTTAGCCGGATGTTGGGACTCCGGTGAACTCGGAACCCCATGGGCTTGATGCGACGGCGGGCCGACTAGAGGTACGAACGCAAACATCGGCGGGGCAGGAACTCCACTGTAAGCTTGGAATCCGTACTGCCCAACGTAGTATGGATGATAGGCCATGGTACTCTTCTTTCTCCCCGTGCAACTCTTCTCCAAGCCATAAAGAACCGAGACGAACCCCTCGTTCCCTTCGATGTTGTACCTGCGCTTCATCTCGTTGAAGACTCTGCTAATCGATAGACTGTCGTATGCCGCTTGATGAGGGATCCCATCTTGTTCCACTCGCAGTTCTTGTGCAAGCCTCGTCAGGCCAAATTCTCTTCCGCTTAATCCATCGCAATGCTTTGCAATGTGCTTGATGTCGTATAATGTACCGAAAACTCTCCTCGCTGCAGCTATAAACTCCCTCAAGGTAGCGGGCAGCGGCGCTCCTCCGGTGATCAGCTTCATCACGTAGGCCACATCGTAGAGGCCATGGAAGGTGACGTAAACGGAGCCGTATCGTCTGTCGAAGAGCTTGTTGCGTAACACATTGCTCCACTTGTCGCCATCGATCCCGTTTCGCCGGTTTCCCTCGAGGTCGTGGCCGCTCCGGCGCAACAGCTCGAGCGACGTAGGCGACGAAGGATGCACCGAGGGATCGAAATCAGAGAAGTTGAACTGCCAGCAGCAGCCCTGCCATGGAGTTCTGCCGTTCTCATCGAACAGCGTGA
Source organism: Musa beccarii (assembly GCA_024322285.1). Classification (NCBI taxonomy): domain Eukaryota; kingdom Viridiplantae; phylum Streptophyta; class Magnoliopsida; order Zingiberales; family Musaceae; genus Musa; species Musa beccarii. The sequence goes on from CM044399.1 coordinate 1,658,851, forward strand.
TTCCGAGCTGTATCAGCTTCATCCTGTCCACGTTGTATTTGACGTCGGCATACCGTTCTTCCTCGGAAGCACAGAAAGGCGTCGACCGGATGAATCCCGGGAATTCTGTATCTAGGGCAACATAGCGAAAAGATCGACGGTGATCGACGAGAACACCGAGCTGGGCGGCGATGTTGTCGGTGACGACCGTCACTGCCATGAGAAAACTGGATCTACTGGATGCGTGGTGAGTCGTCCTCATTATGTATGTATATATATAAGCGTTATATCGAATCCTACTCAGATTCGGATCATCCGACTCCGTCTCCGACTCCGTCTCCGACACCGACTCCGTCTCTGACTCCGACAGCTGTGATGCGGAAGAAGTTTCTCGTCAGTTGCCTTCGTCGATGATGTCCGCAATATATAAATCTGGATGCCAAACCTCGATGTTATACGAGGGTAAAATAGATTTGAAGTCACCTAAGTAAACGAGGACGGGTGATTCGACTATCTGCCTGAGAACGTTTCTGCAAACCAGAATAGTAATGGAAGCACTAACAGAACAAATTATGTCCCAATTAATCATCAATCCACTAACTACAACACACCAATCTAATCTACAACTTCAACTTTAGAGTAGAATGACCAGAAACCAGATTCCAATGGTATGGCCATGACAGGAAATGGGGTCTTTGGTGGCGTTTGAACTGCACTAAGTTGGGCACCCCAGCAGCTTGAAATGGCAGCACCGGGAAACCACCACCATGAACTCGAAACGGGAGGCCGGCATGAGGTTGCAACGCGAGCATCGGTGGAGGAATAGCGCGAGGAGCTTGGTACCGGTGGTGACCATAGTAAGGGCGCAGAGCTTGGTACCCGTGGTGGCCATGGTAAGAAGCGCGAGGAGCTTGGAACCGGTGTCGACCATGGTAAGCATTCGCATTCTCCCTGCCGCGGTCCATGCAACTGTTGCTGAAGCCATAGAGGACGGAGACGAACCCTTCGTTCCCTTCGATGTGATACATCCGCTCCATCTCGATGAACGCTCTGGCAATCGTCACACTATCGCGCGCTGCTTGATGATGGATCCCATATGCTTCTACTCGTAGTTCTCTTGCAAGGCTCAGTAAACCAAAAGTTCCTCCCCTTAATTGCTTTCCTATGTACTTGAGATCGTAGAAATGGCCAAATGTTCTCCTCACCGAAGCTATAAACTGTCCCAAGTTAGCAGGCAACGGCGCTCCTCCGGTGATCAGCTTGATCACGCAGGCAAAATCGTACAGGCCATGGAAGGTGACGTAAACGGACTCGTTGTCTCCGTTGAAGAGATTGTGGCGTAGAAGATTGCCGAACATCTCGCCATTGATCCCCTCTCGCACGTTTCTATCTAATGAAGATGAAGATGAAGATGAAGATGAAGATGCAGCAGATGGGACTCCAATAAAACTATTCTCTTTGTTTCATCGAAAATGCACACTCGATGTGTACTAATATTGGATTCCAATGTTCTTGCAGGAGAAGAAATCCAAGTCTGGAAAGAATTCTTCGTGAACTACAGCAATAGTGAACGCTAGTGTTTGATCATTCCATTAGTGCCAAGTCTATCTTTAGATTCATGGAAGAGGATGCGAAAGGATATTGTGAGTGCAATTGGGTTTTTTCTAGTGATTCTTGAGAAATTGAGAAAATACAAGGAAATCCTTTTGAGATGCAAGTGAGAGAATGTCTCAAGAGCACTTAGGCTCATATGATAAAAGAAAATTAATTTTCCATATGAACATGAGAATAGAATGTTTACCGTATTGATTTTTCTTTTATTCTTAGGATTTCTCTTTTGCCATCAATATCTTCTCCCTGCAATAATCCATGACCATGCTTGTGTTTTATATATATACATATATATATATATATATATATATATTAAAAAAATTAAATAATATTTTTCTCGGGGATAAAAAATGATTTGCAAGGAATTCACTGACGTCTAGGCTAGATAAAGAAATAGCAAGTTATGAAAGTAGGAGAATAATTATTAAAAAGGAAAAAAAAGTGTATATTATCAGTGCACACAGCTATACTATTACTTATATCATTACCTTCTAAATGAATTTGTTCTTAACTTAAATTTGCAAGTTTCTTTGTTCTCCAAAGGGAACTATATTTTCACATTCACCAATCTGCCCAACAATATCAGCCATCAGGAATGTTTATAATTGTTCGTACCTTTATGCCGTGACCACTGAGTCAGTACGATTAGATTCAGGACCGAATGCGTCGAGATCTCCTTGACTGATCCTCGAGTCAGCTGCAGGTGTTGATCCGGCCGAAGTGAGTCCTCGGTTCACTTCAAAAGGAGGCTTCTCTCCCGAACGCTGGTCACCTCGAGCTCTCCAGTCCCTACACACAGGTCGGGTCGGGAAGACGCGACCCGACCCCTCCGATGATAAAGTTAGTACACTGTTGGAGAGGGTTTTTTTTACTTTTCTCTCTTCCTCCTTTTCTCTCTCTTTCTCTCTCTCCCCCCCAGTCCTTGGCATGGCCTGGGGTTATATAATGGATGGAGGCTGACCCTCGAGGCACGGTGTCGTGTCACCACCTTTTCCCCTGACGGGCTTTCCGGGACGACGTTATGAAGGCATCGTCCCGGGCCCTCCAGGGCGGCGCAACTCCTTGGTGCCTGTGCCTGTGTGACGATGCGTTCTCTGGGACCACACCGGTGCCATCTTCGGGCTTCCTGGGATAGCACTGTCCTGCGGACGATGCCTGCGCCTGTACGGGGTGCATTTTGGAGGTGGGGCTTTGTCCCCTGGTCGATGCTAGTTTTGACATAGCTGAGGGGTCGACAAACTAAGCGGAGGTGGTCTCCCACCTCAGCTCTTATGCTGACATGGCAATGGGCGTCACCTATAAGCGGGTGACACGGGTACATGACCCATCATTCTCCCCCCCCGAAGGAAGCCATGTATCAGCTCTTGACTGGGGGAGGGAAGTCGAGGCATGGCTTTTGCTCCTCGACGCTAAGACTCTTGGTTTGTCCTTTACACCGTTGCTGTTAGAGATCACGGGGCATCTAGATTCGATGGTCTGTGACCAAGGTACATGACTCGGGCAATTGGCGACCGAGGTGTACGACTCGGGTAGCCTACGACCGAGGTATACGGCTCGGGCGGTTTGCAACCAAGGTGTACGACTTGGGCAGTCTGCAATCGAGGTACAAGGCTCAGGTGGTTTGCGACCGAGGTGCATGACTCGGACGATTGGTGGCCGAGGTGTATGACTCAGGCAGCCTACGGCCGAGGTACACAACTCGGGTGATTCGTGACCGAGGTGTACGACTTGGGCAGTCTGCGATCGAGATACACGGCTTGAGCGGTTCGCGACCGAGGTGTACGACTCGGGCAGTCTGTGGCCGAGGTACATGGCTCGGGTGGTTCGCGACCGAGGTGTACGACTCAGGCAATCTGCGGCTGAGGTACATGGCTCGGGCAGCCTACGACCGAAGTACATGGCTCGGGCGGTGAGTGCCGAGGCTCGTGCGTCATCCAAGGCCCTTATCGATGAGGTTCGCCAGAGGCCCGAGAAGGACAAGCAGTTGATCGAGACCTACAAAGGATCCTAGTGCTTCCAACTCGGGTTGACTCGATCGGGGCAGGTCACCTATGAGTACGGGTATCGGATTGTGCTGACCCGATTCTAGGTGCGGCACTCCGATCTCCAGGTCGAGGAGGATCCATTCGCTTCCCTGCCAGAGGACGAAGGTGTCAACATGCTCGAGGAGGTTCCTTTTGATGATAGCATGGACATCCCCGAGAAGTAGGACTGTCATTTTGTAATCCTTTTTCCTCAAGGGATCGGTTGGGTGTGGACGGGCATTGTAAGCCACGACCGACTAGAACTTGTAACTAAATTTTTTGGCTAAATGAAAATCCTTCATTATAACTCCATATTGTTTTGTTCGACCTGCCTACAAAAAAAACATCTTCAAATTTAGTATGCTCCATGTTCTTAGTATAGGGTCGCTCTCCATTGTGGCCAGTCGGTAAGTGCTGTCTTTGACAACACCCACCACCCGATGAGGTCCTTCCCAGCTAGGGGTGAGTTTGCGGTGCGATTGGGTCGGGTCGTTGACTTCTGTTCTGCGCAAGACCAAATCACCTAATCTGATCGGCCGGGGACATTCCTTCTGGTTGTAAATCCTGGCGACGGCTCTCTCATAGGAGAGGGCCTTTAAGTGGGCACTATCTCTTTGTTCCTCGAGCAAGTCAAGACCAACTCTGAGTCCTTCTGATGACACCTCTTCCTCGTAGCTTTCCACCCAAGGAGTGGGGATAACCACCTCGGGTGGTAAGATGGCCTCGGTGCCGAACGCAAGGCTGTAAGGGGATTCTCCAGTTGCAATCTTGGGGGTGGTTCATGAAGACCACAGGATGCTTGGGAGCTCATCCAATCTTGGGGTGGTTCATGAAGACCACAGGATGCTTGGGAGCTCATCCACTCAAGTGGACCGAGCCATGGACACTCTTATTTTAAGTCCATCTAAAATGGCTCGGTTGGTCACTTCCGCCAGGCCGTTCATCTGGGGATGTGCCACCGAGCTGAATCTTAGTTATATCCCATAGCTTACGTAAAATTCCTTGAACCTAACACTGGTGAACTGGGTCCCGTTGTCGGTGATGATGACTCTTGGCAAGTCGAACCGAGTCATTATATTCTTCCACACAAATTTTTCCACCTGTCGCTATGTAATCATTGTCAGTGGCTTAGCCTCGACTCACTTCATGAAGTAATCCACCCCGATGATGGTATACCTCCGTTGCCCTGAGGTTGGTGGGAAGGGTCAGACAAGATCCATTTCCCACTGCGTGAAAGGCCATGCGCAGTCCATGGGAGTGAGCGGCACTGCGGGTCATCAGGGCGTCTTGGCATTCCATTGGCACGGGCCGCATCGCTATACATAGGCCTTCGTATCGCGGCACATGGTGGGCCAGTAGTACCCTTGGTGAAGGATCTTAAATGCCAAAGTTTGCTCGCTGCAGATTCCTTCGTGAACTTCGGCTAGGATTGACTGAGCCTCTTTAGGGTCTAGACACCGTAGGAGGGGGCGGGTAAACGACCTCTTATAGAGTCATCTGTTCATCTCACAGTCCTAGGCCTAGGTGCACTGTAGGCGCTGAGCCATGGCCTTGTCAGTTGGTAAGGTTCCGTTACGCTTGAATTGTAACATCTCCTGTACCCACATTGTTGGCGCGTCGACCGAGGTCACTACTCCGATCGCTAATCTTGGGACTAGGTTTTGAAGCTAATTTTGCTAGCATGTCTGCCTACTCGTTTTGGCCCCTTGACACCCTGGACAGCATAAAGCGAGAGAAGTTAGCGGCCAGCTTCTTTACCTCAGTCAGGTATTTGGACATGCTCAAATCCCGGTCTCGTATCCTCCACTGACATGCTCGGCTACCAGCAGCGAGTCAGTGTGGACATGTATGTCTTCCACTTGCATCTCGGTGGCTAGCCTGAGTCCCGCCAGAAGCACCTCGTATTTCACCTCGTTGTTCATGGCTTTAAAGCCGAAGTGGAGGGAACGTTCAAATAACTACCCGTCGGGACCTTCCAACACCAATCCCGCGCCTGCGCCTTTTGAGTTGACTGACCCATCCACGCGTAAGATCCATCTCCCTTCAACTCGCTCAGACCCTTCATCCTCGGATGGAGTTAGCTCTGAGATGAAGTCGACGACTGATTGGGCCTTGATGGTGATCCTCGATGTGTATTGTATGTCGAACTCATCGAGCTCCACCGACCACTTGAGAAGACGACCTGAGACATCAAACTTTGATAAAACTTGTTGGAGCGGTTGGTTGGTGATTACCTTGATCGGGTGAGCTTGAAAGTAGGGGCGTAGCTTTCAGGCCATCAATACAAGTGCCAGGGCCAGTTTCTCAATCGGTTGGTATCACTCCTCAGGCCCTTTCAGGATATGGTTGGTGTAGTAGACCGGTAGCTGCACTCCGGATGCTTTCTTGATCAGGACGGAGCTAACCGCGTGCCGAGACACAGCCAGGTAGAGGCTGAGTTTCTCCCCTGAAGAGATCATAGCAAGGCGAGGGAGCACGACCAAGTGTTGTTTTACTCGTGCAAGGGCTTCTTCACATTCCACTATCCATTTGAAGTCCCTCACACTCTTCAAGGCCTGGAAGAAGGGGAGACATTTGTCACTTGATCGGGATAGAAATTGAGATAGGGCGATGAGTCTCCCGTTTAGCCGCTGTACTTCCTTGATCGTCTGGGGTGGCTTCATGTCAATGATGGCTTGGACCTTTTCTAGGTTGGTGTCGATCCCTCTTTCGTGTATGATAAATCTGAGAAACTTTCCAGAGTCGACGTCGCAGGTGCACTTTGTGGGGTTGAGGCGCATGTTGAATTTTCGCGGCGTGGCGAATGCCTCGGCCAAGTCAGACAGATGAGTTGTCGTCGTCTGGCTTTTGATAATCATGTCGTCGACGTACACCTCCATGTTTTACCCGATCTGTTGGGCGAACATTTTATTCATGGTTCTTGGATATGTGGCTCCGACATTCTTTAACCCGAATGGCATGACCCGATAAAAGTATACTCCCTGATCGGTGATGAAAGCTGTATGCTCTTCGTCCTCGGGTGCCATCCTGATCTAGTTGTAGCCAGAGAAGGCATCCATAAACGAGAGATGAGCATGCCCAGAGGTCACATCGACCAACTGGTCGATCCTTGGAAGAGGGTAGCAGTCTTTCGGGCATGCACGATTGAGATCGATGTAGTCAACGCACATTCTTCAGCTCCCATTAGGTTTTTTGACGAGGACTATATTAGATAACCACCGTGGGTACTTGACCTCAGCTATGAAGCCTGTCACTAAGAGATGCTCTGCCTCGTTGTGGACAGCCTACTGTTGGTCAGGAGCAAGCCGCCAAGGCTTTTGCTTCACTAGACCAGAAAAATTTGGAGGGTCGCAGCCCCATCATGAATGCCTACATTATTAGAGAGGGATGAGCATCAGGCAACCCTTGGATTTCTATGGTGAAGCGGTTCACAAAACGGGAGAGGGCCTCATCCTACTTTTGGTTAAGTCCAAGGAGCAAAGCGAATGATGGCTTCGGCCAAGCATAGGCTAGAAAGTTGAGCTCGAAATCTTTGGCAAGCTAGTCAAAGGATACGATCGTCTCGGCCTTCAGCCTGCTGTACCATGCACGGGTTGGCCCCCTCAAGGTCATGGGAAATGCTCTGCACATCAAGGCGTCGGAAGTCCCGTACAATGCTATTTGGGCACGGAAGGTGGCCACATGCTCCGCCAGGTCCATGGCACCGTCGTACGCATCGAGAGAGGGCAGCCGAAAGTTTGGGGGAACTGGTTTTTCCTGTATCTCGGGTGCAAACAAGGATCCTCGATATGCATCCTTCCCGAGCTCTTCCTTTGACTTGCGGACCTCCCTTTGCACATCGCCGAGTCACTGGCTGACGAAGCATAGCTGGGCTCGGAGGGAGTCCGTCGAATTTGATGACAGTGCCTCGGGCTCCTGTCGTCCACTTGAATTTCCTGACGGCCCTTTCGCGAGCAGGGCCGGTTGCGCCTCAGGTGAGGTCGGGGGTGCCGTTAGAATCGAGGGAGCATGTGGCCACCTTCTGTGCCCAAATGGCGTTGTTCATACCTTTATGCTATGGTCGCTGAGTCAGCACGGCTGGGTTCGAGACTGAATGCGTCGAGATCTCCTTGACTGATCCTCGAGTCAACTGCAAGTGTTGGTCCGGCCGAAGTGAGTCCCCGATTCGCTTCAAAAGGAGGCTTCTCTCCCGAACGCTAGTCGCCTCGAGCTCTCTAGTCCCTGCACATAGGTCGGGTCGGGAAGACGCGACCTGACCCCTCCGATAGTAAAGTTAGTACACTGTTGGAAAGGGTTTTTTTGCTTTTCTCTCTTCCTCCTCTCTCTCTCTCTCTCTCTCTCTCCCCCCCCCCCTCCTTGGCATGGTCTGAGGTTATATAAAGGAGGGAGGCTAACCCTCGAGGTGTGGCATTGTGCTGCCACCTTTTCCCCTGACGAGTTTTTCGGGACGACGTTATGAAGGCACCGTCCCGAGGCCTCCGGGGCGGTGCCACGCCTTGGTACCTATGCCTGTGTGATGATGCGTTCTTCGAGACCACACCGGTGTCATCTCCGGGCTTCCTGGGACGGCGTTGTCCTGTGGGCGACGCCTACGCCCGTATGAGGTGACGTCTAGAGGCGGGGCTTTGTCCCCTGGTCGATACCAGTTCTGACACGACTGAGGGGTCGGCGAACTAAGTGGAGGTGGTCTCCCACCTTAGCTCTTATGCTGACATGGCAATGGGCGCCACCTATAAGCGGGTGACGCGGGTAAAGACCCATCAATAATGATTCAGCATACATGGAGGAAATTGAAATATCAGATGCTCCACATTTGCTATAATCTTCGTAGCTTTATAAAGTTCATGAGATTTTTCTATATGAACCCTAAGATGAGAAGGAAGATTATCCATCCATCCATCTATCTATCTATCTATCTATCTATCTATCTATCTATCTATCTATCTATCTATCTGTACACACGTATATAAGCTGTAGTTGTTTACTTATTATAGTTGAGAGATTCTCAAGTGTTGTTCTCTTCAAGCATTCGAGCACAATGCGAGAGCTTTTTTTCTTTTAAGGAAGATTTATCATATGATACCTTTGGATTATCTCTAGTCTAAGAAATACTAATTTAAGAATTGAGGCCATGCATAATGATGGTTAACAATTGGATTAGCCATTGATCTTTTTATCGCACACAACATCTTAACAATCGGTACATCTCCTTACCTTAATGACATGCTGAGATGTACTGGCATCGCAATCTACTGAGTCAAGTTCATGATTAATATCACAAACAAGAATTATTATGCACATCATTCGACCATAAATAGAGACCGAGACGCCACACAAGTTTGGATCATCAGAGTGCCAAGTGAGAGGAAAGATGACATATTGCATTAGCCAGGTAATAACAAAGCATTCATAACCACTGGCGCATACTCGCGCACCGAAACTAATAAATAATGATCGATCAAGAAGCTGAGCCACCCCAGCGGACAACACAGATGTGAGCAGTAAACACGATAAGAACCTTCACAAGCTTCATCATGCAAAGTCCGACGATACAAGCGTTCATGCCCTTTCACAGCAGCCCACTATAAAATCCAACATTAAAATGGCTTCTGTATCAGACGCAAGAGAGCTACAATTACTTGGGACCTCCGAATTGGCCATGACTAGAAAACATTTGGAATCCTTTTGAAAAAAATAAAAGAAGAAGAAATAATAATAATCTAAAGAAGCTGCTGCCATGGCGGAAGATACAGATGATGGGGAACCAAAAGGATAAGCAATACACAATAATTTTTGTATAAGAACAAATACTAGCAAGCCGTAACACAGCGGAATTAAACAGAAATCACAATCAAATAGAACACCAAGATTTACGTGGAAAACCCCTTCAACATGAAGGGTAAAAACCATGGGACAAACCAGAGAAAATCCACTATAGAAATAATGAATGTACAATTCTCAAATCTCTTGCCCAAAACCTAAGCAACAATCACAAGAGAATAACTGGGATACAAGGATCACATCACTGTGCACAATATCTAAAACCTCCTCAAGCAATCACAGAAGAATTCACTGAAGATCTGATCTAACCTGAGATGAGAAACTGTTTGGATGAGTGAGAACAATTTCTGTGTTTTCCTTGTCTTCTTTCCTTTCTTTTTCTCTTGTTTTACTGCCCTTTTCTCCTCTCTTTGAATCCCTAATGTTGCTGCAAAGTTTCTGCCCCTTGTTGTGATATTAATCTCTAAATTTTGCAGCCACCATTAGCCCCTATATATAATTAGGTTTTAGGTTAAGTTAGGGTTAACAAGAGGAGGGCTATGGGCTGCTAAAGCCCATATGGGCTGAACTGGCCTCTCAGCCCAACAACCTCCCCCTTCAGCCCATAAGGGAGGCTGTCCCATGACTCCTTAGTGTAAATTCATGTCGACCAACTGTCGGCACATCTCCTGTCTCTCTTTCGGTAAGGTCTTTGTCAACATGTCTGCTCCATTATCATCTGTATGAATTTTGTGAAGTTGCAACTGCTTCTCTTCAAGTACATTTCGAATCTAGTGATATCTGACATCTATATGCTTTGATTTAGAATGAAAAGTTGGGTTCTTACATAAATGGATGACACTCTGGCTGTCACAATACACCACATAATTTTTCTGTTTCAGCCCCAATTCTTGTAAGAATTCTTTCATCTATAACATTTCTTTACAAACCTCTGTAGTAGCAATATATTCTGCCTCTGTGGTGGAGAGAGCAATACACCTTTGCAATCTGGATTGCCATGACACTGACTCCCCGCAAAAGTAAGTACAAAACCTGATGTGGATTTTCTTGTATCAATATCTCTAGCCATATCTACATCTGTGTAACCTGTTAGCACAGGTGATCCACCTCCAAAACTTAAACAAACCTTAGAGCTTCATCTGAGATATCTCAAGATCCACTTCACTGCTGCCCAGTGCTCTTTACCTGGATTTGCAAGAAATCTGCTAGTAACACCCACTGCATATGCGATGTCCAGCCTCGTACATACCATTGCATACATTAAACTTCCAACTGTTGAAGCATAAGGAACCTTTTGCATTTTCTCCTTCTCTTCATCACTTGACGGACTCTGTTCTAAGCACAACTTGAAGTGACTTGAAAGAGGAGAACCAACTGACTTTGCATTGCTCATACTGAACCTTTCTAATACCTTCTCGATGTATTTCTCCTGTGACAATCAAATCTTCTTATTTTTCCTATCACGAGAAATCTGCATGCCCAGTATTTGCTTTGCTGGCCCCATATCCTTCATTGCAAAGGACTCACTCAGTTTCTTCTTCAACCTGTCAATTGTATGTATATCTTTCCCAAGGATAAGCATATCATCAACATAAAGTAAGAGAATAATAAAATCCTCACCAAACCGTTTGATGTACACACAATGATCTGAAGTCATTCTTTTGTATCCATTTTCAATCATAAATGAATCAAACTTTCTGTACCACTGTCTTGGAGCTTGCTTCAATCTATAAAAAACTCTTAACTTGCAGACAAAATTTTCTTTACCTTTGACTTTGAAACTTTCTAGTTGCTCCATATAAATTTTCTCCTCCAAATCACCATGAAGGAAAGTTGTCTTCAAATCTAACTGCTCCACCTCCAAGTCTTGGCTAGCAGCAATACCTAGAGCAACACGAATAGAAGACATTTTAACAACCGAAGAAAAACTCTCTTCAAAGTCAATACCTTTCTTTTGACCAAAGCCTTTCACAACCAATCTGGCTTTGTACTTTGGTTAAGAACAATATTCTTGAGTCTTCAATCTAAAAATCCACTTGTTCTTTGAGGCCTTCATTCCCTGTGGAAGTTGCACCAAATCATATGCATGATTCTTTTGTAGAGCATCCATCTCTTTCTGCATAGCAACTAGCCACATTTTGTTCTGCTCACTTTCAACTACTTCCTGGTAACTCTCTGGTTCACCTGCATCAGTAAGCATAACATACTCATATGTAGAGTATCTTCTGGAAGGCTAACATTGTCTTGAAGATCTTCTCAATTGAGGTTATGCGGGAAGTTGCTCCTCAACTTCTTCTTGCTCAACATGTCCTGCAGGTAGATTAATATCTGGCTCTACACTATTTTCCTGCACATCTCCCCCATCACCCTGATATACTGGAGGAACAATTGGGTCACAATCTGCTAATCCTTTTGCAGAAATCTTGGCTGGTGCCTCCTTCAAATCCTCAAGGGTTTGATCCTCAAAGAAGACCATATCTCTGCTTCTAAACACTTTCTGCTTTTTTGGATCCCAAAACCTATAACCAAATTGATCATGTGAGTAGCCAAGAAAAATACATTCTTTTGTCTTACCATCCAGCTTGGACCTTTCATTGTCTGGAACGTGTGCAAATGCACGACAACCAAACACTCTCAAATGCTTATAGGAAATATCTTTCCCTGACCAAACATGCTCTGCAATATCGCATCTAGGGTCATGACAGGAGATAAGTTGATCACATCAACTGCAGTCCTCAAAGCCTCATCCCAAAACCTTTTGGGTAGCTTTGCCTGTGAAAGCATACATCTGATCTTTTCCGTGATGGTGCGATTCATCCTCTCTGCAATTGCATTATGTTAAGGTATACCAGGAACTGTCATCTCATGTTGAATGTCATGTGACATGTAATAATCATCAAACAATCCTGTATACTCACCACCATTATCTGATCTTATGCATTTCAATTGTCTTTCTGTCTCCCTTTCAACTCTGGCATGAAACTCTTTGAAGATACCAATAACTTGATCCTTGGTCTTCAAAGCATAAGCCTAAACTTTCCTGGAAAAGTCATCTATAAAAGTAACAAAGTAAAGTGCACCACTGATGCCAAGAACATTAGTAGAATCACTAGGAGTTTTTATCCTCAAAGGACCACATACATCTGTATAAACACGGTCCAAGGCATGTATTTTTCTAGACAAAGTAGGACTAGCAAATGAAACTCTATGTTGTTTACCAACTAAACAATTAAAACAAGGGTTCAAACGTATACCTCTGAGGTCAGGCAATATCTCTCTCTTGGAAAGAGCTTGTAGTCCCTTCTCGCTCATGTGTCCCAATCTCCTATGCCACAACTCCATGCTGAAGTCTTTCTCTATAGCATTCAATTGTTCACCACAAGCTTTGGCCTGCAACCTATACAAAGTGTGACATTTCTTTCCATTAGCTATAATAAGAGAACCCTTACTGAGTTTCCATTGCCCTCTGTAAAACCTGCTATCATAGTCTTCATCATCTAATCTTCCAACTGAAATTAGATTCAACCTCAAGTCAACCACATGCCTCACATCCTTAAGCATCAATTTGCATCCAAGATTGGTCTTTATGTGGATGTCACCCATGCCAATGATGTCTACTGTGCCATGGTTGCCCATCTTGACAACACCAAAATTTCCAGACCTGTACGTAGCAAAAAACTCCCTCCGTGGTGTAGCATGATAAGAAGCTCCTGTGTTAATTATCCACTCGAGATCCTGACACATACAAGAAAAAATATCATCAGAAGGAGACAAAATCAAATAATCACCAACATGCACTGTAGCTGTGGTATTCTCTTTTGACTCTGTAGACTCCACTTCTTTTTCCTTTTTCTTGCTCTTCTTAGGTTGCTTACACTGATTCTTATAATATCCTTTCTCACCACAGTTATAGCAAATAATATCTTTCCTTGATCTTGACTTGCTTCTACCTATGCGTGAATTGCTTCTATCTTTAGACCTTAACCTTCCTCTGTTCTATGAGATAAGTGCCTGTGAATTAATCTGAGATACTACTGAGTTCTTTCTTCTCAACTCCTCATTCAACAAACTGCTTGTTACTTGACTCATGATAACAATACCATCTGGCGCAGAATTACTGAGTGAAACCACCAGTGTCTCCTAACTTTCTAGCAATGAACTGAGAAGTAACAATGCCTATAACTCATTATTAAGAGACATTTTCATAGAAGATAACTGGTTAGTAATACTCTGTATTTCATTCAAATGCTCAGCAATAGAAGCACCCTCTTTATATTTTAGGTTGACAAGTTTTCTGATAAAAAAGCTTTGTTGCCAGCTTTTTTTCTTTCATAGAGACCTTCCAACTTTTTCCAAAGAGAATATGCAGAACTTTCAGTAGAAACATGGTGAAAGACACTATCATCGAGCCACTGTCGAATAAACTCAATCGTTTTTCGATCTAATCTCTTTCATTCATCATCTGTCATGGTTATGGGTTTTTCACTATCCCCTTGCAAAGGTCCATACAAATCTTTGCAATACAAGAGATCTTCCATTCTTGATTTCCATATCACCCAATTATTTCCGTTCAAACTAATCATGCAGGAAATATTATCAGCCTCCATGTTCAAACACAAAAATTAAATCACCAAAACCTTGCTCTAATACCAGTTGATGGGGAACCAAAAGGATAGACAATAAACAATAACTTTTGTATAAGAACAAATACTAGTAGGCCGTAACACACAGCGGAATTAAACAGAAATCATAATCAAATAGAACACCAAGATTTACGTGGAAAACCCCTTCAACGTGAAGGGTAAAAACCACTGGGCAAACTAGAGAAAATCCACTATAGAAATAATGAATGTACAATTCTCAAATCTTTTGCCCAAAACCCAAGCAACAATCACAAGAGAATATCTGGGATACAAAGATCACGTCACTGTGCATAATATCCAAAACCTCCTTAAGCAATCACAGAAGAATTCACTGAAGATCTGATCTAACCTGAGATGAGAAACTATTTGGATGAGTGAGAACAATTTCTGTGTTTTCCTTATTTTCTTTCCTTTCTTTTTCCCTTGTTTTACTGCCTTTTTCTCCTCTCTTTGAATCTCTAATGTTGTTGCGAAGTTTCTGCCCTTTGCTGCGATATTAATCTCTAAATTTCACAGCCACCATTAGCCCCTATATATAATTAGATTTTAGATTAAGTTAAAATTAACAAGAGAAGGGCCATGGACTGCTAAAGTCCATAAAGGCTGAACTGGGCTATCAGACCAACAACAGATTGCCCCGTGAATTTGCATAACGTCGTTAGCCGGCACCGGACGTAATCGGGTAAAAGTGACCTACATATTCTCCTCCTGCATCTTGCTCATTGCATGCAACCACAGCCTTCCGAAGCAAACCAAAATTAACATTAAAAAAGGAGGCGGCACAAGAGTGACCTTCCTTCCTTCCGGTGCCATCTTCAGGCATAGACAGCACCGGAATCCTTGAGGTATCGACGGCTTTCGACAAGGCTGCGACCTCGGGCCGTGTTCCGGTGCCGATGATTGCTTCCGCTCCCCAGCTAATGAGATCTTTAGCTGCAAACCCACGCACGCACGCATGCCATTAGCAACAAAGAAGCAGCCAATCCATGACACAAGCGGAATCAACGTACTACCGCTTGTGATCACTTCGAAGGGATCGCTGCTGCTGCTTAATTCGCTAACATCCAGAAAAATTGGCGAAGAAGATGAGTTAAAATGTTGGGCTGCCATCTCCATCGCCACCTTTTGCTCCCTTCCGATGCGGAGATCGGTGTTGACTATCGCACCAATGTTACTATTAGCTGCTCCGGTTAGAAAGAGAGCCGATGAGAGGAAGAGGATTGAGAAAAACAAATTCTGGCTTGCAAACATTTTGGCAATCTGAAGATGGATGTGAGGCAAAGAGGTGATGATCATAGAAGCAAAAATACAATGAAATCTGAGGAATATATCATTGAGTGGCCGAGGAAGGATCTAGGAAAGTACGGTGTGTATGCGAGAAAGACAACAGGATATCAAGTATTTACATGATAGAAAACGTCAACCATATCAAGTATTTTCTTGGAAGGTGGCCTCCATATCATATTTGCCTCACAGTACCCTCTCTTTGCCTAATTCCCAATATACCTAGGATTTGTTAGCCGGATGTTGGGACTCCGGTGAACTCGGAACCCCATGGGCTTGATGCGACGGCGGGCCGACTAGAGGTACGAACGCAAACATCGGCGGGGCAGGAACTCCACTGTAAGCTTGGAATCCGTACTGCCCAACGTAGTATGGATGATAGGCCATGGTACTCTTCTTTCTCCCCGTGCAACTCTTCTCCAAGCCATAAAGAACCGAGACGAACCCCTCGTTCCCTTCGATGTTGTACCTGCGCTTCATCTCGTTGAAGACTCTGCTAATCGATAGACTGTCGTATGCCGCTTGATGAGGGATCCCATCTTGTTCCACTCGCAGTTCTTGTGCAAGCCTCGTCAGGCCAAATTCTCTTCTGCTTAATCCATCGCAATGCTTTGCAATGTGCTTGATGTCGTATAATGTACCGAAAACTCTCCTCGCTGCAGCTATAAACTCCCTCAAGGTAGCGGGCAGCGGCGCTCCTCCGGTGATCAGCTTCATCACGTAGGCCACATCGTAGAGGCCATGGAAGGTGACGTAAACGGAGCCGTATCGTCTGTCGAAGAGCTTGTTGCGTAACACATTGCTCCACTTGTCGCCATCGATCCCGTTTCGCCGGTTTCCCTCGAGGTCGTGGCCGCTCCGGCGCAACAGCTCGAGCGACGTAGGCGACGAAGGATGCACCGAGGGATCGAAATCAGAGAAGTTGAACTGCCAGCAGCAGCCCTGCCATGGAGTCCTGCCGTTCTCATCGAACAGCGTGATTCCGAGCTGTATCAGCTTCATCCTGTCCACGTTGTATTTGACGTCGGCATACCGTTCTTCCTCGGAAGCACAGAAAGGCGTCGACCGGATGAATCCTGGGAATTCTGTATCTAGGGCAACATAGCGAAAAGATCGACGGTGATCGACGAGAACACCGAGCTGGGCGGCGATGTTGTCGGTGACGACCGTCACTGCCATGAGAAAACTGGATCTACTGGATGCGTGGTTAGTCGTCCTCATTATGTATGTATATATATAAGCGTTATATCGAACCCTACTCAGATTCGGATCATCCGACTCCGTCTCCGACTCCGTCTCCGACACCGACTCCGTCTCTGACTCCGACAGCTGTGATGCGAAAACAGTTTCTCGTCAGTTGCCTTCGTCGATGATGTCCGCAATATATAAATCTGGATGCCAAACCTCGATGTTATACGAGGGTAAAATAGATTTGAAGTCACCTCAGTAAACGAGGACAGGTGATTCGACTATCTGCCTGAGAACGTTTCTGCAAACCAGAATAGTAATGGAAGCACTAACAGAACAAATTATGTCCCAATTAATCATCAATCCACTAACT
Organism: Musa beccarii; assembly: GCA_024322285.1. Classification (NCBI taxonomy): domain Eukaryota; kingdom Viridiplantae; phylum Streptophyta; class Magnoliopsida; order Zingiberales; family Musaceae; genus Musa; species Musa beccarii. The sequence continues at coordinate 1,675,734 of CM044399.1, forward strand.
ACAACACACCAATCTAATCTACAACTTCAAACTTTAGAGTAGAATGACCAGAAACCAGATTCCAATGGTATGGCCATGACAGGAAATGGGGTCCTTGGTGGCGTTGGAACTGCACTAAGTTGGGCACCCCAGCAGCCTGAAATGGCAGCACCGGGAAACCACCACCATGAACTCGAAACGGGAGGCCGGCATGAGGTTGCAACGCGAGCATCGGTGGAGGAATAGCGCGAGGAGCTTGGTACCGGTGGTGACCATAGTAAGGGCGCAGAGCTTGGTACCCGTGGTGGCCATGGTAAGAAGCGCGAGGAGCTTGGAACCGGTGTCGACCATGGTAAGCATTCGCATTCTCCCTGCCGCGGTCCATGCAACTGTTGCTGAAGCCATAGAGGACGGAGACGAACCCTTCTTTCCCTTCGATGTGATACATCCGCTCCATCTCGATGAACGCTCTGGCAATCGTCACACTATCGTGCGCTGCTTGATGATGGATCCCATATGCTTCTACTCGTAGTTCTCTTGCAAGGCTCAGTAAACCAAAAGTTCCTCCCCTTAATTGCTCTCCTATGTACTTGAGATCGTAGAAATGGCCAAATGTTCTCCTCACCGAAGCTATAAACTGTCCCAAGTTAGCAGGCAACGGCGCTCCTCCGGTGATCAGCTTGATCACGCAGGCAAAATCGTACAGGCCATGGAAGGTGACGTAAACGGACTCGTTGTCTCCGTTGAAGAGATTGTGGCGTAGAAGATTGCCGAACATCTCGCCATTGATCCCCTCTCGCACGTTTCTATCGAAGGCGATGGAGCCATTCGACCAAACAGGCTGCCTTGGAAAGATATCGGAGAAGTTGAACTCCCAGCACCAGCCCACAGCACTGCGGTGACAGTCAAACAAGGTGATTCCGAGCTGTATCAGCTTCATATTGTCGACGTTTTCTTTGACGACGCGATATAGCGCTTCCTCGGAAGCATCGGGAGGAGCGGAATCGACGACGCCCGTGAACTCCGTATCTATGGCGACGTAGCGAAAAGATCGACGAACCATGACGAGGAGATCGAGCTCCGCCTCGAGGTTGCTCTCCGAGACCCTGCGTCGGATGATTGACGTCAGCGCCATGTAAAGGAAGAATCTCGCGCGCAAGAAGCGTATGAGTGTTGGGTTTGGTTGAATTGCTCGGTGACCGCTGCTCATTTTATAGCCGCCCCCTTAGATGAGATGATGCAGATGAAGATGAAGATGAAGATGAAGATGCAGCAGATGGGACTCCAATAAAACTATTCTCTTTGTTTCATCGAAAATGCACACTCGATGTGTACTAATATTGGATTCCAATGTTCTTGCAGGAGAAGAAATCCAAGTCTGGAAAGAATTCTTCGTGAACTACAGCAATAGTGAACGCTAGTGTTTGATCATTCCATTAGTGCCAAGTCTATCTTTAGATTCATGGAAGAGGATGTGAAAGGATATTGCGAGTGCAATTGGGTTTTTTCTAGTGATTCTTTTGAGATGTAAGTGAGAGAATGTATCAGGAGCACTTATAACTTTGGCTCATATGATAAAAGAAAATTAATTTTCCACATGAACATGAGAATAGAATGTTTACCCAATCTTGTATTGATTTTTTTTTATTCTTAGGATTTATCTTTTGCCATCAATATCTTCTCCCTGCAATAATTCATGACCATACTTATGCTTTATATATATATATATATATATATATATATATATATATACATACATACATACATATATTTCAAAAGCAAATAATATTCTTCTCAGGAATAAAAAAATAATTTGCAAGGAGTTCATCGACGTCAAGGCTAGATAAAGAAATAGCAAGTTATGGAAGTAGGAGAATAATGCTTAAAAAAGAAAAAAAATATATGTATATTATCAGTGCACACAGCTATACTATTACTTATATCATTACCTTCTAAATGAATTTGTTCTTAACGTAAATATGCAAGTTTCTTTGTTCTCCAAAGGGAACTATATTTTCACATTCACCAATCTGTCCAACAATATCAGACATAAGGAATGTTTATAATGATTCAGCATACAGTGGAGGAAATTGAAATATCAGATGCTCCACATTTGCTATAATCTTCATAGCTTCATAAAGTTCATGAGATTTTTTGACGCGAAGATTTATTAAGATTTATCATATGATACTTTTGGATTATCTCTAGTCTAAGAAATACTAATTTATGAATTGAGGCCATGCATAATAATGATCGTTAACAATTGGATTAGCCATTGATCTTAACATCACACACATTTTAACAATCGAGAATTATTATGCACATCATTTGACCACAAATAGAGACCGAATCAACCTCGACGAGATGCTAGACAAGTTTGAATCATACATGACATGTCGGACAACAAGTCCGAGTGCCAAGCGAGAGGAAAGGTGACATGCTGGTTAAGTGTGACATATTGTATTAGCCAGGTAATAACAAAGCATTCATAACCATCGGCGCATACTCGCACACCAAAACTAAACCTCAATTGAAATACATGACACCATAAATCAAACCAACTAATATGACAGTCCGAACGAATAAATAATGGCATTGAATGATCGATCAAGAAGCTGAGCCACCCCAGTGGACAACACAGATGTGAGCAGTAAAGACGATAAGAACCTTCGCAAGCTTCATCATGCAAAGTCCGACGATATAAGCATTCATGCCCTTTCACAGCAGCCCACTGTAAAATCCAACATGAAAATGACTTCTGTATTAGATGCAAGAGAGCTACAATTACTTGGGACCTCCAAATCGGCCATGACCAGAAAACATTTGGAATCCTTTTGGGGAAAAAAAAAAAGAAATAATAATAATAATAATAATCTGAAGAAGCTGCTGCCATGGTGGAAGATACAGATTGCCCCGTGAATTTGCATAACGTCGTTAGCTGGCACCGGACATAATCGGGTAAAAGTGACCTACACATGTTCTCCTGCATCTTGCTCATTGCATGTAACGACAGCCTTCCGAAGCAAACCAAAATTAACATTAAAAAAGGAGGAGGCACAAGAGTGACCTTCCTTCCGGTGCCATCTTCAGGCATAGTACATGTACAAACTGTTCATAGCAGCACAGGCAATTGAATTTTCTGTCGGGTGCCATGCTAAATGGAGTAACTTTGTTGTGAAATCAAATGAATTCCCATTGGCATCGACTCCTGGGCTTTCTGCTCCTGTGACGATGCAACACAAGCATGGGACATCATGGAGAGAAGAATGCACTTTGAAATCCATCATTTATCATATAATCCAGAGAACAAAAACCCTAGTGCATAAGCACTAACCTCGTCTGACAACACGTGCAAAGCTGCTCAAAGATCTTGCCGGCCTTGAGGGGGTTTGCACTTGTCGCCTATATGAGTTCATTCACAAAAACAGAAAAGGGAAGAATCAGCTATACCGAATGGTTCAACCATGAAGCAAAAAAAATGAATCAGCAAATGAATACTCTGTTCCATGAATCCACCGACATAATTAGATCATATTAGTTCCAAAAACAAACTGGAACAAAGGTAGAAAACACGTGTCGCTCTAGTTCTTGAAGGAACAGTGAAGAAACCGACAAATAACTGTGGTGACATCACTATTGAATGTTCAGTATTAGCAACAATATATGTATGGTACACACCAACCGTGGTGGGCGTAAACTGCCACTTCAGATGTGGCATACCTCAACCATGTTGGATAGGATGCCTCCCAGATGACACTTCAGCTCTTGGCCTTTTGGCTCTTAGCCTCTGGCCTTCGGGCATGAAGAGTTCTGGCTGCTATATCACACCTTTCACTTTACCTTCTGGGTATCTTGGCGATGAAACTAACGTAGCCAATATTTCCTTATAGCAACATAGACAAACAACATCCGGAATATATGAGTTTCTTGACTTAAACCAATACTGTCTGTTGCTAATATACTTGCTAGACAGTAAATACTAGAATGTAAAGTTAAAATGTGTTGTAACGGTTTTTGCTCACTCAGTTAACAGTTCTGTACACTACAAAGCTTCTAAAAGTACAAATCCATATGCACTACCAGCAATAAAGGACCAAGTTTTACAGTAAGCTAATACCTTGTTGGATTTTTACTGGCCTCCAAAGTTGCTGCTTCGTTGCTTCCAGGAATACAGCCAAAAACACGGAAAAGATTGCTGCAATTACAATAATTATTGAGCATCAATGGATGCAAAAATAAACACTGTTAAAACCAAATATTTGAAAAAACACTATATACCCATAAGAACCAGTTGCCACACGTAACCCATCTCCACTTAGGCAGCAATCAAATTTGTCAAAGATCGAATCATTCTCATATAGATCACATAGCTGCAAAGCAATGATAGCTACGGTTACCAAGATCCATCCATGTTAATGTACAGAGTACTATTATCTAGACTGGAGGAAGGCCAGCTAAAATTACAAAAGAAAAACAAACTCACCTTGGGCCTTAAATACTCGTGAATCTGAAAAGTTGCTACAGGAGCAGACTCCATGTTTATGTCCCATAGCTGATCGATAAACAAGAAAATTATATGAAGCAAGAAACAATTTGCAAAAAGGAAGAAAGGGAGAAGAATTAAAATCGTGATGTTCTTTTCTGAACAATCATTGGAGAACAACAAAATCGAGAGATCAGAATACCATGCATCAAGAATGTGATTCAATAAAGCACAGTACCTTTTCCACCAGCCTGTGCCATACCCACCTCACCTACACTTCTAATGGTTGGAGGTAACGTGCTACCCAGCTTCATCAATGGTAAAGGCTTGGTTGGGCTTTTAGGATTTTGAGTTTGAAAATCTCCACCCAACACTGTTTGGGTTCAGGGTGAATTCAAACTCCAAACCCTGAACCAAACTTGAATTCAACTGGAACCTAGTCTATACCTAACTAATTGACAATGTATCCGTATCCTATCGCAGATATTATTTACTATCATTTTTATTCAAAATTTTATGGGTTTCAATTATACATAAATACACACACGCAACCAAGAAACCTGACACATACCAGCCATTCTCGGACTGAGATTATCACAAACAGAGCCTGGGTTGGTCTAGGTTAGGATTGAGGAACATAAGCATTGGACTAGGAGGACTCATTCATTCAGGATTTAGGATTACTCTACCATTGTGGAACCATGATCTGAGTTCCTTGCGCAGATGTATGATGTGTTTTGTAACCCACATCACTATAGTAACTAGTAAGCATTCCAGCATATCAAAATTGTGAATTCAATCTCATTAATACTATCAATCAACTAAAAGATCATTCAATCAATGGGGCCCAGCAGATATTAAATGAAAGAAAAAGGTTGATACCAGAAATCATAGCCACAAAATCCCACATACTGCAGGTACTTGAACACTTATAAGCGATTAAATTTGAGATCTCACTGAAGCTTCTCAATAAAGCAATAAGAGAAAAAATCAGTAAAAGATAAAAAAGGAGGAACCTTAAGAGTCATGTAATCACGACTAAGGATGTGTCTTCCGTCCTTTGCAAATCTAATATCCGAAATTGAGGCAATGATCTCTGTGAAAAAAGATCTTGAACCAGGAGCCTCCCGTTCCTCAAACCTGTTGATAGTCCGTCACTAGCTATACTAATTGACATCAAGAAATTGAGGCTAAAATTTATCTTGAGACAAGTACATTACTCATTCTGCCATCGAAGGAACTCAATATATATACACACAAAAAAATAAACTTACATCTTAGAATGTTTATCACATAATGCTGACTGCCGCAAGTCAATAAGCCGGATTGAGCCCTTTGAGCTACTATATGCTAGCATGTTACAATGGGATGGATGGAATTCAGCAGATGTTATCACCTCTGAAATGTGATAGAATTTACAATTCAAAATGAATTTATCACTGAAAAAATTATAGCTAAGGCAAACCTAAAGTGCAAACGGATAAATTAGGAGGGACAATAAAAATAAGGTGGTGCAGAGAAATTTTATTAGAGAAATAGTGTGGGTGAGATTAAACACCCAATGAGGAGCTGTCTCTTACAATTTCCACTGAATAAAAAGTCCCAAGCAAGCATCTAAAGGATCTTAATATTGCCATTTCTTTACCTCAAAAAAGTCGTACTCTCAAAATGACATTAACAAAGTGACAGATGTTGAAGCTGACCACACATCATAACTTTTCACTTAAAATGCGAAATCTGCAGTTTGTTACAGTAGGTCCAAAGCTGACCTGGGCCAACTAACTAAAACATAACATTAATCAATAAATGTGTGTGTGTGTGGTCATTTCAGCGAGAGTATTATAATAGAAAGCCAAAGGTAAATATCTATTGCATAGATTGCATTCTCAACCGGTCAGTGTGCTTAATGTTCCATTAATTTAACCATAGCTTCAGTCTTTGTTTACATTTAACTAGGATAGTACTGGTTGCAAGTTTATTCAGGCTAGCAACTAAGAACTAGGATTTCTTTTTCTTTTTACCTTTTTTTAAGCTTTTAAGGCCTTAAATTGCTATGTCAAATAAATGTGAAGCCCTTATACTAATAGAACGGTGATCCGAGGCCAGGAATTGTTATTAAAAGTACCACCAACTGGTGAAGTGGCTTCTTGTTTTAAGATAGCTCATTGAAGAGCCATTTTAGAATCATGAGAATAATGAAGTCAGTTGATAGTAACTTTAACTGTTGTTGTTATGTCTGTTTCTGTAGAAGCCAGCTTACAAAATGAATTATTTTTAAATATACAAAAAAATAGATGAGTTCTATTTAAAAACAAAAGGTCCCTTCATAATTGGATGAAACAACTAACAGGAGGCCATTATTGTCGCATATTCATTTAGGAAAAAATATGTTCAAGATTCACAGAACAGATAACTATGACTCAAAAGTGCTACTTATGCTCTTAAAAATGAAAGATTTAATACTTCCAATAAAAAAAGTGATACCAGTTAGATCCTCCATATTTGCAGGCTTCACATCAACAATATTAAAGCTTTGATTGCTGATTTCCAAATTCCAAAGGTTTATTCGCAGATCATCAGCTGATATAAATGTCTCACCATCACTGGATGGAAGAAAGAAAATCAGCATTTTGTTTCAATAAGGCTCAAAGCACAAGTGGACTTTCAACCATATATAACCACTAGAGAAAATTCTAAAAGAAGCCTCCTATTTTCATCATATCACAAAATACTTATAAGAAGTACCAACAAAACAATATTGCTGACTTAAATATGCAAAAGCTTTCACAGTTGATCAGGAAAACAAAGAGATCCTATTCGTGAAAGCATATATGCAAAATCATCACCTGCTATTCTTTGTTAATAATTTCATGTTTGCTTGCTTCTGCTGCTCAGAAGTACAATGAGTTCAAAGAAGTTCCATCTTCAATAATAGAGTTTGAAATGCTTTTACAAATGAAACTACAGAACTGTCGGCACAAGCAGGTAAAATAAGTTTGTTGGACACAAAGGCACTTTCTTGTAATTAGACGAGGTTGGTGGCAAGTTAGGTAGCCAATTGATTCACCATGTGTCAGAAGTGTTCAAAGCAACTCGTGAAGTCATTTGCTCAAATTAGACAAATGAATCTGCCATCTTTATTAGGAGCCATGGTCTTAAGAAATACTTGGTATCGGAGCACATTTCACTTGGTAATGTTAATATGAATTACTAGTTCAATTGCTACTTTATACAAAGCATATGGTCATCACCACATATCTTCTCCCGTTTGTAAGATAAACAAAAATTCATTCAATAGGACATTGGTTTATGAGCTACAAACTCCATATATAGTATGGTTAAACATGATGTAGATCCATAAGAGTTGGCTAAGTTGCAGATATAGCAGATGGCATCACCATCACTAAATTCATCAGTGGGGCCATAATTAAGTCATAGAAACTTATGCATGATACGTATAAGAAACAACACAAGTACAATAAGTGCATTTCAGCTAATAGAGTGATTCAATAACCAGGAGACTAGAATAACTGGAAAATATATGATTCACCTGTTATTTGAGATGGAATTTATATGGTAATCATGAGCATGGGCATATATCTTCCGGCATCTAGCAGTGAGACTTGTCTCCTGGCACGTCACCTGTGCAAACATATAGAAAGTGACCATTTTCATTGAGTTAGCATAACAGAAAACATGAATTCACATGACAAAAAGGGATGCAAAAGAATAAAAGAAGCAATCAGTGCATAAAATGTTGGGGAAAATGCAATATGTAGCTACAGCAAGCTAGTCAATTTGTTGAATGCATATAAAATTTCTCAGTGCCTTTTATATATATATATATATATATATATATATATATATATATATATATATATATATATATATATATAAAAGCGCAAACAATTATTTGTATGTCCAATAGTTTGGGTTAAGCACGACTACCACAGGCAGATGCAGTGATGGAAACCCTCCAGGGGGAAAGGACAAGTCATTGCTTGAGTGACTGTCATGCCCTTCATAACATCCACCATTTGGAAGACATCTTCTAGGAGTCACACTTGAACTAGCAATGCTGCCGTTTTGAACGGCTTTTGAAGCATCCACATTCATCTCAGAAATCTTCTTGACTTTTTTTTCTTGGACCTGTAGGGATTTAAGAACAGCTAATATTAATAGAGCACCAAAAAGAGAGGGAATCTAGCAGGCCATAGTTTCAGAAGGGTTGAAGGACAGCGACATAATCACAGGTTTGAACAACCATAACAACAAGACATTAACAATAACACAAGCATTTCAAGGCAACCCAATTCAAGTTCCAAATCTGCCTTTATCATCACGGTCCTAACCTGTACTCTCTTGAATCCTATCATCAGAAATATCAAGTTCTTTTTATTGAAAAATCTCTTGTAATTCAGTAGACGTTCAAGACTAATACCTTTTTTTATTGAAAGCAGAGATTTACAATTTTTATATTTTATGTGTATGTATTTTTCTATTTAACAGTCAAACTAATGCTTTTGATATCCTACATATATATGAACAGAATGGTTTTAGAACACAAATATTGTGACATATCTTCTCTCTAAAATATGTTTCTTGTGTTTAGGGAAGACACAGCAAGTAATGAATACAAGGAAGTCAGGAAAATACTATTGCTAGAAAAGAATGAAACATAAACAACAGATAATATAAGAACCTAACCATAAGTTTAGAAACAAAGTATTAGTGAATCATGGAAAAGCACAAAAGCATCACTAATGTAAGGACAACAACTCTACCAGAGGTTAGTTTCACACTAGGCATATATAAAAGTATCAGCAAGATGCAATGAATTTAAATATGATTGTACTAATAGAGATTCAACAAAAAAAAAAGGTATAAACTAAACACCCCTGTAAAGACAACCTACATTCTTCAACAACCACAGACGGTATATATTTCCAAAACAATCTACAGTACAGCCATAAACAATATCCAGTCATGCAGGTTTCATGATGGTGGATTTGCAAACCATTAAAGTAAAACACAAAGTATGTATGCACCTTCGTCAAAAAGCCAAGAGGAATGATACCAAAATCAATAACAATAAAGTGAACTCACAAAACTTGATAGATATTAACATTGCTCAGAATTTCAATGGAATGCTAACAAGTCACTTGCTGTCTGGCTTGGTTCACCGTGGCTAGCATATGCTATCCTAGGATATCACTCTGGAAATAATGGTCAATAGCAGAAGCCAGAAATGGTACAATGAGATAACCGAGAAACTAATAGAAGAAAATGAAATGGACATATATAGAACTTCCTCTAGAATAGCAAGAATCAAAGGAACAGATTTTTTGTAATGTTTGACTTGAAATAGTAACATCCCACATAACTCAGAATATGAACACAATTTTACAAAAAGAAGGGAATCATTAGTGATAAGAATAATAAAGAAAGATTACAACATCAGTCTGAAAGTGATTAATACCTACCTTCCAGTACTTGATTGTCTTGTCATTAGTAGAAAGAAGAAAAAGTGCACCATTGGCTGTTTGGCACCATTTAATCTTATTAATCTTCTCCTCTATCTCCAAGCTTTTAAGATAGTCAAACTGAAGTGTGAACATGCAAAATCTTTATCGATGTTCTATTAAGATTACAGGATCATGTTTCAGATAGTAGTCATTGAGAATAAAGCACCTCAGGTTCATGGCTCTGAAACTCTGTTTTGTAGCGAAACTCGGGGTGTCTAATAGTTGGATAATCTTGCTTCTCCAGGTCTTTTTGGGAGCCATGCTGCAGATTCAATACATAGAAAATATGAAAAACAAAGGAACACAAATAGACAAAACATGCTCTAGCTTAAAGATAAGGCAACTAACATACACTTCTAACATCGATCCTTTCAAATAGAACAACACGCCCTCCTCGATCGCCAGTGGCCAGATGGTCCCCGGATTTATCAAATTCAATAGCTGAGATAATATCAACTGCATATAAAAATAGACATTAATGAAGTCAGCTAACCTTGCATAGGATTCGACAAAGCCAGAGGATGGAGTAAAAAAAAAAAAAAACATATACACGGTATGAAACACAAGAACATAGACAATTCCTCTATTCTGGTCAATCAAATAACATCATATATTAGGCAGTCCCTGTATAAGAATGCTAGCTGGTTACATGTACCCTTTGGAGCCTAGCGTGATCAGCTGATCATCAAAAAATATCACTTCAACGATAGATACTTATGCAAAATATAACCAAGAAAACTGACTCACACTTTTGGAAATGAGAACCTTTGTCTTCCAATAAGCTCAAGTCAGACCTGAGTATACAATTAGAGGGCCAGTCTTGTTGCCACAGTTAAAATTACTCCATTGAGCTCAAGTCTTGTTGCCACTTTTAGAAATGAGAACCTTTGTCTTCCAATAAGCTCAAGTCAGACCTGAGTATACAATTAGAGGGCCAGTCTTGTTGCCACAGTTAAAATTACTCCATTGTAACCTAGGTGAACAGGGTTTGGATAATGGAAACAACCTCTCTACCTATAGGGTTGTATCCCTAAATCTTGCACTGGACGAAGCCCCATGCACTAATCTACACCTTCTTTTAGAGTATATCTTACCACCTGAACATGTCTAACCTTTTCAGTCTCTCACTTCCAGATCAAGATCAAATAATCTTCTATGGTTTGAAAGCAACACGAGGAAGAATTTTGGTTCAGCCAGCAACACTACAATAACTTTGCAATTGAAAAAAAAAAAAGGACAAAGCTTTGACATTTAGCAATATTAAAATGATGACACAAATTCCATTAAGTTGTTTGCCATTTATTCATCATCCCTGCGAACTGAACTGCCAGACTTTGCTCAAGAATGGTATCAATTAGAGCTGTTAGACATTGTAAAGAATTGAAGCATTTTCACTCTAAGAAGGTGTAGGAACTTTATGTGAATGAGAAACATCCAGCAACAGAAAAGGGCATAGTTTCTTCTCTTACCTAATCATTGATGTCGAACTTGGAGAAGTGATGAAAATTACAAATTTCCCATAGTGTTATTTATGGCACTGTTACATGCTTATCAGAAACATGCAAATGTGAAAGTTTTAGTTCACTTCCAGAAAAAAATTCCAAACAACAGACCATATCACTGGCTTCATCAGTACAATATGCACTGGTTATTCCAACCAATATAGAATAGGTTACATTTCTGGTAAAAGAGAGCAGCCATTGTTAACACACACGGAAGAAGATAGAGAGGCAAGTCAAAAATAACTAAATAGTCTAATTAAACTAGATCAACAGCTAATAGATAGAACTTACCCGCGACTAATCTGACAATCCACAAAAGCCACTAAAATTCGACCAAAGTTTTTAACAAGGAAACATAGTGGTAATCAACAATTTCACCTCTATCTATAGAATAGTTGCAAGTTCACAAACAACAACAGAAGTGAGAAACAAGGAATTCATTAAACAACCACAAGAAGTAAAATATTCATGCAAAAAAAAAAAGAAGAAACATATTTTTTATATTTGGAAAAGTAACAGGTTCCAATCTTTCCCGCAATATGATGGAGAGACCTCAATAAAATAACATTCCCTACGGTTGTCGCGGGACAAGGTACTTCCAGTATTTCTCAAAAGCCATTCTATCGGCAAACACAGAAAACGAAGAATGGCGACTCCGAAAAGAACATGTAAACCTGACGAAACCCTAAGCTGACCCCGCATCGTCAGGAACCGATCTGACAAAGGGTAAGGAAAGATCGTACCTTCCTGGACCTCCTCCCCCGCCGCCCTCTCCCCGAACACCTGCGAGAATTTCCACTCAAGCGGCGGCGGCAGTCCAGGGGACAAGCCCTCGGCGCCGTTCCCCTTCATCTTCCTCCCAGATTTCCCGCGAGATCGGGCCTCTACACCAGCGGCATCAGCGATCCGGGCAGCTCAGATGCGTCCAATTCGGATCCAATCTCCTCCATGACGATCTCCACCGATTGGCAAGTCCACAGCGGCGATCGACACGTTAGAGAGAAGGAAATCTAGAAACAAAAGCGAAGAACCGCTCTCGCTCTCGCTCTTCTTCCTTCGCCCTAACGAGGCCAAGTGTGCCTTCTTTTTCCCTTCTCTATCAAGCTCTCAATCATTCACATGGAAAGGCAGACCGATCTCCTCTTTTATGAAGTCGATGGAAGCCCAGTCCAGTATCGAATGAGGCCCACTTCATCGGGCCTTAGAAGTTGTCGTTGCCGTATTTTGATCAACTTGTCAACATAATTTTTCACCCTTTTATTTATTTATTTATTTATTGAGGAAATTGGCATTCGGTTAAAAACCGTCATGCGTACGTACGCACACATCATATTTCGTTCATACCTCCGATTATTTCCGTCGAAAGCCCAAATTAAGCCCATTTAGTTGGTAATCGGTCCATTACCAGCCCGAGTTGACAACGGTGTGTTACATACATTCCTCGAACAAAATCAAGAAAGGTAAAGAGTGTGGTTTGGGTTCAGAAACTTTGACCAAATCCAAATATATATACCATGAAATATGTGTGCAGAGGTGACAACGACGAGGGTGTCGGAAGGACAAGGGATGGGCAGGCAAACTCCGCGTTAACACCACTCGCAAGGCTGTCCGTTTGACTTCTGCATGCATGCGTTGACCCTGGAGTCAGGAAGTCGAAGACCGTGGGCTGACGACATTTCCCGACGCTGCATCTCCTTCTGCTGCTAGCGGAGGCTCGCCGACATCGCGGAGAGACGGTGAGCGATGACGACAAAAGGGAAGTGAGTGTTTCTGCTTGTTGAGCATGACTTTGGAGGAACAGTACAAAAGAAGAAGACTTGTTGGGGGCATGACAGGTCAACCGCTTTGGAGTTGTGATGCGAACGGAAGCACCGAGAGATGGATTACATCCGAAGGCATGAGCACCGAGAAGAAGAAATGGATTTGACCATCCACAAAGGGCACAGCAGTTGCTCTGACGTTTTATATGTCACCGCAGCTAAACTTTTGATCGTACTCTACTCCTTGTAATATTTTTCGTGGATTCAGGCGCTGTTGTTTATCCACCACTTTGATAACTTTTGTACTGCGCATATACTTCAGAAAGATGGCAATCTTTGTGATATGTCTAACAGTTCTTCGGTTATGATGGACGACTATGTTAGATGAGGTTGACCTTCGAAGGAGACATCTATGAATAACATGGTCAAACAATGCAGCTCTTACATTGTATGCTGTTTGAGTTTGATTGCAAAAGTCAACTCAAATGTGCATTTGTTGCGTCGCTATGCACAGTGACAAAAGTTCACGTGTGATCATCATCCCTGTGCTGAAAACTAGCTTGTTGTTGTTGACCATGGCAATTGTTGTCCACCTCGTTGACCAGCGACTTGCAACAAAAGTTGCATACCATTTGACTCGTATCATAGATTATCTTAGCTAATAAAGATCAGGGTTCGGTGGTGTGTGCAACATACTAAACCTAATATGTTTGTGGGAGCTGGAAAGATAGAGTATATGGCCTAACCCTTCGATGGCTTAGCAAATTTTATGATTAGGTTTCTGTATCAAATGTAATTTAAATCAAGTTGCAGTTCTCATAATCCGGAGGGTGGGTTCAATAATCATGGCATCCGCAATACAAGAGTTGACTACACTAACAATGGCGGATGTATACTTACTAAAGCCACAGACATGCAACCCAATGATATGGGAGGAGAGTATTGGAATGACTTCACTGCCCCAGTTGTGGACTATACTGAATATTATTATTATTGAACAATCTTTCGGTATATCTGGACTATATACATCAAGGCTAGACTGGAAGAGAAGAAATAATTGAGACATTAAGATGAAAAGATATTACGAGGAAGAATCATAATGAAACAGTACCAAAGCATTTTATTCATACATGGCTAGCTAGCTTCATGATTGTATACATTGAAGATGTATATATGAACTTCCTGTAAAATTATTCTATGCAAATGCAAGGCTCTAATCAAAAGAGGTGGTATTTCTTCACCTCTTCAAAAACAGTCTTCACCCACGAGAAATCAGAAGGAAAAGAAAAGGAAAATGAAACCAGCAAAATCATGAGAGGATAATAAATGAAGTGGCCGGGTCTGCAGCAAACATTATTTCTCTTGTTTTGCCTTCATGTTCTTGGTGAAGTCCTTTATTCTCCTCAGTGCAACTTCCAGTGTCTGCTGGCTCATATTAGCAAAGCACACCCTAAACCAGCCTGCTTCCGAACAGTGGCAGGAAGAGCCTGGGGATATGTTAAGCTTCGCCTCGTGCACTATCAAGCTCCAAAGTCTCAGCTCTCCTTCCTTGGTCGGCTCTTCGAGTAATGGTGCCAGATTCATCCAGCAAAAGAGCCCAGCATTCCCTGGCAAGCACTCGATCCCGGCATTCTTGAGACCTTCGGTGATGAAATCATGCCTCTTCTTAAGCCTTTCTCTATTTGTCTTCAGGTAGGTCTCAGTGAACTCTCTATCAGCCAGCATCGAAGCCAACATCCTCTGAGTCTGAGACGAGACTAATGTGAAGCTGGACATCCTCCTAGCAGCCGTCACCACTCTATCGTTGTACGAGTAAATTGCTCCCACTCTAAATCCAGGCAGGCCAAGATCCTTGGAGAGGCTATACACGATGTGGACCCTGTCGCAATCTTTGTAGCCCCGAGCTTCGACAATCTCCGCGACGCTGACGAACTCATCGGAGGAGAACACGGAGCCTGAGTAGATCTCGTCTGAGATCAAGTGGATGTCCTTCTGCGTCACAAAGTCTAATACCTCCTCAAGAACATGCCCTGTGGTCGCGGTGCCCAACGGGTTCGATGGGTTTGTGAGGAGAAGTCCTCTGACTCTAATCTTCATGCCTTCTGCCTTCACGTATGCATCTTCTAAGGCCTGAAGAGTTACTTGGAATCCATTTGAGCTGCTGCAGTGGACCGGAATGATACGAACACCAGTTCTCCATCTTAGATCTCTGTCAAACCTGGATTAGAAGTGGTTTTCCTGTTAACCTAAGTAGGCCGAGATTAACAAGCGGCACAGTGATGATTAAAGATAAGGTGGCT
Organism: Musa beccarii; assembly: GCA_024322285.1. Taxonomy (NCBI): domain Eukaryota; kingdom Viridiplantae; phylum Streptophyta; class Magnoliopsida; order Zingiberales; family Musaceae; genus Musa; species Musa beccarii. Next base: position 1,691,283 of record CM044399.1, read on the forward strand.
GTAGCTCTTACCCAGGATAATAAGGTGTTGGGATCAGCAAACAATCTCCGGGATCTGCTAAGATGAAGGTGAGTAGCTCGTTTGCGGCGGTTGCACCTGCGGTGAGGACGATGCGTTCGGGATCAAACTTTGCCCTGCCTTCTCTTATCTGCTCCATAAAAGTTGCCATTTCCTGCAGACAAAGTTGTCGCCGAGCGTGATTCTCTGAAACAATAACGAACGGATAAGCAACGCAATCGTTCCCAGGTTATGCCTCTTGCCTGTCTAAAAGCTTGTAGACCATGGTAATCTTGAAACAAAGCGTTTTCTCTGAAGCCGGAGATGCCACGTCCCCAGCCAGATGCTTCCGGGTGCTGCTCTAAATACTTCTCCAGTAGATCAAATGAAACCTGAGAAGGGCCACAAGGGCACGGTCAGGCAAGAGAAATGAAGACAACTTCTTATTATGCTAAAACGAGTATGCATCAGTAACAGCTTACTTGGTTCTCTGCCAAACCCATCTGAATGACCCCTGCAGGGTTGCTTGCAGCATCATAAGGGTCTTCATCATAAGCTTTCCAGCCGGCAAAGTAAGGGGAGTCCTCCCCGTGGGTGTTCGAAGTTGCCACTTCTGAGAGTGGCACACAGGACTCAGCACCCTTAACCATTTGCTTGGAAGTTCCAAATGAACTGATCTCCCTAGTTAGGGTTGCCGAGGGAAATGAACGAAGTCAATGCAGAGCCTCCCGAGAGAACTCCATATTTATGAGTGCCAAAAGGAGGCTCAAACTCTGAAACAAGGACATAAAAATGCAAGGCAGCCAATGATTGCCAAAGCGTCTGAAACAAGATCAAAGCCTTATCTTTCGGGACAGCTGTTGCCCTGCTGCTGTTCATTAGAAGCTTCCTCTTATCCCTCATTTCCAAGATAATTTTTGCCTAGAATTGGAGACAATGGTGTTCCCATTTCAACGCAATGATAGATCTGTGCATCGCGGAATATATCAATAAGATGAAGCATGCATGCTCCTCCTAAATGACCTAATGCCTGGGATAAAATTAAGAACCTAAACATAGCTTGTGGAGGTGTTAGGTCGTAGATTGCATGGGAAAAAAATCTACGTATCCTCGCAATAGATTAGGATGACAACAGAGAAGGCCACAATGGAAATCCACCACATGTTAGAAAATAGTTATTCTTTGGTCATAGGAAAAGATGTATCATCCAATGGCTCACAGTACATTCATTCAGTCTCTACAAAGCGTAGTGATATGTGATGCTTAGTTGATAGATAGATAGATGCCAGGCTTGAATCCATGTAATGTCATGAATGCAGCTTAATGTAATACCTCAACAGATCACTGCAGCATCATATGATGGCTGGATACTTCAATGTATGAAGAGGTAGGTGTACTCCAATATGTCATGCTGACTTCTATGGAGGTGATATTTGTGGTCCTTGTTAGGGTTCAGTCAACAAGAAAATGAAACAATACAAATCTCCCGAATTCAACCAGAAAAGAGTAGCAAACTGACACAAAGAAATATTATATTTAATGCCTAGATCTGCCCTTCTCAGAGAACCAGCTAAACCAATACCAAGTCATTGACTGTGAACCATGAGCAGTGGTTTTAATAGGGGCTGCATGATCCTCAACATCACTATTTTATGTGGCTGTTGTAAATATGCAACCTTCAACTCATTCTTTATCGAGGTCTGACAATTCTTAAGTTGTCTCAACACATTTATAGCCAGATGTATCTTGTTTGCCTTTATTTTTGTGCTCATCTCATGCTGCAACAATTGGCATCTCAACAACTGCGTTATCTAAGCTGGTATCTGTGCGGTCTATCTATGCTAATTAATCACTTTATTGGCCTGTTGATGCCTACAGCAATCAGTTCTGATGTCATGCAGTGATCTACTTGGATCAGAGGCTTGCCAAGATCTAGTTGGTGAAGTTTGATCATCAAGTGTTAGGATTATTAGGTTATGTTTTCGTCAGCCTTTATATAGCTGTCAAAACCAATGATGGTATACATGCTTTGTGGAAGGTATTGATGGCGATAATTGCATCCTTTTCATGTCGTAAGAAAACCTTTAAAGACAAAGTTTTCAGCTTGCTGCCTTGTACAATTCTCATCAATTGTGCGCATGAACAGTTTGGAGATAATGTAGCTCATGATCAGAGATGGGATCTTCACATAAATCTTTATATCCTTATTTATCTCAATAATTTTGCCTAGGAGATCTCTTGGGTGTGCATCGAATCAGACATTCTCTGTGCTGGAGGATCTGTTTGGCTAAATGTGAGAATCAAATCGAATGAGAGACTGAGAATAATGTCAGTGGCCTAAATAATTGGAGGAAGATGAATATGGACAAACATCTCATTCTAGCAAGAGATGCTCTCTCAATTTAGTTCATGAACTATGACCACTCGTTTATCTGCGGCTGAGCCAATGCAATCTCCATGGTTGCAAGAGATATAATCTAAAATAATGAAGGCACCGCCACCACCACCAACTGCCATTCGGAAGTGGACAAGCGTCTTAACTCTGGTTAGCAAATGAGGCATGAGAAGAAAGAAAGAAGAATACGAGCCAAGGATGGAATTAATCCAACACTGACATCCGTTCTCCATCTTGCTGTGAGCTAAATATCATCAGAACAGTTCTCCATCTTGCATCTCCACATTAATCGAAGAACAATTTTCCTGTGTTCACTGTTCCAGGAGCAACATCATAGAGTCTCCGATCACAAAACAGTTCCTAGTGCTGCCAAGTTTTGTGGCTTCTGCAGTTACTCTCTAAAGAAGGGCATCATACTATCTTCTGCAGTTACTCTCTAAAGAAGGGCATCATACTATCTTCTGCAGTTATTAGAAGATTACACTTATTTGTAGATTCCTATAATGTAGATGCAGTCAGTCTATTCAAAATACATGTCAAGCCAAAGCTACGTAGCCGCTGCGAGTTGCCATCACATTGGCTTAACCACTACGTACATGCCATTGCATGCATCGCAAGAACACTTGCAATTGCCCGAGCAGGCAGGAGAAGATTAATTGGTGAACGCGTGATGAATGGATGCTTTACGTAACTGGGAAAGATCTTGCGGACGTACGTCATTACCATCTCATGCAACTGCACATGCGATTTGCAAGATCACATGCACACAAAACAAAGACGCATGCAAATATTCCTCTCTTGTTGGAACGCATGAAGGCGAGCAAGGGCCATATGCTTGTTGCAGGCGTACTTGCCATGAAATCTGAAGCTGAGGCTTCGTATCGCTTCAGAATATTTATTGGGAGGAACAACGAATCTGAAGGAAATGTAGGGTTGTCGCTGTGCTCCTTCTTCCTCACGACATTTTGTATGCTATTGCATCAAATAATAGATTGACTTGGATTTTTCCTCTTCTTATAAACCTGGGATGTGTGGTCTCGTCGTAAGACGCGTTGTGGCGTAGAACGCCGTCAGAATCCTCATGCCCAAAGTGCATTATAGGTTGCTAAATGATCGAACGCAGCATCAATCTCAAAACCCAGCTAAATTTCAGCTCACAATTGCAGGTATGTTCTTAACAACTTGATTTGGAGTTGCATTAGTGTTCCGGTTACTTCTTGTGAGCTTTACATTTTGTTTGTGCCCCTTCTTTAGTGAGAACTTTACATAGTGAAACAAGATCTGGTGAACTGCATGGAAAAGAGCTGGGAAAATATAATTCAAATCATAATTGTCAATGATTTCAGTGGGAATTCAGAGCCTCATTTAAGTTGATGCTACACTGGAATCCGAAGCCCACGGATGAGAACGATGTAATCCGTACTTTGGGCTGTCCAATCGATTAGGTGCGCACAAGAAGTTATGTATTTTTCCTTGTCTTCTTTCATTGAATCCCAAGCTAGCTTGTTCTCTCTCCATCTCTTTCATTTTCTAGCATGTTTGAACTCAAAAACACTTTTTTTTTCTCAGTGGGGAATCAGAAACACTCTGAAGATTTCTTCAGAAGAAAAAGAAAACGTTTTGAGGAAATCTAATCAGATACTTGGAAATCTGTGTATAGTTTAGCTGTGCAGAACTGAAAGCCCACTGCAAGAAATTAGGAAGATGATTCAGTGTGGTTCTTCAGTCATGCCTTGCCTTCTGGCGAATGGAACACAAACCAAAGCACAGATATACCCTGTGAGAGGCAGGCAGCCATTTTGGCATCTCTGCATGGATGAGCACATCATACGCGCTTGTGTCTTTTGCCAGTTTGCACCACATTTTGATGCCATCTCTTTGTCAACAATCTGCACCAGTCTTACCACTTGTATGTGGACGAAAGGATCCAACTTCATGTTACCTTTCAGATGTAGTTTATGGCACAGAATCGATGCAGCAAAAGCAGACTCATAGACAATTCTTAGATTGTTCAGTAACTATACAGTTTAGAGGCATTGCACAATCCTCAACTGCTGATGGCTTGTGATGCTGTTCTGTATCTCAAGTATTCTCATCTTTCGGTGATCGGAATCAGTTCTTTGGACTTGTGACAACCCAAAAACCAATGCTGGGGGTCACAGATTCACAGAATCGATTCTTGATCATGGAAGCGTGGAGAACAATAGGCATGCATAAACATCACAAGCATTGTTGTGTACTGTGAACATCTAACAAGCTTACTGATGCTAATGAGTTTGCAGCTCACAAATTCCACGGTAGAGACGTAGTAACAGTGGCGAACTATTCATCCTGCATGGTGGATATGCCATGCTTATCCTCTCAGCTTGTTGGATGTTCGCCGCTGTTTGTGATGTTTTGGGTTATCATCATTTCAGATAAGACTGCAAGAAGTGAGTCCATGGAAGCCAGTTGCAGTCAAGTGGATCTACACATTATATATTATATTATGGGTTCAAATATATGCATGCGATGAGCAAAAGAAAAGGATTGCATCAAACCAAGTAGCAATGCGGCATGTCTGGTTTTATGCATCTCAATTATCAATCCAATATGAACTGAATCAGATTCCATGCGATCCACCAACATGTAGAACAGCAATTTGTGGATCCGTCGACATGCTAGCTAGCCATTGTAGCAACTAAGTGGTTAAGTATAATGCTTTGCTTCGACGCTATCATGATTATAAATTAATGATTTCACGGTGCTGTCAAAGATCTATAATTTCACCACGTAGAATGTTCCACCGCAACACAGATCCCATTTAAAGAGAATGGATATAGCATTTTTTACCACATCATTAGCATTAAGATTTGTATGAGTGGGTTTGTTGTCAGCACTCAGCAATGGAAATCTCTGGAGTGACACCCGAGCCTGCTGCGTTATATATTCCACCGCACCAATGCGCACCGATAGGGAGAGAAGAAGAAGACAGCCGAGTGGTTGGAATATGTTCTTCGTTTCTGTGTACCCTCGTAATTCCATGTTTTGTCTTTCTTTTATGTTGTTTCGTTTGAAGGAGAATTTATGAGCCATGGATTGATGAATTCAGAGGCTGCTTCTTCTTCTTCTTCTTCTTCTTCTTCTTCTTCTTCTTCTTCTTCTTCTTCTTCTGTCTCTATTTCTTGCGTTGTATGAATCCAAAGGTTTCTCTGTTTCATGCTCAAGCATTCCTGTCGAGCATCTAAACACACGACAAGATTTCTTCAGTTGAATCAGCAAACAGAAGAAGAAAAATCCCGACTTTGGTTTCGGCATGGTTTGAATTCTCAGACTGCAAGTCCTCTTCTCGGTTGATTCCTCTGCAGCACAAAGCCGGCCAAGCACAAGAAAAAGGAAGGAGAACTGCATCGAGATCTCAGTTTTGGGGAGGAGACACCGGCTGTGGCTCTTCTTCTTCCTCCCAATAATGCAGGATTCGACGGCGTCGGCGGCAGTTCAAGCGGCAGGACCTCGGTTTCCCGAGCAAGAGCAGAATCTGAGGTGCCCCCGGTGCGAATCCACCAACACCAAGTTCTGCTACTACAACAACTACAACCTCTCGCAGCCGCGTCACTTCTGCAAGAACTGCCGCCGCTACTGGACCAAAGGCGGCGCCCTCCGCAACATCCCCATCGGCGGCAGCACCCGGAAGAACTCCAAGCGCTTCAACGCCTCCTCTTCGTCCTCTGCTGGTTGCAGCATCAAGCGATCCAATCCTCCTACGCCCCTGCCTCACCTCCCTGACCTCCCCAAGCCCGAGCCCTTCTCTGTTCTCTACCCGCCTCTCGACCCCGACCGCCACTTGCTCGACATGACGGGAAGCTTCAGCTCGCTGCTGTCATCCGACGCGCACTTGGAAAGCTTCCTGGGCAGCATCCATCCGGCGGGCGGCGGTTGCGCTACGTCGTTGCCGAGCTCGAGCAGCGTGACCCGTTGCGGCGTTCGCGTTCAGGGGACGGAATCGCAAAGCCCGACCGGCGACATGTCGACGCCGCCTGTGGAGAACGTCGAAAGACTGGAGACCGATTCCGAGTGCTGGTCTGCGGGGTGGACGGATCTTGCCATCTACAATCCAGGTTCAAGCATGCAGTGAAAGAAGATGACTCGCAACATAAAACTACAAAGATCACACTTTTTCTTGTTCGCATAGTCTTCTTTTAATGCAATTTAATAGATGTGTTCATACAGACAGACACAGAGTTATGGAAATGTGGTGATGAAGAGATGGATTTCCAGGTTCCTTTTCCCTGCCTAATCTGTTCGATCTTAGTGAGATTGGTTTTGAGAGGGCTTGTGGATTATGTGTATGAGCATTTGGTTTTGCATTGGTACTCTGATTTCTTCAGAGAAGAATGTGGATGGCTATTTGGTTCACAGATTAATGGAGTGAAGGACAACAATCTCCAGTAGAACAGCCAGTGACTGATGCATTTAGAGTCATATCCTGCTGCTTCTGCACCAACAATAATGGCTAATATGCTTGGGTCGATGATAGCTGACTCACATAGTCATACAAGCAATATCATTATAACATGATCCTGCAGGCACTGCACATCAATCCCCATAATTAGATATCAACATTGTTTCATATGCCAACAATTGAACAAACTGGAACAACATTGTTTTATCTCATCCCACTGCCATGAAGAAAGCTCTGATTAGATACAACTATAGAGAAGGCATTAGAACGACACTGGCATCAAATTTCCTTATGTTTTCTTGATCTTATTCAATGTCCTCCATGTGTGAGGCATCACAGTTCTCTTGACAAGAAATGGTGACCAAGGGTCAAGAATCTTTGTTGTGCCTCCTTTTTCTTCTTTTGCCTGGTTCTTCTTCACTATGAAGAACCTGAAACTGAAACCAAGAACAAGCTACCGAAAGAGTTAAGCATCCTCGCAAGCTGACATAAGATTCTTGAGAAAGAAAGGATGAAATGCCGCATGCATGCTTGATTATGTTAGGAGAAGGCAGAGAGGATCCAGGAACACCAACAAGGAGACATCCATGCCAAAGCTGGGTTTTATATTGGCTCAGAAATAAGCTGCATTCACATGATGAGCATAGAAATGGATTCAGAGATTATAATTGCCTTGTAATATTCACAAGCTGTAATGAAAGTGCCGGTCAGATTCACAGATATGAATTGCTAGATTCTGATCGAACAATTCGGTTCAAATTTGTCATTGAAATGGGAACATCCTATCAACTTTTTGTCTGCAGAATACAAGATCATGAAATATAAGTTTAAGTTGGGGTTCTGATTACATGCATCGAGGTAAATCTGTGAACATGGCTTTGTGATACGAGTACAGCAGCACAAATGAAGCATCCACAGGGTGAGCATGCAACATCACACTGAGAAATGGGAATCACATCCATCAATCCAACAATTTCTGATGTTTACAGATGCATAGGCCTAAAAAGGCTGAGATTATGGTGACAAATCGAAGAGAGGAGGAAGATGCATGATAAAAATACCTAAAGGAATCACCACCACCCGTACACCACCTGGGTGCATCTGTCCTTGAGCCACCTGAAGCTGCTCCTCAAGCTCCCCTTCATCTTTCCCTCCACAGCGTAGGCCTTGTATCCCGCCACCCTTTTCTTCCTCTGTAGCTCGGGGTCGCTGAGGCTCCATCCACACCTGGAGGAAGAGGAGGCAGAGGCGCTCTTCCCCTTCTTGAGCTTGATATCCTTGGGGGCCTGGTTGCTGCCGTGAGAGGAGGCATAGGACGCGCTGTAGCACCTGAGGTCATGAGGGCCAGAGAGAGTAGGCTGAGGCCTGCTCTCATAGACCTCCGTCTCCATCCTCCCATCCCCATAAGACCTTGACCTGTAATCCTCCATGGAACCAAAGAAGAGACCTTCTGCCACTCTCTGATGTATTAATAGAGATTGGTGTTGGAGAGGATCTGCCTTCAGAGTTTCTCAAATGGGAGAAAAAGCTGAGCTTTTCTTCTTCTTCTTCTTTTTGCTGCCGCTGCTGCTTCACTTTACCATCTTTTTGTTGTGCGTTCTGAGTCAAAGGAAGCAAAGTGGGGTGATGAAGGGAAGGTGGTACAAACAAACAGATGCTCTGAGAGATTATACCGGAGTTGTTGCCCATGATTTCCGGCATGACATCAAATGAGCTCAAATTTCTGGTTAGTTGCATGTTATAGTTAATCAAACGTGCTTCATTTGACTGGAGAATCTAATCCAATTGTCCTTTTCTCAGGCAAATCTAATCTAGTTGTCCTTGTTCTGGGATTTCTGTAGCTAGAAAAATCTACTATGTTATAATACACAATTTAGCAAGCACAAAATGTGGTAATAATCAACAGGTTGACAGCCCATTTCATTTACACAAGAGAATGCCACAACACTGGGCTTCAGGACTTTGATTGACTGAGAGGAACAGTGACATGCTTGTCCTGCTTGGCTTCTCTGACTACTTGCACATGGATTTGTTATGTGCCCACATCACTGGTCTGGCCATTCATGTCCTGTTTCTTCTCTATTGTGGTAGGCAAGACTAATGCTTGTCCTCTGTCTGCCTTGGCACCGTGAGAGAGCACGAGTGTGGACGTCCAACCTTGTCTCCTCCCTTCATTGATGTGGATGGTCTTTTCCTATGGTCTTCTCTGATCTTTATGGTAGAAGGAAGAAACGAAGGCTTCCGGTGGTGATGCATCACAAGCAAGACCAAATGGTTCATGCCTTGAGTTCACAGTCCGGATTTACCAATCAAGATCACTTGGATGAAGCTCATAATTGGACGAGTCGAATTCTTTTGCTTCGCACGCAAATGAGTGATCGACAACTAAAAGTACGAATGATATTTATTTCAGGAATGGAAAAAAAATAAAAAGAAAAATTCAAGTGCTCTGTGATCGTTCACGAATCGCAAAGCATCACGTTCGTTAATGCAATGACCTTCTACCGCTTAGCGTGATCGCTAATATATTGAACCGTCACGTCCTTCGCTGTTAGATTTGTGAGCGTTCGCGAATCTCAAAGCTTCGTGTGTGTAACCACGACTGCTTGATCACATGATCCCAGTTTTTTTGAACCGGTGTGTGATCGTCCGCGAATCTCAAAGCACCGTTGTTTGTGTCAAATCAAGAACCCCTCCAAGTAACATAATCGGCCTTTATATTGAGTCATCTTTCACCGTTAGATTTATGGGCTTTCACGCATCGCAAAGCAGAGGGTTCCCCGACGAACTATTTATAGACCCCTCCCTCCCTCGCTCTTGAACAGCCGCTCCTTGTGGTCTCCGATCCGTTGGGAGGCGACCCGATCCATCTGGTCCTCGTCTCCCCCATCGCCTCCGGATGGTAAGAAGTCCCTCTCGATCTCGATCTCGATCTCGATCTGTAATCTTGTTCACCTTTCCGCTCTCGAGTTCTTTTAGGGTTCTTGAGATCTTGAGGGTTTTGAGATCTCCCGTGTTCTCTTTTCTTTTTCTTCGCCTCATTCTTCTGATGGAATCGTGTTAGGCACCGAAACCCGTGACGAGCCCCGTCCCCGTCCAGTGGTACCCGGCGCTCTCCGCGCTGTTGCTCATCGGCGGCCTCTTCTTCACTGCCTTCTTCTTTATGTAAGCCCTCGCGTAGACCCCTCTTTTTCGTCTGTTTCTTGATTGCTTTCTTATTGATGCAACCTGTCTTGATTTCTTCTTGTCTTGATGTTAAACTATAATGTCTCTCTGCATCACGCTTATGCATTTGGAGTCATTAATCAAAGATTTGAGAGAAATATGAGAGCACTGGACCAAGTGTACCAAAATTAGTAGAGAGAATTGATTATAGGTATACGGCTACAATCTTTCGCCGATGATGGCTTCGCATACCATAGGGTAAATATCCTAATCTAGCAAAGGATTTACAGTTAGATGTTTATTATTGGATCTTGTTTGTGCTGCCAGCTTTCATGGAATGCGTTGTGCGCTTGTTGTTGACTGAGAGGCTCTTTGTATTGTTTGGCTGCAAGATTTCTTTAGGGATCTTTATCAGATATTTTCTGAAGATATATAATTTGTAGAGCCTTACTTAGTTTCTTGGAGAACTTGTGAAACCTAACATATGATCTTTGCCTTGATTCAACAATATGACAAAGTGAAAAAAGATTTAAGTGGATTTTCCTCTGATTTCAGTACTTAGTCATCATTGTAATCAGATAGATATCACCTCAGTCACATATGAAATGTATAGATTGATCCTTTTCTTATAGAACCAGTAGATTCATATGGACCCAAATTTTATTTTATGTTACTTATTATGTATACAACCCAGTGGTTCTAGTTGCATTTCTGTCATTCGGCAGCGCTGTAGTGAAATATTATTTCGCTGTTATGGTGCTGCAAGAGTGTGATTTCACATCCATTCCCTTTGCTGTTCATAATTTGTTTGTTCACTTGCTAATCTTAATTGGAAGCTCCACAAAATCATGTAAACCGCTCCTTTTAGTCTTCATTGTGTTTTTTCTTGGTGATTTTGAAAAGAATGTATAGGAGTTATTCAGGTTGCTATTGGCATATTATATTTTTGTTGGATTAATTTATTTCTTGGGAGAATGACTAACCAAGTTACTCAGAGAAAGGCAATTGTGTTGAAGATATTAAGGTCATAATCGTCAAGTAAAATTGCTGGTAATCAAGAATATGATCAGCTGAGATTTAATGTTAAACTTGTAGCATCCAGATCTTCCCAAGGGAAAACAGGAATGGAATGTGATGCTAAGAGTTGGTGGAATTCGATGACGTTTTGGATAGACCTGTTTTGAGGTTTTTGTTGTAAGATGAATCTGAATGTTCTATTAGTGAGAGCAGCGTTGTTGTGCTCAGGGTGGCAATTGCTTTTGCTTCCTAATTCTCTTAGGAACTACAGTGGGATATAATGAAGTTGGCTCCCGCTCCCTAATTTTCAATCCATGGACTTACAAAGATATAAAGGAGGTAGTAGCATAATTTGTAATTTCCCATTAGTTTTACTGAGGAATTTAATGGTGGGTTGGATTTGTACGTAGGGACAACTGAGTTTCTACATGATCCATCTGATTAAAGGACGACTATATATGACTTGTTGTGTCATTGACTGTACTTAATTATAGGATCAGGACTTCAGTCTCTTTGAATCAGGTCATGGCAGATGGTACTTCAGCAACTGTGTGCCTGTGGACTAACAAGTTCCCTGATGAGGTGCTCCCAGGATGATGTTTTTGGGTTAGATCCACACTAACAAGTTCCCTTGGGCTTGTTTCCTTGTGGGTTGACATTAGACAAGGACATCAAACCATTTCAGTAGGGAAGAATACAATGTCCCCCAGTAGTTCCACATTGCTAGTTGAGTAAATATATTTAGCTAAGATGAGACTACTGTCGCATAAGATATCTTCAAATGCAACGTGGTTGATATCTTAATATTTGATTTTGGGACTGCAGTTCAGAGGATGGAACAGAAATTCCCCTATAATACTTTCATGTTTAGGTTTTGATTTTCAATTCTTATTGGGTTTGCCTTTCTGATCATTGCTATTAACAAGAAATCTTGCTAGCACATATCTTCAAAGATCAACCTTGCCATACCTTCAATTTCATATATCTTTAATTTTCTAACCAGGTGTTACAATTCAACACTTCAGAGACCATATTGGAAATCTTATTTGTGGATCTTATTAGCTGTATGGTTTTAGAATATAATCAGAACCATACTTGTATGAAATCGAAGCATGCAATTGACAGATTGGTGTATAAAGGAGATTTCTACTTATTAATTAAAAATGCACAAGTTCTCCTGGACCCTGGTTCTTCTAAGAGTTTGTGAATAGTGACCAGTATTCTGTTCAAATAATGAGGTTACGACACATTGAAGTGAACTAGCTTTTTTTGGTAACAGTATAAAGTTCATCCATCTTTGAATTGTTTGTCTTCCCAGAAATTTATTTCTCATGCAAATTCAGAGATTGTGTATATCACGAGTTGGATTTGTTTGATTGAAAGAAACATTCAGGGTGAGAGGTATTATTACATGGGAGTAACTGTAGTCCACAAATAGCCAATGTTAAGTGTTAAGAACAGTTTGTTTGTATCAAAAACAAACATATTTTATTTTTATTTTTTCTTCAATAATGGACCAAAATTAATTTTTTAAAACCTATTATGTACTTTGTATCAAAAACACATGAAAAGTTTTATAAATACATGAAAGCACATGCTGCTATATTGCCCAAAATACAGGAATTAATAACCAAAGAATTTGCAAATACATGGATTTGATCATGATTGATGGGGCAAACTACTATCATAGGAACAAATGTCATGTTGCCCCAGGAAGGTGGATACAGGTTCATGATTTCATATTTTAATTTTAAAGAACTCACGAATGATAATGGCATCTATATTGATAGATTTACATGCTATTATTGAATTATTCTTGCAATAGTTGTTTTGACTAGGTTACTGAATTTACCTTCCGTAATGGACACTGTTGCTATAGTAGGGTGAGACGCCCTCATGCATGTGGGGTAACACCATGCATTTTACATTGTACAAATTTCTCTAACATCAAGATATCCTATCAATCTCATATGGTGGAGACCATACCCAAGGGTTGCAACATGGATTAGTGTTGCATTAGGGGATTTATGGTTGAAATCAAATGACTCTGTGATTGCCTGACATACATCGCTCTCCCTATCTGGCCTATAACAATTATCAACCATTAACTCCTATTGAAAGAGTTAATGGTTGGCCTCCCATTAACCTAGTGAGCCCAAATTATTAGTTTAAAATTCTAAAACTCATCTTAACAATAGTGGATCATTATGAGTCAATTTCAGTCTTTACGTACTTCCAATGTGAGACCAAATAGCATAATGCATGTGAGGTCTGGTCTGATGTTGGTTCTATGTGCCCTCTAGCTCAGCCCACAAGTAATTCTTTCCTTTTTCTGGCCACCCACCGTCCCATGAGTCACACGACTCGGTTTGTCCACTTGTGGTGTGGAATTTTGGTTGGGGACTTTCATTCTCTCTTGCTGATGCATGGCACATTTCAGCTATGAAGCTACTTCGTCCACTAGGAACCGCAGCCTAGCGAAGGAGGTTGTGATTGCTGCTGTGGCATCCACTTTCTTGGTAATTTAAAAGTGACAGACGGTCCTTTCTTCCGTCAATTATTAACCGGTGAGAATGATTCAACTGATCAATGGGTCCTCGTCTGCTGCAGGGTTTTGGATCTTTATTCCTGCTCCTTGCTACTGGGGTCTACGTTTAATTCTTGGTTTATTGGAACTTGGTCATGCATTGTCGATGAATATGAGCAATAGACTTTTTTAGTCACCAAGTAGTGCAGAGACTTGTTATGGTAGTTCCGTAACTCATGTTTTGTTGTTTTCTTTTCTTATTATTGTTATTTGATTTCTTTTGGAGATGTTCAAACGTTCCGGAGCTTAGGCGGACAATACTTTTGTTTATATTTAGTTCTTATTTTCAATTGCAAGCCTTATTTGTAAGACTCAGTGACACATGGATAGATTGGCTTGAAGTCAATCGAATAGTTGTAACTTCGGCAGCTCATGCAACCCATGCATTAGAGCGAGTATTTGATTTCTTTTACGTTGTTTCTGTTATTATATTGTTTGTCCACCGTATCACCTTGTAGACTTTTACTGTTATTATATTGTTTCTTCATTCTTGAGCTATGGGTAACAGATGGTCATGTCAAGCAGTCATGTAGCAAGCAATCTTGGCCAGCTCATGATTAAACTATTTTATTATATTTAAACTGAACTGTGCGCAAATGGTTTTGTAACATCTGAATAGTATAATACAAATAGAAGACGGTGCAGCTGAAGACTGCTTGGATTCTGCCAGATTATATATAATGTCATGAGATTATTTTATTTAGGGTTCCGTCAAGTGTCCTGCTGCTCATTTTGCCTTGGGTATTGCCTTGGGTATGAACACTTCTCTGCAAAGGTGCAGACTTCCTTGCCTCAAAGACCAACGAGAACGAAGAAAAAGAGGAGATAGGTGAAAGACATCACGTCTGAACAGAATAGTGGACAGCTCTACAAGTAGCACTGCACTTACTTTTTACTGATTGTAATACAAATCCAATGCCGGCATCCCCATTGCCACAGGAATCATATCCCAAAAGCATTCATCGTAATACAAATTCAATGTTCTTCCTCGCTCTTTCAGAAAACTATCATGGGGAATGTAATGGAGATGAGCAGCCATGAGAAAGTGATGATGACGAGGAAGATAATGTGGTGGCCTGCTGTAACCAGAAAACTAGTCTACTTTAATAGAATTCAAAAGAAGAAGAAGATGAAGAAGAAGAGGAGGAGGTTCGTAGGAGTTGACTGAAAGAGAGGTGAGATCACACCTGGATCCTCTTTGAATGCAAGAAAACACCATGAGTGCTCACTCTCTCCTGTCAACCTCCACACAAACACACACACACACACACCACTACACCAATAGTTGACTCTCTCCTGTCAACCTCCACACACACACACACACACACACACACCACTACACACATAGTTGACTCTCTCCTGTCAACCTCCACACACACACAGTTGTAAGCCTTATTAGGTTAACGTTTTTAAACAATTATTGCTATCATGTGTATAGATGCGTTCACAACAGCCTTCAAGAATATATTTATGCATTCCGCTTCCAAAAGAGTTCTGGCCTTCCTAGGAAAAGGCAAACAACAAAATATTCCTTGTACTTGCAACTTCCAACCATTGAGCATAATTGTCATAATATTACTACCTACTTTTCCTCCTCTATGGATAATACCTTTATCAATTTTTTCATCTGGTTGAACAATAGTTCCAAAATACATAAAACATTTACTAATACAAATTTTTTTGTCCATCTATCCTAGCTGCAACATCAGTTCCTCCCTTATTATTACTAAAATTAGATTTATATACTTAATTTTATTACTAAAAACTAGTATTTTCCTTTTCTCTTTTCTTATCTAATACGTATATCCAAAACCATCAATCTACACTGATTCACCCATCTTTTTTTAGCAAATCTAATTTTATACATGTTGTTACAAGTAATTTTATCAATTTCGTGAAAAGAAAAGTCTATTGGACTATGATTGCATCCCGCCCTTGTAAGCAATCAAATGCTCCTCTCTCCTTGAAGTGAATATCAATTATCATGAGAGCATAAGATATAGCACAAGCTAATATCTATCCATCCTCTTTGTTCCTCTCCTATCTATAGGCCTCATCCACTTATTTATATTCACCATGGTATTCGTATATGATCGATCATTCAAATATACCTCAGTGATTAATTTTCAAATTAAAAGTATCCCTTAAAATATTTTATTTAAAATTTTCTCAGAATTTTCTTTTGGTGTAATCATATAGTTCAATCTTAGGTGCACAAGTACTTATTTACGTTTAAAATATCTTATTCTAATGCAAATTTTAATGCTATAATTCTATCCCCAACTTTCTTTACCTCCACAACATTATCCATTTATCCTTAAGATCCTTCTCTACAATAATACCTACACCAATTCTATATTTGACTATTAATATACAAAAATTTTATATTTAATAATATCAATCCCCTTATATTTTTCTTCAACCCACTTAGCCTATTATAGACATATTATGTTAAATTTTCCTTTTAGCATCTAATATTAAACCTAACCTGTCCTGAAATTTTCTTATGTACCATATTGTCAGTCGAATTTTATGTTTTGGACTAACTACTTTACCTGCACCTGTATAAAGCAATAATGGGAAAATCCTTTCCTGTTTTGCATCATATCTGGATATTAATATGGCGGATTGCTTCCAACCAATCTCCTGGTCCATTTTTTCGCATTTAGAGACACCCCTGTGGTAAAATTGCCTTGTGTCACTTCTAGATAACATTCCTATAGTAAAAACAATTTAGATCCATACTAATGAATTTTGATGCAATTTTACTGGCTGTTAGTGGGCCTAATATAACATTCAAGCTTGAGATTGGCAATTTACAGTAGTTATCAACTTAATCTACTTTAAAAAATGCAAAGACCTCCAACAAAAAGGATGAGAGAAAGAACAAGCAAAAAAGCTATAGAAGAATTCCAAGGCATAATACATGTGGTATTGTGGAGATACCAAACAAGCACTTGAACGGATCAATTTTCTAGAAGAAACAAGAAAGCTACAAATCAAACTCTACCGACTATGTCAAAATTGTCAATTTAATGTGAGACATGTCAGCCATATTATCTGAACAAAGGTGTTACTAAAATGCAACTACTATAAGAAAGTAAAGAAACACTCGGACTTATTTATTCGGTTCAGATTACCTCACATGTAATGCTAAAGAACTTGAAGTACCTTGAGTTTTTCACATAAAATATTGAAATGTGAAGCTCCACTTGATTATTTCCATCGAATTCCACTCCTACTCGCCTCTAACAAGGTTATATATATATGTTCAGTATTTGTGCAAATGCATAACAACATGTATTAACACACAAGAGGAAGTAAAGCAAATTCCACATTTTTCCTTGCGGTAAATTTTTTGGTCACTTGAACTATGCATAGTGAAGTATATTACTGTTCATTATAATCCGGTTGCTCGATACCACTGGGAAATATTACTATGCTGAGGTTGAGATTTAATTAAGCTCCCAAGCTAACAATAAGAACAAATTAGCCAACCAACTACTTGATCGAATTAAAATAGGCAAACCCACACTTTGTCGTACAAAATTATTAGAACCCATAAATTGCCTAGCAAACAACTCAGAACTTTATTTAAATGGGAAAGGTACGAATTTGCTCTAGGGTTCTGAGTTCCAATGTCTCTTTGGCGTATATGTATCTCAGAGATAGAGATATCTATCCGAAATGAATCAGAGATGAATGATTTGAAGGCTGTCTCCTTGGTTGCACGGGCTAAGCATATAATTGATGTGACATTTATTAACACACTAGCCTTCTAGATCTTTTTTGTATAAATCCTTCTCTAAATTAAAAGTTTCCCTGGATCAAGACATTCACATCAATTAAAGGGATGATATCAAATCCATAGCCAATTACAAGACGCTGCATCATCTACCAAATATCTTTCTTAGTTGAAACTCGTGCTTGCTATAAAAAAGCAATTTAGGTGATTTTATAGCAGTTTTGCTCCAAAAAAGCAATCATATATGTTAATCATAGCAAAGCTTAACAATAAATAAACATCAGCATAAAGAATTTAATCATTATTCGCAAGGGGGAAAAAACCTATTTATAACTTATGCATGAAACAATAAACAACTTACTTAGGAAGCATTCACTTTCCCCAACAGAAATATCCTTTGTCAGTATGACCTCGCATTTCAAATACTAGTTTCTCTCTTGTAGCATATTTCAGATTATGCCCTTATCATATATCAAACTGTGAGTTCTCATCAAGCAAGTGATTTAGATATGTCTACCAAAACGTATTCATTAACCGATGGCCGTTTAGTTCCAGAAAACCCGTCTGAGTGTGAACATTAATGGCATTTCTTGTTGAAAGAGAGTTTCATTCTGATGACCATGCAAGAACTATTCCCGAATCAGAATCCGTTCTGATTCCTTATTTGTGTATGCAAAGGGTTGGAAGAAATTACTAGTCAGTAACTATTTTATCACTTCTTGCATCCGACATTAGAAGGATCATAAACAAACAGCAGTTGCTACCATGTCTCATGCAATGACCATCTTGAAATAAAGATCTGTTCTATGCTCAGGCAAGGCTGGCAGTTCCTTTTAGGTTTAAATTCGTAAGTTAACATTTCACCGGCTACAACACCTTAAATGCCCTCTTTCCGTGATCCAAGATTCGAGTTCGGATCCCTTCAAATCAAGTACGGAGCTCAATGGAGAAAAAAGAGCCATGCAAGCGAGCACAAATTGTTGGGAAATTACGGCTTCTTATTGTTGTTGTTCCCAATAAATCAAGATTCAAGATCGCGAACTCGAAATCGTGAGTAAGGAGGAAACCCATAAGAGAAAACGGGAAGAGGACGGATCTCACCGCGACAAGAAGTCGGGATCGGACGGGAACCAGGCACTCCGGAGAACAGCCCCGCGATCGGAGCGGAGGAGAACCCCATCGAGGACGCCAACGACTACGAGCACAGCGGGCCTCGACTCCGGGCTGCCGCCACTGCCAGCCTCCCCTGGCGTCGAGATTCTTGGGTCGGAAGGTGTGGAGGGATTCCTCGCGCGGTCCCAGCGTAAGCCGGTGCGATCCGCCGGGGCGGCAGAAGAAGGAGAATGTGGCGGGAGGGCGCGGGAGGGCGCGATCTAGGGCTTTTTGGGTGGAGGCGGTTTCCTCGTCTTTCTTGATGAGGTCGTCGTCGTCGATGTAATGGGATGAAAGGGAAGTGGCGGGATGCGGCGGCAATTCGGTCATTAAATAGCAACTGCAACAAGTCGAATGCGGTAGTCGAGAAGTTGAAACGTGAATCTTGATGTCTTCTGGGAAAACGCGAATCATAATGCATCACGGCCGGACGAGCTGCGGAGAGCGACAAGGAAGGGCAATTCCGTCACTTTATAATAAAATATTAATAATATTTGGGATTTATCCCTCATTTTGTCCTTGTTTCTGCCAAATTACATTTAGAATTGCATGTTTACTCAAATCATTAACGAAATACAATTGTAAAATTGTTTTTCTGTGATTTAACTACATTGATTCTTATCAGAATTAAATTTATCCTTTTATTAATTATAAACAAAAGAAAGCTTCAGTTGAAATAATGGTGAGGTATTCTAATAATCCATCAGGATATATATTTGAAATAATAATCAGAAATAATCCATAAATACTTGAAAATTGTAATGATACTGGGAAAGAATCAGGACATATTTGATTCATTATCATCATATATGTCTTATATTCTGAATGGCTTCTTCCTTTTGTTCAGGAAGTTTTCTTATTTTTCTTACTGCTTGGTACTATACATATATATCTCAGACCTGTCCAGCTAATTATAATTTAACAGGCAACATGGTTTCATGAAATTGATTTATGTACTGTGAAGCCTTCACTTATAATAAATTCATCTGAATGTTGTCTCCTGCTGGATTCAGGATGACAAATCTTCTGACATATTGCATCCTCTGGTAACACAGACTCTATGATAGCAGAATTATAACTCTTCCTCTAAAACATGTGAGGAGCGGTATAGCATTTGGAGCCGAAGAAGAGAGATCTTTATCCACAGCTCTAACACAGCAGACAGCAAAAGATAGAGAGAGCTAAGACCACAGTTCTACTTTTCGCTGCGGAAAGGCACATCCAGAGAAGATGAGCCAAGCTTGGTCAGGAGGCTATTCCTGACCCTTCGCCTGCCCTATCAATAAATGCCTTTTGGCAAATAGCCAGAGATGCCCTACGGAGGGCTCTCTTCGTATCTTACATCTCTGATTAGTTGCTGGCACGTAAAGATATATATCTTTCTTTTTCCCTGTGGGATTTATCAGACACTGTTTGCAGCATCTTGGAATGTTATAAGCTGTTGGGTTCTCTCATGAAGTAGTGTGGCGAGGAGTCACGTGAATGCCTTTCAGCTTTCGTTGTTCTTGTTTACCTCGTTAATGGAAGTTTTACCCCTTCCACACTGAGTTTTCAATCCTTTTTAGCTATGGTGGCTCATTTGTTTGTGTGCGACCATTGCACTCTGTGGTACAAATCATAGCCCACCTGCGCTTGTTTGCCCTCCTTCCTTTCTCACCATGTCTCCCTTGGACTTGAACCAAGTGTGTGTCATCCCTACAGAAGAGGGAGGTCACCTCCCTCCCTCCACACTAGCAGCAAATCCTTCTTCTTCCTTCTCATGTCCAGATCTCTTCAGCGTCCGCCACGACGAAAGAGGAGGCTTCTGCATCGGCCATCGCCTCCATCAGCCACAGCAAGAGGTAACGTGCTTTTGCACCACAAGCACACCTCGTGACCTTGTGATCTTTGATGGCTCATGATCATAACACCGCGTTTCCTTCCTTGTTGTAGCCCGAGGAAGAGTTCCAAAGAGCTGGATCAAGCGATGAGTACATGACACAACGTCCTGCTGACCCCGGCGAAGACATTACGGGAGAAGAACCGGCGAGGCCTGGTAGATGGATGTCGCTTAAGATGTGCCTTGTGAGGAAGACGGTGAATTCGACTCACATCGTGGTAAGCGAACCGAGAGGAAACGGGCTAGTTTCTGAGTTTGGTACATTCTATCAAAGTAGCAGCTCTCCCGGTGGCATCATCAGAGTCTGCAGCGATTGCAACACAACCAAGACTCCTCTGTGGAGGAGTGGACCTCGTGGCCCCAAGGTGAGCACCTCTTGATCTACTAAACGACCATCTACATCTCTCTCTCTCTCTCTCTCTCTCTCTCTCTTCAGTTAATAGCATCGCTCTCTGTGGTGCAGTCGCTCTGTAATGCGTGTGGAATTCGACAAAGGAAGGCGAGGCGAGCGATGGCAGCAGCGGCTCTAAACGGCGGACTAATCCCGGCTGATGCTCCGTCTCAAGTGCGAAAAGAGAAGGAATTAGATGTCGATCGAACTCTCCCCTTCAAGAAACGGTGCAAGGTTGACACTGCCAGCAGCATGACTGCGACGAAGCTTTGCTTCGGTGAAGCTAAACTAAGCTCGAGCAGGAGCTCTGCAATCAATCAAGTATTCCCGCAAGAAGAGAGAGATGCAGCGATACTGTTGATGGCTTTATCATGTGGCCTTATTCGCAGTTGAGCTCTTTTGTATCAATGAAGTATATATTTGTGATGGTGTGAATGCTATTTACGTAAGTGTTTGCCAAGTGATAAGCTTGTGGAAGAAACAAGCTCTGTGGGAATTCTAATGGACTATGCTTGTTCCCGAGGAAACCTAATGGTGTCTTGGTATGATGTCACATCTTTCTTTCTCACGACAATGATTCATGGATTTGGAAGTAATTTGCTGCACAAACTGCAAATTAGTATCGAGCTACAAGAACTCTTGTTTGTCAGTATGGATGAGAGAGCAGGCATTCAGTCAAACACTGAACTAGAGAACTTGTATTCATTTCATGAACAAAAATCAATAAGCAAAAGCATAAAGGAAGCACAATCCAAGCACACACAGATCCATGCACTGATATGCTATGAAACAGATGATAAAAATAGTGGTTGGAATGTCTGAATGCCACCTTATACTGACATGACTAGTGTTCGTGGTTGAAACAATGGCAAATTACGAGCATTGCATGATGCCGACCACCCGTTCGACGCAGTGAACATAGAGGACTAGTTGTGCAAACTTAGTCAACTCCTGTTCTCTGTCCGCGGACCGTGGGGTCAATTGCTAAAGGACGCTGACCTCCTGTTCAACTTGGACATCCCTCTCGCTCTCTTCAGAGCCACTGCAAGCTTCTTGATCTCGGCCTTCTCAGGAATGTCGCCTCCTCCGAAGTCCCTCGCCGTATCCTCTCGAGAGACCGTTTTCTCGTATCCGTAGGGTGTTCCAACCTCTCTCCCGCAGCACCCATCCTTCTCCTTCCCTGCTTCTTCAAGGTCAAGTCTTTGGATAAAAAAGGATGGCCTGGAGGAAGCCTGCGACCAAGCATCGTCGTTCTGGCATCGTTCGTCGGCTCCGGCATCGATCCTGCCTGATTGATTGGCTGGGTTGAGCTCCCCCGTTATGCTCGACGAGAGGCTACCATCGGAGTCTCTTCCGATCATGTCATCGATCGAACAGGTGAAGACGGATGCCCTCCTCCCGGAGCTGCTGCCGCTTGTTGGAGTTCTTGGAATTCTGTCAGCAGCCGGAGGTTTGTGGCTACCGGTGTCTTTCCCCAGCACTAGCTTCTTGAGTTTACTGAGAAACTTCATCTTTTTCGGATTTCTCTGTCTTGTCGAGGAGGAGACGTCGAGGGAAGCGTCTTCAGGTTCCCCGGTGGATGCTTGCGATGAGCACGAATACTCCGAGTCGAAGTCCACGGAGCCAAGGCTCTTCTCATCGGCACCCGAGTTGGCGTACTCCAGTATGAGCTGCTTCGCCTTCTCCTCCGACCGGGGACTCAGATTCTTGCTGAGATCCCTTGCGACTGTCTTCCCCGGCGGCGGCTGAAAGTTCCGCAGCTCATACCTGAGGCAAGCGTTGACCCATTTAAGATACACAAGTTGTTCGACGTCGGTGCACCGATCTGTTTTGAGCTGTTCGATGTCTTCCGCCAATTTCGCGTTCGATTCCCTCAAGCAGTTGGCTTCCTCCGATGCATCTGCCTGCAACGGAGTGGAAATTGGTTCATGAACCTGGAAGAAACAAGAATCAAGGAAACAATCAAATCGAGTGCTACCTTTGAACTCTCAAGTGCGACCGATGCCGAAGCTCGTGCTGCCTCCAACTGTCTCCCCAAATCCGAGTTCTCCTCTGCTAGCCTCGAGTTGATCGTTTTGAGCTCGACGGCCTCATCTTCCAACTCCTTCAGCCTCTCGTCCTTCGCTTCCTTCTGCTCTTGACACTGCAAGACGCTGATCCTTTGATGAAGGGAAACTATTTTTTCCTTTGCCTGCTCTCCATCCGATTTCAGCTTCTTCTTCAGGATCTTTATCGTTGCTCTTGCAGCCTCAAGCTCATTCATCGCCCTCGAGCACTCCGTCAGCTGATCTTGGAGTCTCCGGTTGTCGGCCTGTAAAGACTCGATCTTTAAGGAGTACAGCTTAGCCTCTACCAAGTTGATCTTTAGTTGGCTCCCAAGCTCTCTCACGGCGGCCTCCTGCTCTTGCATCCCGTAATACTCCAGCAACTGGAGCTCAAGGCTCCTCTCATTCTCCTGGAGGGACCAAACCAATTTCCTAAGGTTTGCTATCTCTTGCTCCATCGCGTTGTCCTCTTTGATCTCCAACTTGTTAGGCGCGGAGGTGTTGGCGGCAGTCTCTGCGTCCTTCCCGGTTGCTCTGAATTCTTTCATAACGATATCGTCGAATTCCGACAAGAGAAAGCCACTGGTCGGGGACAACAGGACGGTGGTCGTAGTGGTTGTAGTTGTGGTGGTGATTCTACGAGTGCCATTGACGATCTTGGCCAAAGAGTCTTCCTTCAGTAAAGAAACGGACGATTAGCAAAAGAGAGACGAATCGCGGACGAGCTCGGATCGCAACAGGTCTTATATCTTACGCTTTTTGGAGTACGAAGCTCGCCTTTGAGGCCAACGCTAGAATTGCCAATGGCTTGTGACTCGGCACCTGATATCAGTAAAGACAGATGGAAATCACCACCGGATAAAGGTAAAGACCATATTTGATTCTTAATCTCAAGGAGTCATCGCGTCTTTTAGATCCAAAAGAGATAAAGATCGAGTTTTGACGAGACGGGGAATGGGCGGACGAAGAACCTGAAGAAAAACGAGGACGGGAGGCCAGGGGAGAGGGCGGGCGAGCACGTGCACGAGACCGGAGCTGGACGAGGACGAAGCCGGCGAACGAGAGGGCAAAAGTGAAGCCGAGCTTGATAATGAGGGGACTCACGTCCCGCCTGCCTCTCACCACCAACTCCATCCCGCCGCCACTTCGTCTCCGCCGTCCTGTCTACCAATGCAACCCAAAAGCCGACTCCTCCGGGAAGAAGAACCCGCCGCCTTGGCCTCCGCATCCACAGACAAGCACCGGTCACGAACAGAGCAGCCGAATCAAAGCTGATCGAACTTTCCTCCCCTAAAGAAGACGAGGGCAAGGCGCATGCGGAGGAGAAAAAAGGCGGCGCCTCTGGAGAGCCACCATCTGCCGCCCATTTTCTAGATCCTTAGCTGGCTGCAGGGTGGGAAAAGATCAAGGCAAGATAAGGAAGAATTGGATAAACATTCCAATTCCTTCTTCCTCCTCCTCCTCTTCCGTGGGCAGAGCTAATCCGAAGGCAGCAGAATGGGAGGTGACGCGGAAGGATCGCTCCACTCTTCGTTCCCAACCAAACCCTTCCTCAAAACCTCGGCTGCTCGACGCCAATCGCTGTATGCTGCGTCCCACAGCGCGCACGTTTGCGGTGCTGTCTTTATTGAGTTGACTCGTCTGTGAAGCCAAGTCTTAAGTGATTTGACTCATTTATATCTTAAGTCAACTTCTGTGCAAATTTTGACCACGAAACAGGCTTCCATTTTGTTTAGTTACAGTCTCGACAAGAACGAGAGAAGCTTAACAATTAGCGATGGAAATATTTTCATGAGAACAACTGTTTTCAGCGAGAAACAATTTTTGTCTCAACTTAAAAAAAAGGGATTTGGTTACACTTGAAATGAAGGTCAAACTTAATTTAGGACAACGAATCATAGAAAATATAGAAAGTTCATTACAAAAATAATTACTGGAGCTTTACTTGAATGCTATGAGGAAAAAAATTGTTTGCTAATGTCATGATCCTATGTGATAGTATAATTGAGTAGATCCTATTTGATAAGATAATTTATTCTTTAACTTTATAGGCCTATAAACTATAACATTCATCAAATCTTTTTTGATAAATCAAGATCTCCTTCCATCTTTTTTTTTAAATAAGGACATTACTTGTAAAACTACTCATAAAAAGGTTTAACTAAAAAAGACACTGCATACCATGCTACATCATCGACTCTCTCTCTTTCTCTCTCTCTCGTGATTGTTTGAGGATATACTACAAATTAACAAGAAACCAACATCTAACAATATAAGCCACAGGAAAGTCGTATACTTGAGAATGGAACTTAACTATGCCATTGGTCTTAGATCACATTGGTCTCTCTCCTCTAAATGCTATCACAGCTTTAGGTATTGTTGAGTTCCTCCTAGATTTTATTCTGTTATAGGTGAATCTAGTATTTGCTATGGTTGAAAATATGGGTGTAGCTTGTTTTTTTGCACCAACACCGATGCAAATGCTAACCTCTTAATTCATGATGTCACAATTTAGTTTTGATAAATATACGATTGACCTAGTAAATCGACCTATGCATTTTGTCAACCTTCATATGAGGATTAAACTAATGGTGAGCTTAGTTGTAGCTAAGTATAGGCTCAATGATTTATTGGCATCTAAGGACATGAGTTGTGACAACTCGATCAAATGATTTATCAGGATCTAGGTCATTTGGCACTTCTTTGTTCATATGAATTTCTTCAAAATTTTTAACGCTAAAAAAAAGGGAAGGCATTTGTCCCCTAATCGAGATAGAAAATGATTCTTAGCCATCAACCTATCTACTGGACCTCCCTAATCGACCTAAGAGGTCATATTTCTATAATCAATTAGGTCTTTTCTAGGTTAGCATCGATTTCTTGGTCGTGCATGATGTACCTGAGAAATTTTTTTAAGTTTATATCAAAGGCACACTTTGTAAGATTGAGACATGTTGAACATTTTAGCATCTAGAATATCTTGGGTAGGTCAATTAGGTGCATGTCAGTCATTTTATTTTTGACAATCATATCATCTAACATAAGCTTTGATGTTTCTCCCTATTTGATCCTTGAATATGTCTCACTTGCATTCTTGAACCTGAAGGGTATGACTTAGTAGCAATATATTTTTTTGTTTGAGATGAAGGATGTATCCTGAAGTGCATGACTTCAAGAGCCATTCGATTTTGGTTGTAACCCGAAAAATCATCCATGAACATCCATAGCTCATGGCTTACGGTGGCATCTACTAATTAATCAATTTGAGAGAGATGCTAGCTATCTTTCAAACAAATTCTATTTAAGTTAATATATTTAATACATATTCATTAGATTCTATTAGGTTTTTAACGAGTACAACATTAGTTAGCCACTAGGGGTACTATACTTCGGAGAGAAAGCTAACACCTAATACCTTATTCACTCAGTTCGATCACCCATAGGTGGTTGGGAGCAAACATGCACAACCTTTGCTTGATCAACTGAGCTCTATGGAAAATAGTGAGATGGTGCTGTGTCACATTAGGGTTAATTTCTGACACTTCTTTCACCAACCAAGTAAAAGCCTAAGTATTCACTTAAAGGAAGTTGATGAACTTCACCCAATTGGACTTTGAGAGTGTTGACCCGACCTTCACTGTTCGATCTGAATGGGCACGATCTAACAATACCTTAAGAAGAAGCTCAACTAGCTCTAGGTGGGGGATTGACCCACCTCCTTCTCAAGGATTTGTTAATGGCAACTCGGCTCACAGCTTTCTCGGTAGGGATACCATTACCGAGTAGCATTATCAAGACTTCTTCAAGTTACTCCTCAACTCCCCAACCCCCGACCTCATAGGAAACTTCATGGACATATGGTAGGTTGACACTACTACCCACAGCTAGTTTCGTGTTAGTTAACTAATGATTACGTTATATGCCGAGAGAATAATGGTAACCATGAACTTGGTCGGAATTGTTTTGGAATTGGAATCCACATCGAAAGTCACATGAAGGTTAACTATGTTGACGGGAGATATGGAGTTGCTAGTGAATCCTATGAGAGATGAGAACATGAGGGTTAAATCATTAGTAGTCATACTCAACTTTTGAAATATATCAAAGTAGATGATGTTAGCCGAACTACTTATGTCGATCATGTCCCTCTTGATTAGGGCATTAATCATCATGACAAAAATAACTAGAGAATCATTGTGATTAGGGCTGAGGTGCTCCACCTCCTCCTCATTGAAGGTTTTCTCCATGTCACTCTCCATCCATCAATGCTTCTTGATCATAGCTTAGGCCTAGACTCTTCGATCCATGAGCTATCTCCCCCCAAGTGGGCCCATCAACTATCACATTGATATGCTTTTCGATGGGTCCTGTGGACTTAAGGGAGGACTCCCTCATTTGGAAAAATCAACCAAGGTGACCATACCAGATAAGCTCCTCGATCTACTCCTTAAGGTTGAGGAAATCCTCCATGTCATGGTCATAATCTTGGTGGAAAAGATAATACTTGGATTTTCCTATGGTAGATCTCAGGAGATAGGAGATTTGGAGTATCCCCTTTTCTCAGATTTATTGAAAGACTTTAATCCAAGATGATATGTTGAGATGGGTGAGGTCAGCTCATGATTGAGAGGATCTTGCTTGATCCATCACTTTGCATTGAGGTGCCCTCAGTGCCAAGGCAAGGGGGTGTGCTCCGGCCTTATCTGCTTTTGAGACTCTTCGTGTCTCTCTGCTACCGTTGCCTTAATGACTATATATTAGTTATTTTTTGTAATATCTTGAGCATCATTATTAATTATCTCTCTCATGAATGTTTGGATTAGAATTGCAAGGTGGATGTTTGTAACTCCTCTAGCCTCATGGGTGAATCTAGTGGCAAACTTCACCGATGGCTTGCCCTCTGCTTGTCGGATGTTGAGGGGCGACGGTCAAGCATCGGGGGCAAGCATTCCCCATGAAGTGCTCCTTAAACTTCTTTATGAGTTGGGTAAAAGAATTCATCGAAAGAGGCTTTAGGCTAGTGTACCACTCTTGGGTTGTTCCCCTATGGGTTATGAGGAAAGCTCAAGATATCAAAGCATTAGACATGCTATAGAGTGCCATTTAAGTGGGGAACGTTGTCACATATTTCATCGAATTAGTGCCTCCATTGAATGCTTCTAAATTGGGGAGTCGAAAGCCCAAGGGAATAGGCTCCTTTTATATCTATCAAGTTAAGGGGGATTCGATCGATGCAAAGCTGATCAAGTTCCCCTCTTTTATCATGTGGAACTCATGGTGCATGTCCTCTAAGCACTAGTCCATTTATCGAAGTTGTGCCTGTAGAGTATATTTAAAGTTTGCTGATTGGACCTTGAACTTATGGAGCATCGATTGTGGGTGGCGCAATCCACTAAATTTGATGGTCGAGGATCTAGGGACCCCCTCGATTGGGGTATCGATAGGCTAAGGCGGCTCAATGGTCACTTGAGTTTAGGCTGGCCAAGGCAGCTTTACAAGAGTCTAGGGCATCGTTGGCTACTAGGGAGAGGCAATGATTATCGATTGAGCCAATTACGAAAGTAGATGAATGATTGACTGCATCATCCCCATTAATGTCTAAACTAGTTAGGTGAGGTTCAAGAAGACCTTACCATCACCACCAAGGGTGGCAAGCAAGGGTCATTGAACAGCCACCACAAAAGGGTTTAAGTAGAAGTATAGGTATTATGTATCGAGAATGCCAACAGTTGGCCTCCCGATGTGGAAGTGTTGTGGGTTGGCGATGGGGCATCCTCGCTCGAATGCTCTTAATGCTAGTTGATGGTGTGGTATCCTACGATATTTTCTAACACAAAAATGATGAAAAAAATATTGATGACACATATGTTAGCCCAACTCAATCTTGAGTCATGTGTGCAAGAGTTCAGAAAGGGAATAAATTAGGTATTTGCTAATAGCTAACCTGCAAGAAGATCAATGTCGGATGGGGGTGCCCGACTCAGTCTCTTTAACGCTCAAGTTAGGGTCAAAGTGAAAAGTGGAGTCACATATGAATAGTAATTAACCTCATTAACAATAAATTAATGGGCTTTATACAAGGGTGAGTTTGAAAAAATATTTCATAATAAGGGTACAATATTTCCTTCGAGGTTTAGCACTATTCATGCACTTAGATGATTGTCACATCGCTCGGGTCTCACCTTTCATTACTAATCGGACAACTATATGGTGAGAGCTACGACTGGGGGTTAACTCTCCTCCTATTATTCCTTTAACCGAATCTACTCCAATGAAAAAGAGAATAGGCACATAGATCAAAATTTACTGTTCATCCCAGGACTACTAAAATGTATTGAGATATATGACAAAGGTATTGGTGGAGAAGCATGAAAAAGGATATGACTAATTTTATGTCAAATGTTTAGTGTATCAACAAATGAAAGTTAAATACCAAAGTATCTATCGGAAGTTACAAATGATGATGCTTGTTCTAGAATGAAAGTGGGAGTAAGTGACTATGGATTTGTTTTCTGGATTGCCTAAAATATTAAACAATTATGAATATATTTGGGTGATTGTTAATCAACTTACTAAATCTATATTTTTTTTATTAATAAATGATATTCACTAGATAAATTAATAGCATTATATGCTAGAGAAATTATCCAACTACATGAAATTCTAGTAAGCATTATGCTTGATAGGGATCTGAGGTTCATATCAAGGTTTTGAGAAAATTTATAAAATATTTTAGAGACTTAAATTGAAATTTAGTATACCTTTGTACCCTTAGACAAGTGGACAATATAAGAGAACAATTAAAACAATATAAGAGACAAGTGGAAGTTAGGATAAATATATTCATATGATCAAATTTGCTTATAATAATAATTATAATTTTACTATTCATATGACTCCATTTGAGATTTTGTATGAGAGAAAGTACATATCACATGTTTCTTGGGAGGAGGTTGGAGAAAGAAAATTTCTTGGATTACAATCAAGTTTGAATTGGGTCCTGGATTTATTCATCTTTCTGAAATTTTGGAAAAGGATTACATCTTTGGCATTGCCTCCAGCACTCATAGACATATATGATATGTTCGAAAGTATATTAGAAACCCATCTTATGTTATTTATGACCAATATTCGGGTTAATAGATAATGCTATCTTTTCAAAGGAGTCGATCAAAATATTGGCAAAAAAAAAAAGAAACATGACCTAAGGAATAAAACTGTATCTCTCATAAAAGTTTATTAATTGGACCATTCCAACCAAGGAGCCACTTGGGAGAAAGAAGAGGACATCCAAGAGCAATACCCAACTCTACTTCATTAAGGTAGGATTAAATTTGGGATCAAATTTCTTTTAAAAGAAGAGAATATAATCCCTAAAAATCTTAAATTTGGAATAATTTTAAAATTAAATAAAAATTAGACAAGGGGTATATTCTATCCTTTTAAAACTAAATTTGATAAGAGAATTTCTAAATCTAAATAGACACATTTAAGTTTAGTAAATAAAATAAAATTAGATTAATTAAATATTAATCTTGAAATTTTAATTAGAGACCTAACCTATTAAGACTCTCTCTCTCTCTCTCCTCCTCTTCAATATATATGGATGGATTGTACCCTTCTTGTTCTTCGCAATGGTGAAGGCCCCGGTCCTAATAGAAAGACATGAGACATCCATAGATAGGTAAGTGCTCCGGCTCTCCTAATTTAATAATTTAATAATTTTTGTTTTAATATTAAAAGTAAATAATATATTTTAGGACCAGTGTAAATTTTCTAAAATTCTTCTATTACTCGTGTCAATTTCTAGAAAGCAATACATGAAATCTAAGGTTAGAAATTATTTAAAAACCCAACTTGAGACTATAAATCTGATTATACTGTTTGATCTAACCTTAATGTTAATTTTTTTAAGGCTGCTTCTGTATTTTTCATTGTTTAACAAATTTGTTAACACGGATTTATAAGTTCTTCATTATTTTAATTCATGAAAAATCGTTTTAGGATTTTATGAATCATGTTTATGTCTATTTAAATTATTATGCATGTTTGTTGCTCGACATTTAGAGAGACCTTTTACAAAATAAAACCTGATTCTTTAGAACAACCCCTGGGCTTGTAACAATTTTGTGATTGGAGAGCTAGATGATTTGATTTTGTAGAACTTTTAATTAGTTCAAGGTTGCTTCTTTGATTCCTCTTATTCACTTATACATTTGGATTCACCCTTCTTTTCATCTTGACGTGATTCTTGTGGTTGCTTTGACCAATCCCAAGTGTTTTGATCTTTCCAATTGACGCGTACTTTTGAAGTCAATCTTCCTTAATTTTCTATTTTGTTGACTAAGACTGCTTTCCAATTCACGCGTATTTTTTGAAGTCAATCTTCCTTCGTTTTCTCATTTGTTGACTAAGACTATTCTCTGTCTTATTCCACTGACATATGAATATTTCTTAATTATAGAGTTATCGTCAACATATTTTTCAATCTTTTTTTAGCCTTTGTTTTTTTTACGAAACTTAGTTCTAATTTTATGTTACAAATCGATAATGGGTACGAGTCCAGTGAAAATGGTTAAATTAATAAATATTCGATATTATACCAATTCAACCAAAAAATTTAAAATTTATTGAATTGTGGGTCAAGCAAGCTTAATATATGCAATTTCACTTTCTCTCTCAATTATTATTAATGTGAGCTTATTCTTTAGTGATCTTCCTCTCACGTATGAGTATTTCCTAACATTGGTTATAACAAGTTGTTCATCATGACAATTCACAAATGTCCAAACATGTTGTTCACATCAAATATGTGTGGTAAATGGAGGCGAGACGAGGAAAGCTAAGTGTATCGTCTTCCTAAGACACTATCTCGTATCGTTTCTTTTAGTAATGAGAGATTTTTCATTGGTCTCACCCTGTAGATCTGTCCTCGTATCGTTGATATGAATTTGTATAAATAAGAAGCTAAAACATTCTCCACTATTTCTACTTTCCATGAGACCAATATGATTAATGAAGTGAGGATCAATCAATGAGGATATATCTTGTTTTCTCGATTCATCACAGTGTTTTATCATAACGAGATTGTAATTTTTGCTGTTTGCTTGAATTACTTGCTCACTTTGATACCACAATGTCACGAACTTAGTTAGAATTACTTAAGTCGTTAGATACCCTTACGTTATCCGTTCACAATAGATCATTCTGGTTATAACCTCGCTCAAGTCTTGAAGGACCTGTAAAAGAACAAATTGATTAGTTCAAAAATGCACGATAAATAAATTCAATTTATATTTATTGTGCAAGAGAGAAAATAAAAAAAATGAGAAAATAAAAACTTTATAATACAAACAAAAAGTCATACGTTCATAAATAACTGCTCACCAAGTGTCAAACGCGTTGGCAAGTTCCTATAGACTTAACATGTAAACTTATGAATCCAATAAATGCTCGACACTATCTCAAACCCCCATCCAAGCCTATGCTATTGTTGACGTTTTGCTCCATATCATAGCCTGGAGAAAATAGGCCATGACACATAAAAACTAAATCATTTTAGGATAATTTTATTTATTCTAGTAAGCGATCACTCTGTATCCATGCAAATTATTCCTGCTTATAATTTTCAAACATAAACACACAAAAACAAGACAAATTCACAATCAAATATATATACAAGTAAACAAAAGCAACGAGCGATTCGTTGATAAAGGTGTTGTAGGTGTGGAATGATCATCCATGAGGATATGACTAAGCAAAAAAGTGATCCTACGATGGTGTGGGGTGAGGCTTGACGAGCTAGGGATGCACGTAGCACCAAGCTTTGCGACAAGATCGATTAAGACAATATGAGACAATACTATGAAGATTTCGTCAAAGTAACAAATGTCATTATTAAAAATGAAATAAATCATAACAATTTGGAAACTATGAGAACCCAATACAATTGATAAGACCCCTTAGGGTTTTATCGTAAAGAAACGAAAGAAACGGAGGAGAAGCGAAAGAAATGGAAGAAAAGGGGATAAATGATTGCTTCGAGGGGATCAACCTCCTTTGATCGCTTCGAGGGGATCAGCCTCCTTTGATCGCTTCAAGGGGATCAATATCCTAGGGTTTGCCAAACGATAACTTTTTCATTGCCTGATGAAAATAAATAAATACATCATTATTATAGAGTTCCACCTATAGTCCACTATGACTTGGACTCTTATTGATAAATAAATATTAAATAAATCACTATCTGACTCTCTACTGAACTAAACAACTCCATAAAAATTAAACAAAGCTTAGAAAATAAAAGGATCATAACAATTCTGCCTCCTTCAAATCAGTCTTGTCCTGAGCGACATCAAATTCTGGAAGCTTCTCTTTCAACACAAGGTATCTACGACGCATCACAACTCGTTGATCAAGTATGGCTTTCACTTTTTGATGATGTGAGGAACATATCAGCCTTTTAGTGTAGTAGTCATTGTAGTCTTCTGAAGAACCCTTTCCATCTGATGGCTAATAACAGCTGTGGCCTTACTTCTTCGTCTTCTCTTTAGGATCACCACTTCGAAGTCTTCCAAGGGTAGTAAAAAGAAATCCACCAGTAGTTTTTGGCCCTAGATAATTAGCTTTATCTTTGAACATTTGCTGTCACAAGTTAAAGTTCGTCCATCAGCAACTTATATTTCAAATTTGTCATAGTCTTTAATATGGTAGACCAATCGGTCAGCAACCTTACTGTCCATAAAATTGTTAGTGCTATTGATATCAATCAAAACTATAACATGTTGATGTTCCAAAATTCCTTTAACTTTTATAGTTTGTGGATTAGAATAGTCAGCTAATGCATACACTGTATGTGTAATAGGTTCAATATCTTTATCAGAATCCATACCTTCATGATCGGAGTCAATGTTGTCAACTTCCAGTTCCTCCCTAATTGGTTCAATCACTAGAAGTTGCCATTGTTTATATCGGTGCTCCTTACTCCACTTTTCATCACAATGCTAACACAAACCCTTTGCTGAACTTTTATTGAGCTCTTCTCGGGTTAGTCTTCGGGTGTTAGGATTTCGATTGGGAATAGATGGAGCTGGTGGCTCGCTAATCATTTGTTTGTGGTCACTTCTATTTCGATGATTTTCTTGGTGGCTCGCTAATCATTTGTTTGTGGTCACTTCTGTTTCGACGATTTTCCCGACTGATTTTTTTCTCATATAGACGTGCAAATTAAATTACAATTATCATAGTGCGGGGTTGTCGAGCCTTAACTTCACATCTGATATATGGATTAAACCCTTCGATAAAGGTACCCACTAGTTGTCATTCAGACCAATGTCTGGCTTGATTTGATAATCATTTAAATCTACTCTGATATTCTAACACTGTAGAAGCCTGACGAATTTTAGCGAGCCGTCCATCTTGTTGAAACTTACTAAAATTCTCCAACAGGCATCTTTTAAATTCGTTAAGGGTCTCATGCAATCGGTTCTTAATTCTGATTTCCAATGCTTCAATTTGGGCCTTAACAAAGTTGACGATAGTTATTCCCTATTTTTGTCACTGCGTGGTGTCACGGACTTAGCTGGTTTTGCCTAAGCCGTGCGGCACCAATGCGTATCACCGCAAAGGTCAGCCTACCCGAAATCTCCTACAATCCCTTAGGATCTGCAAAAGAGAAGACGAGACAGAGAAAGCGCTTCACACGGGATCCGCAAGCCACTCTTTTAGTAAACACTTTATAGACAATGCACATTCCAACAATGGATATCACAAGCTCAGAACAGTTGCACAACAAAGGTATAAATTTGGTCCACTACAGCACCGAATTCTATTACAAGTATTCCTCGACGCGCATTTTTATGTACAAGCCTACAATGGTCTGTCAGACTCACTCAAATAGGGCATTTTGCCTTTGCACGCCCTTTACAAGCTTTACAAGTGACAACCAACAAAAGGGACACGGACAAGCACAAGCATTACACCGAACAAGCCGTTTACAATTTTGTCCGTGACATTCTCCCCACTTAATCCTTCGACGTCCTCGTCGAAGCCTTTCTTCCGACGCTGCAACTTTTTTTTCTTTATTGGATCTTCGATCTTCGCTCCCGCTGCGATCGCCCCTTGGCTCCCATTTGTTCTCCGCTTGTTGTTGAGTCGTCGAACTTTAATCTGCCGCGGCTTTGCTTCAACTCGCCAATGACTCGACTTTGGTGGGGAGTTGGCAAAGTTGTCTTGATCCTTCTTTGGTTCTTGCGGATTCATCCGATGAAGGAAAAGACCATCTTTGATATCGCCGGTCTTCAAATTCTTCTTGTCTCTTGAACTGGATAGATGCTTTGTTGGAGCTTTTAACGAGCATCACCTCGCAACCTTTGAAGTTTTCGTGTCCTTCCTCCACAAAATTTGCCCATCGAATCTTCTTCCACTTAGTTGTCTTGAAGGGTCTTCACATCTGTGCAGAGCTCCTCTGTTTGGATAACTAAGAGAGCCGAGGTAATCTGGAGTTCCGCCCATTCTCTTGGGAGTTGAGAAGGCAAAGGTTACTTGTCTTCGCCCGCCTCCTCGAGGTTGTACTTTCGTGCGTCAAGTAGTTCTTGGAATTCGCTTTGCTCTTAGCTCACACTTCCGAAGCACGTGAAGTGTTTGCAATCCTTCTTGTTGAGTCGCTCATGTGATTCACCTTCATTGCCATTGAACTTCGGAATGCAAGAAGTTATCACCCAACTTGGAGTAAGTCTCGATAGATTTGGTCGCTTTGGGATTGTACCGCATTCTCCATCACTTCATCGCCGACTCCTCCGAGTAGCAAAGGTACAAAGATCAGCGTCTTGCTCGCTTCGATCCTTGGTCATGCACTCTTGCATTGACCAAGTCCTTCACTCACGGCTATCTTGATGGAAAGTCCGTTGACACCGGTCTTACGAAGTTCAGCTTCGCCTTGCCCTGTCTTGGTACATGGAGTTTGCCAAAGCATTCTCCTCCTCCACGGCCCATATCACGACCAAGTGCTCTCCCTCTAAGAGAGCAAGGGATTGATGACTCCCCGGAAGTCCCGCCTCAGCGGTACCATGGCATTGCGACGCCATGGCACTACTATCCGATTGTCTCGCATCTGCATCCCTTCTTCGTGATCGGTAGATCGCCTACGCGCATTGTGACACTCCTCTCGAGTTCACCTTCAATCTACTCGATGATTGATCTTGGGTAGTGAGTCCCATTTGGACTCGTCATTGCTTCCACGCCTATTCGACCCCCGCTTCAACACCTCTGTTTCTCGAAAGCGATTAAAGCTGGTCGATGAAAATACAGACTGCAACTCCCATGTGTGGCCACCGCCACTCATGTTGTAGAACTTGCACCATTTCTGTTCTCCTTAGCTTCATTGGTTGCAATGTTCGCTTACTCGGCCTTGTCCTCTGACTTGTCGGGCTCCCTTAAGCGAATGTGAGCTCTAAAGTAGTTCCACTCTTCAGCAGCTCCGATCATACCTCTGTATGATCCAGTCCCTCTGTGGGACTTTCTGGTACTTGCATCTGAACTTCTTCCTTGATAGTGCACAGCCCCCATAAGCTGATGTCCAAGGCTTCCATTCAATGCAACATTCGGTGCACGCACGGAAGACCCGCCTCTGCGGTACCATGGCATTCACTGCTTGAATCCATAGCTCTTCTTGCCGTCGTGTTGTTCACCGATGTGGAGCTCCTAGTCGCGCTCCCGATCATACCTCTGTACGATCTAGTCCCCCCCATGGGACTCACTGTGTGTGCCGACTTGCCGCGAACTTTTCCACCACAATCTGCTGCATCATGCCGCCGCCTGGTGACATCTCCCTACATACTGATCCCTGTGGTATGAACTCGAACTGCGATATCTCCATGTGTGGACTCCGCCAACACATCGCAGGGCCTTCGCCAGCTTCGATTCTGTTCGCTCCTTTGGCAATCGACCTTCGTCCACCCACTCTCGGTTCACACTCGGACGAAGGCTAGCTCTAGGACAATCCATTGCCTAGCAGCTCCTCTAAAGTCCCATGACTTCGCTGAAATTGGTGCACCATTGTCTGGATCCTGGGACTCTGCCTCTACCAGCACAATCTCCGCTGCACACCGCTTTCATCATGACAACTTGAATAGCAACACTGTGGCATATTCTTCAAGAGTAGCTGTCTCTGTATCCTCTTGCCCCGTGCTAAGGCCTTTTGACACCAACTTTGCCTCAGCAAACTGCGTCACCTTAGAATCTCCACCAAGTGCTTCATCGAGATAAGATGTATGTGCCTCGAAGCTCCCTTCGTCTTTGGCACCATGCAAGATGAGTCTGCTCCATCTGAATATGAAACCCATGGAACGACATGATCCGATTCTTGCCTCGGCAAGAGTCCATGTCCTTGACCTCGTGTAAGGAAAGCACCAAGCCTCCGCTCCATGTTCCGTCTTCAAAGCCAACTCCTTCACGCGATTTGGGTACTTCACCAAGTTTTCCCAAGTTGCTCGCTTCTCGATTAGCATTGGATTAATGGTGGCCCTCACGCCCACCATTCCACGGTCACCCCGTTGAGTCCGAACTCACCGTCGGCTCTTAGTGTGCCTTCACTTTGTGTTGCCCTGGTTGCTCCCCACTTGATCTCGCTATCGTGGCCCACCAACGCATCACCACTTGCGAGATCATGCGACAACTCCACGCCGCCGCTTCGATCCATCGAGCTTTGTCTTCAAGTACTCTCAAGTAGTTCATTGCACCGATTCACATTCGAGAGCGGGACTTATCCTCATGGATATCCGCCCGTTGGAGCAACATCTCTCTTCGCATCCTTCCTCTCTGGAAGTTTTGGAGACCACCGTCCCTTTGGACTACTCCGCCTTTGCTGAATAAATTGTGCCCATTCGCGCTTCGCAAATGCACTTGCTAGATAGTGACACCTCACCAATACAGACCTCGACCGCACCCTCTGGGTCTAGCAACATGTTGCACTGTTGCACACTTCACCATACGAAAGTATCCCGCACATGCCGAAGAGAAAGTTTCAATGCTCCAATGCACGGACCTTCACCGCCTTGGGATGGCCACGGACGATCCATCGTCCGCATGCAAGACCTTGCATGAGTATCGAATTCCTTGAGTTTGCAACTTTCCTCACCTCGTGAGCTTTGCACAACTCTTTCGATCATGAGCAACCCACGCAACTTGCACGGTCTCATCCTTTGCCAAGCACCCGCTTGCCTCGAGCACCGTCAAGTTTGGGTGTCAATGTCGAGCCACTGCTCGAACTCAACCATCCCCACCTTTGTGCGCTCCGCAATTCGTCTTAGCTTGTTGTCCTCGTGGTGCCTGACAAGGTCCCCCATGTTTGCATGCTAAGTGTTTCTAAGTGAGCTTGTCCCGCTCTGATACCAACTGTCACGGACTTAGCTGGTTTTGCCTAAGCCGTGCGGCACCAATGCGTATCACCGTAAAGGTCAGCCTACCCGAAATCTCCTACAATCCCTTAGGATCTGCAAAAGAGAAGACGAGACAGAGAAAGCGCTTCACACGGGATCCGCAAGCCACTCTTTTAGTAAACACTTTATAGACAATGCACATTCCAACAATGGATATCACAAGCTCAGAACAGTTGCACAACAAAGGCATAAATTTGGTCCACTACAGACCGAATTCTATTACAAGTATTTCCTCGACGCGTACTTTATGTACAAGCCTACAATGGCTGTCAGACTCACTCAAATAGGGCATTTTGCCTTTGGCACGCCCTTTACAAGCTTTACAAGTGACAACCAACAAAAAGGGACACGGACAAGCACAAGCATTACACCGAACAAGCCGTTTACAATTTTGTCCGTGACAGTGGGGTGAGAGCATCGCGAGATGGAAAGTGGGAATGTCGGTGTAATCTGGTGGCAACCGGTGGCTACGACAAGATGCAAAGCAAGAGGGAGGCAGCGATGGGATGAGGCTGCGACGGTTGCTGTAGATGCCGACAGCAAAGAGGGAAGGAAACGACAGTGGCTATGGTGATTACGGCTACGATGGCTGCTGCGGACATGGCTGCGGCATGTCCGCAGCAGTTGCTGTCGATGCCGCCAGCGAAGAGGGGATGAAATGGCGATGGCTGCGACAGTTGCTGCGGACAAGGCTGCAGAGGTTGTTGTCACTGTCGGTGGAGAAGAGGAAGCGGTGATGACAACTGGCGGCTGCGGCGACAGCAACAGAGAGTGCTCTGCTTCTTTCACACCGCAGAAGGGAACGCTAGCGCTGCAAGGGCTCAGTGGCTGGCAACCATGGTGGCGCGGCTGGGAGCAATAGCGACGGTAATCGTTGTGATGATGGTGCGATTGGGGTGGTGGCCCTTCTTGCGCTGCAGCAGCCAGTGGGATGATCGCATGACCGGAGGCTGCGATGGCGATGGTCGTGGGCTGGAGAGCTGCGACGGTGGGGTTGCATGGCGGGGGGAAGGAATGAGCAGCGACAGTTGTGGATGCCGAGGTCGGCGGCTATATTCTTCTACCCTTTTTTTCTTTCTTACATTCTTCTGCTTTGTTTCGCCGTAGAACAGGGGTGGCTACGGTTGTAGATCGCTGCGGCTGAGGCAACGAAGGGGAAGAGCGCCGAGGGCTGGATGGTAGTGACGTCATGGGGAGCCGCAAGGAAGGGGAATCGACGGCATTCCGTGATAGAAGACGCAAAGCAAGGGTGGTTGTAAGGCAGCGCTGGGGTGCGACTGCGACAATTGCTGTGGACATCGATTGCGGCTGCGACCCAAGGGGAGGCAACGAGGGTCGCGGCTAAGAACAATGTCGTCAAGGAAACAACGACGGCCACCCTTCTCGCAATGCTGTCGAGGGCCCGCTACGGTCAAGGAAACAGTGGTGGCGACGATTGAGGGCAGCGTCGCCAAGAGCTCGCTGCGATCAAGGAAAGAGTGACGGAGGCAACGCGGGTGGGAGGCAGCGAGGGCCCTATTTCTATCGCATCGCACACTGGCTGTGGCAGTTGCTGTTGATGCCGACAGCGAAGAGGGAAGGAAATGACAACGGTTGTGGCAGGTGCAGCAGTCGTGGCGGTTGAGGAGTTTGCAATGGCAGCCGACACTTGCAGCGATCGTGGGAAAGCTTTGTTTCGTCGTAAAACAGGGCTGTTGGAAGGCAGCGATGTCGTGGGGTGAAAGCAGCGGCATTATGGGGGGGTCGGCAAGGGTTGTGGTGGCTGGAGACGGAGTTGTCGAGAGAGCGATAAGGCTGGGTGGTCTGCTGGACGAAGGCTGCGGGTCAGAGAGCAGCGACGATCCAGATGCAAGGCCGTCGGTTGAAGCAGCAGCAACGAGCGATTGAAGCAAGGGTGACGAGGGTGTGTGGCCGCCAGTTGAAGTAGGGGCTGAGGGAGTCGCGACCGAGGAGTAGTGGCGGCGACGATTATTGGTCGAGAAGGTAGCGACGGCGATTGTCACGGCCGAGAGGGGAGTAGCGAGGGGAAAGAGCGAGGGAGTTCCACCTCTTCCATGGCCGTCGAGGAGGTGAGCGCAGAGGACGTGGTCGCATGTGGCTGCATTCTTCTGCGTTTGCCTTTTCCTCTCTTTTTTTTTTACCTTTTTTCTTTTTTTATGACTAAGGCTGCAGCAAGGTTGATACGAAACTACAACGAAAATGTCGAGGATCACTGCTCTGATACCAAATGATAAGACCACTTAGGGTTTTATCGTGGAAGAAACGAAAAAAGCAAGGGAGAAACATAAGAAATGAAAGAAAATGAGATAAATGATCGTTTCAAGAAGATCGACCTCCTTTGATTGCTTCGAGAGGATTAACCTCTTTGATCGCTTTGAGAGGATCAACCTCCTAGGGCTTACCAAACGATAACTTTTTCATTGTCTGATGAAAATAAATAAATATTAAATAAATCACTATCCGACTTCTTACTGAACTAAACAACTCTATAAATATTATTTAAAACTTAAAAAATAAAACGATCGTAACAATAACTTTTTAAAAAATAAAGATCACAATAAAGAAACCCAAGCACAGGAGAAAAATATGTAATTAGGTCGCTTTATTAAATTATATACTCCAAGTGTGAACGTTAGCCGAGAGGGGCTGAGGGAGTCGCGACCGAAGAGTAGTGGCGGTGGCGATTGTTAGCCGAGAGGGTAGCGACGATGATTGTCGCGGTCGAGAAGTAGGGGAGTAGCGGGGGGAAAGAGCGAGGGAGTTTCACCCTTTGCGTGGCCGCTGGGGAGGTGAGCATAGAGGACGTAACCGCACATGGTTACGTTCTTCTGCGTTTTCCCTTTCCTCTCTCTCTCTTTTACCTTTTTCCTTTTTTTTATGACTAGGATTACGGCTCTGAGGGTTTTATCATGGAAAAAATGAAAAAAGCGAAAGAGAAGCAGAAGTGAAAGAAAAGGGATAAATGATCGCTTCGAGGAGATCGACCTCTTTTGATCGCTTCGAGAGGATCAGCTTCCTTTGATCGCTTCGATGGGATCAGCCTCCTAGGGTTTGCCAAACGATAACTTTTTATTGCCCGATGAAAATAAACAAATACGTCCTTATTTATAAAGTTCCACCTAGAATCCACTAAAACTTAAACTCTTATTGATAAATAAATATTGAATAAATTATTATCCGACTCCATATTGAACTAAACAACTCCATAAACATTATTCAAAACTTAAAAAATAAAATAATAGCAAGACCCAAGCACAAGAGAAAAATATGTAATTAGGTCGCTTTATTGAATTATATATTCCAAGTGTGAACGTTGTGTAAAATGCAGCGATCAAGTATACTACATGTTCGGTGCAAGCTGCATAGCGTAGCGATCAAGTATACTGCATGCCCGGTGCATAGCATTAGACTTTCTCCTCGGGAGAGATCTCATAATTTTTTGGAGGAGAATACGCATGATCGACGACACCACCGTCCTCCGTCTCCCGATATATGAACAGCCCGTAAAACCCACCCACGGCGACGGATCCCGACAATAGCCAGACGACGACAGCCAGTACCGGAGGCATTACCTCCGCCACCCGCCACGAGAACGCGAGGATGAGAGCCGTCGAGAGGGCCCAAACCGGGACCTTGAGTCGCCCCCTCCCCTCCAGCGGCAGCTGTTCCATCTTCTTCAGGCAAAAGAGGAGCATCATCAAGTCGGAGTAGGCGAACACCACGAAGGCCAGCGTCCGGGGATCGTGGCGCGATCGGTAGGCGACGTCCGCCGAATTGACGGTGAGGAACAGCAGGGCGATGAAGATAAGGAAATTGAAGCCATTGCTATCAGCCTGCGGCTGTGGCGATGCTGGTTGCTGCTCTGGCTCGCGCTCTGCCTTGTTTTCCGACGCTGGTAGCTCCATGGTGGCTCCTGTCTTGTTTTCCGACACTGGTAGCTCCATGGTGGCAGATGGAGGAACACATGCATATATAGACTACTCCGGTCTGGTCAACGCAACCTAACCTTCCAGGAAGGTAGGAAGTAAGCAAATACCAACAACCGTACATTTTTTCCAAACGCGTGACAAGAAGTAACCACGAAACAATCGAAGTCCAAGTCACGGCGCAGGTCTTCAATCTGATTCAAGATCGTATAAAGAACAAACTTCTTTACGAGATTAATAAAAAGGATCCCGAAACCCTAAGGCGAAATTGCTTGCGCCGCCCATGGGGAAGCGGAGAGAGATTTGTTAGGCTACCTACGACATCAAGAAAACCTCAAAGAGGGCAATTTTTTTGGGTATAACATACCGTCGATCGGAGAAGAGGGGAAGCGAATCACACGACTGTGACGCCCTAACGATGATCCCAAACGCAACTAGGGTTTATTTGCACACCAACAGAGACGAAGAGGAAGAGGAGGAATGGCCGCACCTTGGTTGGGGCGTCACACGCACGCTGATCGTCCGCAAAAAGGCCTCTCTAAATCTCTGGAGGAGAAACAGACGATAAAGAAGAAGAACCTGGATGCTTGTAACGGAGTCAGGGCGGATCCGAGGGGCACCACCAGTGATGAAAGGAGGAAGAGGACGTCCCCGGCCGCCCGGCGATGACGCAAAGAGGAGAAGGAGGGAGGAAGGCGGCGACGAGGAATATAGAGAGAGTCGACGATCTCCCGAGACTTCCACCCCATCGTGAGGTATCGGATAAGGACTCCACCATCATCAGCATCAGATCCGAACCGATTTGTACCCGACAGATATCGAGGCTTCGGATTCGGGCGTCGGTGACCAAATAAAATAACCATATCGGACTTGCTTCGTACCCGGCCCAGTAAGGAATCGGGTTTTTGCTATTTTGCTTCCAACGAGAAAGCGGAGTTAATCGCGAATGATACGCGCTTTCGACCTTATATTTCTTTTACAATATTGCACATACACACAAGTATTTATTTTTCATACACAAGTATCAATTTAGTACATTTATTCTTATTTTCCAAACTATTAACAGCAAGTGCAGACATAGTGGAAATCTCTCTCTCTCTCTCTCTCTCTCTCTCTCTCTCTCTCTCTCTCTCGTGACAAGAGAAGTCGAACTTAAGAAACAAAGTCAGGGACAGCCACCTCCGGTATCTCCATAGAAACCTCCACATTCTGGCGGATATCTGTAGGCATTTGGATTGTACGTAGTTTGATTCATTGCGTCCTCTGCACAGATGCAAAACCATTGGGGAATCAGGAAGCAAAAAAATCTATAGTTCCTAACGACAATATCAAACTTTTATTTATCTCCTTTTGGGTCTCCTCCGGGAACTACAAATCATTATGCAACCAGGTTTAGAGGTGAAGTTGTTAATCCTTTACACTAAAAGAAAAAGGGGTGAAGCTATTAATCCTCATCCACCATCTTTGGACGATGACTGCGACGAGAAGATGAGTGTTTACTTACTTGGGGGAATACTGTGAGCCAAGTTTCGGGCAGCCAACGCCGGAGCGGCGACGACGACGAGCGAGACGAGAAGCAGGAACAGGAACAAGCGAACACAGCGTGCCATCCTCTTCCTTCGCTGCGCTGCCTCAGGGTTTGCTGAACTTTAATCCTCAGGCAGCAGTGGCATTTATAGGCAGGCAGCTGATGGGCTTCTTCTCACAAACATTTTCTTAACATTATATGTAGTGTTTTATGAATCAGATTCGGTGTCATGCAAAACCAGTGAAGTTTGTTCTTGTTTGTATTCTAATGCAAACTGCCACCTAGGAATGACTGAATCAACCCGAAGACTTCAATCCGGCGGCCTCCACTGCTGACTTACAGCTGCATGGAGTTGAGAGTCAAAGTAATCCCAAAACAAGTCAGCGGTACTCCGACAGAAAAGAATAATTGACATAGTCTGATCGATGAGGCTGTCTCCATCATTATGGCATGCAAAGACACCATTTTGATGAACATATTAATCAAATATAATCAAATTAATACCAAGCCAAAAGTAATCCGCATTACCTCGCCAGTTATTTGCTGTCTCATATGAAGAAGACGACGACCGTTGCTTCCGAGGCCTTCACGAGACTTTTGACGCTGCAGTCAAGAAAAGTAGCGTTATTGAATCTGGAAACCTAGAGTTGACGGAGAAGAATACAGCGCTTCTTTAGCTGTAAATGTTGATGACAATTAACAAGCATCAAATGGATGTTCTATCTGCTACGTTGTGGGAAGAAGCCACTTAATTCAAGTCAAATCAAACTAAGTGTTTGACAATTAACAGTATGTTATGGAAACTAGACCTGGAAAGCTAATCTGCGTGTTTCT
Organism: Musa beccarii; assembly: GCA_024322285.1. Lineage (NCBI taxonomy): Eukaryota > Viridiplantae > Streptophyta > Magnoliopsida > Zingiberales > Musaceae > Musa > Musa beccarii. Next base: position 1,735,822 of record CM044399.1, read on the forward strand.
GCAAGTCCACGCTCCCCACAGCGTATTGTCACGTCTACTTGAGCTACTGATCCCGGTCAATCATTTACAAGTTGATGCACATAAATGGGACAAGATCCATTGATTTATATTCTTCATCTTCGAGTCCTTACATGCCCATCTTCCTACTCCATTCTCTCAAAGAAAAATAAAATCAAAAAAATATGTAATAAATCATCTTTGCGAGTTCTATGGTCAAACAACATTTGGAATAATATGAACATTTGTTGAGAACAAGTGGCGTTGACTATACATAGAACAACTTGAGAAATTGGTTTAATCTTGGCTGCTTCACCCACACTTTAATTCCATGGTCAGATACCCCATTGTCCTATAGTCAAAACGATGACTTATTCTTCCATTCCTCGTCCGACGTCTCTGCATAAAAACAAGTCCATGTTTTCTTCTTCTCAAAACTCAACTCAATAGCTCGTCCCTTTGCTTAGCCGTAGCCCTTGACCTCAGTTTGCTTCCAGTTCCAATCAAATGGAGCTCCACCCAGAGAGAATGGTGATTCAAACACTCATCCTTTTAGCTTGCATGGCCGCATCAACACACCAGTCCTTCCTTCCTTCTGACTCGGTGTCCAACTCGACGTCCGCCGCCGCCGACGATGTGCTCGCTCTCCTGTCGTTCAAGGCTCTGCTATCCGATCCCGGCTCGGCACTGTCCTCGTGGAACAACCACTCGTCCCATGGCTGCGACTGGCGCGGTGTGAGATGCAGAGATGGCCGGAGAGTCACAGCCTTGAGGCTGGTCTCGCTCGGCCTCGCCGGTCCCATTTCGCCGTCCATAGCCAACCTCACTTCCCTCAGGAACCTCCACCTCGGGGACAACCAGTTCAATGGAAGCATCCCGCCGGAGTTGGGAAACTTGCGTCGGCTGGTGAATCTTAACTTCAGCTACAATGCTCTCTCAGGTGAAATCCCAGCCACGCTATCCCGCTGTTCCAGACTCCAGATCATCAGGATCGACAACAACAAGCTCGAGGGAGAGCTCCCTGCGAGCCTCGCTCGATGCTCCAAGCTCAACGTCATGTGTTTGTCAGGGAACCGCCTCGTCGGAGAGATTCCTGCAGAGTATGGATCGCTTTCACAACTTCTATGGCTCTACCTTAATGGCAATAACCTCACAGGAGCCATTCCAGCAAGCCTGGGGAGCAGCTCCTCTTCTCTCACCCAGATCATGCTGTCCAATAACAGTCTCACCGGAAATATTCCACCTTCTCTTGGCAGCCTGTCGTCCCTCACCCACCTCTACCTCTCCAGCAACAACCTGGTAGGAAGCATCCCGCCTTCGCTAGGCAACTGCTTGAATCTAACTTATCTTTATCTAAGAACAAACAGCTTGGAGGGGAATATACCAGAGACCCTGGGCAACCTCACCAGCTTAAGAGTTCTTGATCTTTCCGTCAACCAGTTGTCCGGCACGATCCCTCCATCTCTGTACAATCTTTCGAGGCTCGGTTCTTTGAACCTCGGGATAAACCAGCTCGTAGGAACCATATCGCCTGATATAGGCCACGCTCTTCCCGGACTCGAATACCTTATCCTGCAGGGGAATAGATTGGAAGGCTCGATGCCTCGATCATTAGTCAATGCTTCTGAACTTTACTATCTCGATCTTTCTTTGAACAATTTCAATGGAGTTGTCCCAGCAGATCTGGGTCAGCTTCATAATCTAGGCGTTCTGAACCTCGAGGGTAATCGGTTCGAGGCCAGGGATGCCACGGATTGGAGCTTCCTTGCTTCTCTGGCTAACTGCACAGAGCTTACATGGCTGTTTCTGTCCGACAATGATCTCGCAGGCAGATTTCCTGCATCTATAGCGAACCTCTCTGCGAAGCTCGAGTGGTTGTCTTTAGCACGGCTTCAGCTATCAGGGGCCATTCCGCCGGAGATAGAGAAACTCCGCGGCTTGCAGCAGCTTGATCTCAATGAGAACCTTCTGAGCGGCAGCATCCCTACAGAGATTGGATCCCTTGGCAACTTGACTCGATTGTACTTGTTTGGGAACAAGCTCTCTGGCCCCATTCCTGACTCACTGGGGAACCACGTGCAGCTAGAAGTACTCAACTTTGGAGACAATCGATTGCAAGGAGGCATACCGCCGAGCTTTATCAACTTGAAGCAGTTGAATGAGCTGAATCTTTCTCGCAACCAGCTCGGTGGCGCCATTCCCAGAGAGGTTGTCAGCATCACTTCTCTCACAAAGGTGCTCGATCTGTCTCATAATTCTCTGGACGGTCCCATTCCAAGTGACATCCAGAAGCTGAAGCTCCTCGTTCTGCTCGACGTTTCCGAAAACAAGCTTTCTGGTCCAATTCCTAGTGGTCTTGGAGGCTGCGAGACCTTGAACTACCTTTACATGCAGGGCAACTTCTTCCAGAGTTCCATACCTCCGCAATTGAGCAACCTGAGAAGCCTTCAGAGGCTCGATGTTTCGCGTAATGAATTATCCGGCCAAATCCCCAAATTCTTGGCTGGCATCGGCGGTCTCCGGTATCTCAACCTTTCCTTCAATGATTTCGATGGTCCGGTTCCAACAGAAGGTGCCTTCGCCAACGCCAGCGAAGCCTTTGTCGATGGGAATCCCAAGCTTTGCGGGGGTCATCCGGCGTTACGCCTTCCACCATGCCCCATCGACTCTTCTTCTAACAAAAGTAGAATGCGGAGTGTCGCAATAGGACTTGCCGGCCCGATCCCCTGCTTTATTGCTCTCTTCGTCATCATTCTCATGTGGAAGAAGGCGTCCAGCAAGAGATCTGCGCTCGAATCTTCTCCAGGAGATCAGTTCAAAATGGTGTCTTACGCAGAGCTGCACAAGGCGACCGACGGGTTTTCTTCCGCCAATTTAATCGGCACCGGTAGCTTCAGTTGTGTGTACAAAGCAACTCTCGAAGGCTACGAGAAGGGAGTTGCAGTAAAGGTGCTGAACCTGGAGCAGAAAGGAGCTCTGAAGAGTTATCTGGCAGAATGCGAGGCATTGAGAAGCATCCGGCACCGGAACCTCGTCAAGATCCTCACTTGCTGCTCCACCATCGACCGCAGCGGAAACGATTTCAAAGCTCTCGTGTTCGAGTTCGCGCCCAACGGGAGTCTAGATGATTGGCTGCACCCAACGGTTGCCTCGAATCGTGAGACGAAGCGTCTGAGCCTGGACGAAAGGCTGAGCATAGCCATCGATGTTGCGTCTGCGTTGGAGTACCTGCATCATCACCATGGCCAAACGCCGATCGTCCACTGTGATGTGAAGCCGAGCAACGTTCTCATCGACGACGACATGGCTGCCCACTTGGGTGACTATGGGTTGATGAAGTTCCTGGCCGAGCGCAACGCTGCATCAACGGGGAATCCCAGTTATTCCATCGCATTGAGAGGATCCATAGGTTACATACCTCCAGGTACTGATATCTTGGTTTCTACTTTTTCTCATCTGCTTTCGCACGTACCGATGCGATGGTGTTTGATCTCATGCTGTAGAGTACGGGATCGGCGGGGAAGTTTCCACGCATGGAGATGCGTACAGCTACGGAATACTCGTGCTGGAGATGGTGACGGGGAGGAGGCCCACCGACGACGTGTTCAGGGACGGTCGATCGCTTCGTAGCTTCGTCGAGGCGGCCTTCCCCGGCGGAGTAGTGGAGATCGTGGATCCTGCGATACGATCGGCCATGGAAGGTAACGATCGGGCAGCGAAGTGCGTGGTCTCCATGGTGGAAGTTGGCCTGCTCTGCTCAAACGGAACACCACAAGCACGGTTGGACGCGGAGAGCGTCACGACCAAGATGGTGGCGATCAGAAGTGCGTACCTTGGGTTGGGATACGGCGAAGTGTCATGCTGATGGAGAGGAAGACTTTTCTTATGACGACTATTAACAAGCGTAGACATCAAGGACAAGAAAGCGTGTGGTTGACCTGTCATATCTTGAGCAACTTTTTCCTAGTGGAATTTGTGTCGCGACGAGTGAGGAAGCGGCTGCTGTGGCTGGCTTTACCCGCGAACCATCCACGACCCCTGGAAAAGAAAAGAGGAAGAAACACACCCACCATATACAAGTTGGATCTGATAATGTTATAGAATGAGTATTTGTGTCAGCAGCATCTACGAATAAACGTTGTAAAACAAGTTGGATTTGATTAGGAAGATTTAGTGACAGCTCTGCCTCAGCTGATGAGAAATCTTTTTTTTGGGATAACAATATCAGAACATGTCAACGGTGAAGGAAGGCATTTATGATAAAGGTATATATTTCATGTTTTGCGACAACTCTAACATAAACAAAACGATAGCGACCGGAGCCCCACACACACACGAAAGGGACTCAGGCCGTACATCCAACCGTAACATGAGAAGGAGACGAAACGGAACAGTATGCACGCCACAGCGGTAACGATCCAACTCAACTAAGGATTGCAGCACAACTTACTCCATAAAACAAACAGTAAGGGTGTGTAAGGCTGTAGAATTTAAAATACCAGTCCGACGATGTCACCTCCTCCATCCCACTTGAATTGACTTCTCTGTGGTTTCGAGGAAATTAGACAAAACAACATTGTCGGAATCAGAGTCAATCTGGATCAAATTTTAGAGGGAAGAGGCAAAAACATGGAGATGAAAGAGTAAATATCAAAATAAAAAAGAAAGAAAAAAAAACTTCAAGTTACGGTTTTATTCTAATACAGCATTTGACATCCAGTAAATTCGATATGGTGCCAAGGTACCTTTTATCAAGAAATTAAAAAAACTATATTGATGCCATATCAACCAATGTGTTCTGGTATCAATCCTTGGTTAAATTGACAAAATTACCAAACATTAATTAATGGCATTTAAAACCTTGCTCCATGGAACAAATCGATAGGAAGGATGTATTGGCGAACATATAATATTCACCTCCTCCCAAAAAACACCCCCGTAAACATACATTAGAAGGTCAAACTAGTGTCCTAAATTAGACTTGGACGATGGTACCGCCAGGCCCAAGCGATAATACTATTTGAGTAAGTCGACAAGCATTCTTTATGCTTTGTCAGCCTTTCCGTCGGTCATACCGCCTATGACAGTGATTTAAAAAGTGCTAGACGCAGGACTGCCTTCGATTAGGATTAGACATTTAAAGCAAAAAGAATCAAATTAGGTCAGAGAAGAACATGTTCGAAAATTGGATGTCGAGCCGAAGGATTGATCGACGTATCAACAGAAGGCTTTGGGCCATGGATTCGGGCATTAGGCCAAGAAGAGCGAAATTACGCCAAGGAGATCGAGGTTGCGGAGGATAACTGCCGATTGGGCAATACGCCGTAATGTCACAGACAAAATTGTAAACGGCTTGTTCGGTGTAATGCTTGTGCTTGTCCGTGTCCCTTTTGGTTGGTTGTCACTTGTAAAGCTTGTAAAGGGCTTGTCAAAGGCAAAATGCCCTATTTGAGTGAGTTTGACAGCCATTGTAGGCTTGTACATAAAGTACGCGTCGAGGGAATAATTGTAATAGAATTCGGTCTATAGTGGACCAATTTTATACCTTTGTTGTGCAACTGTTCTGAGCTTGTAATATCCATGGTTGGAATGTGCATCGGCTATAAAGTGTTTGCTAAAAGAGTGGCTTGCGGATCCGTGTGAAGCGCTTTCTCGTCCCGTCTTCTCTTTTTTGGTCCTAAGGGATTGTAGGAGATTTCGGGGAGGCTGACCTTTGCGGTGATACGCATTGGTGCCGCACGGCTTAGGCAAAACCAGCTAAGTCCGTGACAGTTGGTATCAGAGCGGGACAAGCCCACTTAGAAACACTTAGCATGCATACGTGGGGGACCTAGCGAGGCACCACGAGGACAACAAGCTAAGAAGAATTATGGAGCGCACAAAGGTCGGGATGGCCGAGTTCGAGCAGTGGCTCGACGTTAACACCCATCCTTGATGGTGTTCGAGGCAAGCGGAGTGCTTGGCAAAGGATGAGACCGTGCAAGGTGGAGTGGGTTGTTCAACGATCGAAAGAGTTGTAAACTCAAGGAATTCGATACTCATGCATGGCCTTGCATGCGGACGATGGATTGTTCGCGGCCATCCCAAGGCGACCGAAGGTCGGCACCATGGAGCATTACAACTTTCTCTTCGGCATGTGCAGGATACTTTCGTAAGATGCTGAAGTGTGCAGCAGAGTTCAAGATGTTGCTAGACCCGAGAGGGTGCGAGTCAGAGCTGTATTGGTGAAGTGTCACAATCTAGCAAGTGCATTTGCAATGGCAGAATTGGGCACAGTTTGTTCAGCAGAGGCGAAGTAGTCCAAGGGGATAGTGGTCTCCAAAACTTCCTAAGGGAAGGATGCGAAGAGAGAAGTTGCTCCAACGGGGCAGATATCCAGGAGGGATAAGTCCCGGTTCTCCAGAGGGAGAATTATGTGCAATGGACTGCACCAGTTGAGGAGTACCTCAAGACAAAGCTCGATGGATCGAGCGAGCGACGAGGAGTTGTCGCATGATCTCGCAAGTGGTGATGCGTTGGTGGATGCATAGCGAGATTAAGTGGGGGAGCAACCCAGGCAACACAAAGTGAAGGCACACTTGGAGCCGATAGTGAGATCGGTCTCAACAGAGGGCTAACCCGTGGAATGGTGGGCGCGAGGGCCACCATCAACGCAATGCAAATCGAGAAGCGGAACAACTTGGGGGTAACTTGTTGATGTACCCAAACCGCATGAAGGGAGTTGGCAAAGAAGATAGAACGTGGAGCGGAGGCTTGGAGCTTTCCTTAGACAGAGGTCAAGGACATGGACTCTTGCAGAGACAGGAATCGGATCATGTCGTTCCATGGGTTTCATATTCAGTTGGAGCCGACTCATCTTGCATGGTGCCAAAGACAAAGGGAGCTTTGAGGCACATGCACTTTATCTCGATGAAGCATTTGGTGGAGATTCTAAGGCGACGCAGTTTGTTGAGGCAAAGTTGGTGTCAAAAAGGCCTTAGCACGGGGCAAGAGGATGCAGAGATAGCTACTCTTGAAGAATATGCCACAGTGTTGCTATTCGTGTTGCCATGATGAAAGCGGTGCACAGCGGAGATTGTGCTGGTAGGGGCAGAGTCCCAGGATCCAAGCAATGGTGCATCTATTTCAGCGAAGTCGAGACTTCGTGAGGAGCGCGCTAGGCGATGGATTGTCCTAGAGCTAGGCTTCGTCCGAGTGTGACCCGAGAGTGGGTGGACGAAGGTCGATTGCCAAAGAAGCGAAACAGAATCGGTGGCGAAGGCCTGCGATGTGTTGGCGGAGTCCACACATGGAGATATCGCAGTTCGAGTTCATACCACAGGGATCAGAATGCAAGTCACCAGGAGGCGACATGATGCAGGGGATCGGGGTGGAATGGTTCGTGGCAAGACGACACACACAGTGTATCCCATGAGGGACATGGTCATCTGGAAGTATGACCGGGAGCGCAATTAGGAGCTCCACGTCGGTGAACAACACGACGGCAAGAAGAGCTATGGATTCAAGCAGTGAATGCCATGGTACCGCAGAGGCGGGTCTTCCGTGCGTGCACCGAATGTTGCATTGAATGGAAGCCTTGGTCATCAGCTTATGGGGGCTGTGCACTATCAAGGAAGAAGTTCAGATGCAAGTACCAGAGAGTCCCATGGTGGGGACCTCGATCATGCAGAGGTATGATCGGAGCTGCTGAAGAGTGGAACTACTTCAGAGCTCACATTCGCTTAAGGGAGCCCGGCAAGTCAGAGGACAAGGCCAAGTAAGCGAACATTGCCGCCAATGAAGCTAAGGAGAACAGAAGTGGTGCTAACCCTGCAACATGATGGTGGAAGCCACACATGGGAGTTGCAGTCTGTATTTCCATCGACCAAGTGGAACTGCTCAGAGAACACAGAGGTGTTGAAGCAGGGGGTCGGAAAAGGGCGTGGAAGCAATGACGAGTTCAAGAGGGACTCAGCTACCCAAGATCAATCATCGAGTAGATTGAAAGTGAACTCAGAGGAGTGTCACAATGCCACAGAGGCAGATCTACCGATCACGAAGAAGGGATGCAGATGCAAGACAACGGATAGTAGTGCCATGGGCGTCGCAGTGCCATGGTACCGCTGAGGCGGGACTTCCGGGGAGTCATCAATCTCTTGCTCTCTTAGAGGGAGAGTACCTGGTCGTGATATGGGTCGTGGAGGAGGAGAATGCTTTGGCAAACTCCATGTACCAAGACAAGGCTGAAGGGCGATGGCCAGAGAACTTCGTAAGACCAATGTCAACAGATTTTCCATCAAGATAGCCGTGAGTGAAGGACTTCGGGTCGATGCAGGAGTGCATGACCAAGGATCGAAGCGCACAAGATGCGGTGTCTTTGTACCTTTGCTACTCAAAGGAGTCGGCGGCGATGAAATGATGGAGAAGGCGGTACAATCCCAAAGGCGACCAAATCTTATCGGAGACTTACTCCAAGTTAGAGTGATAACTTCTTGCATTCCGAAGTTCAATGGCAATGAGAAGGTGAATCACATGAGCGACTCAACAAGAAGGATTGCAAACACTTCAAGTGCTTCGGAAGTGTGAGCTAAGAGCAGGTGAAGTCTAGTAACCAGCTTGACGCACGAAGTACAACCTCGAGGAGGCGGGCGAAGTCAAGTAACCTTTGCCTTCTCAACTCCCAAGAGAATGGGTGAAACCAGTACCCCACTCTCTTAGTTATCCAACAGAGGAGCTCGCATGATTTGAAGACCCTTCGAAGACAACTAAGTGGAAGAAGATTCGATGGGCAAATTTTGCGGAGGAAGGACCTGAAAATTTCAAAGGTTGCGAGGCGATGCTCGTTAAAGCTCCAACAAGCATCTATCCAGTTCAAGAGACAAGGAGAATTTGAAGACTGGCGCATATCAATGATGGTCTTTTACCTTCATCAGATGAATCCGCAAGAGCCAGCAAGGATCAGCACAACTCTGCCAACCCCACACTAAAGTCAGAGTCATTGGCGAGTTGAAGCAGCATGACGGATTAAAGTTCGATGACTCAACAACAACAACCGGAGAACAAATGGGAGCCAAGAGGCGCATCGCAGCAGGAGCAGAAGATCGAAGATCCAACAAAGAAAAGAAGTTACAGTGTCAGCAAAGGCTTCGATGAGGACGTCGAAAGAATAAGTGGGGGAGAATGTCACGGACAAAATTGTAAACGGCTTGTTCGGTGTAATGCTTGTGCTTGTCCGTGTCCCTTTTGGTTGGTTGTCACTTGTAAAGCTTGTAAAGGGCTTGTCAAAGGTAAAATGCCCTATTTGAGTGAGTTTGACAGCCATTGTAGGCTTGTACATAAAGTACGCGTCGAGGGAATAATTGTAATAGAATTCGGTCTGTAGTGGACCAATTTTATACCTTTGTTGTGCAACTGTTCTGAGCTTGTAATATCCATGGTTGGAATGTGCATCGGCTATAAAGTGTTTGCTAAAAGAGTGGCTTGCGGATCCCGTGTGAAGCGCTTTCTCTGTCCCGTCTTCTCTTTTGTTGGTCCTAAGGGATTGTAGGAGATTTCGGGGAGGCTGACCTTTGCGGTGATACGCATTGGTGCCGCACGGCTTAGGCAAAACCAGCTAAGTCGGTGACAGTAAGAGAGGACGATACGCCGAAGAAACAGACGAAGCACCGATGGACCAATAACATGTCGGACAACATTCGATCGTGCTTTGTAATAATTGTTTAGATTGGAATAAGATTAGAGTATGATTGGGTTGGAATGGGGCCAACGCAATTAGGCGCTAATTGGGCCAGAATCCGGACTGGTTTGGGCCGGACTGTTAACCCAAACAATGTTGTTGAACCCTGTCTGGAGGTGGAACCACCCAGGGTTTAGTCTTCTAAGTGGTATGGGCGATGGTACCGCTTGGGTCTAGTAGTCGAGACCCTATCTGGCAGTGGTACCGTCGAGTGACAAAAAGCCTGAGCGATGGTACCGCGCAGCACTGACGGTGGTACCGCTAGTACTATGAAAATCGGGATGATTTAAATTTTGGCTCCAAGTTTGAATCACCTTAAGGCTTATAAATACCTCTCTCTTCCATGGTTAGAAAATACACCAATTGAGAACAAAAAGAGGAAAAATTCTGTTATAATCACTTGAGAAATCCTCCCCTTTAGCTCTAAGTCCTAGTCAAGTTTAAGAGAGGGGTGAGAGGTCTTGTAAAGATTATTCTCCTAAACCTGTAAAAAGAGAAAAGGGTTGTAAGGGTAATTAATTGTCGCCCGATTGAAAGAAGATTGCTAGTGGATACCAACGGCCTCGATGAAGGAGGAATCGGGAGTGAACATAGGTCGGATGACCGAACCACTATAAATTGATTTGCCTTTACTTCCTTGTTATTTATCATTCTGCAAATCACTTTACCTACTCTACATCACTGCTCAAGTTCACTTACGAATCTTATTAAGTTAGAACATTTCTGATACGATTTCATCGATATGGACTTAATCGTCGAAATGAAGCTTTACATCGAAACAATTTTTACAAAGCAAGGAGGAAGAGGCCATCCACGGGCCCCTGGCGATGACACAAAGAGGAGGAGGGATGGAGAGTCGCACGGTCTCAGGACTTCCCACCCCGACTTGTGAGGTAACGGATGCGGACTCCGACATCATCTTCAGATCCGAATCGATCGGTACCCGACGGATATCGAGGCTTTGGATTCGGGCGTCGATGATAAAATAAAATAACTATATCGGGCTTTGCCTCGTACCCGATCCAGTAAGGAATCGGGTCATTTTTTGCTTGTTTGGATCGGATCGGGGTTAATCTCGCAAAGTAGCTTCAGGTTTTTTGTTGCTTCCACCGAGAAAGCGGAGTTAACCGCGAATGAAGCACTTTCGACCTTATATTTCCCTTACAATATTATGTGTTGTGTATACACACAAGTATTTATTTTTCATACACAAGTATCGATTTAGTACATTTATTCTTGTTTTCCAAACCGTCAACAGAAAGTGCATACATAGTGGACATCTCTCTTTCTTTTCTTTTTTTTTTTTCTGTGAAAAGAGAAGTGGAAATTAAGATGCAAAGTCATTCATCCTCTTTATCTAATAATCCATGTGCGACAGCACTATCTGGTACACCTACACGTCAATTTTAGCGGTCAGAAATCACAACATGTAAATGTAAATGTCATCTATTTGAAGAAGCCAACAGATTAAAAGGTTCCCTTTCAATATATATATATATATATATATATATATATATATATATATATATGTATGTATGTATGTATGTATGTATGTATACATATACCTAAATTTTATTCCTTGTCATGGGCGACAACCATATTGACCGGGACCAGGACACGGTGGCGGTAGATCGTAGGTGGGAGGATCGTACGAAGTTTGTTCCATTGCGTCCTCTGCACAGATGCAAAACCATTGAGAAATCAGGAAGCAAAAATATATAGTTCCTAGCATTAGCATCAAACTTTTCTTTATTCTCTTTTTTGGATCTCCTCTGGGAACTACAAATCATTATGCAACCAAGTTTAGAGGTGAAGTAATTAAGCATTTACACTAAAAGAAAAAGGAGAGAAGAAAACAATGGGTGGTACGTTAGTCTGAACAATCAATCTGATAGGATTTGGCTACATGAGTAGTATCGATAATTCATTCGGGTTCTGCGCAATCTTGGCTCACTTTATCCTCATCCACCATCTTTGGACGATGACTTACGACGAGAAGATGAGTAGTGCTTGCTTACTTGGGTGAACATCGTGAGCCAAGTTTCGGGCAGCCAACGCCGGAGCGGCGACGACGACGAGCGAGACGAGAAGCAGGAACAGGAACAAGCGTACGCGGCTTGCCATCCTCTTCCTTCGCTGCGCTGCCTCAGGGTTTGCTGAACTCGATTCCCCAGGCAGCAGTGGTATTTATAGGCAAGGCAGGTAGCTGAAGGGCTTCTTTTCATAAACATTTTCTTAATATTATATGCAGTGTTTATTTTTAATCAGATTCGGTGTCATGCTAAGCCATTGAAGTTTGTTCTTGGTTGTGCTGTAATGGAAAATGCCACCTAGGAATGACTGCATCAACCCAAAGACTTCGGTTCTGCAGCCTCCACCTCTGACTTGCAGATTGTGTTCATGTAAATATTTCGAGGAAGTAAGTTAGATCGGTAAATTACTGACGTGGTCCAGCTGCATGCAGTTGGCAGTGTCAAAGTCAATGCTCCAACGACAGAAAAAGAATAATTGACATAGTCTAAGGAACGAAGCTGTCTCAATCGTTATCGCATACATGACAACATTTTGATGAACTTATTAATCACAGATAATCTAATAAATACCAAGCCAAAATTGATGCAAAGATCCGAATTACCTCGCCGGTTGTTTACTGTCACATAGGAAGAAGATAAGAAACGTATGGTGAAGGGAAGTGCTACCCAAGGCTAGACTAATGATGCTACAGTCAAGAAAAGTCCTCTCTCTCTCTCATCTTCTCGTCAGTTATTTGTTGTCTCATAGGAAAAAGATGAACGTACGACGAAGGGAAGTGCTACCTGAGGATTTAATGAGACTTGTGATGTTGCAATCAAGAAATGTCCACTCTCTCTCTCTCTCTCTCTCGTCAGTTATTTGTTGTCTCATATGAAAAAAAGGAATATATGGAGAAAGGAAGTGCTACCCGAGGACTTCATGAGATCTCTCTCTCTCTCTCGCTAGTTATTTGTTGTCTCATATGAAGAAGAGGAACGTATGAAGAAGGGAAGTGCTACCCGAGGATTTCATGAGACTTGTGATGCTGCAATCAAGAAAAGTCCACTCTCTCTCTCTCTCTCTCTCTCTCTCTCTCTCTCTCTCTCTCTCTCTCTCTCTCGCCAATTATTTGTTGTCTCATAAGAAGAAGAGGAACGTATGGAGAAGGGAAGTGCTACCCGAGGACTTCATGAGATCCCCTCTCTCTCTCTCTCGCTAGTTATTTGTTGTCTCATAGGAAGAAGAGGAACGTATGGAGAAGGGAAGTGTTACCCGAGGACTTCATGAGACTTGTGATGCTGCAATCAAGAAAAGTCCACTATCTCTCTCGCTTGATTATTTGTTGTCTCATAAGAAGAAGAGGAACATTATGGAGAAGGGAAGTGCTACCCGAGGACTTCATGAGATCCCCTCTCTCTCTCTCGCTAGTTATTTATTGTCTCATAGGATGAAGAGGAACATATGGAGAAGGAAAGTGCTACCCGAGGACTTCATGAGACTTGTGATGTCTTCTGCACCAAGAAAAGTCCTCTCTCTCTGTCTCTCTCTCGCTAGTTATTTGTTGTCTCATAAGAAGAAGAGGAACGTATGGAGAAGGGAAGTGCTACCCGAGGACTTCATGAGACTTGTGATGCTGCAATCAAGAAAAGTCCACTCTCTCTCTCTCTCGCCAGTTATTTGTTGTCTCATAAGAAGAAGAGGAACGTATGGAGAAGGGAAGTGCTACCCGAGGACTTCATGAGATCCCCTCTCTCTCTCTCGCTAGTTATTTATTGTCTCATAGGATGAAGAGGAACATATGGAGAAGGAAAGTGCTACCCGAGGACTTCATGAGACTTGTGATGCTGCAGCCAAGAAAAGTCCTCTCTCTCTCTGTCTCTCTCTCGCTAGTTATTTGTTGTCTCATAAGAAGAAGAGGAACGTATGGAGAAGGGAAGTGCTACCCGAGGACTTCATGAGACTTGTGATGCTGCAATCAAGAAAAGTCCTCTCTCTCTCTCGCCAGTTATTTGTTATCTCATAAGAAGAAGAGGAACGTATGGAGAAGGGAAGTGCTACCCGAGGACTTCATGAGATCCCCTCTCTCTCTCTCTCGCTAGTTATTTATTGTCTCATAGGATGAAGAGGAACATATGGAGAAGGAAAGTGCTACCCGAGGACTTCATGAGACTTGTGATCTTTGCAACCAAGAAAAGTCCTCTCTCTGTCTCTCTCTCGCTAGTTATTTGTTGTCTCATAAGAAGAAGAGGAACGTATGGAGAAGGGAAGTGCTACCCGAGGACTTCATGAGACTTGTGATGCTGCAATCAAGAAAAGTCCACTCTCTCTCTCTCGCGCTAGTTATTTGTTGTCTCATAAGAAGAAGAGGAATGTATGGAGAAGGGAAGTACTACCCGAGGACTTCATGAGACTTGTGATGCTGCAATCAAGAAAAGTCCTCTCTCTCTCTCTCTCTCTTTCTTGCTAGTTATTTGTTGTCTTATAGGAAGAAGACGAACGTATGGAGAAGGAAAGTGCTACTCGAGGACTTTATGAGACTTGTGATGCTAATGTCAAGAAAAGTCGCTCTCTCTCACTCTAGTTCTTTATTGTCTCATAAAAAGAAGAGGAACGTATAGAGAAGGGAAGTGCTACCCGAGGACTTAATGAAACTTATGTGATGTTGTAGTCAAGAAAAGTCCTCTCTTTCTCTCTTTCTCGTCAGTTATTTAGAGAAACGTATGGGGAAGAGAAGCACTACCCGAATGCTATATGAGACTACCCGAGTGCTATATGAGACTTGTGATACTACAGTCAAGAAAAGTTCTCTCTCTCTATCTACTATATCAATAGGAGATAGAGATATATAAACGTTAATGACAAATAACAAGCATCAAATGGATGTTCTATGCACTACATTACGGGAAGAAACCACTTAATTCAAGTCAAGTAAAATTAAGTACATGATAATTGCTTCAACCCCACTTTTCATGGTCACATCCGCATGACTTGGTCTTCAATTATTCCTCATCCCATATCACTATATAAAATCAGGTGACTTGGTTCTTCAGAAAACTTAAACTCAATAGCTCCTCCCTTCCCTTAGCCGCAGCACTTGGACCTCAGTTTGCTTCCACGGGAAGTTCCAATCAAATGGAGTTCCACCCAGAGAGAATGATGCTTCAAACACTCGTCCTTTTAGCTTGCATGGCCGCATCAACACACCAGTCCTTCCTTGCTTCTGACTCCCCGTCCAACTCGACGTCCCCCGCCGCCGACGATGTGCTCGCTCTCCTGTCGTTCAAGTCTCTGCTATCCGATCCCGGCTCGGCACTGTCCTCGTGGAACAACCACTCGTCCCATGTCTGCGACTGGCACGGTGTGAGATGCAGAGATGGCCGGAGAGTCACAGCCTTGAGGCTGGTCTCGCTCGGCCTCGCCGGTCCCATGTCCCCCTCCATAGCCAACCTCACTTCCCTCAGGAACCTCCACCTCGGGGGCAACCAGTTCGATGGAAGCATCCCACCTGAGCTGGGAAACTTGCGTCGGCTGGCGAATCTTGACCTCACCTATAATGCTCTCTCAGGCGAAATCCCAGCCACGCTATCTCGCTGTTCCAGACTCCGGACCATCAGGATGGATCACAACAAGCTCGAGGGAAAGCTCCCTGCGAGCCTCGCTCGATGCTCCAAGCTCAGCGTCATGTGTTTGTCAGGGAACCGCCTCGTCGGAGAGATTCCTGCAGAGTATGGATCGCTTTCACAACTTCTGTGGCTCTACCTTGATGGCAACAACCTTACAGGAGCCATTCCAGCAAGCCTGGGGAGCAGCTCCTCTTCTCTCACCCGGATGATGCTGTCCAATAACAATCTCACCGGAAAGATTCCACCTTCTCTTGGCAACCTGTCGTCCCTCACCCTCCTCTACCTCTCCAGCAACAACTTGGTAGGAAGCATCCCGCCTTCGCTAGCCAACTGCTTGAATCTAACTAATCTTTATCTAAGTACAAACAGCTTGGAGGGGAATATACCAGAGAGCCTGGGCAACCTCACCAGCTTAAGAGTTCTTGATCTTTCCGTCAACCAGTTGTCCGGCACGATCCCTCCATCTCTGTACAATCTATCGAGGCTCGGTTATTTGAACCTCGGGATAAACCAGCTCGTAGGAACCATTTCGCCTGATATAGGCCATGCTCTTCCCGGCCTCGAATACCTTATCCTACCGAGGAATAGATTGGAAGGTTCGATACCACGATCATTAGTCGATGCTTCTGAACTTTACAATCTTGATCTTTCTTTGAACAGTTTCAATGGAGTTGTCCCAGCAGATCTGGGTCGGCTTCCTAATCTACGCTTTCTGATCCTTGAGGGCAATCGGTTCGAGGCCAGGGATGCCACGGATTGGAGCTTCCTTGCTTCTCTGGCTAACTGCACGGAGCTTGCATGGCTGCGTCTGTCCGACAATGATCTTGCAGGCAGATTTCCTGCATCTATAGCGAACCTCTCTGCGCAGCTCGAGTGGTTGTCTTTAGCAGGGCTTCAGCTATCAGGGGGCATTCCGCCGGAGATAGAGAAACTCGGTGGCTTGCAGCAGCTTGATCTCAATGAGAACCTTCTGAGTGGCAGCATCCCCAGAGAGATTGGATCCCTTCGCAACTTGACTCGATTGTACTTGTTTGGGAACAAGCTCTCTGGCCCCATTCCCGAGTCACTGGGGAACCACACGCGGCTAGAAGTGCTCAACTTGGGAGACAATCAATTGCAGGGAGGCATACCGCGGAGCTTTATCAACTTGAAGCAGTTGAATGAGCTGAATCTTTCTCGCAACCAGCTCGGTGGCGCCATTCCCGGAGAGGTTGTCAGCATTACTTCTCTCACGAAGGTGCTCGATCTGTCTCATAATTCTCTGGACGGTCCCATTCCAAGTGACATCCAGAAGCTGAACCTCCTAGCTCTGCTCGACGTTTCCGAAAACAAGCTTTCTGGTCAAATTCCTGGTGGTCTTGGAGGCTGCGAGACCTTGAACTACCTTTACATGCAGGGCAACTTCTTCCAGAGTTCCATACCTCCGCAATTGAGCAACCTGAGAAGCCTTCAGAGGCTCGATGTTTCGCGTAATGAATTATCCGGCCAAATCCCCAAATTCTTGGCTGGCATCAGCGGTCTCCGGTATCTCAACCTTTCCTTCAATGATTTCGATGGTCCGGTTCCAACAGAAGGTGCCTTCGCCAACGCCAGCGAAGCCTTTGTCGGTGGGAATCCCAAGCTTTGCGGGGGTCATCCGGCGTTACGCCTTCCACCATGCCCCATCGACTCTTCTTCTAACAAAAGTAGAATGAGAAGTGTCGCAATAGGACTCGCCAGCTTGATCTCCTGCTTTATTGCTCTCTCCATCGTCATTCTGATGTGGAAGAAGGCGTCGAGCAAGAGATCTCCGCTCGAATCTTCTGCAAGAGATCAGTTCAAAATGGTGTCTTACGCAGAGCTGCACAAGGCGACCGACGGGTTTTCTTCCGACAATTTAATCGGCACCGGTAGCTTCAGTTGTGTGTACAAAGCAACTCTCGAAGGCTACGAGAAGGGCGTCGCAGTAAAGGTGCTGAACCTGGAGCGGAAAGGAGCTCTGAAGAGTTTTCTGGCAGAATGCGAGGCCCTGAGGAGCATCCGGCACCGGAACCTCGTCAGGATCCTCACTTGCTGCTCCACCATCGACCGCAGCGGAAACGATTTCAAAGCCCTTGTGTACGAGTTCGTGCCCAACGGGAGTCTAGATGATTGGTTGCACCCACCGGTTGCCTCGACTCGCGAGACGAAGCGTCTGAGCCTCGACGAAAGGCTGTGCATAGCCATCGATGTCGCGTCTGCGTTGGAGTACCTGCATCATCACCATGGCCAAACGCCGATCGTCCACTGTGATGTGAAGCCGAGCAACGTTCTCATCGACGACGACATGGCTGCCCACTTGGGTGACTATGGGTTGATGAAGTTCCTGGCCGAGTGCAACGCTGCATCAACGGGGAATCCCAGTTATTCCATCGCACTGAGAGGATCCATAGGTTACATACCTCCAGGTACCGATATCTTGGTTTCTACTTTTTCTCATCTGCTTGCGCACGTACCGATACGATGGTGTTTGATCTCATGCTGTAGAGTACGTGATCGGAGGGGAAGTTTCCACGCATGGAGATGCGTACAGCTACGGAATACTTGTGCTGGAGATGGTGACGGGGAAGAGGCCCACCGACGACGTGTTCAGGGACGGTCGATCGCTTCGTAGCTTCGTCGAGGCGGCCTTCCCCGACGGAGTAGAGGAAATCGTGGATCCTGCGATACGATCGGCCATGGAAGGTAACGATCGGGCAGCGAAGTGCGTGGTCTCCATGGTGGAAGTTGGCCTGCTCTGCTCAAAAGGAACACCACAAGCACGGTTGGACGCGGCGAGCGTCACGACCAAGATGGTGGCGATCAGAAGTGCGTACCTTGGGTTGGGATATGGTGAAGTGTGATGACGATGGAATCTAGGCACTGTCATGGAGAGGAAGACTTTTCTTGTGACGACTATTAATAAGCGTAGACATCAAGGACAAGAAAGCGTGTGGTTGACCTGTCATATCTTGAGCTACTTTTTCTGGCTCTTGTGGAATTTGTGACGCGAGGAGTGATGGAAGCGGTTGCCGTGGCTGCGTTTACCCGGGGAACCATCTACGACCCTGGAAAAGAAAAAGGAGAGAGAAACACACATCCACCACATAGAATTTGTGTCAGCAGCATCCACGAATAAACGTTATAAAACAAGTTGGATTTGATTAGGAACACAAGTGACAGCTCTGCCTCATCTGATGAGAAATCTTTTTTTTGGGATACAATATCATAACATGTCATCATATTAAGAACTCAGAACATATTGGAACAAGACGTTGGTGAAGGAAGGCAATTATGATAAAGGTATAATATTTCATGTTTTGCGACAACTCTTAACGTAAACAAAACGATGACAACCGGACCAAACAAAACCACGCCACACAAAAAGGGATTGAGGCTGTACATCCCACCGTAACATGAGAAAGAGACAAAAAGGAACAGTATGCACGCCACACCGGTAATGATCCAACTCAACTAAGGATTGCAGCACAACTTACTCCATAAAACAAACAGTAAGGGTGTGTAGCCAAACTTATCTGCTGTGATGAATTTAAATTACCACTCTGACGATATCACCTCCTCCATCCCACTTGAATTGACTTCTCTGTGGTTTTGAGGAAATTAGACAAAACAACATTGTCAGAATCAGAGTCAAATCTGGATCAAATTTAAGAGGGAAGAGGCAAAAACATGGAGATGAAAGAGTAAATTTCAAAATAAAAAGAAAAAAACAGAATCTTCAAGTTACGGTTTTATTCTAATACAACATTTGACAACCAGTAAATTCAATATGGTGCCAACATACCTTTTATGAAGAAATTAAGAAAAAAAAACCATATATGATATATCAACCAATGTGTTCTGGTATCAATCCTTGGTTAAGTTGACAAAATTACCAAATATTAACCACTGGCATTTAAAACCTTGTTCCATGGAACAAATCAATAGGAAGGATGTGTTGGTAAACATATAATATTCACACCCCCACTAACTAATTATCATAAAGCTTGGTTATGTGCAATCGTGCGTGTTAAAAAATGGTTTCCCACCTTTCGAAAGAAAGTAGGTGCTCTCTTTTAATGGGAAAAAGAATAAAATGAAACGCATGGACAATATTTTGGTTGGCAGCATTGAGAATGCCCTCAAGTGCATGCCAAAGCCTCACTACAGAAACCAGGTTTGTTAGAAGACTTAAAAACACATAGGATCACCAGATTTCTTTCTTACTTGGGGCAACTGTGGATGTCTACTTATTTGCACCAGTATGTTCAGAACAACATAGGATCCCCCGTTCTGCATTCCAAAGATGCATTGCGATAAAATCATTAGGAGTAGTTGTTTTGGTATGATCAGATTTTTTTCTCCTTCCATCCCTAATCCACCAAATACAGTATACCGATCAAAGCCTTGGACCATTTTCGAGCGGAATATGGAGGGAAGACAAGAACAAAGGACTGTGGTGATTGAAGGATGTACAATGTTTAAATGATGAAGGTTGGAGTGGTCAAAGGATGAATGACGATGGAAAATGGTCAGATAACAAAGCGTGGGGGCCGAAAATCATAGCACGGCGGTGATTGGGAGATGAAAGGTGATAGAAGTTCATGATAGGCAGGTCACTAAAAATATTTAGTACCTAGACAAGAAGATCCACAACAAAATATGTATGAGCAAAATGATAGACAGGTCATACCGCTACCATCTCTTGACGATGTAAAAGATCTGTCATTTCTAATTCCATCCTTGCAGCTTGCTTGGATCAACTTATATGCACGTGATGATTGTGAGTTTAACTTTCCATTCGTGGAAGATGGCAGAGAATGACGTCGGGTCATATTATATCTTTCTGCAGAATCAGATCCAACCCTCGGTGAAACTTGTCCTCTTAGCTTTGCCTTAGCTGATTCAGTAGTTGCCATATAGCTTGGTAATCTTGGAGCATTCTGCGAGGCATTCTCTGCAAAAGGTTCTGGCTTTGGTGGGAAAGAAGCCCTCCTCTTGCTACTCTTCTGGATCTCGTTGCTAGTTGGCTCATCTTTCAAGCTTATATCTCCATCACAGTTAGAAATATTATCTTCTTTGCAGATTTCTTCTTGCCTATGCGGTTTGATTCCAGTACTGTCATCTATTACTGCATTCTTAGGCCCACCTGATGCTACTGACTTCACAGCAGCAACTATTTCAAGCTTACTGTCAATAGACACTACACTATCTTTTTTAATCTTCATTGAAGAATGCTCATTAGCGACTTGTGGAGCATCAGATAGTGAGTTTGTCACCTTCCTCGGAGTGCAAGTTGGTTTATGATTTTCAGATTCTGGCTTTTCAGAAGGCTCTTTTGTAGAATTGGATACCTTTCTCAAACTACGCTTGACCTTTTCAATTTCAGACTGTGGATTTTCTACCACAGAGTCGGCAGGAGGGCTTGGCATTTTTCTCATAATGCGTTTATGCCTTTCTGATTCAGTCATGACATCAACCTTTGCAGCCACATTTTTATGAACATTTGATTTTAATCTGACAGATTCACTTTCCACAGCACTACTGCATCTCACACGAGATTTCACACTGACAGATTTTTTTGATTGAGGAAGTGGATTCCAAAAATGGGAGGATGTCCAGCGCTCCAGCCAACTGAAGACTGAATTTGGTTCCGCTGGATCATAATGAATCTGCACAGGCTTTGTAACAGGCTGTGCCGAGAGTAGCTGTGGAAAGGCAAATAAGTTATTTGCTTGTAAAACTAGACAGTAATCCTAGACAACAGATGGGCATTGGCTCGCATGAACACGAAGTGCATGAATATCTTGAAAACTGTGCTTTCCATTCCCAGAATATCGATCTGAAGTAGAAGAAGCTAAACAATGTGTTTCAAGAATGTTAAAGAATCATTGAAAGCAATAGCATCAATTTTTTGCCTAAAATTGTAATATTATCATATTATTGTAATACTAAAAGATTCATAGTTTACATACCTTGCAAACAAATCGATTCGCAGACAGCTGTATCTTCGAGAAATCCAACTTCTTATCATCCTACAAAAGAAAATCAACATACCTGAAAGAATTAAGATGATAAACCATGAAAGTATAGTTCAGCCCGAGTGAACCTCACATATCGAATTCATGTAGAAACACTTGGTTGCTAAATGGCCAAACCTTTCAGAGAATAAAAACTAACCACCACCACCACACCATTTCAGCAGGAATGTTTCATTAATATTCACAATACAATCCCCGTTGCATATACAACAACATGCACACATGTCAACCAGTCAGAGGAATTCTCCGACGACAAAAGAATTTCAATGTATGTGGAAAAAATAGTTATCGCTCAACAGCAAAGAAACCAGAAATGACTCATTCTCAATGGATTATCATGATCAATCTCACAAAGTGTTCATCTTCTTGAGAGAATAGAGCAGTCAGATACTAGGGTTCATCAATAATTGAAACACTACCAGACAGCAAATAATTAAAATGAAAGCTTATATGCGGGAATTTACATAATAAACAGGACACATTATAAGTTAAAAAACACAAAATAATATCTTGAGATCATTTCTATCATTAGATGCTTACCGCACTCTTCATTTGAGGGTACTTTGTTCTGACTTCAAGGCCAATACCTGCAAGCCTGACTCTCTGACCGCGAACAAGAGCTTGAAATTTGACAATACCCCACATGCAATGCAGGGTGGAAACTGCTTGACGCCTCACTAGGTGCCCACGAATTAGAGCCTGCAGTCTTATGATGCCCTTCAATGCACAGAACACCCTCCGTGACTGCACATAAATACAAACACTCTCTTCCTTGAATTCTCCTGTGTGTTATTTAGTGTGCATATGGAATCCATTTTTAAGAAATTAAATGAAGAATAAAATGGTCCCAATAATAGTATATGATGCCAATGTTACCAAAGAAGATGCAACACATTATTTCCACAAGAATTACCTGATAACCCCTGAAGGCAGCTTGAACTTTTGTAGCAGCACGCTCTTCCAAGGCTTTGGCTGGATTACATGAAGCTTGATGTCCAACAATTTCTTGGCTCTCCACGCTAACTGCTCCAGTAACTAAAGTGGAATCTGTCCTATTTTCTGATGATGTACCACTTGAATTTTTGTTTACAAGAACTGGTTGAGTAACCACCGGAGATTTTGCTGTGACGTGAGATGGTTCTCCCCCAGCAAAATGTTCTTTATCAACACCAGGTTCCTTCAAAAATACAAATGAGGATCAAAAGATCAATTAGTGATGAAGCACTCAAATATAATAGATTTATAAGATTGCCTGTTGTACTTAATGCATTATAATAACTTTGGAAGTAAACAAAGCTTAAATGGTCAATTTAAAGAAATAAGTGAGGAAAACTTTAAATGCAACCCCTCTAACTTATAGACATATCTTCATTTGTTTCCAAAAAATTTTGGAAGAAGAGTTTACTTTTTTGAAAGTTTACCTTGGATGACTATGATTTGAGCCAGCTCAAAGAGACATAATTAGAAGTAACCTATCCTAATTCATGGTATCGGTGGGGTTGGTCGTGTCTATGGCTTAGAAGCCTAACACTTCCAAGGTCACCTTACTCGATAACTATGTACCAAACTATCCCCTCCATTTTGTAGGAATAGACCCCTCGAATTGTCTTAACTGAGAATAATATGAAAAGACAGATACTCAGATTTCTGCACATAAGCAGTGCAACAAAATATATTGTGCTTGATGATATACCGAACTTCACAGTGATGCAAAAGGAAATGCATCAATTAAAGTAGTGATGTTATAAAAGGAAATGTTCCTTAAGCCAGTGCAGGGATTTGGAAAGACATTTATACTTGAATACATCAACATTATCTACTACCAGACAAAACTTCGACAGGAAGATAGTCAACCATGTAATCAGTAAACAAGTTCATCGCACACCGAAAAGAAAATTAATATGTTCAATAATAAACCAATAGATTCTCAATTCCATACCAAACCATCTTTCTCTTTTGATGTATGAGATCTAGATGATCTCTTTCCAAAAATAACTGCTTTAATCCACTTTGCAGGGGATTTTCCCATCACAGAAATCTTTAGATGCTGTCCCCCTAAACTTGCAACTGCAGAGAAATTGCACAGTAACTTTAAGGCAAAGGAAAAAAAATCCAATCATGTTATAAGAAATACAAAATTGATCTCATCAGTGCATACTAGCTTTCAACATGTCACATGTAGATAATGTTAATCCTGTTTCGAAGGGAGTATTAATCCATCATATTATTTTGAAGGACGTGGAAATGTAACAGCTCATTTGCAAAATAATATACTAAAACGGCAAAGAGATTTCAACGCGCAGATATAGTCGGGAATCAAACCTCAAAAAGGAACATCTAAGTATAAAATAATGGTACGGGGACTACCCCACATGAACATAAATATAACAAAACCAAAGGGAAACTTAAACCTCAGCGACACAAACATAAAACCCTAATCTCCTCCTGCATCAGAGCACGAACACAGAACCCTAACGTGCATGTCCATCAGGATCAATCTACGACGAGAATCCTCGCACCGAATTCCACCGGCGCAAAACCAAACTCACAACCAATAATCACCAACGAAAAATATCTCAGAACGCGCAAGAAGTGGCTCAAGCTACAAATCCCCGGCTCCAAGTCCAATGTTCCTCGTAAGAAATCAAAACCAGGAGAAAAGATTCACAGAAACGCCGAAATCGAAACGTAAAAGACGAAGATCAAGAGGATCCGAAGCTCACCGAGGAAATCAATTCAAGATCGGAGGCACATTTCGCAGATCTATGAGCAGATGAACACCCCCGCGACTGCGTTGCGGAAAAGGCAAGCGACGAAGGGTTGGTGAGCGAAAGGGCGAGCGAGCGAGAGATGGTACGCAATAAGACCAAAAGCCAAAGAAGACTACAAGATAGAAGGCGGTGTTACCGGTAACGGGCGACGCCGTTAGAGTACATCAAAAACGGCGTAAATGTGAGCGCTTCCTGGTTGTTCGGATCAGCTGCATCGCCCCAATCAGAGTTCAGGGTAGATGACTACTACCAACCGATGACTAGTAATTTTCCGATCCAACCAAGGTGAACCCTGTTTGTTATTTACAGGAAATCCTCGTTCTTTTTGGACTTCCAGTGTGCTGATAGGCCGCTTAACCCCCCGCTGTCTGCGTTCTTTAGATTTCCTCATTAATATATACCCTCATATCCATAAGTTATTTACGGTACCGCCCTCGACTTTTGACAGTGTGAGAGTCCATCCATGGCGTCCGATGATTCTCTGATGGATCTCAGCCGTCCATTCTACGGGCCACCGAATGAGTCGGGCCTGCGGTCAGTCACGTGGTCGAATCATGGCCCCGACGGGCCATGATTGCCGGGTGTCGGGTGCAGACCCGAGTAATTGTGATGTTGCGTGAAGTCGCCCAGGTGGTCAACGATGTGAGTGTCGTCACACTGTTGTCGCCCATTGACAGCTCAAGTTCAGAGAGATTTACTGGTACTTTGCTCTCGTACTAATGGAAGAATCATACAAACAGCCTTTGGTTAGCCTGCCTGACAGGCCACCAATCTAGCAAACATGTTTTTTGATTCTAGCTAATCTGTTCTGGTTTGTATATCTCAAAAATTCTTCTGAGCAGAGCTCAGTTGAGGAGACAATGGCAATGCTTGTTAGGGTTCAGACCACAAGCAGCTGGCACAATGTTCATCGCCTCACAGTCCTACTTGCTCAGATTTTGTAAGAGCTTGAAGAAATGGCCTCTTCAACCGTCATGTAGAAGCATTCTGGTCCGAAGAGCTCCCAAGTCCCCGAGTGAGACAGCTTCTGTGACACTTCTCCGACCGGATTTGCTAGCACCAGCTGCAATTTTTGTAGACAGGTTGTGCATGGTTAAGATAGATGGGATGACGACGACGATGATGATGGTGGAGGCTGCGTTACCTCAAGAGATCTTCTGTCGAGTGTCCTCTTCAGTTCTTTGAGCGATTCAATGCCGCTTATGTCGATGTTCGTCACGGCTGTGCCAAGTTGGTGGCTCATGATCAGTGCACAAACACTAGATTGAAGTTTCACTGGTAAATTTTGAGCGCTCCAACGCCACTTACCAGCCATGTCCAGTATGATGCATTTGAGGGGGCTCTCGTTCGAGTTGGTAATCCTCTCTTCCTCTTCTCGAATCCATCTCAGGATCCTGCACGCAAATTGCTGCATCAGGGAACAGGTGGTGTTGCAGACGGTGGCAACTCTTTGAACTCACGTCTAAACTAACCTTTCTTGCAGATACACCGAATTGGTGAAGTAGACGGGGGACTCGATGCCAAGGATTAGAAACGAAGGCATCCTTGCGGCTTCTTTGTAATGTGCCAGATTTCTGTAGCTGTTCGTTCCCGGGACGTTCCCCATGACCGCTATGTTTGGCCGAGTGGCGTGAAACAGTATCTTGAGAACCGATATGCCCACCTGCAGAACAAATGGGAACGCCTCTTTTGGTTTCCGCAAGCAGAGATTGGAGTCGAGTGAAGAGCGCTTACTGAAATCATGAGGCCGATCGGCACCGAGAGGAGGAGAACCCCGAGGAAGGCACTCATGCAAGCCAGGAAGTCAAACTTGTCCACCTTCCACAGCAGTATTGCACCTCGGACGTCGATGAGGCCGATCACCGCCGATATGATGATCGCCGACAAGATGACGTTGGGGGTGTAGTGGAACAGCGGCATGAGAAGTAGCATGGTGAAGAGCACCACGGACGCCATGATTATGTTGGTCGCTGCTGTTTTGCAACCGGCGTTGAAGTTTATGGCGGTTCGAGCGAACCCACCTGCATCATTCAGCAGGAGCTTCCACGATCAACTCCGCATGCTTACTTGCTATGTGTTTCTGCTTCTTCGATCTTACCGCTAGTGACATAGCATGAGACACAAGAGCCGAACAGGTTCATGGATCCCACGGGCCACCATCTCTTTGTTACCATCGATCTGATAGTTCTTCATGGAAGCAAACGTCCTCCCCACACCAATTCCTTCCTGTGAATCCATGGTAAACCTCAGCTTGTTAGTTCGGAGAGAATCAATGGATGATCCATTGATCCAAAGGATCAGAATGTTACCGTGAGAGCAAGAGGCCAGACACTATTCCCGTTTTAAGAGCAAGACTCAAGTGAGGGCCTTTGAGGTGCAGCATGCTCACCGAAGAAGGATTCACCCCTTCCGGTAAAAACCCAATCTGTTTCACATCGACAACTTAGAACAACAAGAACTAATAACTCTCTACCTATATCTATACATATTTAAGATGATGATTCTTACTGTTGAGATGCCTTTCTCATGGGATCTGAAGACGAAGGAGATGATAGTGGATATGATCACCGAGGTTAGAGGAGCTGCTGCCGATACCCAGAAGAGCTTGGGTCTCGTGGTGCTCTGATCCATGTGAGTTCAGTCACTTCAGATTGCAGCATAAACGACACAGAAAGCAACAAGCAGAATCGAAGGCAATTGATGCCGGAGTTAGCAAGACTAAGAACATTACTATTAACACCCTACACAAAGTGGCTTAGGAATTCATCCTCTTTAGGAATTCATCTTAATGAAAGAGGTGTATCGATTACTGGGATGGATTGACAACTTACTATATGTCTTGCTGTCAGTAGGAGAACCAGGAAGGAGAGACCCATAACTACTGCCTGCCATGACCACTGCTCGGACAGATAAATATATAAGTTGATCAAACAGCAGAATCTTAGTGATTTATCATCCAAATCTTCCAAAAATCCTTTTGTTACCTCTTTCCTATTATCGAAAACGGATTTCAGGACTGGAATGATTGCCATCTTGGTAGTGAAGTGCACTATTCCAAGCAGGCCTTTCAGCTGCTGGAGCGAAACGAGGACGGCCGCGCCGCCCATGAATCCAGTCAACGTTGGTTTCGATAGAAAGTCGATTATGAAGCCCAACCTACAGAAAACAAGTAGCAATTCTGAGATTGCCTCAGGAGAAACTTCGATTGTAGAATTAGATGTAATCAAAGCAAAAGTAATGTGATTTATTTGTTTTACCTCAGAATACCCAAGCCGGCTTGGAAGACGCCGGCAAAGAAAGTAGCAGTGAAAGCTACTTGGAGGTATTCTTTGGTGTCCTCAGGAGAGACCACATCTCTCAGCATGGATCCCATCACTAGAGATGCAATCGATAAGGGGCCAAAGCAAGATCTCTTGAGCTCCGAGAACAGAATAGATCAGTGGTGGCACAAAACTGGAGTCTGCAAGGTCCAATTCGAATATAAGGTCAGTGGTATTCTCCATTACCGCGAGAATGGCTCGAGCTTTTTCTATCGTGTTGTAGTAGTCAATGAGTTCCGAGAAGTGTAGAAATTGGACTTACAAAGGCCAATTATTGGAGGCAGGCCTTACTTTGCTTGAAATTAAAGCGTAGCTAATTCCCTGTTGAAAACAGATAGAAAGGGTTACAATTAAAAAATTCGAGCTTCCTCTCCAAATCCATTTCCTAACTTCATGAAAAGATGTGAGAAAAGACATAATCAACAATAGAGTTTTTATTGAATAGACACAGTCACCACCACTACCATTGATTTAAATATAATAGAGAGAAGAGATTGCGTTAACGTCATACCTGTGGGATAGAATATATTATTTATAATTTTTATCCTTTTAGATTTGAAATGTTATGATTTGATCATGTTCGGATTCATATGAAGCTTGTTGTAGTTAAATTAAAAATAGATGGGAAAGATTTATTGAATATGTTGTTATGTTTTGATGAACCACCTTCTTGACGATATATGTAATTCAAAATTATGAAACGGTGGAGCGGATTCAGGTTAAAAGACCGCCCAGACCATGCCTGAAAGATCGAAGGCCGGTCCTATCTTGTTAGCACGGCCACCTTGTGGACCTAATGGCCAATGTCTGGTGTTGATGCGGGGAGATGCTTCAAGGTCGATATCATCTGAGGAAAATATTTGAGCTGAGAGCCCTAGTTCAATATTATGTAATTATTGGATTTAAGCCCATTATTGATTGAATCTAAAACTTGATTAGTCTAGATCAATTAAGGTGGTTCTAATTCCGCTTTCAAGTGAGATCAAACTCGAACCTAATCTAGTCTCAAATTATACTAGTCTAGGTGGTTCAAAGAAAGGAGTTAAATGAGGATTAGAGAGAAAAAGAAAGGCTTAAGTCCTAATGAAAATCAGTTTGATCTCACCAGTCTTAACTATGGTTCAAGTCAATTGAGGGCTATTTGATCGATTATTGATATTGATTTATTGAAAAGAGATGTTTTGAATGTGTTGTTTCATCCCGTGATAGACATGATTAATATGAGATTATATTTCCCCGCCAAAGAGATTCGAGAATTATACATTCGGGATTAGCGTGTCGTCAGGACGTGGATTTTTCAGGCCGTTCCTCCATCCGTTGTTACGCCCCCCACTTTTGAAGGACACGCCACTCCATCTTGGTTGGGACTGTGATGTGAGTTTGTCTCATTCATTGTATGGGAGAATCACAATTCATCCCGTAGGATAAAGCCTTCCATTGTTTGGGAGAGTGCTATCCTTCGGAGTATTTGATATTCGCCAATGGGATATCGATGGATTTTTGATTATGCATTTATTTTGAGTTGACTTTTTGGGGTTCCTACTCGGCGTTGTAATTTTCTTTGTTGATTTGTTTGAGCGGAAATAATTGGATGGCTTAAAACCAAGAATGGAAGATCTTGTATTGCAAAGAGAGCGGACCTTTCTAGCTAGGTAGAGCCACTTGAATAATTCTCCGAATTAACATCACTATGTTTACTTTTTACTCATGAATTGAGAAAATAAATAGCTGTAATAAATGTTTATGATGATGAATAAAGTGATGTTTACTTATTTGGCTCTGCATGTCTTGGGAAGATATAATCTCAATGAAAAAAAAAGGATGTGACATCTTTTATGGTAAAAGCATGGTTTACCTAAAATTGTAGGCTTTTGAGTCTCTTGATTGATTTTGACCAATGATTATCTTGACCTATTATAGGAGTAATGGAGTCAATTCAAGAAAAATGTCTCTATCACCCGTGATCGAGTTCGTAATGTTATTGGACTTCGCCGAGAAGGGGTGTTCGAGCAAACAATAACTTGACGTTTCCACGCACCACTGAGCAAACCCAATCCTCACATACACCTATCAGTCGATTATACGCCGATTTTCTCCGAATCACAAAATATACCTCAAGCCAAAGACCTATCAATCTCAGGATTGACGATGCACATTGAGTCCTTAATGCTATTAGAGGATACTTTGAGCGACAAGAGGAGCAGTAGAGTGGGCAGAGATGCGAATTATCGTTAAATTATTTACATAGTGGATTATTCTCTTGGTTTCTCATGATTTTAACCAAAGGGTTTTTAAATCTTTGGTGTTCTAGCAGATTTCTGTTGAATTTATGATAGAGCTCCACGAGGTGGAAGTAATACATATGGAACACTTTAAGAGATGGGAGAACCTGTTTTGAGGGCAAACCAAATCTCATCCTAAGCTAAACGTTGGAGAAAAAGGAGAAGACATTGAAGAGTATCGAATGTGCCTGGGAAAATCGAAGGTGCCTTTTGCTTCTTTCATTTTGGAATTCTAATGACACTTGGTGGACTTCAAAAAGAGGATGTTAGAGTCTAGAGGCGATGTGGTGACTTGGGAATAGTTTAAGGAAGCATTTTTGAGCAGTTCTTTCCGATTCATTCGGAAAATTTGAAAAGCAACAAGAATTCCTTACCATCCACCTGAAGTAGAACAAGAATGGAATATAATCATTATTTCACCAAACTAGCTCAAGTTTTCTCCACATATTACCTTTAATGAAAATCAAAGAATCTCATTTTTTGAGAAGACTTGATCATCAGATTAGAAAGTCTATTGCAGATTGATTTTACCAACCTATCTTTGAAGTGTTAAATCGAGCTAGTGGTGGAGAAACCCTTTGGCAACTAGGACGTGCTTTATATCGAGCAATAGATCCATCAGGTTAAAGCTTTAATTGAAAGACTCATTTACACCCAATGATGTTTTGTGTGTGAGAGAGGAGAGGAACTAGGGTTCATGTAGAGTTATGAAGAAGAAGAGCTCTTTCATATTCTTCACACATGGCTTTACGACCTCCAAGGTGAAGATTTTTGCGCTTATTAATGTGTGATTGTTCACTAGTAAACTTCAAGGGAAGAGTTTGTGATGGCAAATAGATCAAGAACTTGACATGGTTTAACAATACCACTTTTGGAGCGTGTTATCATATGATGGCTGAGGAGCTACCTAATGGTAGGTTAATGTTGTTGGCATAGTGGTGGTTAGTTGTACGAGATCAAGTGGACTTTTTTGGACTTTAATAGCATTATGATGATGACCAAGGAGGGTATTGTTTCATTAATAGGAGAAACTTGTGAAGAAGGGATTGGAGGGGTAGGGAGGAGGTGTTGAACAGGAGGAGTGTACTGAGCATGAGGGTTAGGATTGGATGGTGTTGTGGGAGGTTCATGTGACAGGGTTGAGGAGATGCTCCAGTGATGTGTGTTTGTCGGAGTAGCTTACATGGTAGAGTACTCATGATGTTGAAAAGGAAAAGGAGACTCCACAAAAATAACGTGAGACTTTTTGGGTTTGTGGCTCGTAGCATCGAAAAACATTATATTCAAGAGAGTATCCAATAAAAATGCAGAGCTTAGATCGTGGTGTAAGTTTATGAGAGGCATAAGGACGAGCCACGGATAACATAGACAACCAAAGACTTTGAGTTTATGAAAGTTTGGAGGCTTGTGGTATAGTTTCTCAAATGGTGACTTGTATTGTAAGACTGGAGTGAGCATACGATTAATGAGATAGACAGCGGTTTGAAAGGATCTCTTTGTCCAAAAGGTGATGGCAACGAGGCTCGATGTAGAAGTGTGAGCTCAGTTTCAACTATATGTTGATGTTTGCGCTCGAGAACCAACTAATTGGGGAGTATGAGAAGGTGACTTGAGGTGTTGTATACCCAAGGCAAGACAGATCGAGGGCTTGATATTCACCTCCGCCATCCGAGTAAACTATTTTAATAGAAGACTAAAAGAAGTTCTCGACCAACTTTCTAAAGTTGGTAAAGACAGTTGAAACTTTAGATTTATGACGGAGGGGATATAACCATGTGTACTTAGTGAAATAGTCAACAAAAATAATATAAAACGAAACTTGTCAAAAGAAAGAGTTAGGTAGGACCCACACATCAAGATATAAATAATTTCAAAAGGTTTAGAACAAGATATAGAGGATGTGCCAAAAGGTAGTCTATGACTTTTATTGCTACAACAAGCATCACAATAAGTTAAAAGTTGCTAGTAGAGGTAGGAAGTGAATAATGGGAAAGTAACTTTTCTGAATAAAAGACGAGGATGACCAAGGCGTCGATGCCACACATCAGGCTGAGCGACAGAAGGTCGAGGAGTGACATTGGGGTGGATTTTTTTCGGCGGATGGCCACTCATAAATGTTGTCTTTGTTCGGGCCTGACTAAGGATGCCTTCGTGCTCAACTCCTGACAAGAAAGGAGTAGATGTGAAAAATTCAATGGAGGTATTATTTTGAGGAGGAAATTTAGAGAGAAAATAAGGTTTCTTTTGATGTTGCACACAAAACATCATCAAGTGTGAATGTTGTAGTGAGTTAAGAATTAAGCATTGTATGGATTGGAACCAAGATATGGTGATAAAGTTTTACCATTTATGATGACATCCTCATCAAAAGCCGCCATACATTGTTGTGACATCAAGTTATGAAGATCGGAGGTGATGTGATGCGAGTACAATCCAATTGGGTTGACTAGTCGTCGAGTAGTTGTGAGATTGGCTTGAAAGCCACTATGTTGGAGCGAGTTGAAGAAGTCGAAGCGAGTGAGACTTTGCAATGAAGAGTCCGATCTTATCACACTGAGCAGCAAAATCGATGATGATGATTTTGTGACGCGATTTTCACGAGGAGAAAACATCGATGATTAAGGGGATATCAGAAATGAGGATGAAAGTGTTGATAATATGGATGAGAGGGTTTGGTGTGGAACCCAAGGGTCAGGAGGCAGCTTTGTCACAAGTGATGAAGTGAGGAACATGCTTATTGTACTGGTTGCTTTCCTCTTGGACTTATAGATGATGGTATGATAGTTGGTCGGGCGACCTATCGTCGCGCTTCAAATATGTCTCATAGTCGGTCAACTTGTTATAAAGTTCTTCAAATGATATTGGAGAGTCATTCGAACTTGAAGTGGATCTTTGTATTCATCCCCTAGGCCATTAAGGGTATGAGCGAGGACTTCTTCTTCACTGAGGGAATGACCTATCAAAGTTAAGTCATCGATGATCACTTTGACATTTTGTAAGTAATCAGCAATAGTACTTCCCTCTTGTTTCACTTTCATCAGATTGGATAAGAGTTCGAGCATCGCAGTACGCGAAAGCGATTTGCCAATGTCGTTTGCAACTTGGACCATGCTTTCGCTACAGCAATCATACATGAAGATATTAGTAGGGCGAAACCAAGAATGACGGAGGCTTGAATGGCTTGGAGAATGAGATGGTCTTGACGTAACCAGTGTTTGTGATGGATTTGGTAAGAACCGCTTCTTCCTTCCAAGTCCGTATGAAATGAGGACAATGGAGAAGCGATCGATATAACCTATAAGGTCATATCAAATAGAAGATTGAAAATTGGGCACGCCAAGATTTAATTTCCGCTTTTGGATAAAGAAGGAAGAGAGTGTCGGCATTGATAGTGATGAGGCTTGGATTTAGAAGGAGCTATTGTTCCTGAAAGCATGGACAATGGGGAGTATTGGAAGTAGATGAGAAGCCATTTGATGCCCGATACGGCGTCGAAGACTCAGGCCGATCCTATCGCACCATTCGGTGGAGTTAAACCTGGAGAAAGCATTCTATGTCTAATGGTGGCGAATTAGCGCGGAGATTAGTGGCGCTGTCTGTCAAGGCGAAATCATTCGCACTTAGGTAGTTTCAAAGAAGGAGAAAAGGGAAGTCACAGTAGAAAAAGCGGAAAGGGAAGGAGAAGGAAAATCGCGGATCTCACTCGGAAGTGGAGCGAAGCTTTTCTCTGCTTGATCGATCTTCTGCCGGATTCGCTGTGATGTGCTTGAGGAGGATTTGGATATTGTGCACTATGAAGCGTGATCTTTTATTCAGCTTTTTCGAGGCATGTGAGTGCTCTGGGTTTTCGCCAAGAGATTCAGCGAATTAACATGGACGCGCGCATAGTGGATTTTTCGGTTTGCCGGGTGGCGATTCGCGAGATTGCACGTTGAAGGGATTTTCCACGTAAAGGTGGGGTTCTACTTCGGAAGGGCTACGAGCATATTGCTGTGTACTGAAAAGAGTATTTGTGGTCATATACAAAGCCGAGGGCTTATTGCTATTCGGGTAGCGATTTTCCCATCAAAACATGGATCGGATTTAGAGTTTGCATCTATGTCCGTGGGGTGGCGATCTCACGAATGCGGCGGATGAGATCACAGGAAGGTGCCGAAAGATGAACTTGTCTATCGGGAGGAGGATGGTGGTGCCTTGAT
This sequence comes from Musa beccarii, assembly GCA_024322285.1. Lineage (NCBI taxonomy): Eukaryota > Viridiplantae > Streptophyta > Magnoliopsida > Zingiberales > Musaceae > Musa > Musa beccarii. The sequence continues at coordinate 1,769,780 of CM044399.1, forward strand.
GGGAAATCTCGCATTGATGATTACAAGCTCCATGCTAAGTGCTCGATGACACGACGATTGGAAATGGAGATGCGGTCCATTCACTCACGAACGTGTAGCGGATGCTTCTCTGTAAACCATGCGGTAATCACAGAGCGTTCTCTTGCAACGTGGACACCAGATCATCGTAGATATCCTGGGAGGATGTGGAGAATCAAGAGGATGTCTTCACGCAATCATGCCATGAGGAGGTTCTTGAGGAGGAGGATGTCTTGATGAATCATGGGCGTTTGAGGAGGCGGGCCAATGTCTAATGTACGTTTACCATGTTCTAAAAAGAACAAGCTCTTCCTTAATGTAATGGCCCTGAAATGTCATGCTAAAGTGAATTGTAAAATCTAAGAATACATATGATGTAATTTGATCAATACAATATGAGGTCTATTCATGGACGGATTAAGAACGAAGGAAAAGCGTTTCAACATCGCAACTCTCTTTCTACCGCTGCAGGAAAAACAAAAGGCCATAAAGTAAAACATCATTCGTCGCACTTCCTGTCAACTCCACGCAATGCTGCAAGCATGCATGCACATGGACGCAAAGGAAGGAAGACAAAGCGTTTCTACGCAACTCCTTTCACAAGCAGAAAACAACAAAAGGCCATAAAGTAAAACATCATTCGTCTCCTTCGCTTCCTACCTCAACTCCACGCCAATGCTGCAAGCATGCATGCATGCATGCCGGCGTCCAGGTTAGCATACCTTTAGATTCCTCGGCACGCAGAAGACCACGAACAGTGGCGCACGCGGCAGAAGCTTCGCTGCAGATGCCGTCGACACTTCCTTTGGTCGCAGGACAACTAGCCGGGGATGCGTTCGGTACGAGAACTGGAAAGCAGGAGGCGGATCTAGCAAATTCAAGAAATAAAAAAACCATTTCGACGACACATCGACCAATGCGTTCTGGTATCAATCCTTGGTTAAATTGACAAAATTACCAAACATTAATTACTGGCATTTAAAACCTTGCTCCATGGAACAAATCAATAGGAAGGATGTGTTGGCAAACATATAATATTCACCCACCCCCACTAACTAATTATGACAAAGCTTGGTTATTGTGCAACGTAGGTGCTCTCTTTTAATCGGAACAAGAATAAAATGAAACACATGGACACAATTTTGGTTGGCAGCATTGAGAATGCCCTCAAGTGCATGCCGAAGCCTCACTACAGAAACCAGGTGCGTTAGAAGACTTAAAAAGGCATAGGATCTCCAGATTTCTTTCTTACTTGGGGCAAGTGTGGATGTCTACTTATTTGCACCAGTACGTTCAGAACAACATAGGATCCCCCGTTCTGCATTCCAAAGATGCGTTGCGATAAAATCACTAGGAATAGTTTGTTTTGGAATGATCAGATATTTTTCTCCTTCCATCCCTAATCCACCAAATACAGTGAACCGATCAAAGCCTTGAAGCATTTTTGAGCAGAATATGGAGGGAAGACGAGAACGAAAGACTGGTGATTGAAGGATGTACAATGTCTAAATGATGAACGTTGGAGTGGTCAAAGGATGAATGACGATGGAAAATGGTCAGATAACGAAGCGTGGGGGCAAAAAAATCATAGCACGGTGGTGGTTGGGAGATGAAAGGTGATAGAAGTTAATGATAGGCAGGTCACTAAAAAAATTTAGCACCTAGACTTGGAAGATCCACAACAAAATATGTATGAGAAAATTTGATAGACAGGTCATACCGCTACCATCTCTTGACGATGTAAAAGATCTGTCATTTCTAATTCCATCCTTGCAGCTTGCTTGGATCAACTTATCTTCCACAACTTTCCGTTCGTGGAAGATGGCAGACAATGACGTCGGGTCATATTATATCTTTCTGCAGAATCAGATCCAACCCTCGGTGAAACTTGTCCTCTTAGCTTTGCCTTAGCTGATTCAGTAGTTGCCATATAGCTTGGTAATCTTGGAGCATTCTGCGAGGCATTCTCTGCAAAAGGTTCTGGCTTTGGTGGGAAAGAAGCCCTCCTCTTGCTACTCTCCTGGATCTCGTTGCTAGTTGGCTCATCTTTCAAGCTTATCTCTGCATCACAGTTAGAAATATTCTCTTCTTTGCAGATTTCTTCTTGCCTATGCAGTTTGATTCCAGTACTGTCATCTATTACCGCATTCTTAGGCCCAACTGATGCTACGGACTTCACGGCAGCAACTATTTCAAGCTTACTGTCAATAGACACTACACTATCTTTTTTTATCTTCATTGAAGAATGCTCATTAGCCACTTGTGGAGCATCAGATAGTGAGTTTGTCACCTTCCTCGGAGTGCAAGTTGGTTTATGATTTTCAGATTCTGGCTTTTCAGAAGGCTCTTTTGTAGAATTGGATACCTTTCTCAAACTACGCTTGACCTTTTCAATTTCAGACTGTGGATTTTCTACCACAGAGTCAGCAGGAGGGCTTGGCATTTTTCTCGTAATGCGTTTATGCCTTTCTGATTCAGTCATGACATCAACCTTTGCAGCCACATTTTTTATGAACATTTGATTTTAATCTGACAGATTCACTTTCCACAGCACTACTGCATCTCACACTGACAGATTTTTTTGATTGAGGAAGTGGATTCCAAAAATGGGAGGATGTCCAGCGCTCCAGCCAACTGAAGACTGAATTTGCTTCCGCTGGATCATAATGAATCTGCACAGGCTTTGTAACAGGCAGTGCCGAGAGTAGCTGTGGAAAAGCAAATAAGTTATTTGGTTGTAAAACTAGACAGTAATCCTAGACAACAGATGGGCATTGGCTCGCATGAACACGAAGTGCATGAATATCTTGAAAACTGTGATTTCCATTCCCAGAATATCGATCTGAAGTAGAAGATGCTAAACAATGTGTTTCAAGAATGTTAAAGAATCATTGAAAGCAATAGCATCAATTTTTTGCCCAAAATTACGATGAAATAAAGTTTTTGCCTAAAATTGTAATATTATCATATTATTGTAATACTAAAAGATTCATAGTTTACATACCTTGCAAACAAATCGATTCACAGACAGCTGCATATTCGAGAAATCCAACTTCTTATCATCCTACAAAAGAAAATCAACATACCTGAAAGAATTAAGATGATAAACCATGAATGTATAGTTCAGCCCGAGTGAACCTCACATATCGAATTCATGTAGAAACACTTGGTTGCTAAATGGCCAAACCTTTCAGAGAATAAAAACTAACCACCACCACCACACCGTTTCAGCAGAAATGTTTCATTAATATTCACAATACGATCCCCATTGCATGTACAACAACATGCACACATGTCAACCAGTCAGAGGAATTCTCCGGCGACAAAAGAATCTCACAGTATGTGGAAAAAAGAGTAATCGCTCAACAGCAAAGAAACCAGAAATGACTCATTCTCAATGGATTATCATGATCAATCTCACAAAGTGTTCATCTTCTTGACAGAATAGAGCAGGTCAGATACTAGAGTTCATCAATAATTGAAACACTACCAGACAGCAAATAATTAAAATGAAAGCTTATACGCGGGAATTTACATAATAAACAGGACACATTATAAGTTAAAAAACACAAAATAATATCTTGAGATCATTTCTATCATTAGATGCTTACCGCACTCTTCATTTGAGGGTACTTTGTTCTGACTTCAAGGCCAATACCTGAGCGCCTGACTCTCTGACCACGAACAAGAGCTTGAAATTTGACAATACCCCACATGCAATGCAGGGTGGAAACTGCTTGACGCCTCACTAGGTGCCCACAATTAGAGCCTGCAGTCTTATGATGCCCTTCAATGCACAGAACACCCTCCGTGACTGCACATAAATACAAACACTCTCTTCCTTGAATTCTCCTGTGTGTTATTTAGTGTGCATATGGAATCCATTTTTAAGAAATTAAATGAAGAATAAAATGGTCCCAATAATAGTATATGATGCCAATGTTACCAAAGAAGATGCAACACATTATTTTCACAAGAATTACCTGATAACCCCTGAAGGCAGCTTGAACTTTTGTAGCAGCACGCTCTTCCAAGGATTTGGTTGGATTACTTGAAGCTTGACGTCCAACAATTTCTTGGCTCTCCACACTAACTGCTCCAGTAACTAAAGTGGAATCTGTCCTATTTTCTGATGATGTACCACTCGAATTTTTGTTTACAAGAACTGGTTGAGTAATCACCGGAGATTTCACTGTGACGTGAGATGGTTCTCCCCCAGCAAAATGCTCTTTATCAACACCAGGTTTCTTCAAAAATACAAATGAGGATCAAAAGATCAATTAGTGATGAAGCACTCAAATATAATAGATTTTAAGATTGCCTGCTGTACTTAATGCATTATAATAACTTTGGAAGTAAACAAAGCTTAAATGGTCAATTTAAAGAAATAAGTGAGGAAAACTTTAAATGCAACCCCTCTAACATATAGACATATCTTCATTTGTTTCCAAAAATTTTAGAAGAAGAGTTTACTTTTTTGAAAGTTTACCTTGGATGACTATGATTTGAGCCAGCTCAAAAAGACATAATTAGAAGTAACCTATCCTAATTCATGGTATCGGTGGGGTTGGTCGTGTCTATGGCTTAGAAGCCTAACACTTCCAAGGTCACCTTACTCGATAACTATGTACCAAACTATCCCCTCCATTTTGTTGGAATAGACCCCTTGAATTGTCTCAACTCGGAATAATATGAAAAGACAGATACTCAGATTTCTGCACATAAGCAGTGCAACAATATATATTGTGCTTGATGATATACCGAATTTCACAGTGATGCAAAAGGAAATGCATCAATTAAAGTAGTGATGTTATAAAAGGAAATGTTCCGTATGTCAGTGCAGGGATTTGGAAAGACATTTATACTTGAATACATCAGCATTATCAACTACCAGACAAAACTTCCACAGGAAGATAGTCAACCATGTAATCAGTAAACAAGTTCATCGCACACCGAATAGAAAATTAATATGTTCAATAATAAACCAATAGATTCTCAATTCCATACCAAACCATCTTTATCTTTTGATGTATGACATCTAGATGATCTCTTTCCAAAAATAACTGCTTTAATCCACTTTGCAGGAGATTTTCCCATCACAGAAATCTTTAGATGCTGTCCCCCTAAACTTGCAACTGCAGAGAAATTGCACAGTAACTTTAAGGCAAAGGAAAAAAAAAATCCAATCATGTTATAAGAAATACAAAATTGATCTCATCAGTGCATACTAGCTTTCAACATGTCACATGTAAACAATGTTAATCCTGTTTCGAAGAAAGTATTAATCCATCATATTATTTTGAAGGACGTGGAAATGTAACAGCTCATTTACAGAATAATATACTAAAACGGCAAAGAGATTTCAACGCGCAGATATAGTCGGGAATCAAACCTCAAAAAGGAACATCTAAGCATAAAATAATGGTACGGGGACTACCCCACATGAACATAAATATAACAAGACCAAAGGGAAACTTAAACCTCAGCGACACAAACAAAAAACCCTAATCTCCTCCTGCATCAGAGCACGAACACAGAACCCTAACATGCATGTCCATCAGGATCAATCTACGACGAGAATCCTCGCACCGAATTCCACAGCCGCAAAACCAAACTCACAACCAATAATCACCAGCGAAAAATATCTCAGAACGCGCAAGAAGTGGCTCAAGCTACAAATCCCCAGCTCCAAGTCCAATGTTCCTCGTAAGAAATCAAAACCAGGAGAAAAGATTCACAGAAACGCCGAAATCGAAACGTAAAAGATGAAGATCAAGAGGATCCGAAGCTCACCGAGGAAATCAATTCAAGATCAGAGGCACATTTCGCAGATCTATGAGCAGATGAACACCCCCACGACTGCGTTGCGGAAAAGGCAAGCGACGAAGGGTTGGTGAGCGAAAGGGCGAGCGAGCGAGAGATGGTACGCAATAAGACCAAAAGCCAAAGAAGACTACAAGATAGAAGGCGGTGTTACCGGTAAAGGGCGACGCCGTTAGAGCACATCAAAAACGGCGTAAATGTGACCGCTTCCGGGTTGTTCGGCTCAGCTGCATCGTCCCAATCAGCGTTCAGGGTAGATGACCACTACCAACCGATGAATAGTAATTTTGCGATCCAACCACGGTGAACCCTGTTTGTTATTTTCAGGAAATCCTTGTTCTTTTTGGACTTCCAGTGAGCTGATAGGCCGCTTAACCCCCCGCTGTCTGCGGTCTTTAGATTTCCTCTTTAATATATACCCTCATATCGATAAGTTATTTACGGTACCGCCCTCGACTTTTGACAGTGTGAGAGTCCATCCATGGCGTCCGATGATTCTCTGATGGATCTCAGCCGTCCATTCTACGGGCCACCGAATGAGTCGGGCCTGCGGTCAGTCACGTGGTCGAATCATGGCCCCGACGGGCCATGATTGCAAGGTGTCGGGTGCGGACCCGAGTAATTGTGATGTTGCGTGAAGTCGCCCAGGTGGTCAACGATGTCAGTGTCGTCACACTGTTGTCGCCCATTGACAGCTTAAGTTCAGAGAGATTTACTGGTACTTTGCTCTCGTACTAATGGAAGAATCATACAACAGCCTGGAGTGAGCCACGAATCTAGCAAACATGTTTTTTGATTCTAGCTAATTTGTTCTGGTTTGTATATCTCAAAAATTCTTCTGAGCGGAGCTCAGATGAGGAGACAATCGCCATTGCTTGTTAGGGTTCAGACCACAAGCAGCTGGCACAATGTTCATCGCCTCACAGTCCTACTTGCTCAGATTTTGTAAGAGCTTGAAGAAATGGCCTCTTCGACCGTCATGTAGAAGCAATCTGGTCCGAAGAGCTCCCAAGTCCCCGAGTGAGACAGCTTCTGTGACACTTCTCCGACCGGATTTGCTAGCACCAGCTGCAATTTTTGTAGACAGGTTGTTCATGGTTAAGATGGATGGGATGACGACGACGATGATGATGGTGGAGGCTGCGTTACCTCAAGAGATCTTCTGTCGAGTGTCCTCTTCAGTTCTTTGAGCGATTCAATGCCGCTTATGTCGATGTTCGTCACGGCTGTGCCAAGTTGGTAGCTCGTGATCAGTGCACAAACACTAGATTGAAGTTTCACTGGTAAATTTTGAGCGCTCCAACGCCACTTACCAGCCATGTCCAGTATGATGCATTTGAGGGGTCTCTCGTTCGAGTTGGTAATCCTCTCTTCCTCTTCTCGAATCCATCGCAGGATCCTGCACGCAAATTGCTGCATCAGCGAACAGGTGGTGTTGCAGACGGTGGCAACTCTTTGAACTCACGCCTAAACGAACCTTTCTTGCAGATACACCGAATTGGTGAAGTAGACGGGGGACTCGATGCCAAGGATTAGAAACGAAGGCATCCTTGCGGCTTCTTTGTAATGTGCTAGATTTCTGTAGCTGTTTGTTCCCCGGACGTTCCCCATGACCGCTATGTTTGGCCGAGTGGCGTGAAACAGTATCTTGAGAACCGATATGCCCACCTGCAGAACAAATGGGAACGCTTCTTTTGGTTTCCGCAAGCAGAGATTGGAGTCGAGTGAAGAGCGCTTACTGAAATCATGAGGCCTATCGGCACCGAGAGGAGGAGAACCCCGAGGAAGGCACTCATGCAAGCCAGGAAGTCAAACTTGTCCACCTTCCACAGCAGTATTGCACCTCGGACGTCGATGAGGCCGATCACCGCCGATATGATGATCGCCGACAAGATGACGTTGGGGGTGTAGTGGAACAGCGGCATGAGAAGTAGCATGGTGAAGAGCACCACGGACGCCATGATTATGTTGGTCGCTGCTGTTTTGCAACCGGCGTTGAAGTTTATGGCGGTTCGAGCGAACCCACCTGCATCATTCAGCAGGAGCTTCCACGATCAACTCCGCATGCTTACTTGCTATGTGTTTCTGCTTCTTCGATCTTACCGCTAGTGACATAGCATGAGACACAAGAGCCGAACAGGTTCATGGATCCTACGGCCACCATCTCTTTGTTACCATCGATCTGATAGTTCTTCATGGAAGCAAACGTCCTCCCCACAGCAATTCCTTCCTGTGAATCCATGGTAAACCTCAGCTTGTTAGTTCGGAGAGAATCAATGGATGATCCATTGATCCAAAGGTTTAGAATGATACCGTGAGAGCCAAGAGCCCAGACACTATTCCCGTTTTAAGAGCAAGACTCAAGTGAGGGCCTTTGAGGTGCAGCATGCTCACCGAAGAAGGATTCACCCCTTCCGGTAAAAACCCAATCTGTTTCGCATCGACAACTTAGAACAACAAGAACTAATAACTCTCTACCTATATCTATACATATTTAAGATGATGATTCTTACTGTTGAGATGCCTTTCTCATGGGATCTGAAGACGAAGGAGATGATGGTGGATATGATCACCGAGGTTAGAGGAGCTGCTGCCGATACCCAGAAGAGCTTGGGTCTAATGGTGCTCTGATCCATGCGATTTCAGTCACTTCAGATTGCATAAACGACACAATAATGCACAGAAAGCAGCAAGCAGAATCGAAGGCAATTGATGCCGGAGTTAGCAAGACTAAGAACATTACTATTAACACCCTACACAAAGTGGCTTATACAATCACTGCCTGGTTTTGGTCATCATCATCCTCTTAAGGAATTCATCTTAATGAAAGAGGTGTATCGATTACCGGGATGGATTGACAACTTACTATATGTCTTGCTGTCAGTAGGAGAACCAGGAAGGAGAGACCCATTACCACTGCCTGCCATGACCACTGCTCGGACAGATAAATATATAAGTTGATCAAACAGCAGAATCTTGGTGATTTATCATCCAAATCTCACAAAAATCCTTTTGTTACCTCTTTCCTATTATCGAAAACGGATTTCAGGACCGGAATGATTGCCATCTTGGTAGTGAAGTGCACTATTCCAAGCAGCCCTTTCAGCTGCTGGAGCGAAACGAGGACGGCCGCGCCGCCCATGAATCCAGTCAACGTTGGTTTCGATAGAAAGTCGATTATGAAGCCCAACCTACAGAAAACAAGTAGCAGTTCTGAGATTGCCTCAGGAGAAACTTCGATTGTAGAATTAGATGTAATTGGAGCAAAAGTAATGTGGTTTTATTGTGTTTTACCTCAGAATACCCAAGCCGGCTTGGAAGACGCCGGCAAAGAAAGTAGCAGTGAAAGCTACTTCGAGGTATTCTTTGGTGTCCTCAGGAGAGATCACATCTCTCAGCATGGATCCCATCACTAGAGATGCAATCGATAAGGGGCCACAAGCAAGATCTCTTGAGCTCCCGAGAACAGAATAGATCAGTGGTGGCACAAAACTGGAGTCTGCAAGGTCCAATTCGATATAAGGTCAGTGGTATTCTCCATTACAGCGAGAAAACGTGAATGGCTCGAGCTTTTTCTATCGTGTTGTAGTAGTCAATGAGTTCCGAGAAGTGTAGAAATTGGACTTACAAAGGCCAATTATTGGAGGCAGACCTGCGAGCTTAGCGTAGCTAATTCCCTGTCGCAGAAAACAGATAGAAAGGGTTACAAGTTCGAAAAATTCGAGCTTCCTCTCCAAATCCATTTCCTAACCTCATGAAAAGATGTGAGAAAAGACATTCTCAACGATAGAGCTTTTTATTGAATAGACACAGTCACCACCACTACCATCCAAAAGAGAGAGAGAGTTGCGTGCACGCCATACCTGTGGGATAGCCAAACTAGCAATGGTGATGCCTGCGACGGCGTCGGACTTGAGAAGCTTGAGGTTGTAGCGAGCACCCCAGTCGAAGATGGGAAAGAAGTATTGGAGAGCCAGAACCACCTTCTTGACGATAGGCTTGTTCTTGAAACGGTGGAGCGGATCGTCAGGGAAGAAGACCTCGCCCAGACCATGCCTGAAAGATCGAAGGCCGGTCCTATCTTGTAGCACGGCCACCTTGTGGACCTCCATGGCCGTCATGTCTGGTGTTGGCTGGCGGGGAGATGCTTCAAGGTCGGTATCATCTTTTAGAGTTTGCAACCATGTCTGGAGGGAAGGAGAACAAATCCAGAGATCACCACAGGAAGTGGAACGAAAGATGTACTTGTAGAGGGAGGAGGATCGGGGTGGGTGATGGGAATATATGCGCACTGATTATTACTTTTTTCTCCATGAAGTGCTCAAGAAAAGACACGAGTAATTGGCGGAAAATGGAGGACATGCAGAATATTACTGTATGCACCCTTGCCAACGAGATCAATATCGTCCATGCACTCACTGAACACTCGTAGCCATTGCTTCTCTGTAAACCATGCTTCTCATCATAATCAGAGAGCAGTTCTCGGTTGCAACAGAAGAAACACATCAGTTCATCGTAGATATCCATGTGGAGAATCAACACTACTCTTCACGCAATCATGCCATGCTTTTGGTTCTTGTGCTTTTCGGATGATCCTTGATGAATCATGGGTCTCGTTTGATACAAGCCAATGCTAATGTACTTTACCATGTTCTAAAAACGAGCAGCATTGATTCTACGTGGTGTAATGGCCCTTGAAACGTGTCATATGTGCTCTCCTTCTCAATCTAATCTTTGATCGACTCTCAAGTAGATTCTAAAGTTCATGGACGGAAAGGAACGAAGACAAAGCGTTTCTACGCAACTCCTTTCACAACCAGAAAAAAGAAAAGGGCATAGAGTAAAACATCATTCGTCTCCTTCGCTTCCTACCTTAACTCCACGCCAATGCTGCAAGCATGCATGCACATGGACGGAAAGGAAGGAAGACAAAGCGTTTCTACGCAACTCCTTTCACAAGCAGAAAAAACAAAAAGGCCATAAAGTAAAACATCATTCGTCTCCTTCGTTTCCTACCTTAACTCCACGCCAATGCTGCAAGCATGCATGCATGCCTGCGTCCAGGTTAGCATACCTTTAGCAAAGGAAACCGAAAAGATTCCTCGGCACGCAGAAGACCACGAACAGTGGCGCACTCGGCAGAAGCTTCGCTGCAGATGCCGTCGACACTTCCTTTGGTCGCAGGACAACTAGCCGGGGATGCGTTCGGTACGAGAACTGGAAAGCAGGAGGCGGAGAGATATAGAGGGAGAAGAAACAGGCATTGCTATTGCACCGGGTGGTGGGAAGGCATAGGATTCCGAGGTACGCGGCGAGGGGTAATCGGTGAAGGACAGGCACGCAGCTCACACTGGAATTAACCTTTCAGGCCTCCAGCTTCAATGGCTGCCGTTGCTCCGGCCGTCGCCTTCACCTCCCGTCTTCTCTTCTCCCAATCATCGCAGGAATCCGACCATGTGGCCCGTCTCCATCCATCCGATTCGACGGTGCAGCTTTCATCGGCTCATCCTTAGCCACCGTTGGATCACAATCCTCAATAATAAATGTAAATACATGTATATATTTCTTAAAAAAATAAATAATTCCATATTATTTCCCTAAAAATATTGAATAGAATTTGTATAGTATCCCTCAACATTCCAAAACTCTTAAAATATTAAAAAAAATAGAGTAATTTTGTATATCTTATTTTGGAGGTTTTATATTATAATTATTGTGTTTTTATCTTTATGATTGGGATGATTTTGAGCCAATCACTTAGAAATTTATTGTTGTTGGTTATATAATGACCAACATTTTATTTCTTTTTCTGTAATTACATAGGACTTTATCTGCTTAGATATTACAACGTTATATATATATATATATATATGATGATGATGATGATGATGCTGATGGAAGTGTCTTCTCTCCGTCGACCTCAGTCTGGCACTGGCGCAAGTGGCTCAGAAACCAATTTCGACGGCGATGGGGGTCGTCACGACATGCCCACCAGAATCCCACTCAATTTTGCCTCTTCCGTAGGTTTTGCTGGTCTTGTCTAAAGACTCGATGCTGATGTCGATGCTGAAAGTGTCTTCCTTGTCGGGACCAGAGAATTGAAGCTCCTGTTTCGAGAGCTCCACTGCGATCCCTGGCGGCGCGGTAACTTTAGCACGGTAGGTCTCCGCCGAATCATCGACGTGCTTCACGGTCCGACTTACTTTGACCACCTCGCCGGGAGAAAGAACCACCGAGATCGAAGGGTAGTTCAGGTCCCACGGATTGATATGCTCGGCCGTTTCGCACTGGACTCCGCTGTTGTGCCACATTAGCTCGACCATCTCAGTGGTGTACCCTAAGGAACAAAGGTATTTGGGGTAGATAGCCGGATCGATCTCGTAAAGCAGGCCTGGATCCAGAGCTCCCGATGGATTAACCTGCCCGGCGCCGACGGCGAAGACGTTGGCGGCTTCGTTGGTGTGCTCGTCGATGATGTAGTTGCCGTCGGAGTCTGTGTCCTTGGCGGACGTTATGATGGCTGAATGGATCGCGGAAGGACTCCAGTTTGGGTGGCTGCTCTTGATCAGCGCCATGATGCCAGCGACGTGAGGAGCTGCCATGGAGGTGCCACTTATCATGTTGAACGTGGGGTTCGACGGGGTTGCGCTCGCATTAGGTCCGACCATGAATGGCCATGCCGCTAATATGTTCACGCCAGGCGCGAGGACGTCCGGCTTGAGAATGTTGCCATTGTTCGGTCCCCTGGAAGAAAACGAAGCTACGGCCGGAGATGGCCGCTGCTCCAAAACCGTGCCACCGAAAATGATCGTTGCTGTGCTCGAGCTTTTCTGTGATTTGAAGTATGCAAGGACCTTCGATCCGTCCTCGTAGCTCAGATGAGATACTGGGAGGACGTGAGCCTCGGCACTGGTAGTGTAACCATCATTTTTCCGGTTCATGATGATCATGGCGGCGCCTCCCGCGTCAGAGACCGCCTTGCCCTTCTCGACCTCCTCTGATTCACCAGCAGAACAAAGAACGATCTTGTCACTCACGTCGACGGTCTTAAGTGATTCGGCGGAGCAGTGATCCTCGCCAGGGTACACGATGGTGCGCATGATGGATGAATCGAAGGAGTCAGGTTGGTAAGCAGACTCGCCGACGAACTCAGCCCCGTTCCCAAGCTTCACCTTGGCTCTGATTCTCCGGTCGGTAGAGGTGGCGCCGACGGTCAAGACCCACGGCGCGTCATGGTGCAGTGTGTTGAACATGGGGCCTCCGTTGCCGGCGGTGGTGACAGGGACGATACCGTGACGCAGTGCCGTGAGCGAGCCGAGTTGAACGCCATCTTCGAAATAGTAGCTCGTCGCCGCAGCAGTTCCCAAAGACATCGACAGTATGTCGACCTTGTCATCGATAGCTTGATCGATGGCAGCTAAAATGTCAGAGTCGGGGCAGTCCACGTCATCAAAGCACACTTTGTAGATGGAGAGGTGAGCTTTGGGTGCGATCCCGGAGGCCGTGCCGGCCGCCATGCCGAGGACCTCAGCACCTTCGACGAAGTTGCCAGCTGCAATGCCAGCCACGTGCGTCCCATGGCCATGGTGGTCGATGGCGATGACCTCTTCGCCTTCAAGAAAACCCCTGGCGCCGACGATCTTGTTGTTGCAGGTAACACCACTCAAAGGGTCGCAAGACCCTTTGAACTTCTCCGGCGGAGCCGGCATTCCGTCGTCGCCAAAGGAGGCGTGGGGCCAGATCCCGCTGTCGAGCACCCCAATGACGACGCCTTTGCCCTCGTTCCCGGAGTCCCAAGTCCTCCCCGTCTGGCTCAGCCCCAGGAACTGCGGCGTGTGGGTCGTCGCGATCCGATGCGTCGCCTCCAGTCGCGCATACACGAACCCCTCCATGGATCTCATGGCCGTCGCTTCCTCGGGCGTCAGCCTCGCGGCGAACCCACTGATGACCTCGCGGTAAGAGTAGATGAGCCGCTGCTTCCCGGAGTCGAGAGTGGTGTTGGGAAGGAAGGACTCGTGCCACCGTTTAAGCTCGTGCCTGGTGAGCAGACGCGCGCCTTCGGGCCTCTTGACATGGACGATGTAAGTCCTGAGGCGGTGCGACGTCGTGATGTCTCCTTGGTCATCGACGACGGGAAGAAGCTGGCCTTCGCTCGCACGAAATGCCAAACCGTTCAACAACAGGAAGAGAACGCAGCACTCGAGGACGAGTGGCCGGCGGTGCTCCATTGCAAGCGGATGCAACGGTGGAGACGGAAGCTTCCGATGATTCCACGAGCAAATCACCTTATCTGCATGGAATTCATTGCATCATGCATTAATAACCCAAGAATAAGCGAAACATAATTATACAGGAAAAGTCTTCGATAGTAAACCATAAATCCATTTTAACTTAACGGGTCGGGTTACAGAGTTTATTCTGCCTGACTTCCCTCGATCTCCACAATCCATCACCATCGTTCTCCTCTTTCTTCTTATTATGAATTAGGAAGCTCATCAAAAAATAATAAATAAACAAAACTCATATTCTTACTTCAGGAAACGGGCAGCCAGTGCTTCGCAGGACTCTGCCTGAGGTGGGATGGGAAGTGAGAGCTGCATGGAGCTATTTATAGGAGTGCGTCTTGCAAGGATAAGGACTAATGGAACTATTTGCTTCAACCCTCAGCTTCTCTTTCCCCCATTTCTCGTGCTCGTGATAAAGAAGAGATTAAAGCGAGGTTGAGATACTTCCTTCCTGGACTCTATGATGGATCCATTTGTAAGGACCCCTTTAGATCTACTTCATGATAAATCCTTATTACGACGAATTATTCTCTCTCTCTTTCTCATGCGTCCTACAAGTCCTGTAACAAGTCTCTCTCTCTCTCTCTCTCTCTCTCTCTCTCTCTCTCTCTCTCTCTCTCTCTCTCTCTCTCTATATATATATATATATATATATATATATATATATATATATATATATATATATATATATATATATATATCATATATATAATATCGTGATGGAGAATAGCTATCATCTTCTCTCGTGAATGTGATAAAGAAGAGATGAGAAGGAAAAGCCGCAGACCTCCTCCCTCGCCCCTCCTTTCTCGTGTTGGTGATAAGGAAGAGATGGGCAGGACGGAGGCGTGTTATATTGGAATTTGCTGTTTTGGTCGCACCGAGCGGTACGCTTTAAAAGAAATGGACTCCGAACCCGAAAAGGAAAACTGTGGATACAAATCGGATATCGAGTCGGGTCTCGGATCTTTACATGGCATTTCAGAATGGATCGATGAGTTGCGCTCTACTGATTGCTTAATGAGATCCGATAATTAAGACTCGTACCTGTTGTTGGACCGGATCCACCAACCAATTTGGTTGTCTGTTCGACTTGGTGAATTTTAACATGTCTTTTGACTATTTGTTTTCAGAAGAAAAAAACATGTGAAGAATTTGAAATTTAAAATTGACAGAAATCTTCGGATGATTTTTCTTCAAAAAAAAAACCTTTATTTTTCAAATTTTTTTTTTTCATGTAGCATCGTCGATTTTGTTTTTCCTATAAAGTACCTCTAATTTCTATAATCTCGAAAATATCCTCCTCTTTTGTTTGTCGTCATCATCGCCTCTGCCCCCTTCCCCATCGAAAGACTAACAATCCCATATCTCCATTGCAATGTCTCCATCTATATCCCACCCAGGCTTTGATAGCTCCTATAGTATTACTGTTCTTATGACCATCGATTTAACAAAAATATTTTTTATTTACATAATCTTTCGACAAGATATGTAGGTATCTTTGTGATCTTTGCCAGCTGACATGATATGTCCACTAGATATTATCTAGAATGCATATCACAGATCTCCGTTGATCGAAAAATACTGGCGATATGATGCATCATACAACTGTGACCTACTTTATTTCCACGCAAACACATTAAAAACTGGATTTGGAGACCTACGTTTGATCCGAATATGCTCCAAACCCCATCAAAAAAGTGTTCGAATCTGCAATTTCTGTGGGCAACTCCATTTCTTTTAAACTGCTTGCTGGCCTCTTCATGAACCTAATACTAACAGAGGTAACGATCATCGTCATGGGAGTCGAAGGCAGAACAAACAGACGAACATCATCAGACATCGTGGACGAGCAGTGATAGGGAGCTGAACTCCTGTCGATGGACTACTGTTTCTGCAAAGATTACCATGCTGCGCATGTTTACCTTCCTTCTCCGATTTGGGTACGCACTATCTGATGAACTGTTCAGCAAAACTGATGGAGAAAGGGATGGATGCTGACAAACGAATCCAACATAATATATTAACGTGGAACTGAAGCATAGTTCTCGAGCTACATGAGACGGTAGGAAGATACGGAGGCTTCGTAGTGCTAATAAACAAATCCAACACCGCCCACCGGAGTGCGTAGATCACAGTACAAACATATACACGAGGAACTCTAGCAGAGTTCTCACAAGCAGCATATCAAACGGCACACCGTGCCTTATTGATCACAGGAAGCAACGACGCGCTTCGAACACCTGCACGCACACGGTGCTGCTCTTCTTCCTGCCGCCTTGATCCATCAGAAGCAGCAGCAGAGGCACTCGAGGCAGCACTCACAGGCCTCGTAGCAGCAGAAGCAGCAACAAAACGCGAACAAACTGCCAACACCACCAAAGTTCTAACTATACATGCATACATACGACAGAGGAATCAAAGAGGGGGGCAGAAGGAAGCGTGAGGATGGTGCCATGGCAATTACCAGGCGTAGAGACAGCCCTTCTCTTCGTGCCGCTTCTGGACGTGCTCCATGTACGATATCTCCTGCGCGCTGGGAGCGTCCATCTTCCCTCTCGGACACCAACACACAGAAACAACAAGGGAGGATGAGACTGGCGCCGCGAGTCTTCACAGATTTAATGTGCTTGCTTGCTTGGCTGTCTTGCTGGTCTTTCTTTATTGTATCTCTCTAGCTTATCTATATTTCCCAGATCTCTCTCTCTCTCTCTCTCTCCTGCTGTCCGACAGCAACTGGTGTAGGCCGGGCATGAGTAGGTATGTGATTCCAGCTTCTATTGCCTGTCACGTAACTTGCTACACGATAATTCATCGCATGGAGAGTGGAGAGAGACAGCTGAACCAATACATATCCCATTGGAGCAGCAATCAATGGCGAAAGATGGGGACTCGGTTGTTATCTGTCACCCATATTTAAAAGAAGGATTCAGAAGCAGTTGGGTTACATTATTGCTCCACGGCCTGTATGAATCCAATGATATTTGACTTGCATGTAAAATATAAATATATGGTCTACTATGATGATGGAAGATTTTTAGAGACATAGAAGGCTTCATCATTCCACAGAAATGATCTGTTCTTGTGTTGATGCTATGAGACATTTACTGATTTATGTAATGGAGTCTGTAAGATGCACTTTTAGCCTTTCCTTTCAAAGCTCATGGCCAAGAAACCTAGTCTGAAGAATTGTTCCAGAGCAATCATTTCATCGGTGACAAAGCTGTCATTTTTGGATCATATACTTGGTGTGTTCTTCTTTGGCTAAGGTTGCAAAACTGGCAAGAAAGGACATCAGAATTTTCCATCCTGTAAATTTGAGTACAAGGAGATCAGACGGAACTAGTCATAGGTCCTGCCATTAGTGTCAAAGCAGCCATTGGATCAGTTGCAGAGCTACCATTCCAAGACCCCTGAGCTGATCTCGTGCTGATGCCGGCAGTCTCTCTCTTGGTAGGGATATGATCCCATTATCTTTTCTGATATGAGGAGCACGCAGAGTTGCCAAAATAAGCTTCAAGGACAGGGTGGAGAGATCTTGGATCTATTCTGTCATGATCTCCACTAGATTATTGTCCAGCTTTCAGCTCCATCCTAAGCTGTGGCTAATGGCTCCTAAAAATGAGACACAAAGCCAAAGCATTAGATGGATTATAGCAAATGTTCAATGCCATCTAGTTAGAAAAAAAATGTTCGTTTACAATGTCAGATTAAGCTTGAAGTAGGTGATAAAATGTTGATTACCAATAGAAAGGCATGATCCAAAGATAGCATTTCCTTTTTCCTTCAATACATGCAAAATTGTCAGAATTGATCTTGTCCATGAAAGCATGACCCAGTCTGGGTGGCCTTCACCACTGCAAAAGTTGGAGACTTAGGATGAAACGCAACAATCTCGACAGAGAGGACTGTTTCAGAAGTCAGTCCAACCAAGAAGAAAAGCCCATGAAGCCTGGATAATAGATTGGTATGAGCTAAGATGAGAACGATGATTAGAAGGTGCAATAGGCTACACTTTGTGTTTGGTTTGGCATTTTGCCTTGTGTAGCTAAGATGTATTCTTTCGGTATCCGAGTTCACTCTCTGTTCTGATCTGCGTACCAATAATTGTGCAGCCAGTGCTGCGTCCTTTACTAAATCATCGCCTCTGCACGGAGTACACGGCTTGCTGGCGAATCATGTGCAGCAGCTTCTCCGATGGTACAAACTGACACCATCGGAATTCAGCTCATCAACGTCTTCATCCAAGAACAGGCTTAGATTACAGGACTGAAACGGAGCCAAATGTTTGCTTCTCTGTCAAACGTGGATGGAAGAGGAGGCGGAAGCTCCAAAGCAGGGGACGGAGATCACATGGAGGCGACTCGCGTACGCAGCAGAGGCGAGGGTGACGTGACGTCCCGGCCGTGGAATGGAACTACCGAGGTGATGATGGTAAGTAATCGACGCACTCGAACGGTGCCGCTCTCCTTTCACCAAAGGCGAGATAAAAGAAGGGCCGAAGAGGACCATATCCGATAAAAGCAGCGGTGCAAAGGTGAGGGCGGTCAAAGCGTGCAGTACCGCCTGCGTTGCCGTATTCCATTTCTCCTGCCCTGTAAAGGGGGGCAAAGTGCTTTGGTGATTGGGATGTGTTCTTCGAGGGGCACGCAGCAGCGCCCACTTTAATCCTTGTGCGTGAGCTGACGCCACTGACATCCCCGGCTTTTCCTTTTTCTCCTTTTCGCAGTGGTGGATCCTCACTCGCATGCCGTGCATGCATGCATGCGGCCGGTGTCTGTTTCCTCTTCGCTGCTCGCATCCTTTTTCCTTTCTCCTGTGGAACCCTTGCCGTCTCAATTCGATCCCTTCCCGTCTCGTCCTCCGCTAAATCTGACACGATCCGATGATTTAAACTACGATAAATGCTGCCGTATCCAGATATGGAACCCAAATACATCAAAAGGTGCTGCATCGCCATGGATTGTCTCCGTTCTTTACGTCAAAATGACTCGTAATGCTCTGGATTAACGTCACTTTGTCCAAGGCTTCGGAGAGAGAGAGAGAGACAGAGAAGTGAAATGCCATCTCGGAAATCACAGACGCAGGCTTGAGTGCTAGCTCTCGTTCACGAGGCCCCCCCATAATGCTCGTCCAGTGCTGTTAAAAGCACCGTCAAAACTCTGGCACTGAATCAAAAGTGTGTAGTGTTACTTTCACTGAAAAGAAAAGAAGAGAGAGCGCTCCGTGGTCTTTACTTCAATGCCAATTTTCCACCTACCACCTCTGCTAAATCCAAGCGAGACATCAAGTTCCTCTCTCACCTGCAGAAGAGCCCCTCCGCCCCATTAATCTTCGCAATCTTTCAGGTATAATTACACCATATCAGCAATGATGGCTATTATGGCGCTCCGATGACCATAAATATGAATATATATATATATATATATATATATCCTTATATAAAAGAAATGTATGTGGTTATATATTCATATTTAATGCGCGTCACTCGTCTCTTTCCTCGCGCATGCTTTCGAAGCGGGTCTTCTCCTCATCTAATCGACGGACATTCTCTGCTGTCGCTGCCTCGATCCTGAAGCCCATATCCTCCTCACTTTGTTTCTTTATCCAGCACTGCGCTCTAGACCGGAGCCAGGGGCCACTGAGAGCAAGAGAAAGCACCAGGAAAAGAGCTCTTACTCATGGAGTGTGTGTGTGTGTGTGTTCGCGAGCAAAGCAGAAGGGGAAGCTTTGCTTTTGGCGACGGATGGGATCTGAGTTATTATAACGCCATCCGGTGAGTTCGAAGCGTGGAGGAGGCCTTATAAAAATACGGGAAGAAAGGATTCGGAAGGAAGAGAAGCGCACGCCCTCCTTCTCCTCCTCTTTCTTCAGCAGTAGCAGCAGCAGCTGCAGCAGCAGCGGAGGATAAGAGTTCCCAGCTCGGCGTCCCTCCGCAGAGACCGTAGACACCAGGTTTGCTTCTTCTCGCTGTTGCACTCCTTTCTCTTTGTGATTTGGAGAGCTTGTTTTTGGCTCGATGTTTAGTTTTGAGCTTCTTCTTAGTCTCTAAGTTTCTCTCTGGTACTTGGTCTCAGTAACTGGGATCTTGGCTTAAAACGACATGATCTTGGTCTGTAGCTCGACTGTAGCCATGGAGTGAGAACATGCAGATATTTATTGTTGCTTCAAGTATGTGCCATTTTTCTTCATAGAAGAAGTCATTTTGGCAGAGCCACTGCGATCTGTTTCACTTTTGGTTCCCCACTGCCACACCTCACTCTTCTTCATGTCCCTCGCTCGCTCTTCCTCGGGCGTTTCAAGGGAATAAAGAGAGCGGAGAGTACCAAATGGCCTCTCCTTTTCTCTTCCTTCTAGCAGTAGCGCAAAGCAAAAGGTTCTCCCAGGGTAACCCTCTCAAGCGGACATCGCTCTCTCTACCTCCATGGCCATCTCATGATTGCCCTTGCTGCTCGGTAGCTCTCCCTCGCTGCAAACGTGACAGTCCATTCGCTGCCAGTCTGTGTTGCGTGTGAGCATGGAGATATCGGGAGTCATCTCGTCGAACCATCATTCACGCTCATCTTCTTAGCCCGAGGCTATCCACAGTCACTTGGCAGCCACCTTTTGCGTTTCCTTTCCTTTGCTGACCGCACAGAACTCCTTTTGATGATTGGTTCTTTTGGATCCGCCGTATCTCGTTTGCTCTTTTGGGCGCCTCAGCGGGCGCGGACGTAGCTGTCTTCGAAGTAGCTCGAAAGGAATTGCGATGGTCGGCAGGCTGGTGGTGCGAGGTGCCACTCACGGCCGCCTTTTAATGCTCTCCGTCTCTTTCTCTACATCGATCACATCGTGTCCTATGAAATCTAGCCTGACAGCTACTAACGTATTAGATATCAGAATCCACAAACCTCTCTTCCACTTGGCTCGCCAATCGAGGCTACCATAAAGCATCGAGTCCAAATCGTCGAAGCTGAAGCTTCATAACGAGATTTAATCGAGTTTAGTCGACTGCCTGCTTGCAGTGAGAACCGGGGTTAAAATAGCTCGCTTGTGCACTGTTTTGGCTCCAATGGCTACTGCACCTACATCTGCTGCTATCGATGGGGCAACGGTGGACGACTGCCGGAGGCCACGCTTTGTCCTTCGGGCATTTAGGACCACTCTTCTCTCCTCCTCCACTGTGCTCCTTGTAGCCAGTTTGTAGCCCAAATCCAAAGCCCATCACGTATCGACATCGCTGCGGTGTTCTGCTGCCATCCCCATCGAGCCCGACACCAAGACTGCGACGAAGCCATCCCGATGTGCTCTTTCTCCTACCCACCGTCATGAAATTACTAGTTTGTGAGGTTGCGAGTTCTGGCCGTTCCGGCTATGATGCTTTGTTTGTTCTGTAGCAAACCTGTAATGCTTTGACCGAGGCCTTCTATGCACACAGTGGTGGAATATGGAAGGAGGGGTTACCATGTTCTTCTTTCTGTTTGACTCTGCACCTCGTGGCAGCCGCTACTGGCGACGTATCTGCTGCGTTTGAATCATCCTCTCCTCCTGCTGCTCAAATTAGACTGAGCTCCTGCTCCTCGGGTGGCCCATGCCGCCCAGAGAGTCAAAGAAGCATCACGTACTGTAGAACTGCACTTCTGCAGAAGATATTAATGCTTCGGTTTATCCCTCATCTGCTGCTGCTATCACTGCAAAACCTTTACTATATGCGCTTCTTTAAACTCTCTGCTGCTCTGCTCATCCTTGCCTCCCATCGTCTCTGTTCTGCTATGCCCAGGGGATAGATAATGCATGTGGATGATCCGTAGGGGCGCGCGATGCTAGCTGATGTAGGTAGAGAAGGCGCCTGCGACCGTTCTTCGCCATCCCCTCACGCCGCCGCGATGCCCAGCCGGCAGATGACGAGGGAGCTCAAGGGGGTGAAGCCCATCGTCTCGAAGAAGCAGCCTCTCAACAACAGCATGAACCAGCAGAAGCTCGAGAACGGGTGCCTGCCGCATGACATTAAGAGTGTTAGACGCCGACGAGGAAGAGGGAGGACGAAGGCGGTGGAGCGAGAGGTGAAGCAGGAAGTGGAGGTCGGACTAGAAACCGTTGCTCCTCCGGTCTCCAGTAAAGGCGTCGTCTTCTGCCGGCGGCCAGGATTTGGACAGGCGGGCACCAGGTGCATTGTCAAGGCCAATCATTTCCTTGCAGAGTTGCCTGATAAGGACTTGAATCAGTATGATGTAAGTGTCCTACTCACAACATCAGCGATTTCTTAGTGCCCAAGCATCCGTGAAGTTGTTACCTTTGATCATTTGCAGGTGACGATTACACCGGAAGTGAGCTCTCGGAGTATAAACAGAGCTATCATAGCAGAATTTGTAAGGCTGTACAGGGAGACCGAGTTGGGTATGAGGCTTCCTGCTTATGATGGGAGGAAGAGCCTTTATACGGCTGGCTCTTTGCCTTTTAATTCAAAGGAGTTCACTATAAAGCTTTTGGAGGAGGATGGAGGGATTACTAGGTTGATTGCTGCTCCTTTCTCTTGTTTCATCTTGCCCTTTGTGTCACTTTCCTGCATTGTGGCGGCTCTTTACTTAATCCAATTTTGTTGTGAAGAGAAAAGGAGTATAGAGTTGGGATCAAGTTTGTAGCTCATGCTGACCTTCACCATTTGCGCCAGTTTATTGCTGGACGGCAGACTGATGCTCCGCGACAAGCCCTTCAGGTTCTTGATATTGTTCTAAGGGAGTTATCAAGCCAAAGGTACCATTTCTTTTGAGAATTATGTGTTGTTTTTAGTGTGTGTGCACCTTGTGATTGCTGAAGATGCTATCTTGTAGGTACATATCCGTCGGAAGATGCTTCTATTCTCCAGATATCAGAAAACCACAAAGGCTGGGTGATGGCTTGCAGTCATGGTGTGGCTTCTACCAGAGTATTAGACCAACCCAGATGGGCCTCTCGCTCAACATCGGTATGCATTTCTTGCTCACGATATGATTCTTTCTTTTTCTTTTTGTTCTTTCTAATGGATTGGTTTATATCGGATGTCAGATATGTCATGCACCGCATTCATCGATCCTCTTCCGGTGGTCGAGTTTGTTGCTCAGATACTAGGGAAAGATGTATCATCTAGGCCATTATCAGATGCTGATCGTATAAAGGTATTCTTCCAGAATAACTTCAGAATATGCACCCAACATTTCATCATCTTCAAGTTATTTATTTTCAGTCAGGAATGTTCATCTGAATATAACTTGCAAATTGGCATGCAAACAGTTGAATCGTTTTTAAGATTTTCTGGCAGCAACTAGATTGTAATGCCTTTTGGTGATTTTTCGATAAAATTTATATACATATTTAACTAAGAACAGCTCTGCATAACTGGTGATGTCAAGCAGATAAAGAAGGCTTTAAGAGGTGTCAAAGTTGAAATCACTCACAGAGGAAACGTGAGGCGGAAATATCGAGTTTCCGGGCTGACAGCACAACCTACTCGTGAACTAATGTAAGCAGTATAATTCCATATTCTATTTAGTTTGTGCACTTACCATTTCTAGTCTTAAGCAAAAGAAATTATCGGAAATGCCTATTTTTATGACACATGAAACACATCTTACTCGATAGTAAAACTTTGAGAAATTCATGACATGGGCATGTGCCACACATGTGAGATCATGTACACCTTTAATGTGTACACACGAAAACTAGCCTTCTGGTAATTTGTTTGAATGTGATTTATTTCAATTAATACATGTAAAGTTACTATGAAAATTGGTGCATAATGTTTCAAAAAGTTCCTTGCCATGCCAATTCAGGATACAATTATTATATAATTGTAATCAGAATCCTTCTATTTGCTTTTAGAGTTCTGACTCTGCTATTTCAACAGTTTCCCAATTGATGATCAGATGAACATGAAATCGGTGGTTGAATACTTCAAGGAAATGTATGGGTTTACAATTCAGTATGCTCATCTTCCTTGCCTTCAAGTAGGAAATCAGAAGAAGGCAAATTATCTTCCGATGGAGGTGAGCACAATCGGTCATAACAGAGTCTTATCAATCAAAATATTAGATCTGATTTTATGCATAACATGCAGGCTTGCAAGATAGTTGAGGGTCAGAGGTACACAAAGAGGTTGAATGAAAAGCAAATTACTTCCTTGCTAAAAGTTACATGCCAGAGACCCAGAGAACAAGAAATTGATGTTTTACAGGTTAGTATATGTGATGGTATCATGGTAAAATCCACTTCTATTGTGACCATTATGCTGGGGATTAACTTCTGGGCCTTAAAGAGGACTACTATAATCTCCTCTAAATTGTTTTAAGTTGATTTTAACTATCAAATGTCATCCGTCATTGCTACAAGATCATTTTCTAATACTTGGTTGGGAGTATATGGGAAGCATATATGCATATGGAGTTTTCAAACTACACTAGTAACCACCAATCTAAAAAGTATAAATAAGATTCTTACACTGACCATTCACAAGTGTAAAAGAACTAGTTGAGTGCCAAAACGTTTGGTTTCAAAAGATCAGTTTCTGGTGCAAACTGATCAAGCCGGCCGAGATGTGACTTTTTCTTAAGCCAGAAATCTCATACATTTGTGAGTCAAGTTACCATTATGCTATGCTTTGATTACTTATGACTTTTTGTTTATATGCTTATGACCATTTTGAAAGTATGTGCTCTTCTTTTAAATTCTTTTATGTTCTGTTTCCTTTGATCGATATCAAATGCAAAATATTTCTCAAGTTGTTATGAATATTTGCCCTTCATCTACAGACAGTTCGTCAAAATGCTTATGGACATGATCCCTATGCGAAGGAATTTGGAATCAACATTAGTGACAAGCTAACCTCAGTGGAAGCTCGAGTACTTCCTGCTCCATGGGTAATATATTGCTTCAACTACTTAATGGAATCGAATGGCTGTTAGCATTTTTTCTTCTTGTGCAATCAATTGTCCATGACAACATATTGATTTGTGCAATGTGTATTATGAAGCTGAAATACCATGACACTGGAAAAGAAAAAGAGTGTCTGCCTCAAGTTGGTCAGTGGAATATGATGAATAAGGTACTTGTCCTTTAAATGTCATTGTGGTTATCATCTCCAGATACTTTATGTTTCCAATTATGATCATACCCTTCATGTCCAAAATAGATGTTTAGCCCCCTTCAAGGTGAGAGTCCACCGGACAGTTCTAATTGAAAGCAATATTGGAGAAAATCCTGACCCTTGAACTCTAGAATAAATTTCTCCAACTTCGTTTCCACTAATATCTGTTAAATGAATCAATGCAGAAAGTGATCAATGGATGCACAGTAAATTACTGGGCCTGTATTAACTTCTCTCGAAGCGTTCAGGAAAATACTGCCCATAGTTTTTGTCAGGAGCTAGCACAGATGTGCCAAGTATCTGGCATGGTAAGCTTTCATTTTTCAACCTATTATTTTACTTTATAATTTAAATATCTTAAGTGGATGTTAACCAAAGAATAGTTTGGTCAAGTATCTTATGTGTATTATGTAATTAATCTTGAGATGGTTAATATTTTTGGAAATGGTCAAGGGAATGTGGATGCAATTCTCACGGTTCATACTCTTCAGGAATTCAGCCGTGAACCAGTTATCCCAATATATTCTGCCAGGCCTGACCAAGTTGAGAAGGCTCTAAGACATGTATATAATGCTGCAACCAACAAGCTCAAAGGAAAAGAGCTTGAGCTTCTTGTAGCCATCCTTCCTGATAACAATGGTTCTTTATATGGTATGCATCCAAGCCTTCTCATTCATCGGCTCCAACTCTTTTTTGCCTATTGCTTAAATATGGTATGATAATGATGGTTGTTCTTCTATAGGTGATCTTAAACGGATATGTGAAACTGATTTGGGGTTGATCTCTCAGTGCTGCCTAACAAAACATGTGTTCAAAGTCAGCAAACAGTACCTTGCAAATGTCTCACTCAAAATTAATGTCAAGGTGCCTTTAAAGCTTCTTGTCATCTTCATTAACAGACTGCCTGAAACCCTCGAGTACATTTTCAAACACCTTATGGAGCTTTTATGATATACCTCGTGTCAATTGCAGATGGGAGGAAGAAATACTGTGCTCTTAGATGCTATAAGTTGGAGAATTCCATTAGTCAGTGATATACCAACCATTATATTTGGAGCAGATGTGACACATCCAGAGACTGGAGAAGATTCTAGTCCATCTATTGCTGCCGTAATTAAAAATACTTTGTTTAAGTTTGCACGCATATTTCTGCAGTTAGCGATATGCATTCATAAGGTTTTGTTTTGATTTCAGGTTGTTGCCTCTCAAGATTGGCCTGAAGTTACAAAATATGCTGGACTAGTGTGTGCTCAGGCTCATCGACAAGAACTCATTCAGGATCTATTCAAGACATGGCATGACCCTCAACGAGGCACAGTTACAGGAGGCATGATCAGGTTTGTATCTATTTCATGGCAAGGTGACTGAGTGAACTTTATAACCACAGCTATTAATAGGAACGGTGTCAGTTGTTAGGAATTTAAACCTATATAACATATTCCAGTGCTATTAGTCTGACTTTTAAATATGATGGCAATATCTCATATCATAAATTAAACACGCTATAAAGCTTATCTTTTTAAATATTGCAGACAAGGTTTTTCGATATGGGTCTGATACTGGTTTTGGGTATCACAGAAAGAATTATAAAAAATTAAATACCGATTATCATCAACCTATATGGTCCAGTGTCAGTCCTTTTTCGGACTGGTAAGGCTGGTTAGTATGAACCCATTTGACCAATTTGAAGCTCTGAACTCAGGAACAGGAAGCAAGCTAGATATCTATGTTATTGATACTATAACCGTCAATTTTCTTGTACTTCTATTTAGTCACATACATGACTTTCAAAAAAATTTTAGGTTCCGCTGAATCTATCAATATCTAAATTCCATTTAATGCAATTTGTAGGGAGCTTCTAATATCTTTCCGGAAGGCAACAGGACAAAAGCCATTAAGGATTATCTTCTACAGGTAGTACATCTAGTGTCTATCTTACAGAGAATGCTCACAGTTAATTATCTCTTTCTCAGAAGTTAATCAAATTGTTCTCAGCAAAATTTTTTTTTCTAATATCATATATTTTAGGTACTATATAGTAGAATTGGTTTTCTCATATTGATTCTTTCTCACTTTGCAGGGATGGTGTCAGCGAAGGACAGTTTTATCAAGTCTTGCTATACGAACTCGATGCCATTCGCAAGGTTAATAAGATCCAAAGTGTTTAAGCTAAACATATCCCTCAGAATACTGCTGCTCATTAATTCAGTTTTGCAGGCATGTGCATCTTTAGAACCAAATTACCAGCCTCCTGTGACCTTTGTGGTGGTTCAAAAACGCCACCATACAAGGTTATTCGCAAACAACCACAGAGACAGAAGTAGCACAGACAGGAGTGGAAATATCCTACCTGGTAATTTCTGTCTACTCCATTATTACTGAACCATGATTGTTGATATAGAGATGAATTTAGTAGGTTGCCAAGGAAAAAATAGTGATATTGGTAATATGGTGATTGCATTCTTTGGGGCTAGATTACTGACAAGTCTGATGTGGCAGGCACCGTGGTTGACTCTAAAATTTGTCATCCTTCTGAATTTGACTTCTACTTGTGCAGTCATGCTGGAATACAGGTAGGAAAATGTCAAAAGTTTGTCATACTAAGCTTTATAATCTTTCCGAGTCTTTTGATTATGATAAGGATGCATCAGATGTATTAGCGACTCGGCAAGCTAATGCTAAGAGATTTTTTTTTGCAAACTTTTTCAGTAGATGTGTTTGGTGAAAGCACACAATCTTGTGGGATATTATTAAAATAGAATGTTGTTAGGACAGCAACAATCTAAATCAACACAGAGATGATGAAAAAAAAGCCTGTTCTCACCATACCAATTTCTAACCTTTCTATTTTGGTAGGGTACTAGCCGACCAGCCCGTTACCATGTTCTGTGGGACGAGAACAATTTCTCGGCAGATGAGATGCAGACGCTCACAAACAATCTCTGTTATACGTAAAGACATTCAAATAAAATTTTGTTTTGCAAGTTCTTTTAAATAATTCACCTAATTTACTGGGAATAATATGTAAATTTGCAGGTATGCTCGATGCACCCGCTCTGTCTCTATTGGTATGTCTTACTCCTATTGCTTATTGTCCTACGACAGTAACATAACTAGATGTAACATCTTGATCTTTGCATTCCAGTTGAAGGTTACTTTTTCTGTTCCCTTGTTCTGATTTTATGTTCTTATAGAATTCCCATCAAGTTAAGAGAAATTTTGATTGGTTATTTGTTGCTTGAGTTGAAAATTTTCGTCTCTCAACTAGATAAGATTTTTAACTTCCTCTTATCCTTAAGTTAGGGATTAGTCATTAGTTCATATCAGATTGGCTGCTAACCATGAAATTTTTGTTAATCCTACATAGGGCCATCTTAATCTTGTCTGGTGTCTTACCATAGCAGCACAATAGTCCATTATCAGATTCGTGTTCCTACTTGCATATTAATTGATGTTCAACAAGCAAACCGCAACACAAATGAGTCTTCATTCGCAGCACTTGCGAATCAAAATATACCAAGAAAAAACACATCTTTTGCATTTGACAATGAAGCATGACACTTTCACAACACTAACCGATCTCTCTCATTTGCTTTTCTATCGATGATGACAACACTAACCGATCTCTATCATTTGCTTTTCTATCGATGATGATGGAACAGTGCCACCCGCATATTATGCTCATCTAGCTGCCTTTCGCGCCCGGTTCTACATGGATCCAGCGGTATCGGAGAACTCAACATCACGAAGCGTGCGCCAGGGGAACGAGTCCCCTGTGAAGCCCCTGCCGGCTCTGAAAGAGAAAGTCAAGAGGGTGATGTTCTACTGCTGAGAGAATGGTGAAGATATCACCCTGTAAATCCAAGTTGTATTTATAGTGTGCCAGGAAATGCTGTATACTATTTGTCAGTCAGTAAGAAATGTAATACATGTGTGATATATCCCAATCCGATCTTTCCATTGGTTATATGTTTTGTGTTTAGATTCAATTTTTATGTGTTGTTAGCTTTGATTCAGGTTTTTTATATCAGGCATCAATCCATGCTTCTATCACCAGATCTCCAAGGAGACTGCTTTTGTTGGCAGATTTTGGACTCCCATGTTTTCGTTGCCAAAATCAAGACAACTCGCAACAAAGCGCCAAGCACTGAAGGGGTGGCGCCCGCGGTTCTTGTTGTAATGTTGTTTTTGTTTCCGGAAACAAGAAAACACATAGCAAGGTTCTAATTCCCCGATCTCGTGCGGTCTGTGGGTTGCATTGCATCAGCTTCGCCTCCTCTACTCTTCGCTGAGCGCTGCGATGGCGAGTTCGTGGTCGCGGGCGCTGACGCAGGTCTCGCCCTACACCTTCGCGTCCGTCGGCATCGCCATCTCCATCGGCGTCTCGGTCCTCGGGGCCGCCTGGTGAGACGACGACCAAAAGCCTCCCTTTTACCCTCTTTCATTTCCAGATGTTATCGTGTGTTCTCTGTTTTGATTACTTCAGGGGGATTTATATCACCGGGAGCAGCTTGATTGGTGCAGCGATCAAAGCCCCCAGAATCACCTCGAAAAATCTCATTAGGTATGCGCAATTGTTCTTCAATCATTCATGATGTATGTTGAACCGAAGGTTTCCATGGTGACTCAGTTTTCCCTGCTCGGTTTAAGATTTAGGTTTTGATTGCTAGCGGAAATCGCTTTATTTTGCTATAGATGACCATAAATCTAGATTTTATCTTCAAAAAGTTGTGAATTTTCAGGAATTCCTTTACAGCCCAAATAAGCAACAGTAAGAGATTACATTAAACGAGAGTATAATTCTATATTTCATGGAAAATCCACTGGTCGTCTATACTTGCATCAAACCGAAAAAAAAAGAGACTTTGTTGTGAGATGCTGACTAGAATACCACAGGAAAAGTAAGGTCTTCAAACCTGCATAACAGATGATCATCCTGTTGTGAAAGTTGTGTGTGATTGCAGTTTTCTATACTTTGGAAGATATCCCAGCCAAATCTTCCCATTGAATTATGAATGCTACTTATGCCAATTGACTCCTTGAACTTTGGCTAATGCCTCAATTAAATCCTGTTATTTGCTTTACCGTAAACCATGATAGAAGGCAGACCTAGCGACACGGAAGGATTTCACATACTAATTTGAAATAATTATTAACAAAAAAAACAATATTTGACATCACCATCTGGTTGGCAAGTCAAGATGAGTCAAGTTTTTTTATTCTTGAACTACATTGAGCATGCTTGATAAACTTTCTTGCTTACATTTGTACTGGGTAAGCTAATGTGTTTCCATTTATCATGGTCAATCCTTTAAAGGTCTATATGACTTACCAGCAGGGTAGATTAGTACAATACTGTGTTTGGATGCACCAATCAGAGAATTGGTTTTGTATACCGTCTAATGTTACATGGTCGAACCTGTATGTGCCAGCAATGGTCCATTATCTGGATCCATGTTTTTAAGGTTGAGGTGCTCTCACACACATTCTTATTTACATCTGGAGCTTTTCTTTTAGGCTTTTCTTGTCCTATAGGCTTTTCTTATAGTTGATAAGGAGCTTTTGTGAACATGTTTCCAATCTGTCTTGCACATTTTAGGTCTGATCTTTTCTGCATGTGTCCTGGAAGTGGAAATATTCACAGCTAATATTAAACTTTTTCTGTTTATTAATTTTCATCAGCATAGATATGCATAGACAGTTGTACTATCATTTCCATGTAATAGTTCCTCCATGCCTTTATTTATCATATTCCTTTGGTACGACTCTTGTGATTAACCTTTTTTGCATTTGAGGCTCTCTAGTAGTGTTGATATGAATACATGGCATTTTCAGTGTCATCTTCTGCGAGGCTGTTGCTATATATGGAGTTATTGTTGCAATTATCCTACAAACGAAGTTGGAAAGTGTGCCAGCATCGAAAATATATGATCCAGAGTCTCTAAGAGCGGGATATGCAATTTTTGCTTCTGGGATTATTGTGGGTTTTGCAAATCTCATGTGTGGGTATGTCGTACATCATTCGATTATGTCCATGTGGTGTACGGCTTAAGGAGAAATCAGAAACTTGTTCAACTGATAAACATGTTTTCCTTGAACAGGCTTTGTGTAGGAATAATTGGAAGCAGTTGTGCTCTATCCGATGCTCAAAATTCAACACTTTTTGTGAAGATTCTGGTCATTGAAATATTTGGCAGTGCGCTTGGGTTATTCGGCGTGATTGTTGGAATTATTATGTCATCGCAAGCAACATGGCCAGCAAAAACAACATGAGCTGTTTGCGTCAGGACCAATGAGCTTCATTTGTTCCCCGAAAGATCAAATCTGTGCAGTATATCTCGATCATGATCAGTACTTCTTCATCGGAGGTGCACTTAATTCCTCGGAAATTACTTCTACTTTGCTTTCTACTATCATTTGTAGTCCAGGATCTGCCTTTGTGAACTGGCATGTACTATGGCACAGGTTTTTCTTTTCCCCCTTTTATGTTCATCCAAGATAAATAATTGACACGGCAGAATCATCTGTTTAGTATGCAACTTACATCAACTGCATATCTTGTTTGAGATCATCCTCTTTTTGCAAGTTTGTGCTGTACAAGTAAACAAGGTAGCATATCATCCGGTTTAGTTAAGACTAACCATTTGATTTCAATAACTCCGGTCATTTCAAAGACAATTTTTATTCTACTTTATCATTGTTTTTAAGATTACGATTCAGTCTTCTTTTTTTCATCTGAGCATCATAGAGAAATTGTGTCATCTCAACATAACTTAGAGCAGTTCAGCTCAACTTGGTGATATCCTTCTTCTATTATACTATTTAGCTCAGTAAAGGGGTTGATGAAATGATCAAATCTGGCCTGTTACAAAGAACACTGTTTCCGTCACTGTTGAGCAAAGAACTCTGCCAAACTTGCCATTTTTGTGCTGTCCAACGCTGGGCGGAAACATCATCATTTGGACATTGCTCTCGTCTTTGACGAGGGAAGACCTCTCGAGTGCTGCCAATCTATAACAAGATCTCTATATCTATCCCTCAGCTGAATCACTCCAAGTTGCAGTTTCGTTTCATCTTCTGCGAGTTCCATTCCGTTCCTCCTCTGATCTCCACAATCCCGGCAGAGCTGCTCCTCTTCTTCTTGCTCAAATCGACCAACCAAAACTACCATGCGCTGCAGCAATCAGACACCTCATTTCATCTTGGTTTCCGTCTTCTCGCCGGCCTGCAGATTCGGCTTGCCGAGCTCAGTTTCGCCTGCGCTGACGCTGGATTGCCGGAGGGCTGCGAGAACCTGGACCTCCTCCCGTCGGCAGAGCTCATGCTCAACTTCTTTGCGGGGTTGAGCATGCTGCGAGAACCCCTGTCGCTCTACCTCCGTGGGCAGTAGCCGCAGCCAAGCTGCATCATCTCGGATTCATTCATGATGCATCCCGTGGACGAGGGACGTGGCTGACGAGCTGCGAGTGCCTCGTTTGGTGTTCCATGGGCCCTCCTGCTTCTTCCTCAAGTGCAGTCATAGCGTGAGTAAGCACAAGTCCGGTGAGCAGTCCGCTGACCTATTCCGAACCTTTGCTCGTGCCCGACCTGCCTCACCGGGTGGAGGTGGTAAGAGACCAGTCTTTGGAGTTCTTCAGCTATCCAGGATGGGAGAAGCTCCATGACGAGGCGATGGAGGCTGAATCCACAGCTACCAGGCGGCGCTCGACAAGAAGGCTTCCTACTGTAACTTTCGTCGTCTGCGTGCTTGTTGTTGAGTTGAGTTGGGCTTTGGGCCGTAGCCATTATCTCACCGGCTTCCCTACGTAGCTCGGCCCAACGGGCTCAGATTTCTCGAGCTCATATTATATATATATATATATATATATATATATATATATATATATATATATATATATATAGGATACATATACCGATTTGTTTGGGGGTTTAAACGCAAAAAAGAGTTGCACGAACATTCTAAGAGGCGAGAGATACGCTCGGAAGAAGCAGCCGGCGGACGCGGAGGGGGATATGTGGCCACCGACGGCGAAGGTCCAAGGAGGCAGAGGACAGGAGATGCCGCACTACTATTTGTAGCGCATTCACGATCTCCAGCTCCAGGCTTCGCAGAAGACCAACAAACTCCTGCGCCTTGAAGCATCCGAACGCCTGAGGTACATGCCCCCATTGTAAAACCCTAACCCTAGAATTGCTTTCTTGGACGTTTGTTCTTCGCGTGCTCGGCGTCCTATTCATTTATCGTGTTTGGGCGGTGTCATAGTTTGTTTTATGGAATGTTGAATGTTGAAGCAAGGAAGATACGTTCTTTCTGCAGATTTAGTTCTTTTTTTCTGGTCTAAGTTTATCCTGATGTGTTTTTAGTGAATTCATCTTCTTGTGAAGATTTAAATGCCAATGCCATTTTTCGTTCGTGGCGACGGCTGTTGTGGTCGCGGTAAGGATGCTCCGAGAGAACTGCAGGTTCTTCAGGAGCCTTCTGCCTATGCCGATGAGGTGGTGAAAGTTACGGGGATACCAGAGAAGAAGGGATGGAAAGCGGGGGACGGGTATCGAAGGCATGAGAAATCAAGGAACAAGGCCAGAAGGTTGCTGTTGCACAAGTTGATCTATGATTTATGCACATGTTTAGTCTCTATTTTCAAAATACATTTGTCAGCATCGGGGTTCTTTTAGTACGTAAAATTGATCAAGCATTTCTTCTGCTGATATCAGTGATGTTGGAGAGTGAATCTGAAATCGAGTCTTCTGGTTATAGCATCCATGATGATGATGGAAATTGCAAACGACAAGGATGAAAGTCTCAAGGCCTTTATTTTTCTGGGAGCTCTAATTTCTTAACTTTAAAGTTTCTTCAGTGCTTCCAATGAATCCATGTAGTTGCTTGTTAAGATCATGAAATGAAAATAATAAAAATGAAAATTTTATGTACATAGTAGACTTTCCCTCTTCCTTAATTGTCAATAGAAGTTGGAGGCTAGTTATTCATTAAAGAAGCAAAACACATGGTTGAGTTATCTCTGATTTTTGACTCATGTGCTGTTTTATCCAATCCAATGACATCCATATGGATGACATAGATGTCTTCTCAGAACATGTATTCTCTGTGTTTGTGGATCATATGCTACTATTGTTGCTATTCTTTTTATTTTATTGCCTTCTTTAATGCTCTTGAGATATTGCAGGGATTTCACGACACCCTTAACTTGAAGCATCAGCAGAAGCCCATCTAGAAAAAACTGGAAGTCCCGTTGGAAGATTGTTAGCAAAGCTCCAGCTGATCAGAATAGGGGAAGTAAAAAAGCAGAAGCCCTGTTAAAGTTCATAGTAGAAGCAAGTCAAATCTCAACAAGGTCCTTGCAGCAGAGAATCCAAGTGAGAGCATGGTGATATCATGTTCTAATACTTTTTTGAGCAGATTTAGAAAACCTTGATACGGTTGTGTTTGTGCCTGAAGATCAATAATTTCTAGTTAACATGTGACCTGCTAATCATGATGTTGTTCGTTTATAGCAACTTTTATCTTTCAAGGATGATTATTTATCACTTACATCTCAATGTTTCAACGATTACAACCGTAGTCACCATCATGGAGATTCGTAAAAACAGTGGTCTTGCAATGAGAAGAGTAAGAATTTTTTATTCTGTTATTTATCCTGTTAGATAATACTACCATGGTGTTGACCTCTAACTGCGAAAAAAAAAAATCAGAGATATTGACATCTATTATTGATGTGAAGAACAAATCAAGGGGTTGATCAATGCAAAAGGCCAAGGTATGATGTGAACTACTGACCTAAGCCTGAGGTATGGTGTCACAATAAGGTTGTTCTTTCACAACCTAAGTACTTAGAATTTGGGTCACAGTGTTAAGGTCGCACACATTGATCTATTCCAAATCCACATGACAGGACTTCATGCATTGTGCCAGTTATCTGAAAGTATTTGATTTGAGTTTCCTGCCCAGATTGAGATATTGCTGGGAATATTGGAAAACTTATATTAACTGATAGCTGCAGCAACAGATGAAGATACTACGGATGGTGACGAGCAGACCTGTAAGAACGAATTCTCACTTTTGGTTTCTGTGCTCATTTGAGATACTAAAGAGATTGTAGTTCCAGTTGGAACAGAATTTGTCAATTAGAACCGATTTTGATGGTCTTTTTAAACTGGTTTCTCTCATCACATATGGAAACATATTGTTTACAATATGTAATTCTGCTTGCTGAATTTATTTGGTTGGGACTGATTGTGGATTTATATGGAATTCATATGTAGAAAACATTTTGCTGAATGTATATGGAATTCTCAGTCCATCATGATTGATTGTGGATTTATATGGAATTTATATGTAGAAAACATATTGCTGAATTTATATGAAATTTTCAGTCCATTATGGAAACACATCGGTTCAAGGAAAAGAAAGTGGATGCCTGATTGTGATGCAACTTGGACTGAAGCATCAGACCATCCAAAACTTGCATTTCTATGTTGCCAAAGCTCATCAAATTCAACATTCCCTTATTCTGATTCCGGTCTTGATTGTCATGCTTCATTATGTGGTTTAAAATTTCATTTGTATTGTACAAAGTTTGAGCCAGTTTAAAGTTTGATTCTACATCTATAGTTTGTAGTTTGTATATTAGCACTGAAGGGCAATAGCCTAAAATTGTACTTTTGCTGATTGGAGTTTCTCTTTTTTGTTCTTGAACAGGAGTAAATGACAAGTGATCAATATAAACCACATCCTCTATTCTAGTATGGCATTGGAGTCTCTACCTTTGATTTGTGATGCACTTTCAATGAAGCTTGATGATATTATCAACACTGCACCTACATAAATCCACTGGAATTTAGAATTGCA
Source organism: Musa beccarii (assembly GCA_024322285.1). Classification (NCBI taxonomy): domain Eukaryota; kingdom Viridiplantae; phylum Streptophyta; class Magnoliopsida; order Zingiberales; family Musaceae; genus Musa; species Musa beccarii. Next base: position 1,805,871 of record CM044399.1, read on the forward strand.
TGTTGTTGGTGTTTAGTGCAGGCTCTCCTTGGTGCTGTGTTGGAAGCTATTTAGTCTTGCAAGTTGTTGAAGCACCTCCTCAGAACACAGTTGTAGCTGTCTCATCTAGGTTGGGAGTTGGAACAGAGAAAAGCCATTTTAGCACATCTTGGAGTTGCTTGTAAGTGAACTGCTTGCAAGACATTTTGAAGAATTGCTTGTAAGTGATCAAACAACTCATAAAGAAGTACTGATGTTAATGTATAATGTTCAAAGGATTCCTTTTGGGTGACATGTCATGCCTGTCACATAAAACCTCAAATTATATTGGTGGGCCTCCTCCTCTTCTGAGAGTCAACATGTGATCTAGATAAAGGTTTGGCAACTCCCAATGCAAAGCCTTGCATATATTGTTCCCACCAACTAGTAGTAGATGTGTCTGCAATATATCCACTCCCTGTTGCTCCCTCTGACCATATGTGCAAAGTTAGCCATATAGGCACACAAAAGGGCATCTTCTTTCATCCTTTTATGGTGTCAATCTCAATAGAAGTCGTTGACTTTTGCTGCATTAGCTATATATGTCCCTCATCTGCTGTGCAGAAGTCTACCATCTGTCCTAAACAAACATGTGGTTCACTCAGTCCAACTAGGGTTCAGGGTTCACTCACCCTTAGAGTGGTCCTGACTCATTTGGCATCCTTCATGTGGGTGGAAGCCAATCCAACTAGGCTTTAGGGTTAGGGTTTAGGTTTGTTATTCACAGTTGACTTAAAGTGTATCACATGACCTGTGGGACCTACTATCAACATTGCTTTGACATCCCCTGGTAACTCATGTAGCAAGCACCTCAATTTCAATGCCACATTTGATGTTGGAGAAATTTTGAGTCAGTTAGTATGGTTAAGTAAAGCATTTTTGGATCATATATTTTAACCTGATAAGTTGATGAGTACTTTTTTATCATAGTAAAAGTAACTTTCAACTATTTTTGTTTTTTTTATATTAGGAATCTTCTAGATTGAGTTTGAAATGACAGGATTGAGACCTCAATCCTGTTGATAGGAATCCATAGCACAACATTAGGATATGTGTATGCAAACCAACCTGATCAACTATGTGTGCATGAAGTAACTTAAATGTCCTGAGATCAAGAAGAGCAGCCCAGTGAACCAGGATGCCCTACCTCATCATTAAGTTTCTGGCAGAAGCTTATCATCCTCTCCTCTCTGGGTGTTGCAGAGGCCCATGTCCATGGTTCCTTTTAATCTTATCCTGGTGTGGCTGTAGGACCTCATGTTTGGACCAATGACCTTTTATCACCTGCTCCACAGTGAGGGACTGTTCAGCCTAGCTGTACTCCTTTTTCCACCTCTCATGGCTTGTCTCATGCATGGATACACCATCTCACCACAACTAGGGTTTGCAGAGAATTCTCACCTCTACTGCATGTAGGTGAGTGAGAGAGATTAGCCTACAAGCTGCAGAACTTGATGTGCTCTACTGATTAATTAGCACTTCTAGCTATGCTTTAAGGTTTCATGTGCTTGCAGATATTTGATGTGTGAAAGAGAGATCCAAGCATCACATCCCTTTTTCCAGTTCCAGAGCATGGGCTGCGAAGAAGAAGCTAGAGAAGGCAGCTTTCGGTCGTGGGGCAGCAAGAGCACTCAACTCTGCCACTGTGCTGTGGATCACTACACAGTCAAACACCCTTTCATCCACGCGAAGGTGCAGCAGCAGCAGCAACGCGTGTTGCAAGATTCCTTGTAGGGGCGAGGCTGGCAGGGCTTCAAATCTCGCGCGCCTATAAATAGGCAGTCCATCCTCCATGGGAGTCGCAGCATAAGAGAGAAGGATCTCCTCCCTCCTCGCAATTTGAAGCTCTTCTGGACTCGCAGAAACCAACATGGTGTGTGTTAGCAGGTTTAGCAGTCTCTTGTCGTCCCTTTCCTTGCTCCTCATCCCCTTGAATCCATCTCTGCAGGAAGGAAAGATGAGCCGGACCGTGGCAGACGCAGTGGACTGCAAGGGATTCCCGGCTGACAGAAGTAGCACCGGTGGTTGGGTACCTGCTGCTCTCATCCTAGGTTTGCCATACGACTCAGCTCATACGATATGATATATAAAGTGCAGTTCTCTGCCAGCCAAGCATCGGCTAACTTTATCTATCGATCTTTCATTGCAGTGATCGAAATATGCGAAAGGCTGTCGACGATGGGGATCGCAGTCAACCTGGTGACGTACTTGGGCGGCACGATGCATCTCCCGAGTGCAGAGTCGGCCAACGTCGTCTCCGACTTCCTCGGCACATCGTTTCTTCTCTGCTTTCTTGGAGGCTTCCTGGCCGATTCATTCTTAGGCCGATACCTCACCGTCGCCATCTTCGCGTTGGTCCAAGCGCTGGTAAGACCGATTGTCCCTTCACATTGCAATGGGTCACATGAGCTCGCCAGAGAAGATGATTCGGCGTTCTCTTTACGTGTCTTAGGGAACAGGAATGCTCACTGTATCGACGAGTTTGCCTCGGCTCCGGCCGCCGCCCTGTAACACTTCTGCTACGAACAGATGCCAGCGAGCGAGCGGCTTCCAGATGGGCATCCTCTACTTGAGCTTGTACCTGATCGCGCTGGGGACGGGAGGGCTCAAATCAAGCGTCTCAGGCTTCGGGACCGACCAATTCGACGAGAAGGACGAGAAGGAGAAGAGCCAGATGGCGTACTTCTTCAACAGGTTCTTCTTCTTCATCAGTATCGGCAGCCTGCTCGCAGTGACCGTGCTTGTCTACATCCAAGATGAGGTGGGCCGCAGCTGGGCGTACGGCATCTGCTGCATCTCCATGCTGCTTGCCGTCATACTGTTCCTGTGTGGCACAAAGAGATACCGATACAAGAAGAGCTCAGGGAGCCCGATTGTGCACATACTGCAAGTGATCGTGGCCGCCTTCAGCAAGAGGCAGCTCAAATACCCTGCAACCATCGCCTTCTTGTACGAAGCGAGCCCTGAGATCTCGAGAATACAGCATACCGACCAGTTCCGGTGAGTCTCCGCTGACAAATGTAGATCTTTATTGCATCCTCTTCCTCCGAACATCCCATGATCATATTCTCGTGATGCATCGCATTCGACAGTTTCCTCGACAAGGCCGCGATCATGGCGGAAGGGGATAACGACGTCCAGGGTGAGACCTCAACCGTGAACCCGTGGAGGCTATGCTCGGTAACGAGAATCGAGGAGGTGAAGATGATGATTAGGCTGCTCCCGGTGTGGGCTACGACCATCATGTTCTGGACTGTCTATGCTCAGATCATCACATTCTCCGTGGAGCAAGCGACAACCATGGAGAGATCGATCGGGAGCTTCCAAATTCCAGCGGGATCGCTGACAGTCTTCTTCGTGGGCGCCATAATGGTCACCCTGGCCATCTACGACCGAGCGATCATGCCTCTCATGAAGAAATGGAAGGGCAAGCAAGGTATTCAGCTCGTAACACGTACATGATTCGCTGGAGCAGCAGCAGTTCTGATATCTGCCTGTGTTTTGGATAGGCTTCACCAACCTACAAAGAATCGGCATCGGTTTGGCCTTCTCCATCATAGGAATGGCGGCCGCAGCAGTCGCGGAGGCGAAAAGGCTCTCGGTCGCACGGCGAGCAGGCGAGGGTGCTGCTCTCAGGGGCGCGACGCTGCCCATCAGTGTTTTCACCTTGATCCCGCAGTTCTTCCTGGTGGGCGCCGGAGAGGCGTTCCTCTACACGGGCCAGCTCGACTTCTTCATCACCCGGTCGCCGAAGGGGATGAAGACGATGAGCACCGGCCTCTTCCTGACGACGCTCTCCTTCGGCTTCTTTCTCAGTAGCTTCATGGTCTCGGTGGTGAGGGACGTGACCGGCGGCAAGAACGGGCAGGGATGGCTGGCAGACAACATCAACTACGGGAGATTGGATTGCTTCTACGGGCTTCTGGCTGCACTGAGCACGCTTAACATGGGAGCTTTTCTTGTTTGTGCAAGGTGGATCAAACAAGAGAGCCCTAAGCAAGAGTTGCAGATGGGGAGTGCAACGCTGAAGAGTTCATCCATGGAAGACTCGTGCTAGTGCTAATATAATCTGAATCAGCTTGTATTACCGGCAGTCTGTAGTTTTGCTGCTGCTTAGGTTTTCTTTGTTGTTCTACATCCAGCAAAACACAGTCTTAATTAAAGATTGGGGTGCAGAAGACAAGTGTAGCGAGTTCTGTTAGTATAAAATATATAATCATGTTATTTATAATGTAGAAAAAATTTAATGTTAAAATCTGATATCAAATAACAATGGATCTAAATAATGTTACGATACGTACCTTTCGTTGTTGTTCAAGAAATAAACTTTATCTGATCCACAAGCATATCATCGTCAGATCTGAAATATCAATCTGCAAGGAGAACTAAACTCACATTCTCCTCTCTTTTTATCCTTTCATATGATCACTTAGATTGATGGTTAGGAAGATTGAGAGAGAAACTGTAATAGAGAGATTGATAGATAAACTATAAATCAACTGTACTCTCTTTTTTTTTCTCTTAACATATTCTTTTATATTCTAATTATCTATCTCTCCTGTCTATTTATAGAGCAAAATAGCTAAGATAAATTAGTAGGAGAGTTCCTCCCATCAAGAACATCCCCTAAGGAATCATATTTTAACTGGACTTCTTTTTTATTAGTCAATAATCATAATCATAATCCAATCATATCCTTAATATATCTTACTTATCACATTATCTAACAAGTTCATCTATAGAAAAAAAAATTGCTAAGGCAGTCCCTATTGCTATGCCTTCCGGCGTTTTGCATCTCTTATACTTTTATATATATATATATATATATATATATATATATATATATATATATATATAGAAAAGCAAACTTTGTCGAGAACAATTTATGGTGAGCATTCTTGCAATTAGTGCTCGAGTTTATCGTGAGCATCAGAATCCTCGTCTTCGGACGACACTTCCCGATAACTCTTGAGGCCTCCTCGTCCTCCGTTAAGTCTCCTTTTGTTCGATCATGATGTGAGAAAAGTGCCAATGGTTGAGTGGGGAACGACAGATGGACGAACACTACAAGCTCAGCATCTTTTCGGTGGGGAAGAAGAATCCGCATGAGGAATCGTTGACATGGTTCCACCCCAATCTTATAACTTATCTTGACTGAGAAGGCCTTGCATGCCCCTCCACTAGATTCTGATGATAAGCTCATCAATCATTGCTCCGGATGAAGTTGCTCCGTTCTTGGCAAAACGCTGGAGAAATGTGTGCCCTCGATACTATTATGGCCCGCGCATTGATCGAATCATGTGAGGACGCCTTTTAACGTGTGGATTACACGAAAGATTCCCGTGGAAGAAGTTGAAAAGAGCGTGGAGATTAGTCCTCAAATCATCAAGTGCGATCGTCTTACTTGACTTTTCGGAATCCCACGAGACAGAGTTTGACCGAGCAGCCGATGGATGGCAGGCATCGGAGAATCGTCAAAAGCTCTTTCAGATCTAAAATTGCATTTAGAATTCGGCAGGAAGCAAATTTGGTGTGAGTTTGTGGAATTGTTTCAGATACTAATATACATCGCTTACGATCTCGATTCAATTTTCCATACTGAGTTAGAATTTACTGGAGTAAACTGATGGGTGATCCGCAGCGATCAGCTCTGCGGCACCCGACCATGGTGGGCTCGAGTCATTCAAGAAAAGCGCCGGTGGGATGGACGGCTGAGACGATGAGGCCTGATCCAAACACGTCTTCTTCTCCTTGCCGACGGGTTTCAGTGCTCGAGCTTTGACCCGCACCGGGAGCTGCCGCTTTCGTCCTCGGAAGGAAGCTGACTTTGCAGGTCCCGACGATCCGCCGGCCGCCGACGAATCACGCCCCGTCAGGCGTTGAACCAACGCCGTGAACTCGCCGGCCTCCACGTGGATCACCGTGGGCGACACCAGGTGGATGACGACGGGCTTCCTCTGCGGCTCGCGAATCTTGTGGGACTCCTCACGGATCACCAGCGGCTGCAGCTCTGCGTTCCGACGAGATCTCACGCTGTCCATGGCTTGCATGTCCTCGATCATGTCCACGACCTATATATTTACCGCAGCAGCAGCGCATGAATCGTATCGTATTCCTTCGTAGAAAGTCAACTTTATTAGGGAACCGAAGCTTATATGCTTGTTTATAGCGGTTGTTCGTTGCTTGTGTCGCAACGGTTGGCTGTTCATCGTGGAAGTCAACGAACGCATGAGCGTGGACTAAGAACATGTCGTCGTCCGAACAAGTGGGAGTCAAAGTTGAGCTACGTAGGTGAAGCCTTCAGGATTGAATAGCACAGATTTAATTTACTTATTTAGATCGAAAGTTAGCAGTAAACATAATTAATGCATTTGGAACAAAACGTCGGAGAATTTTTAGCTGACGCATCTTATCCTCCTCATGGAAGAACAGTTCAATAAACAAAAGTCAGCTGTCTAATATGGCATGAATCTTTTGTTTTTGTTTTTTGTTTTTCTTCTTTTTGCACAATAAAGCCAAAACTTTGCTCATGGAAAAAGCTGATAAAGTCATACCAAAAAAACATCCCAAGATGATGATGTTTCAGACCATGTCAAAAGGCTCAGTCAACTCCACGCAATTGCTCTGCTAAGACTATTGGAATTCAAACATGGTCATCACCGTCTGCTTCATTTCAAGAAGCTCTTCATCAATGGACAAATCCAGAGGATACAAGAGTTGTTGCAAAGTAGAAGGAACTAGAGCAGCTAGGCCCAACCATTGACAACTAATTTTACTCAAAAACAGTGTGAAGAATGGTACAACAGGAAGCTACAGAATGAAAAATCAAGTGGAATTTCTCCTATTCAACCTTGCATAGGTTCAGATTTCAACATCATACATATTTTGTAGGTCTGGATTCTGAAATCTGGTGAAGGTGAAAGATTACAAGATACAAGAAAAAGGAGAAGAGAAGAAAGTTGTGAATGAACCGAAGATAGTGTTGCATCTCCAAGAAGATTTTATCTGTCATTACTTGGCGGCTTGTTCGAGTATAGGAACATTGTTCCACTTGTTTTGCCTTCCATTGCTCTGCAAGGGAGGCAATGAAAAGAAGCTCACGGTGGAACTTCCACTCCTGATCTCTTTCAGAGCCCGCAATGCCGCAATCGTGCTCTTCATGTACAAACTCTCCATGTATTCGATCTCCTCGAGCTCTGGAACCGTTCGGGGCAGCGAGGAGCTGGGTTTTGCTTGCTTATGCTCTCCATTCTCTCTGTCACAATTGTCCGCCGATGTCAGTGGTTCGTTCTTGGGGAAGAGGTGGTCCAGCATGGTTTCGCACTCCTTCACAAGTTTGTTTAGCAGATCAGTGGTAAAGAAGGGCTGCTGCAGCACCTTCTGGATGAAGGGTTGCCGAATAAGTGCTCCGGTTCTCTTGTCATACTTCTTCAGTATCTTTACCAGCCCTGTTCATCCGGCACAAAGCACAATCAGCCTTTGTGAGAGCTGGAAGAAAAGCTGACAATGAAAAGTTTTATCTGAAAAACAAAAGTGTGAGGTTATTTATCAATAAAAATTTGACCTTGTAGCATTCCTGACTGTTTCATATAATATATTATGTTTTCCACTGGAGCAGATAATTGGTGCTGGCCGATGCAATTCCTATTATATATTCATTTTTAAGAGAATGCCCCAATTCTTCATTCATTAAGGTGCTGTGAATCTTCTGTTTCATTAGAACCATTGTTAATTGCCCCAGTCTTCTGTTGTTAATTCTTCATTCATCAAGGCCCCAATGTTCCACTGGATAATTGTCTCTCCTGCACTATTAATCCATCATCGTCTTACATAGCCTGTCCTAAGACTGAATCCTGCTATGATTCTATAAATTTACTTTACCGTATCAGCGATGCTCTCTAAGACATCCATGGCATGTTACGATATAATAAAATGCAGGGAATCCTAAATTCCTTTCGTATAACCACCAACCGGCCCGTAAACAAAACATAACAAGCAGCGAATGGTTCAACTTAAATTTGCTTTGTGGGGTTTGTCAATCCATATATCATAATAGTTCTATGAGTTTAAAATTCAACAGGATACAGAGGTTTCAGTCCTCGACTCGACTCACCAATCCGTTAAATCCGACATGAAGTATGGGTTCTTACCAAAAATGGATTTACGAGAGTAACCCGATTAAAAAATGAGTCAAGTACGGGGTTGGGAAACTGAACAATCAAGCATTACATGTCATTTTCCGGTCATTGTGTCAATCTATGATGCTTAAGATTCTATAAATGAGACAAAAAGGCTCATTAACATTAACTTATAGTGAGCATAGGCATGATGAGTGTGACTAAGTTTTTTTGTTTTCGCCTTGGAGACATGAATATTGGAATTAGATGGAAGTCATCCTACTTCTCTCAATCTCTTTTGGGATCATGCTAGTTAGTATTGTTCCAAAACTTCATTAAATTCTACAATTAAGAATACATGATTATGCAGCAAAAACTCACTTTGAGTCTGAAAAGAGATTAAGATGTTTACTTTTTTTAGTGTAGAAAAGAGGCTAAGAACTAAGGCAAATAAGTTGTCAAAGATGAGATTAAGATGATATACCAGTATAGTTGAGGGCACTGTAGTTCTCGAGGAGGACGATCTCTCCATGGAAGTCCACGATCTCCTTCCTTACTTTCATCAGCTGCTCATCAGAATCCTTCGAGACAGCCTCAGCAACTCGATCCTGCAGATCCTGAAAAGTGACATGTTGATGGAGGTAGGAGTCAGTAACCCGCACCACAATTTCCAAAAGCTAAAGAACAAGCAGAATGGGAGCTCTAATCGGACACTCAACAAACTAGAGCAAAGAAAATGAAGGAAAACTTGAGTGTTTCAATACTCCAAATCTCTGCAATCGATCTCGGGAGAATACACTCTCCTGAGATCTGTAATCATAGGAGAAGTATTGAAACCTCGTTCTCCTACGGGCAATCGGGTACCAAGATGGCGTTTTGGAGTTCGGATTAGGCATATATATCTAACCATCGTTTATAGCTTGCAATTTGGAACCAAGATCAAATTTTGGCACCCTAATCGGAACAGGGAAAGAAAAATTAGTCGCTTTTAATGATCTATAGGAACTAGAATGCCTGAAACGAAGAAACAAGGAAAAGGAAAGGAGGAAAGAGGAGACCTTTTGGCGAATGATGTACTCCTCCTCCTTCTCCACGAAGAAGGTGTTGAACTTGTCGAGCTCGGCCTCGAGGAGCCTCACAAAATCCTCCTCCTCCTCCTCCTCCCGGGTCACTAAGGAAGCGGCGCGGCCGTCGTCGGTCACCTTGGGCCGCTTCGCAGGCTTGTCTCCGGCAGCGATGAGCTTTAGGCGCCGCTTGAGGTCCTTGTAGGAGAGGAACTTGTCTCTCCACTCCGGCAGCGTCTCCTCTATCTGATTGCTGAGGCTCTTCCCGAACTTCATCTCCAAGATCCAAACTTTATGCTCAGATCCACGACCTCCCTCTCTAGCTAAGCGACCAAGAGGCAATGCAGGGAGATCAAGTCACGGGGCCAAGAGCAAGGAAGAGAGAGGAGATGATATAGAGCGGGCCGAGGGATTCGGCAGAGTAGATAAGAAGGAAGAGCAAGCGATGGGAAGAGATCGAGGGAGACGGGAATATACGAAGGAGGAAGAGCATATCTTTGGCTTTTATTCCCCTCCCTCCCTCTCTCCCTCTCTGCTTGCGTTGGCCATTGTCGTCGTCGTTATCGTTCCTTCATGCGACAGGTACAGAAGGGGAGAGTGAGGCTCACGTGTTGGTTCCCCGCCAGGGTTCACAAAAGCGTCCAATAGTTGATCGGAAAACTCGACTCGCAGTCTTACAACGTTACATTTGTGGCTATTTTACTCGTTGGTTAGTCTATTTTGTAACCGACAACGGCAGCAGATCTGGTGTGCTGTGCACTTACGTGAGTGGCCCTTTGTGTGGGTGGGATCCACGGCTTTTATGAGGTGGAACAGTGTTCCCTGTCTCGAGGGAGACAGATGTGAGTGCATGGGCGGTGAAGTCAATCTCATCCCGCCATATATATATATATATTATTATATATATATATATATATATATATACACATATGTAGAGAAAGAGAGAGAGAGGAATATGCCACATATGTAACTCGAATCTACAAAGTAAAAACAACATATTTAATGTGTCGTGATGGATGGCTTGGATGGTCCACTTGTCACTACTTGCTTGCCTTCTGTATTAAGGATGGATTAATTGAATTGGAATCAACAAAAAGAAGTAAAAGCAATGAAAAGGTTGGAGGATAACATCGCTAGAAACACGCAACCGGGTTTTGTGGATGGATGCCACGGAGAGGATAATGGCATTGTCCATCGTTGAACTCATCGGATGCGAGCTTCTTTTGGTCGTGTTTTTGGATGAGTTCGGATGGGAAAATAATGCCTGAATTTTAGGCGTAAATGTCCTAAATAATTCCTTGGATTCAACCTTTTTAATGTCCGAACAGTCTTTTATCGTAAAAAATAAGATCCAACTCCCATGGAATAAGCTAAGAACCGGATTATATTTATTATATTCTTGTTTTTTACGGTAATAATATAAGAAAATATCAATGTCACGTCCGTTGTGTTTGGACGACAAAAGTCACATTTATGTGCATTAAAGAAGGTGAAGAAGAATGGATGAGCATTCCTTTGGCATATTCCATCCATGGATACTTTATTCTTCTCATGTCATCGCATGTCCTATAGTTACTATTTCTATAAAGGCATATTCTTATTGGAATCTCTTTTCTCTCTCCTCTCTCTCTCTCTCTCATGGAGTCAAAGGTCACCGTGCATCTTTGATTCATTCAATGGAGTACTAATGGCTGTCTCGATCTCACAATACTTGTGATGTCATGGTATTTTGCCACCATCCCTTGTCTTCCTAGTGAAGTTTTTCGTGTATATCATTATCATATACTTTGTTTTTTCCAAATACACATTATATTCATATTATCACAAATTATATCTTAAGGTGAAATATATATATATATATATATATATATATATATATATATCTTATGGGCGATAAGTTAACTTCATCAGTTCATTATTGAGATAGATAATATGCATGAAATGATACTATTTGTCATAAATCGAATATATAAATATATAAAGAGTTCGACCTACTCATCACCTTTTGTGTTTACATAATACTTATAAGACTTAAAAGTATATTAATAACGAGCGAATGTACAAATAAAAATACTTGGAACCATCGTCGCATCTCATACGGATGACTCATGAATTGACCAAACCAAGATATTTCTCCTGGAAAATTATTCATGACAAAGATAGAGCATCAATTTAATCTAAATATGACCAATAAAAAATTTAATTTAATAAATTAATTTGGTTAGGATTTGTTACGATGAATACTAATTGTCAAACATGTATGGCGTTCGGAGTCAATCACGACCTAGTTTCAAGTATGTTTTCCTCTACTTGGATTATTGTATAAATGATGAAAACAATTATAGATATCCTTCGATTATTAATAGGCGCGTCGTGTTGTCGGCCTTGTAGGGTTGATCGGATAAAATTAAAGTGTCAACCAAATAGAGATAACATTTCAATTACCAATTTGGAAAAATATATTCGAGGTTATATCTCTCTTATTTGGATTGTTGATCATCCAATTATTTATAGTATCAGGTAGATTATGAATCTTATTATTCATAGTAATCATATAGTGGATCAAAACTTTTTATATTGGGCCTTTAGTTGTGTTGGGCTAAGGTTTGTGGTTGATTGGATTTGACCTCAAAATCCTCTTCTTCCATTATTAAAATAAGAAAGATTATGAAAAAAAAAATCAAAAATTTTCTTCGATTACTTTGTTTGATTTCACAACGTAGGATCGGCTTTACGCCCGCTTATCCTTTAATTACAACAATAGTGTTTGATTAATAAATATTTTGAATTAATCGATCAATCGATCAATCCTAGGTATTTTTTTTTCTAGAAAATTATTCGCAACAAAGATATCACATAAATTTAATCCAACTATATCCAATAAAAAACTTTAATCCAATATGGTTGAATCAATGGATGTCCATCTTGCATCCATAAGGAAGCCCAAACGGGCCCGTACATGGTTATTGTGAAGCTAGTGCTGTTCATGAAGAGCTCAACACTGCATTGGGATCATGTTGAATCAGACTCGAAAGTTTTTGTTAACCTACTTATCGAGAAATCTAAATCTTCATGGCTTTTTGTTGAATACAATTATATATATATATATATATATATATATATATATATATATATATATATATATATATATATATATATATATATTTGTGTGTGTGATGGGAGTGTGTACCGATGCCACCTTCCTGCGAGTGGCACCCCATTGCCACATCATCACGAGAGTCGAGGTGGTAGGCCACATTGGCGTAGCTCAGAACCCCTCGGTCGCATGGAGTGTGCAGAGAGGTATGATGCTATCCCAAAAAGCTCGGGACGACATCTCAACGATGCCACCGAGCGTGTGCCTGTACCAGGATGAACGTCGACCGAAACAACACAGTGTCGTCCTAGGAAGACTAGAGTGACGCCTCCAAACGTGCACCCGACCTCGTACGAGCGTGGCGTCGAACGGTGTCATCTCGAAAAGCTTGGGACGACGCCCCCACAATCCATCAAGGGATCAAGTACAATCAAGTATCTTATATGTATAAAAACCCCAGGTCGACACCATACAAAAGGAATCAAATTCCAACTCTTTTTTACCAACGCTAACTTAAGCTTCGGAAGGGTCGAGTTGGAAAACCCCATCCCAACCCGACATGCGTGCAGAGACCGATAGGTGCACGACTATCCGACCAACGAAAGGAATAGTACCATCCAAGAAGACGGTCGATCAGTTCCACTCCACCTTGACGCTGACTCCCTGCTCAGACATTTGCCAGGGCGACTTAGCACATCCGAGGTCGAATCAAATCGTGCTAACTCAGCGACGTAATGGTATACTAACAATATATATATATATATATATATATATATATATATATATATATGCTTTCACTTAACTCTTTGTTGAGTATGGATTGTCTACGTGTACAACGAGCAGAAAACAAAGTATATGTTGAAAACACGGTAGAATGGATATTAAGATGAAGGCGGGGTAATTGTTCAATTAATTCATAATAATTTAATTTTTGTTAGTATTTATTACAGTGATTACAGATTGTCAAAACAATTAAACGGATTCATAATAAGAATGTACTTAGGGATTGATGTATAATTATTGAGAATAATTATATATATATATCCTTTGATCATTAATAGGTTATGAAATTGCACATCAAACTTAGGGTATATAGTAATCGCTTATTAAGTCAACTTTCATGGAACCGAGTTGATGTTCTTTGCTGATGTTTATTAAGTAAAATCAAAATGTCAATCAAATGGAGATAGCGTCGGTCTAATTCCAAACCTCATTCATAGTACGAGATAGACGATGAGTAATCCTGCATTGGATCAAAAATGTTAGATTGGACTTTTTAGTTACTTATATTGGGTTAAGGTTTATGATTTATTGGATTTGACCTCCGATCTCTTCTTCCATTCTTCGAATAAGAAAAATTTTGAGAAGAAAAATAATCAAAATCTTTCTTTGATTATTTTATTCGATTTTACAACGTAGGATTGGCTTTGTATCCATCCGCTTCTCGTTCGATTACACTCAATAGTGTTTGGTCGATAAATGTTTTTAGATTTATGCAAACAACATTCTTCGACGATAAACACTCAAAACACGAAGATATATTTATATAAATAATAAAAAAAACCTAAAAATTAAGTTTTTATTATCTTATAAATGCATCGTCAAATATTTCGAGTGAGATTATAATGCAGAGTTCAAAAATTATTTGAGAGAATATACAAGGTCATTCCGAACTCAAGGATAACTCAACTTATAACTTCAACGAGAGAGAGAGAGAGAGAGAGAGAGAGAGAGAGAGAGAGAGAGAGAGAGAGAGTCAAATGGCACTGCAATTATCGCCATGAAAGCAGCATACGTTGAACTGCATCCTTCCAAGGCCAAATACAGACATGAATGCATGCATATGTTGAACTGTAGCTGTCTTCTTCTTCTTCTTCCTCCTCCTCCTCCTCCTCCTCCTCCATGTGCTTTGACCTCTGAAAAATGCAAGGTGGAGAGGGCGCCAGCAGCACCGCGTCTTCTCCCCCGGTAAAGTCGAGCCTCATATGCATGCATCTGTCTCCTTCCTCCTCCCTCCTCCCTCCCCACCCCACCCCAACCCAATCGAACCACCAACCAGTGCATGCACAGACGCCCACATCCACATCTACCCCTACCACCGGAACGAATGGCTCCGCCATTGCCACCGTTCTCTCGGCCTTGTGGCACATCCCGAGTGGGGTACATCTTTGGATTAAGGTCAGATTAAATGCACCATTTGGATGTTTTATTCGTATTTTCTTTCTTCCCTATCACGATTTTATATTGGATGATTCAAAACCTTAAATGTTATATATTAAAAAAAAAGAGATCTAACATGTTATAAGATTTATATTTCCTCCATAAACACCTATTTCTGGATCCCACTATTAACACAATACTATTCTTATAATTATGTCATATATTTTCTTTGCTGATTGATAGAGTATATATAGAGTTTTGATTTATATAAGACAATTAAAGGGAAGTAAGTAAGCCTCATTTAGTGAAATAAATTGGTGATTTAGCTCAATAATCTAATGCTTCTCCCCTCTCACCACTGGATTTTAAAGTAGGATTAGGGTTGCCATGCTTCCATTTGGATAGGAGGATAAGGATGGAGTTGGAGAAGTGGGCTCACATCACATCACTTGTGATACACGCCATGGTGGAGGAAACATACTTGCCCACTCTCCATTTCATATGACAACACTAAATTCCTAATGGATGATATCACTTGTTACGTAATTGATCCATCTAACTAAACATAGTTATTTGATTCCAATCTTTCATAAGAGACACACATAATTCACAATTGAAATTTTAATTATTAATCATACTTCACCATCTTTTCATAGTTTACGTAAGGGGGGGGTGTGCGTGTCATTTTCGATCTTTACAAGGATGGATGTATAAAACTTTGGCAGAACGGCCAACCCATTTCTAATTAACTTTTTTTCAAGGACATATATGCAAAAATGCCGAATCGACATATAAAATTTCGCAAGGGTAAATATGCGATTTTACTTTTATTTCGATGAATATAGTATCGTTTCCCAACTGCCACGTGGCCCAACCCGCCCCCCTTGCTCGTTCTTCATATGCTCCGGTTCCATACCGCGCGGTTCGGATAGGAATGCGGTCGGGTGCGGTGTATCGCCGTCGCTGGCAGAACACGTGGTCGATGCATCCCCCCGGCCCGTTTCCCTTCCCGTTTCATCTCCCCCGTCCATCTTCCCCCCTTTCCCGCATCTCTTTCGCTTCCGCCTTCTTTTATGTGCAGCCGTCGCCCCGCTCGTCACCCAACCCGATTCCTCCCTCATCTCGCTCGCTCCCATTTTTTCCCCCCTATAGATCGACCGATCTGTGCGGGGCTCTTCCTCTGATGCGCTCGGCGGTCTCTCTGGATCCGGCTTCGCTGTCTTTCTCGTCGATTGGCTATATTTCGTTGCTCTTGGTTGTGGTGATCGGGTTCGGCTCCTCGGAGTTGCTCCTCCTCCTTTCTCAGCACGCATGGCGGCGCTCGTCAAACGCAGAGGTAATCCATCCTTTTGCTCATTGTGAGGTCTGTGAATCGACGATGATGCTTGTCTTGAAATCGATGGGATTTGCCGCGTGATCTGTTGGATCCTCGGTTTTCCGGTGGGATTTTCTTCGTGTTGACGGACTCCGGCTCGCCCTCGTGGGTAGGGGGGTTCTTGTAAGTTTTGAGGTCTTCGGCTGTGTTTGAAAGTGGAAAACTTGAGACGCAGGGTCGGATGCCGTGGTTGTTTGCTTTCCTTTGCAAAATCGTTATCTAATCCCTGCTTAGTTGCCTCTTCTTTTTGCTTGCATTTGGTTCCTTTGGGGAACTCGGTGGTTTTTGTTTTGTTTTGGAGAGCAGATATCTGTGTTATCGAACTTTAGGGGGGGCTCAACAGAGGATCTATGGAGTCTTGGCTATAACTTTGGGGAAACTATTTTGTCATTGGATTATGCTTGCCTTTTGAATCTACCATGATCTTCTTTGATTTTAGGGGTTTCATGAGGATGTTGCTTGTCTCCTTGTTTAGTTTCCATTAGATCAACTTCTGAACTGATCACGTCCTTTGTTTCCCGGCTTTGCAGGCAGCGATGATCTATGCCCTGGTGGCCCTCTCTTCTCGAACCTCGTGGATTCGAGCTTGCTTCTGTCTCTCACGCGTAACGTCGATGTCTATTGCCCTCCTCGTAAGAGGCCCAGGGTCACTGCCCCGCTCGTCTTTCGAGCAGGAGAGAAAATCGTGGATGAGAAGCTGCAGCGTTCGATCGACACTCTTCCCGAAGAGTGCCTCTTTGAGATCCTCAGGCGGTTGCCAGGAGATAAAGAGAGGAGCAACTCCGCTTGCGTGTCTAAGCGCTGGCTTATGCTTCTGAGCAGCATCCGTTCTTCTGAGATAGCTCAGAAGAAGCCTAGTGTCGAATCTGTGAAGAAACCTGTGCAGGATCTGAATAAAGATTGTGCTCTGGATGAGCATGAAAGTGAGAACAATGGTTATCTCACCAGGCGCTTGGATGCAGAGGAAGCTACTGACATTAGACTTGCTTCCATTGCCGTTGGTACCAACAGCCGTGGTGGGCTGGGCAAGCTTTTCATTCGAGGAAGCAATTCCACTCGGGTCACTGATCTGGGGCTCTCTGCAATTGCTCATGCTTGTCCTTCCCTTCATGTTCTATCCATGTGGAAGGTACCATTAATCACTGATGCTGGCCTGTCGGAGATCGCCCATGGATGCCCACTGTTGGAAAGGCTTGACCTTTGCCAATGTCCGCTGATCTCGGACAAGGGCCTCATAGCTGTCGCTCAGAAGTGCCCCAACTTGATGTCTTTGACAATCGACTCATGCTCAAACATCGGTAATGAAGGTCTTCAGGTTATTGGTCGTTGCTGTCCAAAATTAAAGTCTGTTTCCATCAAGGACTGCCTGCATGTTGGTGACAGAGGAATTGCGAGCTTGGTCTCTTCTGCATCTTCTTCCTTGGAAAGGCTAAAACTTCACACCTTGAACATCAGTGACATTTCTCTTGCTGTTATTGGTAATTATGGAAAGAATGTTATCGAGCTATCTCTCACTGGGTTACAGAATGTTGGTGAAAAGGGCTTTTGGGTTATGGGAAACACTCTTGGCTTGCAGAAGTTGAGGTCCATAACTATTACTTGTTGCAGCAAGCTTACTGATAGAGGCTTGGAAGCTATTGCAAAGGGTTCCCCTTACCTGAAGCATCTCTCTGTTCACAAGTGTTACTACCTTTCTGATGATGGTTTGAAAGCTTTTGCTGAAATAGCAAGGGCACTCGAGAGTTTGCACCTTGAAGATTGTAACCGGATTACTCTTATGGGTGTCACTGCTCTTTTGGCATGCAATTCAGAGTTGAAGTCACTAGCTTTGGTGAGATGCCTGGGCCTCAAAGATTTAGCTTTTGCCCCAACCTGGCTGCCATCATGCATGTCACTTGCATCCCTGACCATCCGAGACTGTCCAGGTGTCACGGGTGCTAGCTTGCAAGTGGTGGGGAGGATCTGCTCCCAGTTACAGAAAATAGACCTGAGTGGACAAGCCGGAGTCACTGATGCTTCGCTCATCCAATTGATAGGGAGTTCTGAGGTGGGCTTTGTGGAGGTCAATTTATGTGGTTGTATTGATCTGACAGATGACTTGGTTACCTTGCTGGTTAAGACACATGGAAGTACACTGAAGATGCTTAATCTTAATGGCTGTAAGAAGATTACTGACAGAAGCCTCCTAGCAGTTGCAGACAGCTGCTCCATGCTTGATGACTTGGATTTGTCATGTTGCTCAGTAAGTGATTATGGTGTGGCGGTCCTGGCATCAGCAAGGCAGCTTAATCTCCATGTCCTTTCACTTTCAAGTTGCTCAAAAGTCACGCAGAAGAGTGTGCCATTCTTGGGAAACATGGGGAAGTCTATGGTGGGACTGAATCTTCAGAACTGCAGCTTGATCAGCACCCATGGGATTGTTTTGCTCCAGGAGAAGCTATGGTGGTGTGATATCTTATCCTAGATGAACACCAGGGTAAAAGTTGGTGCAGGGAAATTTCTTGAGAGTCTATTTATCAAGCTTTCACGAGCTCCAAAACCAGAAACACGTCATGAAAAGCAGCAGTCTATTTCTCTTTGTTTTTGGCTCATATCCTCCGGTCATGGGCTTTCGACTTCCTTACGGATTTGGTCATCTTCAATGGACTTGTGGCTGATTTCGTTTTTGCAGATGTTCTTCATAAGAGAACTCTGTTTTAGGGTGTTTGGCAGTCATCGACTGGCTGGCTTTCCTCTATTTTGGCTGTAGTCTGCGAGGTCACAACCATATCTGGTATGGGTTTAAGTTATTCGCTCATGGGTGTAGTCATCGGTTGTGGTAGATGTTTTCCATATGATCCTGGTTAGGTGTTAATAACCAGCGAAGCCTCATGCATTGCGTCTCTGGTGTTTTAGCCGAGTCATATTGGCAAAATTTGTGCGTCAAACTCAAGTTCAGAAGTTTCAGGCCGGTCACTTCTTTCCGTCATTCCACTCTGGGTTTTATGCTTTCTGAGTCATTGGGGTCTGTTGTCTGCTTTTTGTCTTGTTTGGTTGCTTTTGCACAGTTATTATTAGATGCTTGCCACTAACAGGATTTGGCTATGGCTGCATATAGTTTGAGCATGCTGTGACAACCTTGATTGGTTGTTTTTTCACCAAATCCCACTTTTGCAAGCCGATGGAGGACTGAAATCTTTGCGACCTTTCTATAATGAATAAACTTGTTTTATGGATACATGATCCTATTTGGTGTTCTTGGCATACTAGTTGATCTCTGTTTGTGATTCTTGGTTCTTCTGTAACAAAAGATTGGCCAT